>CM060122.1:12866377-13611377 GCA_030522415.1 Channallabes apus
AAAGATTTTTGCTTCTACTGTATATCACAGGCTGTAAGAACCATTCTTTCTGAATACAGCGAACACTTCGAGAGATGTCCTAAAGTAAACGCCATTTGCATTATGCACAGGTGTCAGGACAGCTGCTCCATAGCTTCAGCTGCTGTTGTCAGGAAGGAGTTCATTTAAAACAATGTGTAACTGACCTAGGAACAGCTGGAGAGGTGAGTGTCAACAGGTGCCAATTTCACACATACACACCAGGTGCTAATGTTCTTGCTTTAAGAACACATGGGTCCTGTGTCTCACCTACTGTAGATTTAGGAATGACATTTGATCAGACTTGCTGGATTTATTTCCTTATGTTCCAGTTGTATTTCATTGAAGCGGCCTCTTTCTCTGACACGTTCTTGGGAATCGTGGCTGATCTGGGATCCCCCTTATCTCCCTTGGAATTAAGATTTACAGTTACTCCATTCCAGGAACAGCTCTTACATTTCTTAGATGCTTTGTGTGTGTGTGAAACAAGGCTGAATTGCAACTCAGAATGTCTAAACATTACTTAAAAGTGAATGCAAAATTCACTTTTAAGTAATGTTTAGATATTCAGATGACTCTCCACAGCTTCTGTCCACAGTAACAAATCCCTGCATTTTTCTATTATTTGTATTATTGTATAATTACCCTGGGTTAATTATAATACTTCATCTACTTAAGTATTCATAGAGCTTTAGGATGAATCATGTTCTGTCTTACGTAACAATCAGCCACACAAGAAAGGTAGCAATTTTGTAAAAAAAAAAAAATAAATAAATCCTAGAAATCCTAACAAACAGTTGGATTTCTTCCATTAGATGTACCAAAAAGCTTCACATATACCCATAACCTTTTGTGCAAGATGAGTCATATTAGTCTTGTTCATTTCCAACTGCGAGAGCACTTGCCAGATTTGCAGGCATTTCAGATGGCAAATTAACACAAACACATGCAGGCAAATGCAGCATATAACATTTTATACATCTGCAATTAAATAAGGAAGGACTAAGACATTTAGTCTGTGGTGGTAAACTGTATGAGAAATGATCAATCAATCATAGGGTGGTGTGATGGAACTCGGGGCTATCTAAAAACGGTTCATTTCTTGTTTACAACAACACTTACAAAAAAAATTTGGATTCGTTAAAGAATGACACAATTTACTTTCATTTTATTTAGTAAAAAACAAGAAAAACACAAGTCTTTGTAACTGCACTTAGAAACATTATTAAGTCCCAACTTCATGCTCTAGGTTTCTCTCTAATTACAGAACAAATTCTTGTAACCGGTCATAACATGGGATCTTCACAGAACCTTGCTAACAGAGACATGCTAGCAGTTTTGTAATTGTTCAATAAATCATGCATTAATCCTACTGTACGTCCTATCATACATAAATGTGGAGTAGACTGACCCTAGGACCCTTCTCGTCTGCCATGTGGAAGGTCCTGTTTATTTCCCAGCCAATGTCCTACCCCAGCCACAGGATATAGTGGGACATCAGGAAGGACATCCAGGGTAAAACCTGTGCCAAGTTGTTCGCTGCTCAGATGGTCCGCCGTGGCGACCCTTTCACAGAAGCAGCTGGAAGACTCTACAACACTATCTAGCAATGCTTATTTTTACATTGACCCAGATATGCTCTCACTCTCTTTTTTTTTTTCTCCTGTTGTGTCTCTTTCATATATTTTTATTACCCCTTAAGGGACTCAAGTAACAGATCTATCTTCAAATACTATGAAGTGCTGATAACTGTACCTAAGTCTCTTTCCAAAAATGACAAATAAACATGTTCTTATAGAACGTCACCATATCAACAATTACAAACAACTTGCTTATCCAGAGCCTCGACAAAACATAACCGCACAATATAGGATACAAGTGAAAAAATTTAACTTTCCCAATTTTTTATGACCTTTATGACCAAAAAAAAAAAAAACCTATTAAAGAGAAATGTTTGTATTTGAAAACATAGAGGCTGTGTGTATTTACCTGAAGCTTCACCTGTGTGTGTACAGTATGCGTGTGTGTGTGAGAGAGAGCATGGCTGGTGCTACAGGAAGTTCACTAAATGGTTTAGATTAGATGGGATTATATCAGATTTGTGAACTCTACTGACACACATAAACACCCCCCCCACCCCCTTATACACACATACACAGTGGGAGTGGAGGTTGAGCTTACCGCGGCTGTTTAAATTATACAGCTCTTATCCTAAGATAAGATTAGGGCGTGTCAGCAGTGCCGAAATGCTTCTTTTTGTTTAGGGAGATTAAGGTTAGATTTAGTTGTGGGTGTATAAATAATGATGATAACTGTGTGTATGTGTGTGTGTGTGTGTGTGTGTGTGTGTGTGTGTGTGTCTACCAGGAGTCTATCAGGCATCTACCAGGCACACTAATAACACTTAATCTGACTCATCGTGTCTGTGAGTCAGACAGAGAGACTGAGATAAGAAGTGATGTCAGCGCCATTGAATTACGACCCCGCCCCAACACATTTGGTTTAGAGACTCCACCCCTTCACATGTATTTCACTTATTATGTTTGAAAGACTCATGTTTAAAACACTACCCATCTCTCTCTCTCTCTCTCTCTCTCTCTCTCTTATACCCACATACACACACCTTACATTATGTAGATATGATTATGATTATGTATATGATTATGATAGCAAAGACCTAAGTGTGTGCGTGCTTAATATTCCTTAACCATGCATTCATTTGTACCATTAGTGCACAATAACATCCCCCCCCCCCTCTCTCACTCTCTCACGCGCGCGCACACACACACACACACACACACACACACACACACACACACACACACACACACACACACACACACACACACACACAAACACATATACACCTACACAAGTTCGCAGCCCTGCGCTGTCTGGGAAGCCTGTGTTTTTCATTGCAATTGAACTGCTGATTAGACATATCCCATGGCCACCTTCTTCCATTTGCATATCTTTGTATACATTACTGTATAATGCACACAATGCTGTAGCGACTCTCATACACACACATCTCAAAAGTGTACATTTAATATGTGTTTCTAATTTTACAGTATTTTCCATGCAAATTCAACATTAAATAAATATACTGAATATATAACAAGGGTGGCATGGTGTCATAGTGGTTAGCAATGTGGGTTTACACCTCCAGGGTTGAGGGTTCGATTCTCACCTCAGGTGTGTGTGAGGAGTTTGCATGGTCTTTCCTTGCTTGGTGGGTTTCCTCCTACAGTCCAAAGACATGACATATGATGAATTGGCACCCCGTTTGGGATTTATTCCACCTCATACGCAAAGTCCCTGGGATAGGCTCTAAGCCTCCCATGAAAAAAAAAACGAAAAAACTAAACATTGACACTATTAAAATATGTGGTTCTTCAGCTGGTTAAATACCAAGACATCTTGGACAATGCTATGCTTCCAACTTTGTAGTAACAGTATTGGAGGAGGCTCTTTCCTATTCCATCATGACTGTGTCCCAGTGCACGAAGCAAGGACTATAAAGACATGGTTTGATGAGTTCGCTGTGGAAGAACTTGACTGGCCCTAACACAGAGCCCTGACCTCAACCCCTTTGGGATGAACTGGAACGGAGATTGCGAGTAAGGCCTTCTTATCCAAAATCAGTGCCTGGCCTCATAAAAGCTCTGCAGTATGAATGAGCACACATTTCAACAGAAAGACTCTTGTAGACATCCTAACAAGAAGAGTGCAAAAGGGCATCGACTCCATATTGAAGTATCTGTATTTGGGTACAATACCATTTCAGGTTTGGCCCAATACTTTTGTCCATATAATTTATCATCACTACTGTACTGTACAGCCGGGCGGCACGGTGGTGTAGTGGTTAGCACTGTCGCCTTGCACCTCCAGGTTCGAGGTGGGTTCGATTCCCCGGCCAGGCTCGATTCCCGTCTCTGTGTGCATTGAGTTTGCATGTTCTCCCCGTGCTTGGTGGGTTTCCTCCGGGTACTCCGGTTTCCTCCCACAGTCCAAAGATATGCAGGTTAGGCTAATTGGCGTTCCCAAATTGCCCGTAGTGTGTGAGTGTGTGTGTGTATGTGTGTGTGCCCTGCGATGGATTGGCACCCTGTCCAGGGTGTACCCCGCCTAGTGCCCGAAGTCTCCTGGGATAGGCTCCAGGTCCCCCGCGACCCTGAACACAGGATTAAGCGGTATAGAAGATGAATGAATGAATACTGTACAGCCATGACCACCTTCACTCTTCTTGTCAGTGCATAAGAAATAAATCATTCGCACATGTGCTTAATTTAATGTCCCTGGAAATTCCTTTTCGAATGTTTTGTGGGTCTCTGTTAAGTGAGTTACTTACATGGTGTTGGGTAGTTTTTGTAGAGCCACAACTCTGCATCAGACTGAGTGATAATAGGTGTAATGCAGTTGTTGCCCTTCCCTTTCCTCCATCATTACCACATGTAGATACTGTGCATATGCTGCTGATTTGTATGTCAGATAAAATTGTCTTCTGCTCAGTGTTTCATTTTTAAGTCCTTAGAAAAAAATGCATGAAACCAATCCAGCAGGAGTATTGGGAAAAAGTTTTGTATCTACCCCAAAATCTATTCCCCAATAGACCACAAGGACAGTCACACAATGTGGTTCCAATCTACCAACAAATGCCTCAGTCCATAATGAATCTAAGTACCCTTTGCTGCAGAACCAAAACATCCATAGGGTGGAGTCCCACCCGAGCCATATTCTTCTACCTGGGTTGAATCCAAACTTCACTGAATGAACTTCTCCAGAACTTCCTTAGTAGAAGCCCTGTGTTCATCTCAGTTCTAGGGCCTGATTTTTTGTTCAATGCCAGACCTAGGATCTGGAACTTCACCAGTTGTCAGGACCCGTCTCTAAAGTTTCTCCAGGGTTAAAAGCTACTTAGACCTCTAAGCAAACTTCTTAATGCCTTTCTGATGTAAGTTATACTCTTGCATGAACTAATAAAAACGGATAATAGAAACATAAATAATACATTTCTCCTTAATGTCATTCTTTGACATTTCTGAAACATTATCCAAAACCTTTTAAATAGCTCTCCATGATGACATTGAAATGATTTACAGGGCTAAGGGTAGGTTATGATTACCCCAACCCAATTACACTCTAAACTATTTTACAATCAGCTAAGTAATTTTTAGAAATCTTTATCTGATAAAGTATACCAGATCAAGGCTGCTTCTTGTTCTTCTATGGAACTGTACCATGCTGAAACGGCACACAGAGAACACTTTCTTAAACCTTCAACTTACAAAACTGACTAGATTTGTTTTCTAAATACGTTCAGTAAATTCATAGCACAGCAGAACAATCATTTAACCTGGACTTGTGTATCACCTTGGGCATGTATTTTATCCTGAATAATTATCCACCTCTTGTCTTTGAAAAAAAGGGAGTCATAATTGTGTTGAATAATTCACAGGATGAGAAATTGAGCGGCTCTAGGGTTTCGAGTGCTTATTGTTCTTGGACCAGGTCTCTCAATGGCTGCAAAAAATGAACTCGTCATGCTCCTTACTCATCACTGGCCGATCACGGATTGGCTAGGTGTATGGTCCATTTGTCCCCTAATACATGCGCACATACATATACACGCCTGAAAGCATCTTTCTTAATTTTCTTGAGCAGACCGACATAGACACAGGTTCAAAGGTACCAGAGACCACGATGCCAACGGAGAAGCTCATCACATTCGAGAGTGACGGTAAACTGTGGTTTTTCCATTCAAAGAATGATATTATGATTTTAAATGTTTTTTTAGTGAATTTATGTGTTTTTAAGACTGATGCATGAACTCTGTAGGAATTTCTCTTGAATATAAATCATCGGGTTTTCTGAGTTCTTTTAATGATTTCCCAGATGCTTTAATCTACGGCTACTTTAATCTAAAGTTAGTCAAAATTCGATCCAAGCTCAGATCTGTGTGCTGTCATACGACTTCTACCAACTGATGGCAAAGTTCACAGCTCATGACTAGTGTTAAAGAGCCAGGACGTCTTGAAAATTATTCAAATAAAAGTGACGAACGTCTCTGAGATTAAGGTCTTTTAGGTCTTTTTTCTCTCAATCTTTAGTGGACCGAGCTGGTTAAGTCATTCAACAATCAATCAAACAAATAAATAATTAAATAATTAAATAAATGCATTGTAATAAGCTCTTTATCCACAGGATTATCCTGGTTCCAATATAACAAAGACACATTTGTAGTGTAACAGTAACATAACACAGACATTTATATCCTTACAGTATGGAGGTGCAGTAACTTTTTTTTTTCCAGTGGGCATGAATAAAGCACTTCACCCTGACATGGGCTGCACTAGCGATGTAGAGTGATACAAATGAATGACGTCAATGCGTGTCTAGACCAGACTAATTACATTTTTAAAATTCTCATAACCATTGATCTTGTGCTGTGTATGTGTGTGTGTGTGTGTGTGTGTGTGTGTGTGTGCTCGCACTGTAAAAGTAAGTACAGTTAAGTGAGCCTTGTTTGACCTCAACCAGAAACCCTGAGGGTGTATAATGATACAGAGGTTATGTCTCCCTTTGTACCTGCTATTTCACACTAGAACACTAAGACTGCAGCTTATACAGATTTGGTACCGGACACAATGACTGTACTGTACAAGCTTTACTCAGAACATGAAAAAAAAAACATTAGTAGCATTTAGGGTTGAGATTTTAAAAAAGCTGAAGATTGGTCACATACATAGATGTGTGCTAAATATTTTTGGAAAATGGCACATTTTGTTTGGACCCAAACATTTTTAAGTGATCGGAAATATTGGACTGCATTTGTTGTTTTAAAAAAGGATAAACCAACATGAAGACCAAGAAAACTGTCTATGGATGAAAATCAAGCCATTTTAAAGCTGAGAAAATGTGGACAATTTATCTGAGCCATTGCATAAGCAATTGTGTCCAAAAAAGAACGGGACCACTGGTGTACTAACAACCAGACATCTAACAAAGACAACTGTGTCATATTGTGAGAGATGTGAAGATAATTCTCTAAAACAAAGCAGGACTTGTGTTGCAATTTCTGGTAAATGAAGGCGTTAAACAGATTGACATTTACAAACGACGTCAATCAAAGTACGGTGATGAGACTCTTAGCTGCAGTAAAAAATTTGAATGGTGCAAACATTTTAAAGAAAACTGTACATTAGTGAATAATGATATTGGACGAGGTGGCTCGGAGCCCACTGCAGTAGTTTGCGTGAACATTCAGTGAGTGGAACACCTGATCCCTGAAAATCATTAGATAACTGGTTATGGACTTGTGGAAGAGATGCATCTGTCTACAGAAACTGTACAAACAATCATTCACCAACACCACTAGCTTGTTACAGGAACTCAGCTGGGACTTATTGCCACATTACTTGTACAGTCCTGAACTCGCTCCAAATGTTTGGGCCATTAAAGGAGTTCCTGGGAGGCCAGTGTTTCAGACATGAAGTGGGCAATTTGGTCATGGCTTCAGCATACTGAAAAAACTTTGTAACTTGATTGTATCCAAGTAATAGTGAAATGCTGGAATAAGTCCATTAGTGTAGAAGAGGATTATATAGAGAAATAAAGTTTTTTTTTACTCTAATAAATGTGTTCTGATATTATGCATAATACAAAGTCCAGGTTTGACTTGAACACCCCTTGTATTATTCAGCAGGATAATTTAATGCTAATTCAATTTACACACTGACGTTTATGTAACAGCAGTGCTTTCATGCTTCAAAAATACCATTTGCAGCTTCTTACACAGCTGATTAATGAGCTTGTCCCATTTCACTGGACATCTGGTACTTTCTTATTTCTGTGTGTGTCTAAATGCCATTTTCATTTTGTTTTTACAGGGAACATTGACATGGAAGACAGTAGGCCATGATGTTTCAATAGATATAAATGTTTTATAGATTATTATTTTTTTTCTTGTAGCGTGTATATACTGCAAGAACAGAGTCAAGTGTAAAACTCATCAGTCACCATGATGAAACTCTCTCTCATGAAGACCTTTGGTTTTAATAAGCAAAACCAACATTTTCCTCTTCTGCAGTTCATTTAGAGTCAGCAGCCTCAGAAATCAATTAACAGCACCAAAGATTAAAGCCATTATGAACGATTTACTGATCATAAGTAGCAGACACGTCTCAATATGAACTGTTCAAAGAAGATTATTGCTTATTTTGGATGCCTTCAGCATTGTTTTATAGTGTAGAAATTTTTTTTAAATCAGGAACGACCATGGAGATAGAAACTGATGCCAAATTGTTTCGCAATAGTATAGATAATTATTTATTTATTTATTTATTTATTTATTTTTGCAGTGGATAAAAGTGACAGCATTTACTATGTTCAAATTGACGTGGATGGAAAAAGACAGCGGGAAGAGATGGTCAAAAAGACGCAAGGAAAAAACAGTAAAAAGGACAAGGGACATGTGCAGAGGCCACGGAGAAAATCCAATTATTTTCACAACACCAAAAGCAACGGGATAAAAAAAGCAGGAGAGGAGGTAGAGGTAAAGGAGTTTCCCAAGGAAAGAAATAGCAGTGACAACAAGAAGACCAAGAAACAGCAGGGGGTAACAGAAAAAGAAGAGGAGGAGCTGAAGAACATGGAAATTAAGCAAAAAACCAATGAAGGAAAGATGAAAAAGGGAAGGAAAAGGCCAAAGGACTGCATGTAAGCTTTAAATGTGAACAAAATCTGTAGTTATTGCCATACTACTACGACTACTACTAATAATAATAATAACAACAAGACAAGAAAAAGCTAAAGAAGAAAGTTAAGAGTATTAAAACTATTACAAATTGCAATAATGGAAGTAAAATATAAAACTTGTATCCGAAATGTTTAAACTAAAGATAATTAAAAATATATAATAAATGGCAAGCAATATATTTATTTTATTTGACATAATAAGTAAGTAACATTAAAAAAAGAAGAAAAATGGTGATAATTTTTTTTTAAGTAGTATTAATACAAAAGCAGTAAAGGATAATCTTGATTGATTATTGAATCAGAGAGAGATTATTGAAAAAGTATTTGCAAAATATAAAATATAAAATGCAAATATAATAAAGTTAATGAAGTAATAGAAATCAAACAATAAACAGAATTACAACATAATTATTGTTTTGAAATAAAAAATAATATTAATTACATTAAAGTATTGAAATTGCTATAAAAAAGCAGTAAATTTTATTGTAATATATATTAATAAAATTATTAAATAGAGTGAGAAGTGGAAAATGAAAAGGTATTAAAAGGATTATAAAAATGGTAATATAAAGGTATTAACATTAGTACATAAATTGTACATGGCGCCAGGGGTAGCTCAGTGGTTAAGGCGTTGGTCTACGGTTCGGAAGATCCCACAACTACCACAACTACCAAGTCGCCACTGTTGGGCCCTTGAGCAAGGCCCTTAACCCTCAACTGCTCAGATGTGTAATGAAATAAAAACTCGCTCTGGATAAGAGCATCTGCCAAATGCCTAAATGAACATTAGAGTTAGGTAGTAGGCATTACTCATATAAAAATGAAAAAAAAAGTATTAAATCTTGTAAAAGTAATAAAGTGGAAAAACAAAATTTCCCATCTCACGACTATGAAGTCACCCAGACTAACACGTGTGAATTTTTACTTGTACCCCAACATTCGTTTAAGGTAGGGTATGCAAATAAAATACAATGATTATAGCATGTTTATTAATTTTTTTTTTCATTTATTCATTTTCAGTAAACACTCTATTCTTGGTTATCCTGGTCATTGACACACTTGCTTACACAAATATGCACATGTAAAACAGGGAGCATAGAGCTCTGTAGTGCCGACACTACCTGCATATGGAATTTTTGAAATTTTATACATCGATCAGTACTATCTTTGATCTGTCTTCTGTATGTATGTCTTCCATAGCTCTGACACGAGCTCTTCATCAGATGAAGAGTTGGTGGAGGACTGTCTGAGTGAAGAGGAAATGGAGAAACTAATAAAAGCCATAAACGAGAGGAAGAAGCTCATCGCCACACTGAAAGCACAACCTTGGCCAATGAAGAAGAAACTGTCTATGCTCAGGTCAAACACACACACACACACACACACACACACACACACACACACACACACACACACACACACACACACACACACACACACACTTTAATATATTACCTATAATTCAGCAACCTTAATGATTGCTAAAAGGAACAAAATTTGGTCAAATGAAACACACTGGTCATTCATCATTTATCTGCAACACAGGAAGTCCCAAGCATTTATAGAAAAGTATGAAGGCATTTTAGGAAAAACCAACAGGAGGAGACTCTACACTTGCAAAGCCATGATGACGAAGGTCAGTAGTCATGATCTGAAATTGAATAATTATCATGTTTTTGATATTGAAATGCAAAACCTTTCTTCAGGGAGTGAATTAGACTTTTATATATACTACTACTACTACTAGTATTACCATTACTACTAAAAAGAAAAAAATGAAAGATCATCACACAATAAACATTGTTCTGTTTCTTATATTGTGCATATTTTGCTAAAGTTGTTTTTCAATTTGATTAAATGAAATAAAATGTTATTTGTATAGCGCTTTTAACAATTGACATTGTCGCAAAGCAGCTTTACACAATCAAAAGAATTATTTAAGTTTGAATGAAATGTGAACGTGTATGAATCAAAATGATAAGACTGACCCTGATGAGCAAGCCGAGGACGACAGTAACAGTAGCAAGGAAAAACTCCCTGAGATGGTAATAGGAAGAAACCTTGAGAGGAACCAGACTCAACAGGGAACCCATCCTCATCGTGAAACGGATAGCAGGGACTGATCTGCATTTATACTGTGTGAGTAAGTTCAGTATAACAGGAGATATGTTTAAGTTAAAATGAAGTCCAGTCCATTATTGGAGGCTCAGGTAGACTGTAGGAAACTCCAGTCCTGAAATATCGAGCGACCGAAGTAACAAGTCCTTGGAGAACAGCTGTTCGCATCAGCCGAGGACAGGATCGTCTTCGTGGAAAAGTGGAACCGTCCCCAGTCACCACACGCATCCCAGGCAGACCTCCAACCAGAAGCAGGACACCAGGACGAGTCAGACAGCTCCAGAGAACACTGGCATCACTGGCAGCTCAGGAGCGACAAGTACTGTATACTGTAGCTCGACAGAGAGACAGGGAGAGGGAAAGAAAGAGAGGGAGAGAGGAGCAGAGAGAGAAGAGTTTTGTGATGTCATATGTAATCATCCGCTTCTTCACTTTCAGAAATGGATGAAGTTTCAGAGACACTTTAATAACTTTAAGATGGCCTGCATTCCATGGGAAATGAAGATCAAGGAAATTGAAAGTATTGAAAGTATTTTTTAAAACCAAATTACAGGTTCTCACTCACACCTGAAGCCTTTCTGATTGTGTCTTTGTATCCTCCCTCAGGTCATTTTGGTTCAGCAGTAGCTTCATATTTCATATTGCTCCGATGGATGTTTGGCATCAACATAATTCTCTTTTGCCTGTCCTTTGGGCTTGTTATGTTTCCTGAGGTAAAGAACACATTAGTTTCAAAACATTGTACAAAAATATTTCAACCTAAAGCTGGCTAAAACATGATTCGATATCTGTTCAAAACATCTTATTTTGGTGGGGGGCGGGGGGGGGGGGTGCTGTGACATAACACTGGTAGGGCTGTCGGTTGCTTGGTGGGGTCTCCGTGCATTGGACTAGTTTGTTTGTCACATCTCATGGGTGGTCAATCAGATCTGGGGAGTTTGGAGGCCACATTGGTGGCCTTGGGCACTATGCCTGCTGGGCCTCATGTTTTTGATTCAGTTTCTGTTCCACACCTTAGTAAACTGCAATCATTTTGGTGTTACAAAGACTTACCATCTACCTGGATGCTATATAAGTAATGGTTGGACTACATGTTAAATTTAATTCCCTATGACTACATCTATGATCATCCCAGAGCACTTTGAACTTTAACAAGTGATATCATACTTCCTCATTGCCCCTGGTCTCAAATAGTCTTGATCAATGAAAACTGATATATTGACCATTTTTGTGGTCATTAATGACTTCACAAATGTTCCGACATATATCCATGCTGCTTTTACCCATAGCTATACTCAAGGATGCATTAGCACTCTTTGTGCTTTGAAGAAAAATATGAAAGCTTGGGAAACTGCCCATAGACACCTATAGCAGGTTAGCTGTTGGTCTAAGCCCCTGTAAACTGGTTCTTTCAAGATTGTTGACCATTGATCTTTAAGCTGTATAAGTTGTAGTAACTGGTAATTCAATATTGCATGTCTCCTTGCATGTCTCCTTGCATGTCTCCTTGGTTCCATGTCTCTCTAATCAATGAGTTTAATCAACTGGTGTATTGGATGAGGAATGTCAATCTGAAACATTTCCATCATCACTACGCATCAGAGTAACCATGTACACAATGTCTCTTGGACTCGCATGGATCATTTTGTTTCAGAGATATTTTATAATTTCATTTTTCATGCTGGGATCCAAATCTGGGGGAAAAAGAATCAAATGAAAGAGTCAAATACTAAATGCTGAATAAATTGTCCTATATTTACTTTTTAATAACATGTACCATAATATCATGATTATAAATTAATGATCCAACAATATACTCATTGCTACCCAGGGGACACAGGTAATACTGCAGAAGATTTTCAGGACTAGAAATCTGTTGGGGACATCTTCCTGACCCATTGAAGCCATAAAAATATTAACACCCCAGGGATCTTCAGGAATAATTTTTCAAAGTATTCATATAAAAAGTGCTCTGAGGAATCTTAAGTTCGAAAGGCCTTCTACTGATGAGCTGAGGGATAGTCTGCACGTCCATGAGTGTATTAGTAGGAAGGGTAGCTGACTGATGCTGCTTCAGGTTCTCGTATCTGGCATTCAGATGTAAGAGGTTTATCATAGAGGAGAAAACAGATGTGTCTGGATCATATTGAAATATCCTCATTAACATTTGCCTTTCCGTATCTGCATTATGCAACAGCAGAGACCTAGATATTTTGGTGTAATGAATCTGCTCTACTATCATTCTATAATTCTCTCTCTACAGGCCTTAATGGGGCTGCCATATGGGAGCATTCCCAGGAAAACAATCCCCAGAGAGGAACAAGCCATTGCTTCAAACTTAGATATCATATGGGACATTGAGGTCAGCAATTTTTTTTCAATATTTTATGCCTTTGCCATGTTGCACTGATTAGACATAGTAATAATCATGAATAGCTTAATTAGCATAGTTTTAAATAAACACTGCTACATCAAGAGCCTGTGTATTTCTTACAGGGTTACCTTAAGTATTCTATAATGTTTTATGGCTACTACAACAACCAGAGAACAATCGGTTGGCTCAGGTACCGAATGCCCCTGTGCTACTTCCTGGTTGGGATGGCCGGCATGGCTTACAATTTCATGGTTGTCATTAAAACGTGAGTGTGGGAAACTATTTCCTTTTTTCTACATCTTGTATCTATACTATACTTTAGTGCGATTTCAATCAAGAGATATACGTCTAGACCAAGCAGGACCGTCTTGGTGGTCTGGTTTGTTAAAACATGAATTTTCTCCATGTTGATACATCATTCGTATTTCCCAATGTACCAGCACTGTTTGCGGAGAAAAACGCCACATTAAGAGGGTGACACGAGGGTGGGTATGGTCTTCTTGGGATTAAATGTGCAAAGAGCCAAAAAGGTGCTGTTTCTTACCATGTGCACCTGCTTCATGTTCCCCTTTTAACAGTTTCTTTATTTAAGTTCCAGTTTTTCATTCATATTTGATCTCATTTTGTTGTGTTTCGTGCATGCTAGTTTAGTCTTGATCTGTTCATATTCATGAATCTGATTTCTGTCTTTGTGTCTATTTGACTTTGAACTTTATCAAGTGATATCATACTTCCAAAGACAAAGACATTAATTCTTCAAACATGGTGAACTGAACTATTACCACGGTATTTTGCTCCAAAACATTCTGATTTGTCCAATTGCTTTTTCAGCAGGAGAGGTATAGGTAGCGTAATTTAGTCCAATTTAGGTGAGAAAGTCACACACTTTGCTTTGATGATGGTGCATCATGTGATTCCTTGAATAGAGTATTGTATGTTTTGATTGTTAATTTTTCAAATGTTCCTTTGTTTACACATCTGGTTAATCTGCAGTACTTATTGTATCTACAACAGATCCACAGATTGTTCAGGGAACACTGTGCACAAGACAGGAATTACTAAAGGCAAAAACAAATACTGATAACATGGAATCATTTGGCACCCATTTTATGTTCTATTACCTTGTTTTGAGGGATGGATTTAAAACCATCATGGGAATGTCCATGCTTTCATAGGCAGGTGTGCTCCCTGCTCCATACTCCTTTTTGTTTGCCCCTTATGTCACATACATGATGAGTAATTCTGATTCGTAAGCCAAAAAGTCAAAAACTGAAACATGGGGCTCATGCACAGCAGTGGTCAAAAGCTGCCACAAAAAGAATGATACAAATATAAATTTTCACAAAGTCTGTTGCTTTATTGTTTTAGGTCTTTTTATCATATGTTACTATGGTATATTGAAGTATACTTACAATCATTTCATAAGTGTCAAAAACGTTTATTGACAATTACATTAAGTTTATGCAAAGAGTCAATATTTGCCCTGTTGACCCTGTCATGCTGTCACTCAACTTCTGGGCCACATACCTGTACTAACTCCATAGCTGCCCATTCTTGCATTGTTGATGCTTGGAGTTTATCAGGTTTGTCCACCTGCCTCTTAAGGATCTCAATGAGATTACTGTCTGGGGAGTTTCTTGGCCATGGACCCATTATTTTGATGTTTTGTTCCCCAAGCCACTTACAGTAGTTATCTCTTTTGCCTTGGAACTTTTGGCAAAGAACTCCATCATGCTGGAAAAGGCATTGTTCTTCACTAAACTGTTCTTAGGTGGTTGGGAGAAGTTGCTCTCGGAGGGTGTTTTTATACCATTCTTTGTTCATGGCTGTGTTCTTAGGCAAAATTTGGAGTAAGACCACTCCCCTGGCTAAGAAGCAACCCCACACTGTAAACATTTTTTATGTAAAATTACAGTAAATTACTGGCAGCAGTTTTGCCAGTAAAATGCTGTTTTATTACAGTACTGTATTTGTACTGTCGAAATAGACTACAGTAAATTGCTGTATTTTGATATACAGTTTATTACTGTGATTTTGAACTGTTTACTGTATTTTAGTGGTAAATAATTATTCGGACAACTTGTATTTTTAACAGCATAAAAAAAAAAATTTCCCCCCGATTTTCTCCCCAGTCTAGTCGTGTCCAATTGAACATCACCCAGGGTTCGAACCTGCGATCTCCAGATGATGGGGCGAGCTTTAGTCTACTGCGCCACTCGGAGGCCCACAAAATCAGCAAAAGTACTTGCACTTACTGAAGTTTTCATTAAAGTGTGTTGATTATCTGTATACTGTATACTGTAGTGTATTAAACTGTACATACAATATTTACAGTTAAATATTGTAAATCACAGTAATGCTGTTTCTTTTACAGTAATGTGCAGTATTTCGATAAAACAGTCGGAAACTGTAAAAAAAAGTTACAGTGCACAAATTAATGGTTTCAGGATACTTTACTGTTACCATAACACAGTACTGATGGAAGTGCTCACCTTTTCTCCTCGGAACATGCTTTGTCCGCATGCCCCAAACAATAGGAAAGAGGATTCACCAAGACAATGACTTTACCCCAGTTCTCAAGGTCCAATCCCTGTAGATTTTGCAAAATATCAGTGTGTCCCTGATGATGTTGTTCAGTGGAGAGAAATGGATTCTTTGCTGTCCTTCTTAAAATGTATGAAGATGAACAACTTAATAAAATCATCAATAACCTTTGACATTTATAAAATGCTTGTAGTTATACTTCATTATACCTTAGTAATATGAGCTAGTAGCAGAGCTATTCTGTGTCATGACCCTTTTCGCTCCAGGTCAACCAAGATTTGTCTTCTTACAGAAATGGTATATAGCTCCACCTTCTGGTCACTATTTCCTAACATTTGTCTATAGCATGGCACGCAACACCAGTGAAGACAGCGGAGAGGATGATAACAACTTTAATTACAGCTGGAAAATATTCACCAGTTGGGATTATCTTGTTGGAAACCCAGAGACAGCCAACAGCAAGTTTGCCTACATCGCCACAACTTTTAAGGTTTGCCTGTGTGATTGTTTGTTTGTGTGTGTGTTTCAATTGTATGTATGGAATTCAAATGTTCCTTGCACATGCTTCTTGTCATAAGGAAGCACTTTGTGAGGAGAAGCTTGGCAAAAAAGATGAAAGCATCCGCATGAAAGTGTTCATCCGTGTCACGGCCAATATCCTGGTTCTTTTCATCCTGGGTGGAAGTGGGTATCTAATCTATTTTGTAGTGCACAGATCTGAAAGGTTTATCTATGATGGGATGAACCATTTCAGCTGGTGGGAAAGAAATGAAGTAAGAATCCTCTATTTGTAACTTATTCTTATTATTATTTAGTAATAAAAAAAACTTCACAAAACTAATATAATTCATTCTGCATTTTTGTTTTCCAGGTGAACATAGTGATGTCTCTATTAACCACATTCATTCCGATGTTGTTTGACGCAATAGGCATTTGGGAGAATTATCACCCACGCATTACCCTGCGCTTGCAGCTTGCCCGTGTCTTTACCCTTTACGTAGGCAACCTCTACAGCTTCATCATAGCCGTCATTGACCAGATCAGCATCAGTGTGAGTCATGGGAGCACTTTTAAACTTCTGCCCCCTTTGTTGTTGCGCTTGTTAACATATGCATCTCAGGTCATCCCCACTGACAGCATTCCTGCACACCTTCTAGTTCTGGAAGAAGCTACCATAAACTTTACAATGGAAGTGCTTTTTGCCATGAACACCAATGATTTAAAAAAATGACAACAAGAGATTTTTTCTTTTCAGTCTCTTCTCTTCACATGCATTTTTAGTGTCCATTATTAATGCTATTCACCCAATATTTGCAGACAAATAATAAATTATTCTACTCAAGGAAAATGTATCAACCTCACAAAATAAATGTCAATGTAAAAAGGTGAACAGTATTCAAGCAGCATATTATTATTTGTTTATTTGTTTACCAGCGGGGTCAAGAAGAAGCAATGAAATTAAATCTGACCATATGGGAGGCTAACATGTATAACAGGTCCATAGCGCAGAACTCAACTGGTGGTCCTATCAGAGTGGATCCTGCAGATGTACCGAGAGGGCCTTGCTGGGAGACTATGGTGGGACAGGTATCCATCCCATCCATCCATCTATTCATCTATCTATCTTTATATTTTTAATTTAAAAAATATTAAAATATTTATTTAAGAAACACCAATGGATTTGTAATGGCAGCAGTAAGTTGCCTATTGCTTTCACACTTATTGAAGCATTTTGCCCACCATGTCAAAACTCTACACACAAGCCAATCAGACATAGACACTTGGAGATTAACAACTCACAACTTTGTCAAAATGAAACACTGCAATCAAAACTTAACACTCCTTTCTAAAAATGAAATACTTGCAACAAAACCATACACACAAGTGCCATTTAAATCACCCATTATATCACCAGCAACACACGGATGGACTTTATATAAAACACTCCAGTCTTTGTGTTTTTATTTTTGTATTTTTCTCTTCTGTAAAAGCCAAAAGTAATTTCTGCAGTAATCAAACAATAATTGTTACCATAAACAGACATTCTTACAGAAATTTAGCAACAAAAAAGAAAACTATCACGTGTGTGGTGGTGGTGGTGGTGGTGGGGGGGGGGGGTTTATTATCGATCCCATCTTCTATTTGGGTCTGGCATCAAGACCTCATTGACATCACAGAATATCATCAGGGAAAATATCGCCTTGTGTGCCGAATACACCCTTGAATTGATTCCACCTCAATGTCTTTGCATGCCTCTTCCATTGCTTGCAGAAGAGTCATGTGGAAATACTGTATGGTTGCCGATCATATACTTTCCACCGCCATGCTGAAAAGAATTCCTCAGTTGCATTTAGAAAGGGGCTGTAGGGTGGCAGACTGGACTGGACTGCTCTGGTCTGTCCTGCACAACTGCATGTAGTGCATCTAGAAATGCAATTATCTGTTCAGTATTGTAGGGACCTAGTGTGGCATGGTGATGCAGGACGCCTTGGATACTAATTGCAGCACACAAGGTGATATTTCTCCCACACTGGCCAGGGACATTTACAACAGCCATGCTTTTGGCCAGATTGAAGCTTGCCTCATCCACGTAAATGAACTCATGTACCAGTTCAGCAGCATCAAAATCCAGAACTGTCTGTACATATTGAATAGTGATATTGAAAACACATACAGTAACTACAATGTCTATATTTTCACACACGTTGGGTTGGGTCAGTATAGACAAAAACTACAAGCTACAGGCAGCATAAACCCTCATTCCAACATTACAATATATAGTATGTAAAGTGACACATACCTTCACATAATCATGATGCACATCCTTGATTCTGACACTGTTCCTCTCAAATGGCATCCTGTAAAGCTGCTTCATTCTGAAGTTGAGATGTCATTGTTCGTGTTCTTTTTCACATACTGTAACTTCAAACTGTACACAGTACTGTAACATCACAATGGTATTCCTTTAGATATACTTCACAGCACTACCCATTTTTGTATACACTGTAAAAAATGTTCGTAATTCTAACAGTAAAATGCCGTATAAATGCTACAGAATAAAAACATATTTCACAAAACTTGGGATAACCGTAGAATTTACAGTGAAAAACTGTAATTAGTTTTACAGAGTAAGACCTTAAATTTAACAGTTAAAAACATATGAAAATATGGTTTATTGCAATAAAATTTATGATATACTGTATTTATAAAAAGGAAACTCTCAGAGAAGGTATTTGTTACTAATATCATGAAGCATCAGTTTATATTTTACTAAACCTTTGTTGATAGAGTTTAAAAATCAGAAAAATATCTGCTCTGAAAAAATAAACTTTAAAATTTTATGGTAAAAAACTGGCAGCTGTGGTTGCCAGAAATTTACCATAAAAAATACGGGAGCAACATTATCGGTTGTACGGGACTGCACTCATTATACTGTATATTTTACGGATATCAATAGTTTTTTCTACGGTTTATAGCCGTCTAATTTACATTAACCAAGGACTTTCATATTTGTGAATGGTATTCCACCCTTTGATCACTGTGGCAAGGACAGCCGCTAGCACGCGCCACTTTGCCCGCCACCACCGCCATACTTGATAGCCTGCCCAAAAAAATGTCCACCCTGACATTTGTATATTTGATTTTGAGAATTTAAATATTGTTTTGCTGTCTTTATTAAAAAATACATGGGGACCATGCTGATGTCCGAGTCTTGAATAACTTTTGATGGGTTTTAATGATTTGATTTAGGTTTGTATTCATCAATTAGTATAAAAGTACTCTTAATAGTTTCTTAAGAGTAAAATCCGAATGCTTAGCAATGTAACTTCTATCTCTTTTAGCTCCCAGCTAGTGTGATAAAATGATGCTTTCACAGAATTGCTGAATGAATTCACTGTGGTTATTAAACAAATAGTCCAACAATAACGACAGCAATTGTGTAGCAAGCATGGTAGTGTAGTGGTTAGCACTGTCGCCTTCCACCACCAGGGTCCGGGTTCGATTCTCGGCCAGGCTCGATACCCATCTCTGTATGCATGGAGTTTGTATGTTCTCCCTGTGCTTGGTGGGTTTCCTCCAGGTACTAGTCACCCCCCCCCAATATATAGGATAAAGTTGTATAGATGATGGGTGAGAGTGTGTGAGTACTGAGCTGTAAAAAAGATGGAAATAAACTGTTATTATTACAACATAAATCTTTAAATTAGACAGTTCTGAGCTGTAAAAAACATGGTTATGATCCGTATTTGTTACAATGTAAACCCTGGAATTTGGCGGGAATAAACTGTTTTTATAACAACATAAACATGTTAATTAGACAGTTATAAACCGTAAAAAAAAAAAAAGAAAATCTGTAAAAAATTTTACGGTAAACTTCTGACAACCACAGCTGCCATTTTTTACCGTAAAATTTACGGTTTATTATTTTTTTTCGCAGTGCAATAACGGTGCTACCGTATTTTTTATGGTAGAATTCTGGCAACCACAGCTGCCGTTTTTTTTTTACCGTAAAATGGACTATTTATTTTTCACAGTGTAGTACAGTTGGTGGCTCAGTGGTAGGTGTTTCGCCTGCCATGCAGAAGGCCCGGGTTCGATTCCCAGCCAGTGCCCAAACCCCAGCCACTGGATACAGTGCCGGTCCCAAGCCCGGATACAATGGGAGGGTTGCGTGAGGAAGGGCATCCGGCTGTTGCGCGGACTGGATATTCGGCTATGGCGACCCCTTGCCGGGAGCAGCCGAAAGACCAACAATACAGTTACATACTGTAATACTGTATGATACAGAATCATGTTACACATATAGTAATTAGAGTATAAACTTGACGATATACCCGTTCTCTAGTCGGAATGTCCTCAGACTGATTGGTGTTCTGATTTTTGTGCAAGGGCTTTCAGGTGTGTATGTTAGTGACCACAATTGCCAGGTGAGCATTGCTACAGTATGTGTGCAGTGTTTTCCCAATGATAACATGTGATTTTGGTATTGGACAAAGTGTCTAATGTAAGAAAATGTGTGTAGTGTTTCGCAATAAGTTTCTTACAAATTTGTGAACAAAGTGCAAACTTAAAAATGTGTTTAAGCTATGGTTACACTGTGTTTAACACTGTGCTACAAGAAGTTTAAGCATTGAACCTTTGGTCTAAGCATTCACTTTTAGTGTGAAAGCGATTGGCAAAAACTGTAAGCACAAAAGTGCTTAGTGGAAAGAGCCTTAAAATTTCTCTGTCTCTTGGTCTAGGAGTTTGTGCGTATGCTGATTTCAGACACAGTAACTACTTACGTAGTCATTCTTATCAATGACTTTGCCCGTGCAGTCATTATTCGTTGTATCAACCATTGCTGGTGCTGGGACTTGGAGTACACCTTTGTAAGTATACAGGCCACTTCCTTGTATGACATTATGCAATACTCTAAGTATTATGTTCCAATTTTTTTTATGTGATTCTATCTTGCTGGTATCACTCATATTTATAGGCACAAGACTGTTTTTTCTTTTTCTTATTTGTAGCCATGCTATTCCTTGTTCGATGTGAGTGGGAGCGTACTCACCCTCATATTTAACCAGGGGATGACTTGGTATGATTATTCTTTATATTTCCTTCATTATTTTATATGTGTGTATAACACATTGTCTAAATGATCTGTTTGTGTTTGTCTTTGTGTCGTTCAATTTGTGTAAGTGTTTGTGTGTGTATTTCAGTATGGGGACATTTTATGCCCCGTGTCTCCCCGCACTCAACCTTATCAGACTGCAAACGTCCATGTATTTACAATCCTGGGGTGTCATGTGCTGCAACATGCCTCATCCTCGCATCTTCAAGGCCTCACGGTCTAGCAACTCCTACATGTCCCTACAGCTGCTCATCCTCTTCGTCTCCACACTGCCCACCATATTCACCATTGTCGCTTTGCGGCCATCCTTTGACTGTGGACCCTTCAGGTACTGAAAGATCAACATAACATCCAAAGTTTTTCTTATACAGTCTACTTTTCATATAAAGTACAGCGTTGGCTTAATGTATATTAGTGAAAAATTTTTTAATCCCAGCCAGAGCCCAAACCCTAGCCAGTGGATGCAGTGCCGGTCCCAAGCCTGGATAAAAAGGGAGGCTTGCATCAGGAAGGGCATCCAGCGGTAAACTTGAGCCAAGATTGTATGTGCAGACTGGATAGTCCGCTGTGGTGACCCCCTGGGGGGAATAGCTGAAAAACCATCACCAACAACAACTGCATTTGAGTGCAGCACGGTGGTGTAGTGGTTAGCACTGTTGCTCTGGGATTAGTACTAGCCATTGCTCAAGTTCCATGTCTGAATGGACTGCAGGAAGAAGCTCCACCCCATTCTGTCTGTGTTGGCCTTTATGGAGCAGAGGTGCTTCCCTGACCTCAGCAGAGAGAAGAGTCCATTGAGTCCAACAACAACAACAACAATAAAAAAACAAAGTGTGGTTGGAACAGGTTGATGGCAGCTGAGCACACCGTTGCCATCTTCAAAAATGTTAAGAGCAGATTTTAGCAAAAAGAAATAAATTTGCATTACCACTAGGGTGCACCAGATGGCTATGTTGACTTAACACTTTCACCATTCACTACTGGCGTTCATCAATTAAGATAAACGCTATTTTTCAAATACATGGACATTTTTTTCGATTTAATTCATAGTAATATGAAAAGAGATGGACTGGGACATAACATGTTTTTTAACATTTCAGTGGGAAAGACCGCATGTACGACGTGATCCCAGAGTCTCTGCAGATGGATCTTCCAAAATGGTTAGCAACGGCGTTCAGCTACCTCTCAAACCCAGGATTGGTCGTGCCTTTCCTATTGTTCCTCACGTAAGCACCAGTGTTGAGACATACTATTGACCAAATAAAATACACTTTTATGTGAATGTTTTGCTGTGTGGTGTGAGAAAAGAGGATAGGGTTAGATGGAGGCAGATGATTCGCTGTGGCGACCCCTGAAAGGGAACAACTGAAAGACAAATAAGAAGATTTATGTGAATGTTTTGCATAAATAATTATTTTTAAACCAAACCTGTGCAGGGAAAAACATGTTTTAATGCACCGGTACAAAATAGTTTGAAAAATTAAACAAATTATGGGGTAAATGTTAAAAAAGATACTTTTAGGAAAGCAACAAAACATTATTATTTATTTATTTATTTATTTATTTATTTATTTATTTATTCTTTTATTTATTATTATTATTATTATTATAATTATTATTATTATTAATAATAATAATAATAATAATAATTAATTAATTAATTAATTAATTTTATTTAACCAGGAATGCTTAAATGTTGTTGTTTTTGTTGACTTTATAAAATACAAGGAAATTCAACATTTTAAAATATAAAAAAAACAGTATATGCATATAAACAATATATACAATTGTAATAATAATTTCCCCCCTTTTTTCCTCTGTTGCTTTAGCCTCACAATCTATTACCTATATGCCACATCTAAATCATTCAAGCAGGCCAACGCTGATCTGAAAACCAAACTGCGCATTGTAAGTTGAAATCACTGATTTTTGTGTAAATAATTATTAACACTCAACTCATCATTCAAGTGTTACCATCACTAACAGAAAGTTGAGAGGTCTTGGGTTTGCACATACGTATATACTGTATATATACTCAGCAAAAAAAGAAGCGTCCTTTGACTTTCAACTGTTTTTACTTTCAGTAAACACAATATTTAATGAGTAAATATTTGTATGAACACTAAAAGAGATATAAAGTAAAAATGTTTCACAATGTGTCCCTGAATGAAGGGAGGCTCAAAATCAGTCAGTACCAGTCAGTATCTGGTGGCCACCAGCTGCTTAAAGTACTGCAGTGCATCTCCTCCTCATGGACTGGACCAGATTTGTCAGTTCTTGCTGTGAGATGGAGGGATTGTGTGTTCCTGGTGTGACTCGGGCAGTTGTTGTGGCCATCCTGTACCTGTCACGCAGGTGTGATATTCGGATGGACACATCCTGTGCAGGTGTTGTTACACGTGGTCTTCCACTGCGAGGATGATCAGCTGTCCTTCCTGTCTCCCTGTAGCGCCGTCTTAGGCGTCTCACAGTGCGGACATGGCGATTTATTGCCCTATAGCCACATCAGCAGTCCTCATGCCTCCCTGCAGCATGCCTAATGCACGTTCCCGCAGATGAGCAGGGACCCTGGGCATCTTTCTTTTCACAGTCGGTAGACAAGTCTCTTTAGTGTCCTGCGTTTTTAGAACTGTGACCTTAAATGCCTACTTTCTGTAAGCTGTTAAGGTCTTAACGACCATTCCACAGGTGCATGTTAATTAATTGATTATGGTTAATTGAACATGCATGGAAAACATTGTTTAAACCCTTTACAATGAAGATCTGTAAAGTTATTTGGATTTTTACAGCATTATTGTTGAAATACACAGTCCTGAAAAAGGGACGTTTATATATATTATATATATTAATTATATATATATATTTTATATATATATATAAAAGAAATGTACTGTACATACACACACACGGGATATAACACTGCTCTGTGCTGTGCTGTGTTTCTCAAAACAAAACAAAAAAAGCAAAGAGAGGAGAATAGAAACTGGAACAAACATGTAGCCAGGAAGACAGCTGAACAGGCACAAGAGGACAAGCAGAGCAACAATAATGCGTCTATAAAAGGTGAGAGTACAGATGGTGTTATTGTGGGTGCAATTCACAACTTTAAATAATGTGCTTTTGATTTCTGCACAATATAAATATACTTATTTGATGTTGTCTGTTATTATTAATTATATTTCAACTATGAATTTTAATCTGTCTATCTATCTATACTGCCGGGCCAGGAAAAAAAAAACCCAGCATAGACTTGAAGATTTCATTTAGTCACAATGGAGTGTGTGAACTATTCTTTCACAGTTCACATGCCCGTGCCATCGGAAAAGAAAACGTCCATAGATGTGATAACCTGGTCATTCAGTACATTCAGGTCATTGTTGACTTAATTTTATTGATTTGACCAACTGGAGAAGTGCATTTTCCTTCTTACTCTGACATGACAATCACTCTGGTATAGGGTCATTCTCGACTCATCAGAACACATGACATTCTTCCATCGCTTCAAAGCCCAAGTTTTTATGTCTCAATAACGAGTGATTTCCTTATGGACACACCGCTGTTTAGTTTAATCCTATTAGTTCTCATCACATACAGAAATGCTCTTCCTTTCAATATTAAATATAGCTATGACTTTTACTCTTGATTTTTTACCATGCAACTGCACCAGATGATTAAGTGATCTCTATCTATCTATCTATCTATCTATCTATCTATCTATCTATCTATCTATCTATCTATCTATCTATCTATCTACGTGTATCTATCTATCTATCTATCTATCTATGTGGTAGTTCTGCTTGCTCTTTATCAACATAGATAAATTATATAAATTCAAGACAGATTCCCTATTCTCTCTCTCTCTCTCTCTCTCTCTCTCTCTCTCTCTCTCTCTCGCTACAGACACCAGAAAACGTAGCGGACAGAGTTCTTATCTTTCTCCTCCTCCACATTTTTACAATGGAGATCGGTGTTCTGACCTGAAACTCTCCCCCAGATCTCCTTATGTTCAAACCTCAGCACCTCAGTCTCATCTCATACACGGGGAACTACCAGGATTTCCACCATATTAAAAAAGAAGAAAGAAGTCATGAGACAGAGCTGATCACATCAGACATTATCTTATTTCTCATCTCATTATGTCTAATTGCTTCTGAAGAGACAGTTCTCTGTCAAAAATTAATTTTCTGTTCAGATAAACAAGTTCTTCTGAAATGAAATAAATCATGAAGTGAATGCTGGAATTGATTTTGAACAATTTGTTTTTGTGAAATAAACATCCAATAGACCCGACAATTATCACATTAATCATTTGTTTACAGGTTTTCTCAGTTGCTTTGGAGCTTTTCTCAGATCAGAATGAAAAGTCTCAAAACCATTAGTGCAACCTCCACAACATTTAGTCATTTGTGCACATCATAGTAGCAATTTCTCCTTCCTCTGAACAAATTGCAAACGCCATTGGACATGTATCAGTTGCTTTCGTACAATTCTCTGCCGTTTTATAACATTATCATTTGCTTATGTCATGTCAGTCAAAATGAACTATACTTTTGGATACTGAATAGTCGTTTCCAATAAAACTAATAGTCTTCATTTCATTGCTTGAGTCATTACAAACAAAATTGTTCAATTAGTTATACAATTCTGTCAAGCAAATTTGATACCTTTCTTTATTATTTTTTCCTGGAAATGTCTCCTAAATTGATCAATGTCTCTCAGGTGAACTTCAGCTTTCACTGACGAGGAGGTTTGTGAAGTATTAGTTGTAACTAATGACAAGCCACTTGTTCACAGTCACTCATGGATCTGTAGAGTATATTATTGTAATACTGTAGAGGATTTTTCTTTTGCACAATGTTGTCGAATTACAAACAGCCTGCACAGTAAAAATGTGAAACATACGTATTAAGTGTCTTGTACTCACTTACTTCCCTAACTACAGGAATGTCTAACTTTACTGTAGATTTTACTGTAAGTGGCTGTACAAAAAGTGTATAGTGCTGTCTTGAGCATTTTCAGGTAGTGTCACAGAGTTCTGACCTTTTTTTTGCATTGAAAAACACGGAGACAATACTGTAAACTGTCATAATGAAACCATGACAAAGCATATCTTGTTCATAAAGATGGTGTCAAGACTTCTCATTTTGATGACACAGGCAGTTTCATTGACATGAATACTTGCTTTTGAGGAATGGATTATCGATTTTGAGCAAGTCACCTGCTTTTGCAGGTTATCTACTAGGTTTTGCACCAATTGTTTTGAGAAATACACTAACTGCTGTGCAAATGTTAATAGTGATGTGAGAAAAGCACCAAAGCGACTGAGAGAACTGTATTTAACAATATGGCTTTAACATACTGTATTTCTAGCATTTTATCTATGATAATTAAAAATACAGTTAAATACTAGATTTTAAGGCTCTTTAATGCTCTTTAGCTTTTTTAAATATATGTTGCATTGACAATTAATTATGCAATTATCGTAATAGCCATGAGATACAAAATTTATTAATAAAATAATGTCAATATTTCTGCAAAATTTATAAGATCTGTTATAAAGACAACATGGGCAATCATTTTAGCAAACATCTTAGACTGTTTTGGCTCATTTACTGTATATAATCACTCACTCACTCAGTCACTCACTCATTGTCTATATGGCTTTATCCTTTATACAGGAAATTTAGAAACACCAATTAGCCTAGAATGTGTGTGTATGTGTGTGTGTGTGTGTGTGTGCTCTGCGATGGATTGGCACGCTGTCCAGGGTGTACCCTGCCTCATGCCCTGAGTCTCCTGGGATAGGCTCCAGGTCCCGGCGACCCTACAGTAAATACAGGATAAAGCGGTATTGAAGATGAATGAATGAATGAACAATTAGCCTAATCTGCATGTCTTTGGATGTAGGAGGAGTACCTGGAGGAGTCTAACCAAGCATGAGAACATGCAAACTCTGTGCATACAGACCCCAAGGTGAGACTCAAACCTGAACCCAGTTTTCAATTTTGATATGGATTTTATCAAACTATATCAGTATAACGATGTCATATTAAAATAATCTAGCAAAAAAATAAGTGTACTCAATTGCTACTTTCTTAAGCCTATACAATCACTGGTTAAAAGAAATCAGAAATTTAAGTAACTATTATTTGAATGTTGGTCCATTTTATAGCTAGCAATCTTTAAGCAGCAATCCTTTTCTTAGATTTTTGGGTGTACTCCATCCCCCATCCAAAAAGAAAAAAAAACCCTGTTTGGCTGATGGTACTTAGTAACCTGGTAAACTGTGTAAGGATCTGTCCAGTGACAAAATCTTCAAAGCACTTATAAGTGCCAGGTGTAGCTCAGTGGTTAAGGCATTGGACTATGGTTTGGAAGATCCCAAGTTCAAACCCCACAACCACCAAGTTGCCACTGTTGGGCCCTTGAGCAAGGCTCTTAACCCTCAACTGCTCAGATGTATAATGAGATAAAAATGTAAGTCGCTCTGGATAAGAGCGTCTGCCAAATGCCTAAATGTAAATGTAAGACATGTAAGTCGTTCAGGATAAGAACGTCTGATGAATGTCTAAATCTAAATGTTTATGTACACTATACCACTTCTTACAAGAATACAAGAAATGAAGGTACTAACTTTTCCTGCTGTTTAATTTTAACTGCAAATACAGCCACAACTGATAAAAAAATAAAATAAAATAAAAACGACCAAAAACAACACGCCATCATCCGACGCCCAGTGTGTATTTGAGTCAAAGAATATGAAACAGCAATGACATGGATAAAAGTCGCTAAAGACATGAGGCACCAGCGATCCCGGAGTTTGCAAAGCAAAAGCAGATGAAGGAGATGAAGAAACTTTAGTAATAGCAATGGGTTGTTTTTTTGTGTGTAGGAAGAAAGTATCTGAATAGCACAATTTTCATGAGCACACTGTTCTGAATAAACTAATTTCAAATAAATTGCCATGCAAGACTCTTTAAACACATTTTCACAAGTGTTCAGCATTATTTTAATGCTATTAAAGTGTAATATTGAAAACATTCATCACACTTTTGGTTACTCTGCTGTTTTACGCTTACCTCTAATATAAACTGACCTGATACTTTTCCTTCTAAAAAAACAGATCTTTTATTTATATTTCTTTTTTGTGGTTATGGACCGAGTAGCTCTGCTGTGAGTGACAGATTGAGGTCTCGACTTACCTTTACACTCCATGCCTCATTGTCTCCACATCGTTAGTCAAGTTTCACCTGTCTGATCTCAGCCGTGACTAGACATGAATGCTGGCAGCTGCGTTATATTTATACATATATATTTTTGACTGTTAGGAAGCTGCACGATCAAATAAATTAAAATATGTTCACAATATATTATGGTATTGGATAGTATGGGAAAGTTTTCATATGAGATGCTGATGATGAGGACTGTATATAAGACTGTAAATAATGGACATTGTCACAAAGCAGCTTTACTTTTAGGGACATCCGGTTCTGTTGCATTGGAATAAACACAATGTATCCAAGGATTTGCTTATTTTTTTAAGATTTATGTTGTCTGTGGCTACCTATGAATGAATCTACCGAATATCAACATATTATATTTTATATTGTACATATTCCATATTCTATCTATAATAGATTTTCCAGTAGATGATAAGTACTGTGTTTTTTGATAAAATATCTCTAGTGGATTTTCAATAAAGGACCACAACTAAAACATCTTACTTACACTTAAATTAAATTAAAGGATTAAATCTCCTAACAAGTTTTAAATTTACAGTTAAATACACCTAGGTTCCTGAATGAATATTTAAAGTTGTCCAGTGTAATAAGCCTATCCAGTTTCCAGCTCTGGTAAAGTTTATTTGAGGTATAGCGAGCGAGTGAGCAGTCTGAATGCCTGAAACCAAATGAACCCGAGGAGCATTGTGCGTATTGTTTTCATGCTTTTCAAATATACACTGCTGGAGTTTCAGATGCCCCCTCGCTGTATTCTCTAATCTACTGTTATCTCTGCTGGTGTACTGTGTCCCATAGATAGATCCTTTTCCCCATTGCTAGACATTTACCAGCACAGATATACAGTATGTGCTTTGTGAATCACCTGATTTTCTTGCATATACCATTTGCCCTTACGTCATGTACAGTACTGATTATCCAGTGTGTGTGTTCAATATATGATTTAATTTTACGCCATATATTCTGTAGAGACTAACGTTGCAGGGACTCGTGCAAAGTGCACAGGAAGATACCTACAAGATTTATTACTTAACATTTGTGGAGTAAGAAAAACAGCTATAAACAAAGAAGTTGGATTAAGACAATGTAATGTAAAAGCATGACTAAACTACTGAGCAATAAACTAACAAACCACTACACAAACAACAATTTCGTTGGCCATTGTCCTGATTTAGAACATTTACTGATGATAAAAAATACTCTAAGTCTGTTATGACTCTTATTCATGTCACATGACCACATATCAGCTATGTATCTACTCTAGGACCCCATAAAGTCAACATAGATTTTCATACGATGTGATCAGATCGGATCTGATATGCCGAGAACTCATGCGTCCACATTAGAGTCAGACACAAGTCACTTATAAATGTAAACCATCATGACATGCAAGTCCAATCTGGCCAAAAAATTGGAATTGAGCTATGTGGCTTGAAATATGAATGCAGCCCAAGAGATCCAATCTGAAAAACATCATCTTTGTGCTAAAAACAGACAGTCACATTGTGGTAAAAAAACTTCAAGAATAATCAAGCAAACTAAAAGTTTCTGTACTCAAAAATTATTGTTAACTCATTAATGATAAAAGTGCAAGTTACTTCTGCAGTCCTGGTCTACAAACGGCTGGTCCACGCCTTTGTCTCCTCCAGGCTTGACAATTGTATTGCACTTCTTATTGGGATCTCTGGGATTGGGAGTCTTCAAAAGCTCCAACACATTCAAATCAGTGCTGTCAGGATCCTTATGAGGGTGCATACATATGTGCACATCACTCCAATTCTCTGGACACTCCACTGACTCCCATCCACATCCAGAGGCCACCAAGTCAATAGCTACATAAACTCCAAATTTTACGTGGGCTTCAGATTAGCTCAAGAACAGAGTGTAGGGGGCTTTATAAAATGGTTTTCCATGGCTGAGCAGCTGCATCCAAGCCTTACATCAACAAGTGCAATGCAAAGCATCGGATACAGTGATGTAAAGCACGCCGTCACTAGACTCTAGAGCAGTGAAGACATGTTCTTTGGAGTGATGAATCGTGTTTCTTTTTTTCTTTGAATTTGGCAATCCAATGTATGAGTCTATGTTTGGCGGTTGACAGGAGAATGGTACATGTCTGACTGCATTGTCAAGTTTGGTGCAGGAGGGATTATGATGGGAGGTTGTTTTTCAGAAGTTGTGCTCGAACCCCTTAGTTCTAGTGAGAGGAACCCTTAATGCTTCAACATATAAAAACATTTTGGACAATTTCATGCCCCTAACTTTGTGGGAACAGTTTGGGGATGGCCCCTTCCTGCTCCAACATGACTGTGCACCAGTGCACAAAACATTTCGGGTTACTTTGCTGTAACCCTGTTCCCTGAAAAGGCGGGAACGAGATGCTGTGTGAAAAAACGCTATGGGAACATCTTTTTGTGTTGCCGGTTGTGAAGCATGTGTGGAGCAAACACACCAAATTTTGGCCTATATAATGTGGGTCAGGTGACGTCATCTAATGAGACGCACCTGCAGGTTATAAATAGGAGTAAACCGGAAACATTCCTCAGATTGATTGTCTGAATGGACGTCCGGTCACGTAGGCAGTGTGGCATTGGAGCGCAGCAGCTCGTTCCCGCCTTTTCAGGGAACAAGGTTACAGCAAAGTAACCCGAGACGTTCCCTTTCAAATGTTACACTCGATGCTGCGTGAAAACGCTATGGGAACGAGAATACCAACGCCACCGCACTGCAAGTGTCTGGACCCCAAGGTTGTGTAGTGTGTGCGCACAAGGCCGAGGAGGTCTAGAGCTATATCTGGGAGGCCGACTTGAGTACCCGAGAGCCCGGAGTGGCATAAACATCCAGACTATAAAATCTAACAAATGTGTTCGGAGAGGAACAACCCGCCGGGTCACACACTTGCTGCAGGGGAATACCTCTTGCTAGCGCAATAGATGAGGCGATCCCCCTGGTTGAGTGAGCCCTGACTCCTAGAGGCGAAATGAGCCCACGCGCCTTAAAGGAGAGGGCAATAGCATCTCTCACCCAGTGTGACAAAGTCTGTGTAGTGGCGGCCGCCCCCCAGTTGCGGCCCCCATAGCATATAAAAAACTGCTCTTATTTACGCCACTGGCTGGTGCGGTGGATGTAGATCTGATGAGCACATACTGGATACAGTAGGTGAAGTTTCTCCTGCTCCAAAGCTGTAAAAGGTGGAGGACAGAAGGCTTCAAGAACAACAGGGTGCATGGTTGATAATGGAACTTTCAGAAGATAGTTCAGGTGAGGATGCAAAATGGCTTTGACTAGCCCAGCGGCAAAGTCTAGGCAGGATGGGGAGACTGACAAGGCATGCAGATCTCCAATCCTCTTCAGAGAGGTAATGGCCATCAGAGAAACCATCTTAACGGTCAGAAACCTGACAGGCGCTGACTCTAGTGGTTCGAAAGTCGTGTCAATTAGACCTTCGAGCATGATAGATAAATCCCACGAAGGAACCGTGGCTCTAGTGGGTGGCCTCAACCGTTTAGCTCCATGAATGAAACGGGCAACTAACGGGTGTTTTCCCACAGTAACCCCATCAATCAGAACGTGGCAAGCTGAGATAGCAGCTATGTACGCCCTGAGAGTACTAGGGCATAAGCTTAAGGACAACTTTTCCTGCAGGAACTCCAGCACTGAAACAATTCGGCAGTGGACTGGGTCTACCTGCTTCGTCATGCACCAATTTTCAAATACATTCCACTTGAGAGCATACGCTCTTCTAGTGGAGGGAGCCCTAGCATTTAGAATAGTGTCAATTACACTGGCTGGAAGACCAGCTTGACTTAGTTGGTCCCGTTCAGGGGCCAAACGGGAAGCTTCCAAAGCTCGGGCCGGGGATGAAATATTGTCCCCTGCACCTGAGACAGAAGAGCCCTCCTCACTGGAATCACCCATGGTGAGCCATCGAGGAGAGATATTAGATCTGAGAACCACACTCTGGTCGGCCAACAGGGCGCTATCAGTAAGAGGCAAAACGCTGTTGACGGACCCACGCCAGGACTCCCAGGAGCAGAGCTATCGGAGGAAACGCATAAAGGCGTAAATTGAGCCACGTATGGGGGATCGTGTCCAGACCCAGAGCTGGACGAATCAGAAAGTAGTAGAGGGGACATTGTGCTGTCTCTTGGGAGGCAAAGAGGTCCACCTCTGACTACTTCGGGATGGAGCCTCCATTCCCCATGTGTCACAGCTTGTCTCGACAGTAAGTCTGCTCCCACATTCATATGCCCAGGAATGTAAATCGCCCTGAAGGACAGGAACTTGTCCTGTGCCCCAAAACAGAACCTGGTGTGCTAGCTTGTTCAAGCGGCGAGAGCACAGTCCACCCTGGTGATTTATGTAGGAGACTACCGATGTGCTGTCCACCCGCACTAGAACATGGTAGCCTCTCAACTGTTGGAGGAAATACTGTAGGGCCAAAAATAGAGCCATCATTTCAAGCCAATTGATGTGCCATGCGAGAAGATGGCCTCTCCAGCTCCCTTGGGCTGGACAGCACCCCAGCCAGTAAGGCAAGCGTCTGTCGTTAGCGTTTTGCGACGACAAGACATATCTAGAGTGGGACCCAAAGTCAGAAACCGGGGTTTGAACTACATAGAAAGGGTATGAAGTCCTTTGCGCGTAACCCTTATTTGCCTTTGGGGATTGGCCCTTGCATGAAATCCCCTGGCTCTTAGCCACAACTGAAAAGCTCTCATGTGCAAAAGGCCCAAAGTTATCACCGTGGACGCAGCTGCCATGAGGCCTAAACACTTTTAGTAGTAGATGGTCGATACAAGGCTACGGCCGTGAAGAAAAATGGCAAAGACTCCAACAATGTCCAAGAAAAAATATTTTACTGTGCCACAGGTTTACAAATACCCAAGTCCATTGAATACAGGTATCCAAATAAGAAGAGAAAAACTAACAAATGAAACCATTTATATTATTTATTTTATATTATTATTTATTTATTTATTTTATATTCATTTATATTTATATTTATATTAATTACCATTAAGTCAACATGTAACAAAATATTAGATTCGGTTAGCTACTGGTCCACACCCCAACCACACTCTCTCTCCCAAACAGTTCTTTGTTCTTCCCTCACCTTCAAACTCCGTCTTCATTTTCAAATTGGCCAATGGTAACCCTTCATTAGTTACTAAATGAGCCTTTTACATATTACAGGGAATTTATTAATATACAGAAAGTATTTTAAACAACCTTCACCTTTAGTAATTGATGTTCATCCAATATTTACACACTGATGAATTTTAAGCCTAAACATCGATAATAAACCGACTCCATCCCTTTAGGAGGACATATACTTGACTTCCTGTTCATGGCCCCTCCCACTAGTCAACTCCAGGAACCGGTAAGACAAAGAAACAGATATTAGCATACAAACATTGTTAGTCCAACTTATTACAATCAACATGAAATGTGCACCTTTCATGTGAATGTTTCTTAAGCAGAATCAACAAAAAAAATAAAATTCTTTCAAAACAAAAGTCTGTTTTCCTTCAATATATGATTGTTGAAGTGCTACTTCTCAGTGATGTACAGTCACTTTCTGGTCTAGCCTGATTTCCTTCAGGGCGTTGAGAATGGATTCGATACGAGCGGGGGACAGTTGTGCCTGCATAATGATCGAGTTCCATGTGACACCCAAGTATGTTGTCCTCTGAGCTGGAAAGAGAACGCTTTCATAGCATTGAGTCTCAATCCTAACGAATGGAGACAATAGGACAACATCCCCAAAAGCTAACCTCAGGAACTTCCTGTGTTGTGGCAAAATTTCTATGTGAAAGTATTCATCCTTCAGATCTATTGTCACAAACCAATCCTTTGGTTGGATCTGTGAGACAATAATTTTGACAGTCGACATTTTGAATCTGTACTTTTTGAGATAGCGGTTCAGCCCGCGAAGATCTAGGATTGGACGCAGCCCCCCATTTTTCTTGCTAAATAACGACTGTAGTAGCCTGACTTTATGTCTGGAGGAGGAACCTGTTCTATGGTCCCTTTCTCCAGCAACGCCTGGAGTTCGAGATTCAGCAGATGCGCCCTTTCCGGTATCATGGAAGTGGAGGCCATGCCGTTAAAACGCGGAAGCCGATGTGCAAACTGAATCCTGTAGCCTTTCTCTACAGTATTTAACACCCAGGGAGATATGCCTGGCAGTAGCTTCCATGCTGCCAGTTTCTCCGAAAGGGTCACAAGTTTTAGCACTTCAGCTACACGGGGGAGGGGGGGTGAGAGTGGTTCGGCATCCTGGAATAAAGCAGGATATGACAGACGAACTAACATGAGACCGGTGTTACCCGAAACACCAAAGATGGCGGAAACTGAACACCGACCTTATCCGATCCTTATCCTTGATGCCTGTCAGGTTTAACCACAGGTGCCTTTCTGCAGACACCAGGGAGGCCATAGAACGGACGATGGCACGGGGCATCTGTTTGGTCGCACGAAGAGACAAATCAGTAGCCCGGCGTAATTCTGTGAATGCTGCTTCATTCACTGTGCCGTTCTTGCTCAAATCCTTCATCAGATCAGCTTGGTACGCTTGCAAGACCACCATGGTGTGCAGAGAAGCACCGGCCTGACCTGCTGCTTGGAACGCCTTTCCCATAAGGGCAGAAGAAGTTCTACATGGCTTAGAGGGGAGTGATGGCTTTTTTTAGTGAGGATGATGTCCCAGGAGAGAGATAGCCCGCGAGCATCTCTTCTATCTGGGGCATTATCATATAGCCTCGTGCCTTTGCATCAATGATATTAGCATAAAATGAAGTCAATGGTACAAAGATACGGGCTGAATAAGGCTTACTCCAAGAATGAGTTAATTCGTTGTGGAGGTCGCCAAAAAAGGGGAGAGAGCGGTGTTGTGGCTCCATCTCCTGGCCACCCGACAGAAATCTGTCATCCAGTTTTGAACATTTGGGATGGGCTTGCTCCTGTGGCCAGTCAATGTGCAGGCGATTGACTGCATGCGTTATGACTTCAAGCAGCTCCTCATACTCTCTATCTTCTTTAGAGGAGCGTTCTAAGGTAGCTACTTCCATTTCCACGGAAGCAAGAGAACGAATCTCTTCTACACACTCACGAGAAGCACCGGAGTGCGCTTGTGAAGTGGAAAGAGAGACTTCGCGATCGGAGGAGAGGGCGAGAGAAAGGAGGGGGGATTCCGTCTCGCGCACCTTGGCCAAGTCAACTTGTGATCCCCAGAAGTGCAGCGCGGCTTTTCACCCAAACTGTTTCAAAACAGAAAGTGTGGAAATTGCCCTCCGAAAGGAAATTTTCACAAGGAGGGGGACATCTCAATCTAAACTCTGCCTTATATCAGTGAGTTAAACACTTTCTTGCTTTTTAATTGCTGTTTTAGTTTGTTACAACACACGCGCACAATGCGGTCATGAAGACAAAAGATCTGAGGAATGTTTCTGGTTTACTCCTATTTATAACCTGCAGGTGCGTCTCATCAGATGACGTCACCTGACCGAGGTTATATAGGCCAAAATTTTGCGTATTTGATACACACATGCTTCACAACCGGCAACACAAAAAGATGTTCCCATAGCGTTTTCACGCAGCATCGAGTGTAGCCTTTGAAAGGGAACAAGGTCCATAAAGACATGGCTGAGTTTGATCTGAAATAACTTGACTGGCCTGCACATCAACCCAATAGAAACCCTTTGGGATGAATTAGAGCAGAGATTGTGAACCAGGCCTTCTCGTCCAACATCGGAGTCTGACCTCACAAAGCCTTCCAATAAGACTTTGCTGTTATAGCTGCAAGGTGCAAGGCCAATAATACATTAAGCCCTATGGATTAAGAATTGGCTGTCACTCCAAGTTCATATGCATGTGAAGGCAGATAAGCAAAAACTTTTGCCAATATGGAGTATGTATATCTACATATATAAAACTCACCAAGGTGTTATTTGGTTTTGTTATAAAAGAAATGCATTTTAATTTAATTCCCATTATTACTTTCCCATATTTACCTAGAGATCCCTGAATCCTCTTTTATGAGTAAATCACATCATTAGAAAGGACACAAGAGTCTCTATTAGTTAAAAAAGTAAAAAGTCTGGACAAAATGAACGCATGAGGGACAGCTAAACAGAGCCATAATTCTGGGAAGGAGAAGGTTTTAATGGCCGTACTGGTTGTGCCTTGGTGTCCAATTGCCACCTGAATTATTCATCAGGCCAAGCTATGTCCACATAATCAGACATGTGTTTGACTAATTAAACAGACATAAAAAGCTAATTCCTTTACAGGTCATAAATAGAAATTGGAGAGTAGATTTTTTTAATATACATTAATTAAAATGAACCCATGCACCATCAAACTCTCTCTTTTTCTCTTTTTAAAACAAAAATGGCTATTCTGTTATTCTGTTATTCTGCTTTCTTTTTACCCCAGATCTCCTAAAAGAAGTTTTCATAAGCAGTCTAAACTATATTTTTTATTCAAGTGAAATAACTGATGAAAATATTTTAAATATATTCAAGGAATTATAATTTCAGAAATAAATTCAATATTTGAATACGATTGTCTATGATTCTATGGTAGACCGTATTTTCAGTGTTATCTACAGTCTGATTAGCTCAGAGGTCTTACGTGGTTCGTAATCGAAGATTTTGTTGCATGCAGGTTAAGACCAGGTCATTTTACGCTGTCTTTTGTCCATACTCCTCTTGAGATTTCTCGTCTGGCCACTAGGCTTTTTGTTGCCAATTTCCGGAGAGATATCGTTTGCAGTATCCAAGGGGACATCTGATGCTCGGGCTTTGGAGAGATGCACCTGCCACACATTGAGAGCTGAATGCCACTCAACTGTGTCCTCTGTGTCACATGCCTTCACCAGCAGAAAACTGCAGATGCAAGAATGACCGGATATTGAAATCATACGACGTTGCAAAATGCCACGCCAAAAAACAGGCATTACTGCGAATCTGGAAGACGGTGAGAGTAACTGTAGATTAATAATACATTGTTTTGTAATAAAAAAAAAATACATGTACACAGGTTTTATTTAGTTATTTACTTGTCAATATGTTAATGCTTTGGATTTGAATAGCTTATTAATTTATGTAATTTTGTTACTTGTTTGTGTGTTACAGTTGGAATTGAGATAGATGCTGAGTTAGACAGTGATGGTAAGTTATGTATAGCAGAATGTATAAATGCATAGATGTTTAAGTTATTTCCAAGCAGATACTTAATTTCTCTGCATGATATAAGTATTAAGTTTGCAGTATTTTACCTCTTTCCCCCACTGAGCTAACACAGACTTTGAGAGTAAAAACCTGATAATCCATGATCGGTCTATCAGAGAGTCATCTAAACAGAATGGAAAAACTGCCTCTTTGTATTTTTTTTTTTTTACAATGCGGTTTAATGTGGTTCAAATCACACATTTATACATTTAAATAAGAAATAGCACATCTTAATATATTAAATACTTAACATGTTTACCATTTCTGTTCATTTTTCATTTTATAAGACTTGGAATTAAGGTAGAATATACGAATTGGACTCTATTGTGTACTTGTGTACTGAACATGTTTTATTTATCCCCCCCCATTGTTTGAATGTATTAATTATTTAGGATTTCAAAAAAAGGTTAGGTTTTGGACTGAAATATGTAACTGTTGTAACTAGTGGCAAAATTCATACAGAACAGACATTTTCTTGTTTATATATGAGTGGAAATAGAATAATTGTGTTTAATGTCTATTTTTGTGCAAGAATTTTTTATGAAGGGTGACAATTATATGGGGACACTGTGAGCAGATTTTGACTAAATAGATATAATTAATACATTTAACAAAACCTCTTTCAATAATAAAAGTCTGACAACGGTTGCCATTTTAAAATAATCAGTATATTATGTATGATTCTTTTACATACAGTAAATCATTGTCTCTACTGCATTTAGGAAGGGGAACGTTTTGGGGAAAGATAGTTTAATAGAATTATTTAAAAGGACTCCTTTTTACATTTATATGTACAGTATTACATAAGTAAATTATTGTATAAGCAATATGAAACAGTACAGTGCCATGTCTCACCTGTTCCTCAGAGGACATCAAGAGACCAAGAAGTGCAAGAAGACCCAGAGCAGCTGCTCGCAGAGTGAAAGCAAAAACAGCAGACAGTGATGATGAAGAGGAGGAGGAAGATGAAACTCCTCGCCAAAGACGAGGCAGAAGAAGGAGAAATGACAATCCTGAAGACAACAAGAGTGAGAAACCACGTGGGCGGAGAAAGGCTACCAACAGAAAGAAGACCAATGCTGCTGCCCAGGATTCTGATGTGGACAGTGAAGAGGACAAAGGGAGCAAAAAGAAGAATGGAAAAGGAGCAAGCAAAAAGGAAAAAGAGGAAGAGAACAATAAAGAGAAAACTGGAAAAGGAAAAGCTGGGAAAGAAAAGGGCGATAACAAAAAGAAAAAAGGAGAAGGTAGCAGGTAGAGTATGTCTAGGATTTTCCTTCTAACTTTTAAAGCTACATATTATACTTCTTTTAAAACAGGATTTTGTAAGTCTTAGAAGTTTCCAAAATGTCTCTGTTAATGTTCCATCTGAAATACTTACATGCCTGAAATTCCTTCCTTTTTCCTCAATTATCAAAGATGGACTGGAGATATCCATATCAGTCCTGTTTTAAATTTAATTTCTCTAAACAGGTTAAAATTGTGGAACATCCTCAATTATAATCCTCAGGAATACTGTTAATGTCACGAAATAACAGATAATCTGAAGAGCTAGTTCACAAAGTAAAGATATGCAATTTTAAAGAGCAAAAAAGGAAAGGGATGTGCAGGACTATTTATTTATTTATTTATTTAATAATAGCTAATTTTTTCATTAGTTCAATTAAAAATCTTTTCAGGTGTTATAAGCATTACAAAGAAAAAAAACAATCTATGACACTTCTAAAATAAGTTTGGATTTGGAACTGTTTCTGAGTGCAAATAATCAAAATCAAATATGAAAATTATTTTTTTATACAAATCTCTCTCTTTACACTACCTGAATTAAAATTTGTAATTTTAGGCACTTTTGCACACTTTAGGTCCAAACAATCTATAGTCCTTTGGTAATGGGAAAATTATACAATCATATATTCCAATATATCAAAATTGAAAAGAAACAATGACAATAAGGTTAAAAGTGATAGATGTGTTTTCATTAAATGCTGATTTCATTTATTAAGGTAAAACAACCCTTATCTCTCTGTTAAGATGTTAATCAAGATGTTTTTTGACAAGTGTGAGATCAGCCTTTGAGGTTTTTGGTCAGCAGTGGCTTTTACTGTACCTTGGAAATCCATGAATACCTTTTTGCCCAGTCTTTTTCTTATTGTTGAATATTGATGAACACTGATCTTAACTGAGGAAAGTGAGGTCTGCAGTTCTTTATATGTTATTCTGGTTTCTTTTCTGAGCTCCTGGATGAGTCGTTGTTGTGATCTTGAAGTGATTTTGAGTCGGCCAGCTACGCATGGGTAGATTCACCACTGTTCCAATTTTCTTCATTTGTGGACATTGCCTCTCATCGTAGTTCCCTGAAATCCCAACGCCTTAGAAATGGCTTTTTAACCCTCTCCAGACTGACCATTAATTAGTTAATTTCTCATGTGTACTAGAATTTCTCTAGTACATCAGCATCATTTGAAATATTTTATCAGCATGCCTGACTTTCTCAGACAGTTTCTATTTAAGTGATTTCTTGATTCAAGAGCTCTGGCAGTAATCAGGCCTGGGTGTGCAAAGTGAAACTTGCAAAAATGCGATTAATCATAGTTCATTCATAAATTAGCAAGGGAGGCAATTACTGGACAGGTTTTTTCACCTCAATAAATGAAATTATCATTTAAAAACTAAATCATTGAAGTGTGACAAGTGTGCAAAAAAAAGAGGCAAATGATTTCTTACAGGATTGTAGATATATAAATAAATAAATATATAATTACTACTGATCCTAAAATGTAATCCAGTATTACACATTGTCAGTAAGCCAACTGACTTACATTTGATACTATAGTCAGCTAAGAGACAGAAGAAATATCCTGTGCTTGTGGCAAAGGTCAGAAGGGGCAATTAAGCAGGGAAAGCAAGTAAGAAGATACTTTACTTAAGAACTGTCCCTTGCATTGTACAGTTCTAAACCCAATTTTATTATTATTATATTATTAAAACCTGTAGGGATAGTGGTGCACAATCATCTTCAAGGAGGAGTGTTTGTAATCATTGTGATTGAAAATCACTTTAATTGTTTGGTAAAATCAAATTGTAAATATATATAATAAAAAACAGGAAAAAAAAGCTTCAACACCATGCAGAAATGCAGTGTAGTAGAAAGTAGGATATAGTGGTGAAAATGTAAAAAGTATCCACTAATAAAACTATTCAGATAAAGTACAGAAACCTGAAATATGTACAAAACAGTAATCGAGTAAATGGGAAATGATTTACCTTCCATCTACCACCTGAAATACTATGTTACAATTTTAATCTGAATCATTATGTTAGGAACAATGTAGATGTGGATTTGGTTTCAGAATTTATTTAAACAAAGTAAACAGCAAAATCAAACTCGGGTAAGTCATAGTCATAGTTGAAAAAACAGGGAAGGGTTGGTTGTCATCAAATCACGATACACTAGGGCAAGCAGAACATCGAAAATCAAAATAACAAATTAAAGTCATTCTCTACACAAAATCATAAACAAATGAGGCTTGTGTTAAAAAAGCATGTACTTTGCAACATCTCTCTATTGCCAAATCCTATTTAAGAATCTGGATAATCAGGTGTGTTTGGAACAGAATAGTTGGGAGTTGTAGTTTGTTTCCGCCATGCTTGTATGCTGATACAAGCTTTTCTGTTGTACCATCTTAGCTGGCCTGACAGTTATGAAAAATGAGATAATGTGTTATAACTGTAAAGTAATTTTTAATTCTAGGGTATTTACATCAATATCTGTTGGGGCCCATGTAGCCCATATATGGTCATTATACAGAATTCTATAATTTATTGAACAACAGTGAAAATGGCAGGAACTAAAGTGAACCTCCTTATGTGTACATGTATGGCTGGGAGTTTGACTAGAAATCTATATTAATTCATTGCCAAGAAGAGTATAGAAGCGTCTTTAAATACTTTTTCAGGACCAACAATGTGACTCGACCTTTAGTATGACCGATTTATCTAATGTTTTGCATGTTTCTTTCATTCTTCTTGCTTTATACTTTTTAAAACTATTATTCTAGACTACCAAGCTAAAATTTGTATCACAGTCGATTTTTACAAACTGCACTGTTTAGGAGATTAAAAATGAGTGGAAATTAGTCATCCTTATTGTGACATCTTATGTTCCTCTATGGTAGCTCATCTGGAAGTGAATCTGATGCTGAGTCCCTGTCAGAGGGTGAAATGGCTCGGCTAAAAGAGGAGGTCGAAGAAAAGAAGAAACTTATTGCCACGCTGCGAAACAAACCATGGCGGATGAAAAAAAGACTCCTGATTTTGAAGTAACGTAACTTTCCTTGTAACACTAAGTTTCATGGATGCTTTTGTGCCACTTCTGGGATGGTACAGATTTCTTTTGGTTGCATTCAGATTCAAGCACTTTACCACAGCCTCACCTTCGCTGAGCTTTTACGCAGTATAATCGAATTGTGTCTATAGTTAAAATAATATTTAAAAAAATAATAATAATTTGGTTGTAGACTGAACACTCACACCCTGCTACAACAGAAAAACTATTCTGAAATGAATTTAACATATGCATCAGCAATGCATCAGCTGTTTTGTTGTGATTTTCTGTATAAGCTAGTATTGTCTAATAGGTCTTACCAGATATATCTTGCAGAGATCACCAAAATGTATAAATAGTAAAAAAAAAAAAAAAAAAAAAAAATTTTTTTATATAGAAATAGTAAATAAATAAATAAAACTGTCTAAACAAGTTTGATAAATCACCCTTGGATCCTTGGCCTTGTGGTGAACCTTTACCTCAGACTGCTCCAGGCAATCTCGAGTCAGAATAGATGATGAGAATTTAGACAGTTTCAGAGGTAGTAGAATCAAACACTGTCCAAGAGTACACTGATAGCCTGTGCTGGCAGCTGGACTTCAGTGGTTTGTATTTCGCTTGAGTACCTGAGTTGTAGAGACATAGATCCTAAGACAAAAGGGTGGCAATGGTGCAAGGGAGTGTTTTAATTGACCTGGAACCTAAAAGGAATTTCTGGTGACCTACCAACCTGGCTAGATGACTTTGCAGTTTGGATAGTTTTATTAAGTCTTTTCAGATGACTGTTTCAGAACTGGGCACAAATAAACTCATATTATTATCTACTGTATCTGGACTCACATGCCAGAAATGCATATTGTTGGATAGCAAGATGTCAAGTTTCCATTATGAGCATTTAAGTGAATGGTGGTTAATACGCTCTTCACATACATTGTACTGTACATATTTGCTTCATTCTACTAGCATGCCCTATCTGCTACCATACATCTTTATAACTTTTAGTAAAGGCTATTAGCCATATCAGCTTGAGTTCAACACTTTATTAATAAATTTGTTATATTGTTTTTGTTTTGTTGTGTATTTAATGTCCCTTGTCATGATCGCAACATATTCTCAATCCAGGAGGTAATTAATTCGCCAATGTGTTGAGTTACATTGGAAACCAGTAGTGGGTGGAATGTGATATTCGTGAAAAGGTGTCAACGTGTGTGTTTACTCCAAAGGGATTGTGAATTGGGCCACTAATTACATGTAATGATGCTGTGTGCAAGAACTTAACTTAAATAATAAAAATAAAGGAATAAATTATATATATATATATATATATATATATATATATATATATATATATATATATATATTTTTTTTTTTTTTTCCTTTTTTTTTATTTCTTTTTTTTTTTTCATAATTAATTTTTAACGTTAACTGAGTTTTTTTGTTGCTGTACATAACAGCCAAAGAACAAGACCAAGGACAGCACATACATCGATGTAGTCATAACATATCATTAATTAAAGCTAATGTTTTTTAGTTATTGCATGTAAGTAAATTTATTGACACAGCTTTATGGCAGTGTAAAACTAAGCCTTGTTGGTCAGATTTGAACAAGTACTAGGAAACAACAATATTTGTAATGAATTTTTTTTTTACAGGTCTACATTTTATACAAGATTTTAGATCGAGTGATAAAGGTGATGGACTGCTAATGTTAATGTTGACCTGCATTTTCCAGAAGGTGGCTCGATCAGTTAAGGCTCTGGGTCACTGATTTGAAGGTTGGTGGTTCAAGTCCCAGCACTGCCACTGTTGAGCTCTTGAGCAAGGCCCATAACCCTATTTGCTCCAGGGCTGCTGTATTCAGGCTCATGCCAGCTTCCTAAATGGGATATGCATAAGGATTATTTTGCTGCGCTGTAAGGAACATGTGACAAATAATTGAATCTTAATTATCTTGTTTGTCTTTCTGTCTAAATGGTTTTAGGGAAGCACAAGAATTCGTAGAGAAGTTTGAAGGTGCTTTGGGTAAAGGGAAAGGGCGGAAGCTCTACGCCTTTAAAGTCATGATGACCAAGGTATATCATTGTTTTCATCAGAGGTATATTATTGTGTTTATTATGTCAGAATATGTTACGATCTTTTTTTTTTTCCCTCAGAAATTGATCAAGTTTAATCGTGACTTCGATAACTTTAAGACAGCATGCATTCCATGGGAGAGGAAAATCAAAGAAGTAGAAAGTTGGGTTTGGTTTTCTACATTAATAACTAGTTCAATTTCCTGACATGTTTCTAGATTTCCTGCTTGTTCCAGGTTACCCGACTTTTTTTTTTTTCTTTTTCTAAGGTCACTTTGGGTCATCTGTAGCCTCCTACTTCATCTTCCTCAGGTGGATGTATGGCCTTAACCTTGTGCTTTTTGGACTTATGTTTGGGCTTGTTGTCATCCCGGAGGTAAATTTGCAATTTTAAATATTTTTTGAGGAAAATTTATATAGGTTTGATTTGTCCAAATAGCACTGCTACCCATATTAAATTAGATGTTTTTTTTGTTTTTTTTTACTTCATTAGTAAAAAGTGTAAAATTGTTGACAAGCTTGTGTCCTTAACCTCTTAAATTTTTTCAGTGATTCATCCTAAACAAAATATTATTGAGTACCACTATGAATTATTTAGTTACAACAGTACAGCCAATAGAAAATGCATTTAGTTACAAGAGGGTGGGTGTTGGACTGGACCTGCTGGTGGGTCCTTAAAATTTAAAAGGTTAAATGCGAATTCGTACATGACAAATGGAATATACATACCGTTAACAACTCACCCTGAACAATTTAAACAGTTATTACTACCCTGTTGATTGTATTCCTACTCTTTCAGACAGATTTGGTGTTTGAAGTAATCTATAAAGTCACATCTCGCTCTCTTTCTGGAGGTCCTGATGGGTTTGCCGTATGGCTCCATCCCCAGGAAAACAGTGCCCAGAGAGGATCAGGATACCGCTATGGACTTCTCAGTTCTTTTTGAATTTGGAGTAAGGAACAGACAATACAGAAAATAACAATACGTTATAATAAAACACTGGTTGAAAATATCATATATCTTTCTTCTTCTTCTTTTTCTAAGGGTTACTGCAGGTACTCCGTTCTCTTTTATGGATACTATAATAACCAGAATACTATTGGACTCCTTAAGTTTCGTCTACCCTTGTCCTATTTCCTAGTTGGAATAGGAATATTTGGCTACAGCCTGATGGTGGTGATAAGGACGTGAGTTTTTCTTTTCTATGCAGTATTTATCTTGCTGTGTTGAAGGAGAAGACGGAATCATGTTTACTGTAATGTAAACATGATTCTAAATCATCATAATAAAACTCACCTGTTGTGACTGACAAGTATGTAATTTTTTTTTAAAGGATGGCAAGAAATGCCAATGAAGGAGGTGATGGAGCAGAGGAAAGTGACTTTGTATTTTGCTGGAAACTCTTCACTAGTTGGGATTACCTCATTGGAAACCCAGAGACAGCTGACAATAAATATGCTTCTATAACAACTAGCTTCAAGGTCAGGCTGAACTTCATAACCATTTCTTAAACAACGATTTAAACACATGGTAAATAATCATATGGTATTTTGACATGTGGTATGGCAAAGGTGGCACAGTAGCATAGTGGTAAGCATTGTGACCTGACATATCCATGTCATGGGTTCGGGTCCTGCCTTTGGGTCTGTTTGCATAGATTTTGCATGTTCTGATCATGCCTGGTGAGTTTCCTCTGGGTACTCTGGGTTCCTCCCACAGTCCAAAATTTCCAAACACTGCCCTTAGTGTGTAAGTGATTGTTTGAGTGTGTGCATGTTTGTGCCCTGCCTTGCATTGGCACTGGCATAGGCTCTAGGCCTCCTGCGACCCTGACCAGGATAAGTGGTGTAGGGATTGAGAGAGGTAAATAATAAACCCAGGCGGTGCTTTTGTGAACTGTTTTCAATGCATTTTTGTAATTATTATTATTATTATTATTATTATTATTATTTGATAAGCTTTATTAGCTTAATTAGTTGTGGACTTACTTCAAAACAAAATCTTTGTTACTGGTTTCATAGATTGGTCTAACTCCTGCACGTAAATTTTTAATCTTGATGATTTTCATAATCTTAATTTAAACATAAAGCTCAATAGTTTTAGACACAAACTTAAACTTAGTGATACATGACACATATTGTGAATTTCCTGTACATTTTGAGGTCTTTGCTCCACTTCAAAAAACTAAGTTGTTATGCACTATATATATATATATATATATATATATATATATATATATATATATATATATATATATATATATATATATATATATATATATATATATATATACTAAGTTATATGTATATGTATGTCTATAAAATTGGAGTTGAAAATAAATGTGCTAATACATCCTGGCACTTAATACACTATACACCATAAGCAGAGGTGGAAAGTAATGAATTACATTTACTCGCGTTACTGTAATTGAGTAGCTTTTTTGTGTATTTCTACTTTTTAAAGTAGTTTTAAAAATCTGTAATTTTACTTTTACTTAAGTACGTTTTGTTTGAAGTATTGTAATTCGCTACATTTTAAATCATATTCGCTACTGAGTAAAAAATAAATGAATAAAAATGCTAAAATAATGAAAATGTTATGCTTTGTATAAATGCTCCGTTGCGCCGCGTGTGTGTGTATCATGTCCTGGTCGTGCGCCGCTCCAGACTCCACTCCAGGTTTTCTGACATCGGCATCACCTGACCTTCCACACGGTCGCTTCGGCCCTGAGTGACGTCATCGACTAGCGCGACCATGTACAGTAGAACCCGGAGAGAGGCACGGGAAAGATGAAAGAGGTTGTGATTTTGGCGTTTTGACATTTGGTTGTGTATTCTGGTTTTGACTTTTTGCCTCCAATTGACTTTGATTATTGCTTTGTCCCTTTGGTTTGGTTGGTCTTTGTATATATTTGTAGATAATTTCACTGTTTTTGGTTTAGGGAGTCTGGGAAGGTACCTGTATTTTTGTTTCTGGGGTTTTTTTGTTGTTGTTTCTTTTTGCAGGTAATCTACCTACTAAATATAAATACCATTTTGTTTGTTATTTTGGCCTGGGTCCATCCTGAATCTGATCCTCCTCCTGGTGTGTGTGTGTGTGTGTGTTTGTATATACAAACCTCATTATTTCATCAGTTAATGATTGGATCTAGTTCTTTCTGCCATATACCACCATTTCCATACAGTTTAAAATAGAACCCTGAACCATTCTTTTGCTGTCTGGCCCTAGACTGGGACGTAAGACCATATTTAAGTGACCACTTTATTATGCAAAGGTGTTCCTTCAGTTAAAAACAACTAGTTTGAGATTTATATCTGCTCATCTTTTTTGAACTATGCTAGAATGCCTCATCCCACCCCCGCTGTGTGTTTTTTTTTTTTTTATATATATTTAACAAAAAAAAAAAAAAAAGCAGAGCCAGATCAATATACAATCGACACCCACAGCAAACATTTAAAAACAAACAATAATCTGTTAATATAAGAGTGACCATTGAAACACCCAAGGGCAAAACAATTCAGCAAAAGAATCACCCCCACTGTTAAAAAAATTAAAATAAAAAAGTAACTCGGTAACTTTTACTCTGAGTAAATTTTTTAATGAGCTACTTTTTACTTTTATTTGAGTAGATTTTTACAAGAGTAACTTTACTTGTACTTAAGTAAAATTTCACTGAAGTAACAGTACTTGTACTTGAGTACAAAATTTTATTACTCTTTCCACCTCTGACCATAAGTATGTGGACACCTTTCCCAACCTGTTGTCACAAACTTGAAAGCACACAATTGCACAATTTCGAATGTCTTTATATGCTAGAGCATTATAATTTCCTGTTTCTGGAAGTAAGAGATCCAAACCTGTTCCAGGATGAAAATGCTCCTGTGCACATAGCAAGCTTGTGAAGCTATTGTTTGCCAAGGTTGCAGTGGATAAAATAAGTGGTTTGCCCAGGGCACTGAACTTAACTTGATCTTGAATGCTGACTGCACATTCCTGAATGCAAGATTGACTCCTTTGGTACCTGAGATCTGATAAAAAAAATATAAAAAAATAAAAAACCCATAGTCATGCAAAATCTAGTGCAAAGCCCTCTGGAAAAGTTGAGTGCATTATAACATCAAAGAGGCATCTAAATGTGGAATGTGATGTTTTACAACAGATTTATACACTATAGCATGGCTATTTTGGTCTGCAACTGTAATGTACTTAAACCGTTGACTTAATGAACTTTACCCATATAGGAATCTATAGTGGATGAGCAGGAGAATTTGAAAGACGAGAACATTCATTTGAGGAGATTTCTGCGTGTTCTTGCTAACGTACTGATCCTGTGCAGCCTGGGAGGGAGCGGATATCTTATCTACTTTGTGGTGAAAAGATCACAAGATTTTGCTAAACTGGATACCAATCAGCTATCCTGGTATCAAAAAAATGAGGTATGTGTTACCACCCAGTCTTAAGTTGGGCCAGAATACAAAGCAATGTGATGGGCAATGTGCATTTGGGTGCCCTGAGTATGACAAGATTAAGACATTGACACAGAATTCACAGCTCATGTAGTACGGTATATATTCAAAGCTCACATGGTATACCGTAACCACAAATTCTCACTTACAATGGGAGAAACAAACAAACACATGGGGATGACCTGCATCAAGCTGGTGGTGCTGGCTTCTGCTGCAGGTTTACACAGCTTGCTGTTGCTCAATGATGACATCAACTTTGGGATGCCAGAAGACCCAGGATGGATCGTACAGGTTTACAAAAATGGTGAACATTTTACCTTTAGTGGCACGGTGACAGTACTTTTTACATTTACCTTAGAGCAATGAGACAAAATGTAGTTCAGTGTAATCACTGCTGGTTGGTGTCACACATTCAATGCAGGAATGCTAATGGCTTGTGATCTGCATAGACATGAACCAGACCCATACTGTCCTAGAGGTACACTTCAAAATGTTTTAAAGCTATCAGAAAATGCAAGGGCCTCCTCTCAATAGTATTATACTATTATAGTTGAGCTGGTGCTTTAAAATCCTGGTCATGCTCCTACAGTAGATTAACCCAGCCACAGCACTGGTTTCTACCTCCAGCTTGAAGGGCTCACTCAGGTCATGCGCAGAACAATATTCACATTCCTAAACACATTACCTTGTTGTTCTTAACTCACACTGTGTGACTCAACCCTAGACTGGGTCGCACAGATTATTTATTTATTTATTTATTTATTTTTTAATACTGTTGCTTTTAAGACTAAGGATTTTATAACTTATACAGTACTTTACAAAGTGCTAGCAGGTTAGTATTAACTTGTACTTGTACTTAATACAGTGTCTGATTTGAAATAGGTTGCAGGTTTTACTGACTTATATGAAAGTATTTTTTTTCTTTTATCTATATTTAATTAGAATTTGGTTTTATTCCTAATAATGATTTGTCCTTTAGGTGGAGTTTGTAATGTCTCTGTTGGGTTTGGTGTGCCCACCTTTGTTTGAGACCATCGCTGAACTGGAAGATTATCATCCTCGGATTGCCTTGAAGTGGCAGCTGGGCCGCATTTTCGCCCTGTTCCTGGGAAATCTCTACACCTTCCTGTTTGCTCTTATTGATGATGTCAATGAGAAGGTACAGAACATACAATAATGCATAAAACTGTATTAAGAGCATGTTTAAAACCACTTTTTAACCTTAACATTCCCAATGCTTTATTAATAGCTGGACAAGGAGAAATTGATAAAGAATGAAACCGACTGGGCTTTGAACCAATACTATGCTAACTACACACTGTATCACAACGTGACAGAGAATATTCCTCCACCAGATATTTCACCTGCTGATGTAATCAGGGGTCCTTGCTGGGAGACTGAAGTGGGAATTGTGCGTATCAATACTCAAATCAAATCTTCTTGTTTTTGAACAATTTAAATCCTTTAAAATTACATTTTACATATATTACTGCAAATAATGAATAATGTTTGACATAAGCAGCTGTAAATTGAAAATTGTTTTTGTTACCTGCTGTAGGAGTTTGTGAAGCTAACAGTGTCAGATATTCAGGTGACTTACCTGACCATCCTGGTTGGAGACTTCATGAGAGCTTTAATTGTACGTTTCCTCAACTACTGCTGGTGCTGGGACCTTGAGGCTGGTTTTGTAAGTTATTATTCAGAATTTTATGACTTTCTTTTAGAAGAAGTTACTTTTGGGCAGCAGATTTTCCTCAAGAATTGGTATTTTGCCCCATACATTTTCCTGACAAGTGCTCCAGTTCCTGCTGCAGAGAAACAACCCCATAACAGGATATTACCATATCCAGGCTTTACTGTAGGAATGGTGTTATTTGGATATATTGGATTTTCTCCAAACATATCATTTGGTGTTGTGGTAAATTAATTTCAATTAAAAATTTTGACCATCTGCATTTTTGCAAACCAAGTCGTGACAGCATGTGGTTGAGGAGTGACTTTTTCCTTGCGACCGTCCTGTATAAGCCAAATTTGTAGAAAATTTTTTATATTGCTGTCATATGCATTCAATGACCACCCTTTGACATAAATTTCTGCCACTGCTTCAGAGTTGCTGTTGGTCTCTTGGTAGCCTCTCTGACCAGTTTCTTCCTGGCTCTTTCATCCAGTTTGATGAAACTTGGTGGGGGATGGAATCAAATCAGTGTTCCAGTTTCTTTTGTATTTTGTCTATTTTTTATTTTAGTTTTTTTTTGCTGACATGTTGGTGTTTCATCTAACTTGGATGTTAAAACTTGAATGTTTTAAAGAAGAGGATTGATTCTTTTCTATATCCGCTATAGGCTATAAGTTATAGCATTTAGCAAAAACCCTTATGCAGTGCAACTTACATTTATATCATTATACTTCTGAGCAGTTAAGGGCCTCCATAAAGTGCCCAACAGTGACAGCATGCTGGTACTGGGGTTTGACCCATGACTTTCTGAACAGTAGTTCAACATCTTTAACTACTAAACTACCCCTGCTCTGGCCACTAAACATTCCAAATTCTCCTGTTACCTTAAATGGTTCTCTGTGTCTTCAGAGGTAGGTATTTATGCTGTGGGGCATTAATTTGGAAAGCTCTTCTTTGAATTTATGAAATATTATGGCTTACATTTACATTACAGCATTTGACCATCGACTTACAGTAATAATAATAAAATTAATTATATATCTGAGCAGTTGAGGGTTAAGGAGTTTGCTCAAGGGCCCAACAGAGGCAACTTGGTGGTCGAAGGGGTTTGAACCTGGGACCTTTCTAGCCGTAGTCCAATGCCTTAACCAGGCTTTTTTATGCCAACTTTTAATTTTATGGCAACAGCAGTTTTTATATGCTCCACTGAAGTCATAGAGGTTTAAAAGGACATAGACCATGGATCACAAAATAGGAAAAATTCTAATCAGACATGATATTAAGGATATGGTTTCATTTTTATTGTGGCATAGAAAGTTCCTCAGAGTTTCTAACTCCTCATCCTCCTGCAGTCAGTGGAGGAATGAGCTTGTCAGAACATTTAGGTGCAAAGTTGCAGGAGTCAAATAGGTTTTAAACACAAAACCTGAAAGGTATAGTAAATGTCAGCTCCAGATCCGGTGTCAAGTCTAAAAAAAGATCTAAAATAAATACAAACTTTAACCTCCCCATGCATTGATCAGTTTCTATATCAGTGTTAAAGTAACATTTTGCTAAGACTTTTGAAATTAGTACATAACTAACTAATTCTGTACAACATATATGGAGCTGGAGCATAGGCATATTTTGGCGCTGGAGCATATGTCTCATCCTAGATGGTGCCTTAGATACAGTATGCATTACAGCTGCTAATGTTTTAGTAGACATGGTGGTGGTACAGTCTGTATACTGAGATTTCCACCATGTTGTAGGGGAAACTAGTTGGAGATGGCACAGAGAAAAGATATCTGATTTTCTGAACTTGAAAACCGTGATTGTTACATATTTTGTTCAAATTTTTTATTTGCATGAAGAATGTTGAAATTTCTAGAACATGTTTTATTGAATTATTTAAACAGGTTGATCTTTATTCTGTATTGTTAACTTGAGTTTTTGCAAAAATACAACAATAAAACGTATTTATTCAATGCTAACACGACACCCTAAAAGGAACAGGCAGCTTGATAGGTGATACATAACAACAAGACAAACAGAGACACATGATTCTACTCTGGGCACTTAATTACAGAGAGAGTCTTTTACTATGACTTGTACTGTAAGCTTAGTACATTTAAGGGGACTTAATGTAAAAGCAACTTTAACATTTGTGTATTGTGGTCTTCATTGCAGCCTTCTTATTCAGAGTTCGATATCAGTGGAAATGTACTCGGGCTAATTTTCAACCAAGGAATGATCTGGTGAGGATGCATTATTTATTCTAAAATGACAAAAACACACAATGATGAACTAACCTATGTGTGTGTGTGTTTTGGTTTTTTGTTTTAGGATGGGTGCATTTTATGCACCAGGGCTCGTAGGTATAAACATACTGCGCCTAGTGACCTCCATGTATTTCCAGTGCTGGGCAGTAATGAGCAGTAACGTCCCTCATGAGAGAGTGTTCAAAGCTTCACGCTCCAACAACTTCTACATGGGCATCCTTTTGCTTGTGCTATTCCTCAGCCTCATGCCTGTGGTCTACACCATGATGACCATGTCTCCTTCTTTCGACTGTGGACCCTTCAGGTTATGCACACATGCAGCATACACACTCACTGTTAGATCTTGAACTGGTAATTATGCAGATTCAAAGTATGGGAAGAATTGTATGTAGACATGTTTAAATATTGAAATATTAAATCTGGAAGATGGACCACTTTGGTTAAAACCAAAAATTCCAAAGAAGCACTGGATACCTTCAGGAGATTTTTTTATAACTAGTCACACAAAGGTAGGGGAATTATAATCCATAACAATACAGGTTGCCCTCACTTTTTTATACAAATATCATGATAATTAATTAATTCTATACAGTAACATTATGCTTATGTATTGGATGCATAAAGCTTTTTTTTTTTATTCCTAAATTACCTAGTCACAGAAAGCATTTATATTAAAACTGTTAATTGATAACTAATAGAGTTTGGATTGCATCCATTCATTTCTATAGGATAATAGGCTAATAACTGTAAATATTACTCAATATTCTATATATATCATGGCCTTCATGGCTAATCATCATGATTTCCTGGGGGTCTCTGGACTTTTAGAATCCAATGTGTAAATGAAAAAAAAAACAATTAAACAAGAAATCAAATATAAATATGTCAGGAGTTTTATGGATTACTAACAGATTTTCCTTTTTTTCCTCTGAACAGTGGGAGACAGAAGATGTATGATGTGGTAATTGAGACGATCCAGAACCTTCCAACATTTGTGGCCAATATCTTTAAGTATGCCTCCAACCCAGGACTCATCATATCTGTCGTACTTCTCATGGTGTGAGTGCTCACCTAAGGGAGGTTAGGGAGGTTGGGGAGGTTGGGGTATTGCTTATGTTGTTATTTGTATTGTTTAAAAGGAAAGAATGTATATTAGCTATGAATTAAATAAAATAATTTTATTCTCTCTAGTCTTGATTTTTTTTTAGATAACTGCATTTCTTGATTTATACAGAAAACCTTGCTAAGTTCCTTCTGTGTCATCATCATCATCATCATCATCTTATGGTTTGTTCTAATGCAGGCTAGCAATCTACTACCTAAATACAGTCTCAAAGGCCTACCAAAAAGCCAACATGGATCTGAAGAGAAAGATACAAATGGTTAGCGCCATTTACAGAATAACTAAGTCAAATGTTACAGTACATTTTAATATTTTCCAATAAGGGATTCTGCTTTTACTAAACACATAATCATAATATAGAATTATAGGTAAAAATTTTTGAATATGATTATATTTGACTTGTCTTTATAGCAAAGAGATGAGGAGAAGAATAGAAGGAACAACAAAGACAGCACTAATCAAGTGATGAAAGACTTGGAGGATCTTCTTCCCAATAAATCCTTGATACCAACAACACCTGCTAAAGAAGAAGCTGGTTAGTAGCCTCATATTTATTCACTTAAGTCAATTCTTTAATTTGATGTTGTTTTAAGTTAATGTTGTTTAGATCTGTTTTATATACATGATATATACATATACTGTATCAGGCAGAAGTTGCCGTATATTATGTAAATATGAAAGTGTGTGGAGACATGGTGGTATGATGAATTATTATTATTTTCCTATAGCAATAAAGGTGACAAAAACATTTATCTATTTTTCATCCAATGTCTATTCTCCCAAAGCAGAAAAAAATTTACAGTACAGTACATGCCACTGGGTATGTTGTTAAGTATGGGAGACCAAACTCAGAGGGAAGCGTTTGTTACACTGCCAAGTCTTTTTTTGTGTGTGGTTTATGTATTACCACTATTTTTATTTATTTATTTATTTATTTTTATCTTTTCAGCACCTTGGCTTAGGCGTTTCTTTCTTCTTCTTCGACTTCAACCCAGACAAGACTTTTGTCTTTGTCTTTGTTTTGGAATCTTCTTCTTGGGCTCTGATACTTAATGGTTGCATGTGGTGTGTCGGTTTCTGGGGACTTAAGGCCAGGTGTCACTCATCAGGCCTAATTACTGTCATGGTGGGGTGGAAGTATGTGGTGTAGTTGTCTGTGGATTTGCCTACCACATGTTATAGTACTCCCCCCATCTAGGAGCTGTTCCTACAAGGTGGCCCTGGCAGTCCGCTGCACATAGGGCAGCCCTCAAATCAAATCACCTAGTCATATCAGGCAAAGAAAAGAAAACACTGAATCAGTATTTGTCTGATTCAATATACTAGATGTTTATGGTCACTCCAGATTAGTACTTGATGCTTCGTCCGCTTCAGCCAAGAGTGTCTTCACTGTTCTACATTTACATTTAGGCATTTGGCAGACGCTCTTATCCAGAGCGACTTACATTTTTATTATCTCATTATACATCTGAGCAGTTGAGGGTTAAGGGCCTTGCTCAAGGGCCCAACAGTGGCAACTTGGTGGTTGTGGGGTTTGAACATGGGATCTTCCGAACCGTAGTCCAATGCCTTAACCACTGAGCTACCCCAAGCCCCGTCTTCTAAGGTCAATTTTGTGGCTAGTCAGGCGATTAGGGAGAAAAGCAATAGGAGAAATAAGCACAAGTGTGTAGGATCAAGTTGTATGTGCTGTGCAGGTCTAATTTTTTCTATAATTATTAAGGGGCTGGCCTTTTGCAGTCATTTAAAGGCCAAATTTATCTGGGGCAGAGGGTAGCAGTCAGGTTATGGCATTCAATCACCGGTAATCAAAGCAGGGACAGAGGTTCCCATCTTTCTTCTACTTGAAGAAGAAGCCCGCCCCTCCTGGGGATGGCCCTGATTTAAATGGTTAACCATGCAGACCCGCCACAGGAATGGGAGTGGGGAGCAGTCTCCGCACCAGTCCCTCATCCATGATTTTGCCCGCTGTTCCTGAATCAATGAACACTTCTAGCAGGTTGGGGAGATGACCTCCCAGGCAAGGGAGCACTGAGACAGTGAGGAATGGGAGGTGGACAGGTTCCCGGCATAGGTAGGTAGGTGGGGAGTCATTGTTCATGACGAAAGGTATGAACTGGAGTGAGAGGCTGAAGAATGAGTGACGCCAGGGTTTCTGTGATGGTAATCTGGTTGATTTACAGTTGGTAAGTGCTTAGGTGGACTCCTTGGCTCTGTAATGCCTCCTTCTGCCTCTGTTGGATCCATTTTTGGCCAGATTATATTTTTAGGGCTCAGAGAGATTGTGATGGATCCAAGTGTAGAAATCTGCTCGGAAAAAGATCCTTGCTGAAATTTGGAAGTGCAGGGATCCAGCACTAGAATTCTGTGAGCAGCGTGAGTCTTGTACGAGTGCCGGTGTAAGAGGAGTGAGCTCTGCAATGAAAGCCAATGTGGGCAGAAGGAGCTTGAGTAGGTTAGTGGCAGATCTGTGAGGAACATTCGTGGTCAAAGTGTAGTCTGCTCATGGGTTAAATAAGAAGCAGAGCTGATTAAAGATCGAATACTGGTGTGCAGAGTGTAGTGAATGAGGAGTTGAAAGCAAAGAGTGTAGTGGATTAAGGAATGGGAGTGTGCAGGTGATCATGGGGGCTGGTAGACAGAGACATGGCTTGGCATTTCACAACAATTCATACATGGTGTGCCAGTTTCTGGGAGCTTAAGTGGACTTATGGCCAGGTGTCGCACGTCTATTCTGATTACTGTCAGTGTGGGGTTATCTAGCAACTGTGCCATATTCATTTTATCCATCTCTTTTCCCCCTGAACCTCAGAGAATTCTGCCCGTAAACCCCCTGCTGGTAAATCTCCAAAGGTCACTGAAAAAGCTGGAACAGCCACCAGTGGTAAAGCAGTAAAAATGCAGAAGGACGTCTCACTGGCTGCCATGAAACCCCGTCAACCGGTAACTCGCTCACCAGCCCCTGGGGGTCGTGGAAGAGGACCTCCACCAGTGTGATAATGCATACACAACCATAAAACATTGTAACGGGATCTCATGGAGAGGTCTTATAGATACAGCAAACATTAGTAAATAGCTAGTAAAGCCCTGGAGTACTTAAAAGGATATGAGGTTAAGCGAACTGGAACGACTGTGAGCGCCCCCTGGTGCAGAACGAAGAATAAAACTATTCATTTAGATGTACAGTCTTATCCTCAAAGAGCCAGGTACACTGGAGGAGGAAAGTGAGAGCCACCTACTTTGATCAACCTATTAGCGAATTAGTTTAGAAAGCAATAACAACAAGTCTTTTGAGGTTGCTACTTATTGATGTACAGTAAAGTTGGTGTATATTTTTTGGCACAACAGTCATTTGCATTTTTTCTTCATAGATTATGCTTAAACAGAAATTTACAGCTACACCAGCCCTTTGTTGATAATGCTGGACACCATACTTTGTTTTATTTTTCAGTTATCTACTCAATGCAATGAAAATAAGCTTATTTTGTGAAAATAAGTGTCACAAATTTTGGAAATACCTCAGCGATGGTGCATACCTCCATGTGTTTATCAGAACTTGGATGTATCTTGCTTGTTTTAGTTCAAAGGCAATTTATGGATATACATATAGCTTATACAGTAGGTACGTGTAAGCTGTTTTAAGGTAAAATGTCTGTTTTTATTAACATTTAATCATCCATCTTTTCTGGAGTCCCTGTATGTTTTTCTATTTAAAATAATGACCTGAGATTCAAAGAATATCTTGGAGTTTTGATGGTGTCTTAAAAAGGTTCCTCTTCTCAAATAACCATCAACAGCACAGCAATATTGTGTGAAATATATGCAACAGTAAGGAGACAAAACAGTGTTGAGTGTTGTTTTACCTTCTGGTTTAGAGATGTATAATGTGACAGTCTGGGTCATTAGAGTCCTGGATCCTAAACATTTACGCAAGTATGAGATTAGAGTAGATTAAAAAATGTTCTAGAAATACCCTTTTCTTCAATCTGTACATATTTCATTGTTTTCCTTTATATATTTTGTAATGACACTAACATTATTGTTCTATTTGCTAAAGAATTAAAAAAATAAAGATAAAGGCTTAAGTTAAAGGTACTATGTGATTTGTTTTATCTAGTATTTTGTTAATATTTCACTACATGGTATAGTAACGACGGTGGCAAGTAAAAAGTTGCTGAGCTTGCAATAGGAAGAAACCTTGAGAGGAACCAGAATTAGCAGGAATTTATCCTCATTTGGTTGCAGCTTATTACAATAGGTCTTGGTTGTAATGATATGTCATGCCACATACATATAGGCCGATGTGCAAGAAGTTAATACCAATTTTGAACATACAGTACCACTAACCAGATCTCTGATATAAATACAGACTTAACTCCAGCATCTGCATGGGAGTTGTGTGCTGCAGGGTATTCATTTACCTCTGTTATGTGCAATTACCTCTGGCAGATGTTTCTTCATCACTGTTGAGTCAAGTGAAAAGTCCAGCACTGCTGTCTGCCAGTTTGATATACAGTGGACCCTTGAATTACGAGCATAATTCGTTCCAGGGGGCTCGCATTTCAAAACACTCGTAAATCAAAACCAATTTTCCCATAAGAAATAATGGAAACTCAAATTATTCATTCCACAGTCCAAAAGAATAAATATATAGTTAATGTTAATTAATTAATAAATAAATAATACAAAATATAAAGTACAAATAAAACAAATCAACCTGCACTTCACCTTTAAAAAACGGTAAGAGAGAGAGAATGTGTGAACATAACGCGTACATAACGGCATGCTGACCCAGGGAGAGAGAGAGAAAACGTGTCATAAGAAACAGTACACATGCGCTGTACACACATGCATACAAACACAAAATAAAATATGTTTTACACACACACACACACACACACACACACACGTGGTTACAGGGTTATAGTAAACAGTACACGTATGGAAGTATATTAGTGCCAAAATTCCTGAAAGCAAAATAGCAGGTTGAATTACATGAACTGAAAAAAACGTGTTGAAATAAAAATGTTTGAATTTTTCTGCATTGCAATTTGATCTGAATTGAAAAAAATTCTTAGAGCATTTACAATGTTTGAAATTTTTGCCACTGCAATTTATTGTGGTTGTATATTTCAAGTGAAAAATGTAATTCAAGCATTTAAAATTCAATGCAAAAATATTCAAGTTAATAAATTGCTGTTCAAAAATATTTTCAGGTGTTAAAAATACAATCATTATTATTTTTCAATCTTACAAATTCAAGTAACAAAATTCAGGTAGTAAAAATTCAAGTAACAAAATTCAGGTAGTAAAATTCAGGTCGCTAAAATTCAGGTAACAAAATTCAGGTCGCTAAAATGCTGGTCTTAACATCCGGGATATCACAGGAAGAGCAGTGGAGTGCCGCGTGCTGCTGAACGTGCCGCAATGCACTTTAAAGTGTGCTTCCTGATCCCCCTGCAGTCTACTTTCCAGAAAGGCTGGGTTGCCAGTTGCACAATAAACGGTTAAAATTACCCCCATTCCGTAAACGCCACATTCAAAGCAAAGCCGGCGCTCTTTCACTCACACGCGAGAGCGATGGGTTTCCCGCCACTGCGCTCGGTAATGTTACAGTCTGTGGAAAAATTCTGTAGAGCAGAAGAAACTAATTTAGGAAGCAGTCAAACAGTTCAGCGAGTGACGTCAAAGTAACTGCAGACGAAAAGAAACTGATAGGGACAATTCAAGACAAAGAATAAAGACAGACAGACAGATACTTTATTGATTCCGAAGGAAATTCCAGATATCCAGGAGCAGTAGAGACAGTAACAGTAAGACAGGTTATAGACTGCACACTGTATATTTTACATACAGTCAGTATACACAGGGTCATGTGGGAACTGACCAGAGGTACTACTGCAGTGATGTACAAAAACTACAAGATATATAAAAAGGATATAAATAAAAAATATAAATTACAATAAAAGTGAGAAATGGGGTTAATTGCAGTGACGCCATTGATGTACAATTTTATATGCGACAAAGTCACAATGCGACAGGTATTAATTTATCCAAGACTTATGACTTCATACTAAATATTAAACTGAAATGTTGTAATTGCATGCATAAAATAATTAGTGACAAAAATGTGTTTATTTATTTATTTTATTTTAATCAGACTGACATTAAACCGCACTATCCACATTTTACGTTTTTCTTAATTACAAAATATTTATGGTTACCTTTATTTATAAGCAATATAAATTTAACAAAGTGTAAAGAGCAAGTATGTTGTTGCTGCTGCTGAGGAAATTAATCCCATCTTGTTACTGAATGTGACTCTACATTACCGAGCGCAGTGGCGGGAAACCCATCGCTCTCGCGTGTGAATGAAAGAGCGCCGGCTTTGCTTTGAATATGGCGTTTACGGAATGGGGGTAATTTTAACCGTTTATTGTGCAACTGGCAACCCAGCCTTTCTGGAAAGTAGACTGCAGGGGGATCAGGAAGCACACTTTAAAGTGCATTGCGGCACGTTCAGCAGCACGCGGCACTCCACTGCTCTTCCTGTGATATCCCGGATGTTAAGACCAGCATTTTAGCGACCTGAATTTTGTTACCTGAATTTTAGCGACCTGAATTTTACTACCTGAATTTTGTTACCTGAATTTTTACTACCTGAATTTTGTTACTTGAATTTTTACTACCTGAATTTTGTTACTTGAATTTGTAAGATTGAAAAATAATAATGATTGTATTTTTAACACCTGAAAATATTTTTGAACAGCAATTTATTAACTTGAATATTTTTGCATTGAATTTTAAATGCTTGAATTACATTTTTCACTTGAAATATACAACCACAATAAATTGCAGTGGCAAAAATTTCAAACATTGTAAATGCTCTAAGAATTTTTTTCAATTCAGATCAAATTGCAATGCAGAAAAATTCAAACATTTTTATTTCAACACGTTTTTTTCAGTTCATGTAATTCAACCTGCTATTTTGCTTTCAGGAATTTTGGCACTAATATACTTCCATATACACGCGTTCACAGATGTTGATTCTACCAGTGAGAGACGAGCACGATTGCCCACAAGAAGCGCATGCGTGATACATGATACTCGGTAACCAAGATATATACTGTATACCATAATACTCTCAGGAACGCTGGAATACCTTGCAGGGCCTAATTTAATGAATATAACTCATAATAGATAATTAGAAGTGTGATAAATATTTTTTATTGTGTTTGCACAATTTATTGATCGCAAAAAAGCCACAATAAATAAATAAATGATAAATAAACCGATCACAATAAGATTACAATAAATAAATTAATAAATAATGTACACAAATCACACATCATTTAATTTTAATTTTAATTTAAGCTATAGTTTATAACCTGTGAAATAAAGAGGATAAAGTATTTTTGTTAAAACAAATGATTAGATATTTGCTATATTGCCTTTTATATATTATTTTATGAGCCTTTTGTTATGAACATTTTTTATATTTAAATTTCTTTTTACATATTTTAAACCATTTCCTGCGTCTACTATAGGTCACATAATTAGTGACATCAGAAAGGAAACAAACTTGTCTGTTTAAGTGCGGTGGTTTAAGAACTCTGTATGAAATTATTCTATATTAAAAAAAAAAAATTAAGTCTGGCATGTAGACCTGTAATACACGTGATTCATTTTGATCTGAATAAAAATATTTGTGGTCCTTTTTCCCCTACGTAAATCATGACAAGAGTTCTGGTGCTTACTCTGAATATGGCCCTTACTGTAGTACTTACTTCCTAATTCAAAGATCTACAGTAATATAAACAATGATAATTAAATTTGTTTCCTTTTTTTCAAAGAAGAAAAAAGGGTGCTCCTGATGAATACATACTGTATCAAGTGAGTGAAATGTATTGTCATGGCAACCGATTAAAATAAAACCACATCTTGCTACTTTGTTGTTGTTTTTTTTACATGTTGGTGTGCGCATCACTAATGAACTTGGAGATGACTGACAGGTTGTAACAATCGTCATGTTCAGATTACACAAGATTAGATTGAATTAAGATCAGGGAAGTAGATAACAAGAGCTCTGATTTGGAACCTGTGATTAATAATATATTAGTTTGGCTACTTGAGACACTTGGTGAGCTAATTTTTGTGCATTTAGATTTAGTGTATTGCAATCATATTTGCTGTTATGAGATCGAGCATGCAGAATGAGCATAACCTCAAGGTAAAGCTGGTCTTGATGTCTACATGCTTCCTGTAACAATCCTGATCTAGGTTTTAAGTGATAAAATTTGTGCAGTGATAAACTATCCAAACAACATGACATCATCCAGTAAGGCCAGACAACCCAACTGCAGGTCAGCTTACACAAACACATCATGGACTCAAACATTCAGACACATAGGAGCTCTTTAGCATAGGCAAAAACCAACGATCTAATAAATGACCTGCAAGACACCCATTAACCATACTAATAAATTAGGTTGCACATGCCATCTATTCTCTTTATTTGATGCCTTAATAAATCTTCGCTAGACCTGTTTAATAATAAACAAATCTCCAAACATCAGAGAAATAGTGCTGAATTTGAGAGAACGTCAATCATACATCTTCTTCTTCCACAGCTTGTCCTGATTTTAGTCTCAAAATCACCTAGAAATAAAATGTGAGAGAGAGACAAAAGTTCCAAGTGATAATTTTTTTAATAATGCCTAAAATCCTAATGAAACATTTAAACAGTGAAATAAAATAGAGCACAACAGACCTCTTTGAGTTGAGCGATCTCTTTGCTCTCCATATTCCTCTGTGCATGGTTGGTGATGGCCTTCACTCTGGACGCATATCTAAGTTGGACGAATTTCATGTTATCTGCCACATTCAAGACTTCACAGTGAGAACTAGACTGAATACTCTAAGTGTAACTGAATACTCTATCTGATGTCTCCATGACATGCCATGTTCCAATGAACCAGAAATCCAGAAAAAAAAATATTAATGCACTGCAATTGAAGCTTCATAGATTAAGGATACAAAGGTTCTTTACAACAAAGTTCATACAAGGGACATTCAAGTCAAACCAGGACTTCAATTATGCAGTATACAAGAACAGTAAACTCCATTTCACTAGTGGTTGGATACCTTCAAGTTAGAAAGATTTTTCAGCACACTGGAGCTATGATCGTATTGCTTGCTTCACGTCTGATACACTGGCCTCCCAGGAACTCCCTTAATGACCCAAGCATGAAGAAATGGCGTGAAGCATGGTCAGGACTGCACAGGGAATGTGGCAAAACCCACCAGCTCAGTTCCTGTAACATGCATGTGGCGTTCATGAATGATTCCATGTACAATTCCCTCAAGTTGTCCATCAGTTTTCAAGGATCAGGTGTTCCACTTGTTCAAAGAAGTGACTGCAGTGGACTCCAAGCCACCTTGGCCGGGATTGTAATTCATAGACATACAGCTTTCTTTAAAATGTTTGTTGCATTATGTTTTTCTGTGGCTTGAAGTCCTCTGTAAAATCAGTTTTACATCTTTATTCATAAGAAATTTCATCTTGAGTGCCCGTTTGACTTGAACACCCTTTGTATACTGCAGAATGTAAGTTTTACAATGATGCTTCCAAAAATTTTTGTCCTAAAGATCTCTTTAAAATTAAGCAGAACCTTACAAACTTCCCTTAACCTCTTCAACATTTTAATAGCTTTGTAGGACGTGCATACGCATACACTTTTCAGGAACAGGTGTATTTGAACTGATTTACAGTATACTATGACACATTTACTTGAGAAAATCTATTTTTTCTTACATATTGTGGGCTACCGTGTGTAGACTTCTGATGTGTACTCCCAATTAAGCTACTTTCCAGGTTGTAACATTACAAAATTCAAATCACATTAGAGCCCTCTTACTGTAGCAAGCTAGAATAATTTGAATGGCTCTTGAGGAAAGGTAACTAGATATATGACCATATTTGTGTTTGCGTCTTACATGAGTGAGGTAAGAGTCTCATCCAGGTTGCAGCCAGAAGGCGAGATATTGAGGAACATGAGGGTTTTGGCGTTGCCCCCAAGTGAGTCCTGCATGAGCTGTGTTAACTTGTTATTACGGTAGGGAACATGAGCTTGCTCCATAGCCAGAGCCGAGATCACATCACCCAGAGCACTCAAAGACTTGTTAATAGAGTTAGCCTCCTGCATGACACATACACACAAAATCTCTGTGTAAATCACAGTCTCAATCATATGCAAGAGAAGTTCTTCAAGGAAAGTACTGTTGACAGGCATTGTGTTCTTAATGGTTCTCCATGAACAGTGAATTGCATAAAGTGAGTACAAAAGATCATCCCACTCTTTCAGAAGCAAAAAGGCAGTTACACAAGGCCGTTAACTTAACAAGATTAGTTATATTAAGCCTGCATAAGGCAAAAAAGAAACACTTATCTTAACAGTGAGCAAAGCTGACAGTTTACACCCAAATGATGCAATGTGCATTTTAGTGAAATGTGATGTAACATTCTTGTTGAGAAGTAAAAATGAGAACTGCACTGTGTACGATATGCTTAAATCTGGAAAAGCTTTCTTCAGGGGTTATATTTCATGTCAGAAGTTGGCAAAGTTTATCAGTATTTACATACGTACTGTAGATGCCAGGTTTCTTCTACTGTTGCCCCCTCACCATGAAGTGAATATAATGTCCTAGGACTTGTTGATTATCCAAGGCCTGGAGTAACATTCAGACCAAGTGGATAAAACCTTCTCTGGAAATATATAGGTGGAAATGCATAAGAAGCTGCCCATTTAAGAATACACCTTGTCCCTCGACAGTACCATTCTCTGTAAAGGCACCTTTCTGGAAATACTGATTAAGACACCTCTCTGCTTCTCTCTGATGTATATTACGAAAAGTTATGTGAAGTATGTGACGTAGCTTCCTGTTTTTTGTATTGTTACCGTAAAAGTTCCTCGCTTGTTTGTATCAGCGTTTAAATTATACTACCTTTTTCTGTTTATACTAAATAACAATATTAACTAGCTTTACATTTTAATACTACTGGATTTTTGCCTTTTTCCAGTTTTTGTGTTTTTCGGGGAGAATGCGCGCATCATCTGAGAACAACAAGTGGAATCCATCACCAAACAATTAAAACTCCGACACAGAGGTACATTATCATGTCTACCATTCAGCTTGTTCAGTGTGTAGAGTGCAGGATGTTTAGACATTCTTCCTCCGTCATTAACGATAACTTTATTTGTGATAGGTGTGTGTTAGTTAGCACTCTGACGGAGAAGATATTAGGGTAAGAGGAGCGCATCCAGACTTTAAAGAGGGTTAGGGAGTGCAAGAGCAGTGTTATTCTCGTAGCGGAAAGTCTGGGTGCCGCAGGCGGAGATATCCAGCCCCCGACTACGGCATTACAGCCCTCACAGTGGTTTATCCAACCAATACATCGGTGACTTGCTAAAGTTTAACATCTAAAAATCTCTTTTAGTCCTTCATTCTTGCTTAAAGGACTGATAGGACTTTTGCTGTTGCTGTGCCTATAGTCATCCAGATCACATTAAGTCTTCTCCCACTACGGTTTATCAAAGCTAAAGGCCCATCTTTTCTCAGTTGCTTTTAGTTCAGTCTAAGCTTGTTCAAGTTTTCCTATCAAGTCCACTTTTTTTAGTAACTTACTGAAGATTTTTTGTTTTGTTGTCAATTTTATGTTTAAGTCACAAATCCTTCCCTTCCGTTTCCACATTCCAATCGGGATTTTCACCTTCTCCGCTGTCGCCAATCCTCCACGCACCTGATCTTACTTCATCATCATCACGAAACACCCTAGACTTCACTTGCTCGCAGGATTATTGCATGCTCTACATCCCAGCCATTAAACAGCGATATTGACTCTGATCTTCACCTTTCTGTTTTTGACTGCGAATCTGCACTCAACAAATCTGCCATCTATGAATTTGCATGTTCACCTCAACTTCCAGTGTTTACACTGCAGAGACGTGATTAAGATACTCACTCGCACTACAAACAATGTTCTTTTGAGTCCTGCCTGTCTCCCCAATTTTGCCCAAGACCAAAGTTTTATTTATTATACTATCTATTTTAAGTCACTTTATTCTTACTTTTTGTTTCACATCTTATTTTATTTTACCCCTATGCATTTTTTTTTTCATTTTAAGATTATGCACAGGTGTTTGCATGAAGCATCTTGAATCAACTGCTGTTGTTTAAAATATGCTGTACAAATAAAATGATATGACTTGAAATTGTAGGTGATGAGTAGGCCTCTACACTATCCATTACCTAACTCAGTCGTGGATAACAGATAAATGTAGCACTTTAGCTAAGGTAGGTAGAAAAGGTTCAATTGTTGTTTAAATTCCTTATTCCGGTCCTTATTGGAACTGGTAACAGGTATTATTACCCTTAACATTGATGATAATATACAGTATATACTTTAAATTCTTTTAATCTAGTTATCGTTACCTTCAGCTGGTCATCCTTAGCCCCTGTCTTCGCTGCTCTCTCGCTTCCTGCCAGGTCAACAAGGTTCAGCTTACCAAAGGTCATGCTGCCATTCGCCAGGTTGCGACTTTCCAGCATGATACAGATGATCAGGTGAGAGCGAGAGCTTTCTATATTCATCTCTGGAAGGTCAATCACACAGCCAAGTCACAATTTAAAAGTCGCAAATATAGAGTATGATACAATACATTTGTACCAACTTTGACTGTAACATACTGGTAGCCGCAATATGGCGGTTGGCAGATGCAAGTGCGAAGAGAGCAAAAAGCTCGCCCGCACTAGTTGCTTCCTTTGCCTCCGCTCCTTGAGCAAATACGAGCCCCTTTTTGTCCTTTTTAATCTCAATGCGTTTCGACAGCGCCTCAGCTGGGCTCACAAAGAGATCCTGTAGCCTATCGTTATACAGCTCCAGCATAGAAGCAGAGACCTGGACACGGCACAGAAATTGAAGAGAGATGACGGTGATGATTATTATTAAGGTTCCTAAGCTCATGTCCAACTCTCAGTACATGCAAACTAAACCAAGACATGAGAAAAGAAATGAAGAGGAAATAAGAGAACCAAATCCATGGTTTAGCCTGGTGCTACTCCACTATTAGGAGGGTGCAGACATTACTCTGATTTGTTTGATACTATCATCATTATGATGGTATTAACACATATCAGTGCTTGAGCAGCTACTGTACATCCTAAACTTCGGTGGTCCATTTTCTTTATCGATCACTTCATCAAGAAGCTCAGAACTGCAACCTTGCCTTTAAAGTTCCTACTTAGAGATCACCTGTTTGCAACTCATTTACATCTAAGGCATTTAACAGATGTACTTATTGTCTTGTGGAAGAAAAGACCATGCCTTTTTTTTTTTTATAAAAAGCTTCAGAAAATGCTAGGTTTCAAGTCTTTCTCTGAAGCCAGATGTTGATTTATTTGTATGGTCAGCCAGGGATGTTCATTTAACCTCCTGGGTTGATTGACTTATCTGATCACCTGGCGCAGTAGACATACTCTATTCAACTCCATCAATCATCGTTACCTACCACAATTGTTTTCTAAAAGGTAAATCCATCACTGCTTTCTGTTGCAGACCTTAGAAGATCGAGTATCTGTCCATCAAGCTGACCTTTGAGGTGTGACGTCATTAGGTGGATTGACTTCGGGAAAATCTGAAGTGCTTAAAAAGGGTGTTTCTTCTCACAGAAAGTTGATTCACCTGCTTTTCTATCAATATGTCTTACTGACCCTGATGCAAGAATGTTCTGTTACAAGTTCACAATCAAGCACCAGTTGACCCATTGCCACCACCCAATTTCAGGCCTGCTGGGTTGTTTAGATCCTCTGGGAGAAAAGGTTTGGGATTTATTAGTGCCTTCACCTGCACCCTTATCAACCTGCACCATGTGCTGTAGGCATGGCTCAGCATCGTGTTGTGCTGCTGTCACCTGATGAGTGATGAATAAGAAATGGGCTTTTTTAACTATCTACTATAGACTTGCTCTACATTAACCCTACATTACTTGTTTTGCTTTTATTAATACCACCGACCTTTTTTCCACAGCCAATATACTCACTCAGTCTTTTTAAGATAATCTACAGGCATTCTATACATTCTGTGTCCAGAATCTTCCTTACTATTATCTTGTCATCACTTCCTTATTTTTATTCCTCTATGCCACATTGTTCCATTTTGCCTTTGCTTCCAGCTTTTTATGGAATGTATGCTTAGGTCACCACTTCCTTTTTTTAAGACATGAAAAGACGTAAGTGATTAAGTATAAAAAACAGTGATTAAGACAAAATAAAACTATGAAAGATCACACTACAGATCACCTTGAACTCAAATTTCGTCTCATTCTCTTGGATGATTTCAAAGATCCTAGTAAAAGTCCTAGGGACGATTCCAGGGTTCTTCTGCTCTCTATCTCCCAACATAGTAAAAGTTTTTCCCGAGCCGGTCTGTCCGTATGCAAAGATGCATACATTGAAGCCATCTATTGCTGACTGAATTAGCCTTTAGAGAAAATATACAATCTCAGAATAAAGAATATCCTTTTTTAATCTAGTACTTTTTCTGAGTATAATAATAAAAAAATGGTACATTTGTGTGTTTGCTCGTCTACCTGCTGGACTCCTGGAACACGTCATCCTGTGTGTGCGCTGTGGTAAAGATCCTGTCAAACTGAAACTCTCGAGGCCCTCGTGGCGTTTCTAGGATCACTGAATAATCATCCAAACATGACACAATGGTGCTGGTCCCCCTTGCCAGCTCCGCCCGAGTCTGAGGCCTTATACGGCAGAACACCCGGATCTTGCCTGTAAACAATGCGTGTATATAACGTAACAACAGGATTAGTGTAAAGTTACAAACTGCATGGATTTATTCTGGTGAAGATGTATGTATAAAAAAAAAAAGGTTATAAACTAGACGGCACAGTGGTGTAGTGGTTAGCACCGTTGCCTTGCACCTCCTGAGTACGGGTTTGATTCCCCTCTCTGTATGCATGGAGTTTGTATGTTCTCCCTGTGCTTGGTGGGTTTCCTCCGGGTACTCCAGTTTCCTCCCACAGTCCCAACACCTGCAGATTTGGCGTTCCCAAATTGACTGTAGTGTGTGCATGTGTGTGCCCTGCAATGGATTGGCACCCTTGTCCAGGGTGTACCCCGCCTTGCCCCAAGTCTCCTGGGATAGGCTTCAGGCCCCCCGCAAGCCTGAATACAGGATAAAGTGGTATAGATGAGTAGGTGAGTGAGTTATAAAAGTTAAACTTCTATTTTTCTAAATGACTGCTATATTCATGATCTGGGATAGTTTTATACTTTTTCATGTGAATACATGCAGACGTAATGAGTGGGCAATGAATGAAAACGAATGTTCTCCCGAAAACAACCTTTTGTTTATGTGATATGAATATCAAGAACTATGCCTTTCATATCCTCCACCATGTTGTAGTACTTCTTTCGGAGGGTCCGCTCTGCTGAGTAGTGCTCAGTCATTTTCTTGTTTTCTTCTTTGGCCTGTTTCAACTGGAGAAACACAGAGTAACAAATTAGCATAGGGAAATGAACCAGACCTAGACCATGTTTGATTAAAGTGCATCATCAGCCACAAACAACATCAGTCACTCAGCCCTTCATGCATTTACTTTGACTTAAACATGATGTACTGATAGTATGATGACAGCTTAATTATTGACTTTTAATACAATAAATGTATTGTTTTATAGCACATCTGTCAAAACATGTAAGATAATTAAGAACTCCTTCATGAAAATACTGTGTTCGCTTATCAACTGCAGTGGTAAATTGATTATTACATATTTAAATTTATATGTACAGTGTTCGAGTCAGAATGAAACTAAATGTTGTTTACAATAAAGGGCTTTATTAGTTTAGGGATTTTGGAAAACACTGTTCTTTTGGATTTTTTCGATCATTGCTGAATCTTACATTAGCCTGTTATTCTCACCTCAGCCTGTAGGAGGAGCAGCTGCTGGCCCACACTCTTCCCAACCTCAGAGTTTAGGACATCGCTGTTTTTTAACCTTTCCTCAAACTTCTGGAGAATCAAAAATGGGATTAATGATCACAAGAAAATGTGTCAAAGGACCACTAGCTTTTTTCAAAAGATGACAACATATTTTTTTTTCTACAGCCGCAGCACATTGAATTTTAATCTCAGACATGATTTTGGCTTCCCACAATTAAATGTACACACCGATATTAAACATGTACTGCATGTTTCTGTCATTAGAATGCAAAATAAAAGTAAAAAGCCAGAAAAAAAAGTGCAAATGAGATACACCAACAAAGACTTGAAGGGCTGGACATGTGTACATGTTTACATGTTTGTGAGAAGTTCAGTATTGCAACCACCGTAAGGTGTTACATAACTATCAAAATTCATGAGTAAAAAAATGCATAAGTGAAAAAGGATATTGCACATGTGTATGTCTCCAATCTCGTGGTGGAAAAAGCTGCGCATCCTAAAAATGTTGCTCAGTGGAAACAGCCTGCATGCATGTCCAAAGGTTGGTCAGCGGAAAAGACGATGCTTGTTTTTAGAATTTGGTGGTGGGGACATTTCATTGGCCAGGCTCCACCATAGACATAGACAATAATACTATAATAATAATAAAAAGAAGAAGAACTCTTCTTATGGTGTATCGTTTTATTTGTTTATTTTTACTTATTTATTATTCTAGTATCATCATTCTATTTTGATGCCAAAATTTTTTGCATTAGCATAAATGTAGCACAACATGGATATAAAGGCAGTGTTATGTTTATGTGACAGAGCAATACAAATATCTATTACTAAAATCAATGAATAATCATGACAAATAATTGCAAACTCATTATTGATCAAAATAAGTGTGATGAGGTTTAAGGTTAGTTCAATTTTACATTAACAACATTTGTGAGACAATTAAAATGTACATTATGCTAAGGGGGAAAAAAGGACATTTTGAGTGGAATGAGCATAAGCAGAACATGAGAGAAGCTGAGATTTGCTCTCTCTTCCTTATTAATGACTTAATGCTGTTATTAGATGATCAGTTAGTTCAGATGTATCAGACGTTAAGACGTTAACTGTTGTACATGGCAGTGGACCCTGGAGTCGAGAACACCTGATTTACAGTGATCCAGTATACAGTAAGTGCTGTTCAGTGTCAGTCGTTTAATTGTTAGTATTTAATTGTTGATGGTGTTGATGTTTTTGAGTACATACTTTCACACTCTCATCCAATGCTGCAGAATCTTCCTCGCTGACGGGGCCTGGGATTGTTATATCAGACATTAAACCAAAGACTGGCAACACAACTCATTTGCAAAGACACTTCATATATTGGGTAAATTCTGTTGCTGCTGTTCTTGTCATTATTGATCTGTTTACCAGCGATGGTGGGTGTAACCCCTGCTTTGATGCACTCCAGGGCTAGATGTAGGATTTCATGTTTCTGCAGTTTAACCTCTGCTTGAGTCACCTCATCAGCCTGAATGATGTCAGATTGCTCCTTCCTAATACGGCGCATGACACATTGGATTCAAGATCATAATATGTTGCACCATTTTTGTAATAAAAATTTTTATCCTTTACCCCAGAGGTCTCAGTTCGACGCTTCCCATATCTGTTTGGTCGTCATGGAGTGAAGTAACTCCGTCTCCGTCCTTAGCAGCTTTGCAGTTGTCTTCTGCCAACTGGTCAAACCTCTCTTTCGCCTCAGTCACCTCTGCGTAGACAAGATGAGCCTGAGGAAGAGGTTTAATCAGAAATTGCACATCGCAGGGCGTAAGCACACACACACACACACATGACGTAAATGGATGATTTACAGTTGATGAAATTATTTAAAAACTTGGCCATATTAATAATTTGTAATTAAATGATTGGTTAGTTACCAATGCCTGAAAGCATGATGTCATGTAATGCAAGGCAAAACAATGTAGACCGTTACTATATAACGGCATACATAAATGAACAAATAAATTAACTTAATCAGCGTCAGACTCATGTATTTGCTGTTTTGTTGATGTTGACACCCACCTGACGTACTACAGCAGCAAGCAGACGAATGTAGGCTGATGGCGCCACACCGTTCTGCAATCCTTCTCCTCCTTCGATCAGCATTGAGATCTCCCGCTCTCGTTTGTACAAACTTTCCCTCAGCATCTCCAGACGTGCTTTGGCTCCATCTAAAGGTGCACCTGAGTCTCTATCTCCCTGCATGGTAACAAACATACAGAAGATGGTGTGATTTTAGCAGTTTCACTGATTATTAACAGGTGTGAGATGGTTTTAAGCCCTAAAAAACTAGAAACATGGTACTTTCAGCTCATTTTGTATTTTCAAAGTGAAATTATAGTATCATAAAAAAAGGATTTTAAATTTAAATGACGCTTTTAAATGCAAGTTACCGCCTTCATTTGAACTTTGTAATTAACTTACTCATGATCTACGTATACTGTTTTATCTTGTATATAGGGCATGAGTGTGTGAGTGTGCCATACAGTACACCCTGGATGGCACACTCACACACTGCAGGCAATATGGGAACATCAATTAGCCTTATCTGCATGTCCTTGGCCAAGTACCGGGAGAACATGCAAACTTCATGCACAAAGACCCCGAGGCGGGAATCGAACTCCCACCCTGGTGGTGCAAAGCAACAGTGCTAACTACAGTACTACGCCATCTGAAAGACAGTCAGAAGGAGGTTTATACTTTTTTTGCTTCAGGCTCTTTAGGCTGGATTGAGGTCTGGAGCATTTCCTGCACATGTCCCATCTCCGTCCTCGCCATCTGCAGCTCCTGGAGTGCTAAAATATTTTATTTTAGTCAGTTAAATAAGCAACTCTATTTTCATACAACCCCCTAGTATGATATTTTTATATCACAATGTAGCATAACAAAACCTACAAATAAAATAAGGAAGGCTTAAGTTGCAATAAAACTCAAATTATAGCTTCTTTAGTTCAATAACTGTAACTTACTGGACGCCTGGTGGTTCTGGAGCTGATCCAAACGTGAAGAGAAGACCTCCATTATCTTGCTCTGAAAGATGCAGGAAGATAGCTTGTTTCTAGTTAACCATATCATCCTTACAATCAGACTATGAATACACTTTATTGTAAAAACCTGAAAAGAAATTCTTATCTCATAATGTCATGCATAACAGGTCACGGCAAACGTTTTAGTGTCGCACAGTTTATTGTTCATTTTACTATTGTTCATGTAACCTGAACTTATTTACCCCTGGGAGATATTTGGAATATAGCACTATTTATTGTCATATCTTCAACAGTAAGTTTTATAGGAGATAATTAGAAGAAATAATGTTCTATTTGTTTCGCAGGTGGCACGCTTGCTTAATGGTTATCACTGTCGCCTCGCACCTCGCCTCACTGTCGATTCCCACCTCGGGGTCTGTGTGCATGGAGTCTGGATGTTCTTCATGCTTGGTGTATTTCCTCCCACAATCCAAGGACATGCAGGTGAGACTAACTGGAATTCCCAAATTGCCCATAGTGTGTGAATAAGCGTGTTTACTGTATGTGTGTGCCATGCAATGGATTGACACCACATCCAGGGTGTACCCTGACTCATGCAAAAAGTCTCCTGGGACAGGCTTCCTATGAGTCTACATTTGCTATTCCTATAAATTTAAAAGTTGTTTCTATTTTATTTGCACTCCTATCAGAAGGTTCTTTAGATTTTAAAATGACTAGAGAATTCCTCAGAAAGAGCTCTCCAGGAGCAAGGTCAGAGCAAGGTCACAGGTGCATCTTGTTCAATACCATGTTACCTTTTCTCTCTGACAGGTTGCCAAGTCGTGTCTGTTTCTCTCCTGCGAAGCCTTCTGCTCTTCCTGCAGGTTCTCATTCACACTCTGCAGACTCTGAGATTAAACACAGGGAAGGAGAAATAGACAGACATGAAGTCCCATTGTCTGAAAGATAGACTGTTGATTCTATCCAATATATTAGTTTTAGAACATTTTAAAGGAGATGTTTAAACTCACTCTGATCTTCTCCTCCCACAATGCACTTCTCCTCTCCACCTTCTCCTGGTAGACGTCCAAAACCCTCTTCAGAGCATTCAGCTTATTCTGGTAATAAGTTCTGATTGTGTTCACTGTTCTTTCCTACACATGAACAGACAGGTGTGCTACAACCACATAGCAGTCCAGTGCACTTAAACACATTCACAGTATCACATGTTCAGGCTGTGATGCTTCTAATATTCTATGATGGAACTGTCTTAGGCCAGACTCGCTAAGAATTAATTAGGACTTACTAACGACTGGGTTTCTGTATCACCCTAATCCTAAATTTAGCGCTGATTGTTAAATACTGGAGAACAATTTTAGTCAACATTAATATTATAAATATTCATTGTTCAGCCTTAATAAAAAGCAACAGACTTTAAGTATTTGATATTTAATACCATGTATTTGTAGCTCAGTTTATAGAGTCTTAAAATTCAGGGGGGGAGCGGGGGATCTAACTGTGTATGACTGTGCTGTATCTTTTGTCCTGTAATCATTGCTTTCCATGTATAATAAAATTGATAAAGGAGCCCTGATTCCTAACCCCATTTGTAGTACTTGCAATTTTTTTTAGGATTTCTTTTTCTTTTTTGATTACGGTATTGTACATTACAAAAACAACATTAGTAATTATTCATTGTAATTTTAATAAGAAAAGGAAATTATTTGCATATGAACACTGTTTTATGTTTTATATTATGAGGTTTTTTCCCCCGCATTTTGCTTGTTAAATAAATCTGTCCTGTAATGATTGAATTTTTTTTTTTTTTTTTTTACAAATAAAGAGTCTTTGTCTGAACCAATTGATCTTAAACAGACTGCTTTAATGTGTATCCCCATGTTACTGTACCTGGTTCTCTCTTGATGCAATAAGGAAGTTCTCCTCCAGCTCCTGAACCATCTCAAGGTGCCTGCTCTTCATAGCCACCATGTCATCAGCTATCTGATAGATTAGTAAAGATTATTGTTTGGCCTGAGTAACTTTTGTTTATCAAACGCTATTGATTGCTATCTAATTTATTAAAAGACACATTGTTTACTATGGATGGGTCCCTACTGTGTGGTCAAATAAAAAAAGTGTGATATTTTTCCAATTGGATGGGGCTTAAATAAGCCAATCGTTTTTTGTTTTTTTTTGCCCTAATGTGACCTGCCCTAATTTTTGCTCTTATTATCATATAATAAGAGCCCCTTCTCTTACTTGTAGCTCTCTGGTGGGGGAGGGGCTTAGGAGATTTACATAAACACTGAAAAACCATGTTTGGAGGAGGAGGTAAATAAAATGAATTTAAATGATAAAAATGTGCTATCTGAGGGATATTTCAGCTAAAACATTAACACAGACACACTTTGAGGGAGCTCTGAGAGATGTGTTAACTTTTTAAAGAAATGGTAAAATGTAGGACTAGTCTGTGTAAAAAAAATATTCAGATCATAAACCATCTTTGTGCAAAGGTTTCATCTTTTTATTTGCTCCCTATTGAGTACATTATTTTACATAAAATGCTGTATCTAGGAAATATCAAGCATAATGACTATCATGTGAAAGAAAAAAAAGAGCTTAAGGGAATCACAAGCCTTCAAACAATAAAGTGTGTGTTCACAGACCTTTTTAAAATACATCCATGTGGTTCAAATCAATTTTTTTTTTTTTTTTTGAAACATTATTTTATTTTGGTTGAAACATTTGATACTTTGGTTCATGAGATTATTCAGTGAATGTAATGAATCTTCATACTTGTGTTATACAAAGTTTGGCGGAATCATAAGGGATGAAAATCTTCATATCCACAGGCACGTCGTCCTCTCGATCTTTCACTCTACTGCTAACTGAGGCAACTTTGGGGTCTAGGAATGAAATCATAAAAGCATTATGTTACACCTGAGAATATATTACACCCAGTATATATTTACACCTGAGAAAATTAGACTGATACCTTTGCCTGGAGGATTTCCGGGGTTGGCGCAGTTATCTGAACTAATCCAGCGCTTGAAGGTTTTCCACTTGATTCTGCTTTTTCTCAGCCATGAAGCACCACCATGTTTCCAGACACCTCCACATATCAAACAGGCTTTAACTATTTTTTAAGGCATACTGTATGTTCTTCTTGCTGTCTGTTAATACATCTTATCAAATCTTGCAAAATACTGTATCACACCACGTATCCATTTCAAAAACATCCAAGATTACAATAATACAGGTAGAAAACCTTAAACAGTTATTCATCTCCCCCTGAACATTTTCCACTTCCAGAACTATAAAAGTGGGAGAAATTATGATCCCATATACTGTATGTCATGAACCTGAAAAAGGGGGACGGGGGTTATTAATATTTCACATGATCTGAGTATAGATATGTCTGTTCCAAGTCGATATCAAAACAATTATATTTGTGCTATTTATAAAAAGCAATAAATCTTTATTTTAAAAAAAGTGCAAGGAAGATAATACCATCATGTATTTGCCTAGAGCAGTGGTTCCCAAACTTTCAAGCCCGCGACCCCTAATTGAAGATCGACAAGATCTCACGACCCCAACTATCAAAAACAAGCAATAAACATAAGCTGTTCACAGTAGTTTGACTACATTTACTATACATCTAAATAATTTTGGCTTACCTTTCAATGGGAAGGGTGTACTTGTTTTTGTTTTTTATCATCTTCGTCATCATGACGTGAGCTGTATTTATTTTTTACATGTAACAGCGGGAAAATACTGCTCACACAAATATGTAGATCCACATTGAAGCAGTACATCCATTACTGCACGGGACAACTCGTGTATTCGGTTGCTACGGCAACTTACTGAATACTGATACCGACTGCACTTTATGAATTCTTCCTCATATTTCCGACGTTTCCTACTTTGGTCTGACGGGCTCTTGCTCTTTTGCTTGGTCGATGTACATGGTTCCGATGACTCAGGCAAAGAATTTCCTTAACATTTTTAGATTTGCGAATAAGAAATGTATCCATCTCGGCTGTTGCGGTTTTCACGTGCAGCTGTAGCTGCAGCAATAACTAGTGAGCCAGTCGCTGCACAGTGATGTCATATCTTTGAGTCACGAATTTTTATTTTTAAACACTCAATTTAAGCACTCACACTCAATCAGTAATATATTTACAAATCAGAAAATATTTATTTATAGCATTTACTTGTAATACTGAAAAGTGTGTATTATAATCACAAAAAAATATATTTTTTAATCCCTCTCGCGACCCCTTGAAATTATTCCGCGACCCCCAGTTTGGGAACCACTGACCTAGAGGTCTCCACTAAATCTGATTGACCGTGGAAAGACAAGATTACATAACTATATTTTCACGAAATTTTGCATACATTATATCTTTGGTTGCAGTGTATTATACTTTTACAAACAGTTACAGCATAAAATCCCCCCCCCCCCAAAAAAAATTTTTTTTTTTCTATTTAATTTAATAGCCTGCATAAAGTAACGAAAACATTCAATTTATTTGAATTGGATTAAACTGTCTAACATGTTTCTTAAACCTGTAATAATTATTCGGGACCATAAATTAAAAAACATAAGAGCACAGATGATTTAAACGCTTGGTTAGGTTAGTAAAAATAATATTATTTTCACAAACATAATGCAATGATGTGAACATAAGAAAAATAATTGTTTGTATGTTTAATCGGACAAAAAGACGGCACAGTTTGCTAGGGGGCATGAAGATTGGACTTTGGAGCAATTGACAAACGTCATTTATACCAGAGTGATGGGTGTGTCAGGAAAAGAAGGGAAGCACATGAAGCAATGCACCATCATGCATAGTGTAGTCTGGGGTACCTCCAGTTGGTCAGGTCTAGGCACAGCAACATTATGTGGCAAAACAAATGAAGCCAGCTGATGACCTGAATGTACTGAATTACCAAGTTATCAGTGAAGTCCAGATATTCCAGGACTTAAATTGTGAAAGAGTGATTTTGGGATCATATGGAATAGTTTTCACACACGCACTGGCCACCACATCATGCGCCATAATCAAAACAAAAGACGTAGTGGAATGGAAAATTAAAGTGTGTGACAGAGCATGTAATGTAATTAGTTTATTTATTGGTTTTAATTATAATTCCACATAGAATAATGTATAAGCTTTAGTACAAACAAATGTATTTAGGGCTTTGGTGAAAGATTTTCATTAAATCCTGTGTGATGTTATTCACTATAGTTGGCAATGACAATTATGATCATGCTTCAGCAGGTTCCCTTTGGTTGCCATCCAAATATCTAGTGACAGGTTCCTTTTGTGGATTTATGTAAAAATATGCTTGAATGTTGGACAAAATCAATATATGCATTACATACATTTTCTGTAAATGTATAGATAATTTTTTGTGCATTAATTCCCCAGATTCAGGATGGTATAAAAACACTTTCTACATTTGGTCAGTGATGCATTTGCTTGTGTTGTTTTGCTATTTATCTATTTTGTAAAAAAATATATTTCTTATCAAAAAACTGATGTCTGAGGTTTGACATCATTGCCTCACCTTGGAGTGAACAATGTGAGCAATGTAAACAGCTCAGTCTGTTGTGTGTAGAGATAAGTGGAAAAACATATCTTAACTGGAAAGATAGAGATCAAGTCATTCAGGACTAGTTGGTTTTCTGCACTTGATGCATTCAGTTAAGGATGAATGCAAAAGAAAAAGAATCTCCTTTATACATGTAGGCTTTATTTATTTTAAACAAATAAATTATTTGGATCTACATTTAGTTGTAGTTGAGAGATTATTGTTACACAAACATGTTAGTGCAAGCTCAAAATTATAAACTGCACAAAGCTGACTATGAAAATTAACAAAAGTTGAACGACATGAGAGCTCCCGGTTAAACATCATTTTAAAACATTTTTAACAATGTATTTAGGGGACGTGCATTGCATATAACATATTCTCTTTTGTGGGTTTTATGTGTATTTAATAATTTAGCAGAAATATTTATAGAAAGGTTAGAACACAAAGGTAGCTTGATTAGGTCCAGTAGAGCTTTTTCACTTTCCCATCCTCTCTCCCTCTTTTTCTTTTGCTCTTTTCAGATGCAAGGGAAGTCACATCACTAGTCTCACCCCAGGGTGACATAAAAGATAAAAAAAAAAGGAAAGAGAAGTCAAAAGCCACGATTCCTAAAAGAGAATTTAGGGCTTTATTATTGTGAAAGTGGACAGTTGTATTGTGAAAGTGTTGTTAATGTGCAGAACATTTAAATTAACTTGTATAACGACCCCCCCCCCCCCCCAAATAAATAAATAAATAAATAAATAAATAAATAAAAATTATAATAATATTCATATTTAACATTCCGTGCTGTACTATACTAGCTACGCAGTACTATACTAAGCAGTACTATACTATGCTTTGCTATGCTATACCAAACTATACTGTAGTATACTATACTACAATACTTCATGACACTATGCAAAACAGTGCTATACTATGCTATACCAAACTATAATGTATTATACTATACTACATGACACTATACAAAACAATGCTATGTTATACCAAACTATACTGTGGTATACTATACTACATGACACTATACAAAACAGTGCTATGCTACAGTATGCTATACTATACCAAACTATACTGTGGTATACTATGATACATGACACTATACAAAACAGTGCTATGCTATGCTATGCTATACTATACCAAACTATACTGTGGTATACTATGCTACATGACACTATACAAAACAGTGCTATGCTATACCAAACTATACTGTGGTATACTATACTACATGACACTATACAAAACAGTGCTATGCTATGCTATATCAAACTATACTGTGGTATACTATGCTACATGACACTATACAAAACAGTGCTATGCTATGCTATACCAAACTATACTGTGGTATACTATACTACATGACACTATACAAAACAGTGCTATGCTATGCTATATTAAACTATACTGTGGTATACTATGCTACATGACACTATACAAAACAGTGCTATGCTATGCTATACCAAACTATACTGTGGTATACTATGCTACATGACACTATACAAAACAGTGCTATGCTATGCTATACTATACCAAACTATACTGTGGTATACTATACTACAGTACATGACACTATACAAAACAGTGCTATGCTACACTATACCAAACTATACTGTGGTATACTATACTACATGACACTATACAAAAACAGTGCTATGCTATGCTATGCTATGTTATATCAAACTATACTGTGGTATACTATACTACATGACACTATACAGAACAGTGCTATGCTATATTATCCTATACCAAACTATACGTACTGTGGTATACTACTGTATACTACATGACACTATACAAAACAGTGCTATGCTATGCTATACTATACCAAACTATACTGTGGTATACTATACTACATGACACTATACAAAACAGTGCTATGCTATGCTATACCAAACTATACTGTGGTATACTATACTACAGTGCATGACACTATACAAAACAGTACTATGCTATGTTATTCTATACTGTACTATGCAATACTATACCAAACTGTACTGCACATCACACTATACCAAACAGTGATATGCTATACTATGCTATACTATGCTATGCTATACTAAAATCATGAAATGTTATGATACTGATAAAATATATAAATTGTTATTTTGTATGGTTTCAGAAATGCACTGCTATGACTTTCTTTCAGTCCACTGCATATTACGTATTTAGATCTTACATTATATATACTTAATACTTGCTAGAAGAGTAAAGCGTGTAGTTGGCTCACCTGCATTGTCAAGGTGCGTATTATGGACATTACAGGGCTCATGATGCACTTCCTCCTTCAGATCCTGTATCCTCCCTGGCAATTCATTCTGGACACCCATCAGGGGCGGTGCCCTCACCAGTCTGGAGAGACCTCCTCTTTTCTCTTCAGCCCCCTTGGATGGACTAGGTCCCTCCCATGCTCCTGAAACACAATGCATTCTTTCAAATTGCTTTGAATCACTGGCCCAGCTAATCCTTTTGTATGTTATAGAAATTCTAAATATTTAAATGTACACAGTATATTTAGAATAAACCACACTATGGTTACAGTGCCAATAAACTGAATGAACTGAATACAATATCTTTATGAATCAGATTTATAATATACTTTCTCAAAACATTCCTGTATGGCTTGCTGTTTTCATCACTTCTGCTCCACGCCCTAGGATTATTTCTAACACTTTGCAAACAGAAATGGTAGAATATAAACAAAGACTAAAGTTTGAGTCAACAATCCACCCTACCACTATCCTAAAATGGTGTCTGACTTAAAAGTGGACAATATCTGCTGATCATGTCTTCAGCATCCAGACATTCCTCCTCACATCCACATCCATGTCTTACATCTATTTCTGACTCAAAGACTACCCATGCTCTTGCTCAAACATTAGCCTTTTTAAAATCTGATTTTAAACTGTTTTACTGTGTTTAAAGCAGTGATTTGCCCCGTATCAAATTTGGATTTTGCTCATACCTCATACCCCTATCTCCACAATTGGTTCTTCTCCTGCTTCAAGAGACAGGTTTTGATATTGTCCACACATATCTATTTAGACATGGCCACTGCTTCTGTCTCATATAAACATCTCTTATTTCAATGTTTGCCCTGCGAAACCTCTTTCTAAGCCATAGGCCATGAAACTACCTGATCTGATAGCATCACTAACTCAGATTGATGCTCACTTGCTGGCCTAACTTCTGATTCAGGCACAATTGATTCCTATGTCTCACATTTAGTCCCTGCCCATTATCCATTTACCACCTGTCACTGGGGGCTCTCAAATTAAGGCTACTATTACCAGTAAGGGAGGGCTGAGGACTCACGTTTTACCTCCTTCAGGTCCCCCGCGACCCTGAACACAGGATTAAGCGGTATAGAAAATGAATGAATGAATGAATGTACTTTTGTACATTTTAATAAAAAGACACATTTTATAGTTTAACACTATAGTTTGACATTGCTAATAAACTCCTCTGATCTGTTGCTTACTAATATCTCTTCCCTATTTTTTTACTGATTATGTTACAATGAGTGAAACAGCCCCTCTCCAAAAGTGTGGTGAAACACTGTATTGCACTCCTACCTTATGTCATGTCCAAGGGAAAACCAGGCCAAAGTTATATATAAAAAAAATTAATTGAAGGATTAACCAGATGAGGTTATTATAATGTCACTGTCAAACTATTGTCAGAAAGGTATAGTCCAATAAAATACTAATAGCATGGTATAAACAACCAACCACCTTTTTGAGAATAACTTCTAAAAATAAGGGCATTAGTTCTGCGCGTACATGCACATAATGACTTCCATTGCACTTTGCCAGCCATTGTGTCTAACACTAACAAAATACCCTTTAAACTGCTTGGCTCAGGTTCTGCACATCTTAGGATTGCAGTGTTAAAGTGAAACAACAGATGTACAGTACATGACTGTATTTGTTCCAGTTGCTACACAAGACATTTTAAATCTTTAAAAAATTAAATAGAGTCTACCTTACCCAATAGCCAAACCACCTCTATGCTCTTCAGTAGCTCCATGTAGAGCAGCAGGACTGTAGCACAGAACACTGGGTCCAGTATATAAGTGATCTCATTGGGAACCTTTCCTTTCTTAACTCATATCTCTCATATTTTGTTCCAGAAATACTACAGCCCTCCAGTCATTGGGGCCTGTGTAGTCAGTAGCTCCCCAACTCCTCACTATGGCACCCCTTGCATCGTACAGTATATACAGTATATCATATATATATATATTTGTGTCTAGTTTAAAACAGTGGTCCAGAAAATATTGTATCAGTATTTATATTTATGAGAGATTCTCTCCCACTGCGTAATACATGAGAGTTGGCAGATTTGGTTAGCAACATTTAGAAAGTGTAGATCCAATAGTTGTGCAAGGCAATTAAAGGAAGGATCTGCACTTTCATTAAGAAGAAATATGTCCACGAGGATTGGCTAACTAGTAGCATACAAAAAATAAATAAAAAATTAAAAAAAGGAATGGCATTGCCTTAGCTGGCTTCCTCAAAATGTTTTGCTGATGCCATGCTGGTCAAGTCAGTGTTCCTGTTTAAAATACAGGCACCATTATTGCTATGTCTCAAATTCACAACCGGTTTCCACACCTGTCTCAAATTCAGGCTCTACTTGTACCGCATCTCGTCTTGCTACTGCTCCTGCTTTAAATTTCCCTCATAATGCTCCTAGTTTGCATATTACAGTACCTCTGACTCATACCTAAGTCATCATACTTTCATTATATGTTACAAGACCTGCTTCTACTCCAGTTCCTGATTTAATCCTTAAAGGAATCTCTGTCTCAACTCACATCTCTGTTTTTGACCAGGTTTTGACATTATCAATATCATGTCTATGGTTTTGTCATCTAAGCTCAATTTGGTTTGGACTCTAACCTTACCGCTGAAAAAAACTATTAATTCCTGTTTGCTGTTTACCTTCTTCTAACCTGTGTCAGGGTTAAAGTTATTCCCCCAGAGACAGGAATGAATCGTTTTTGCTTCTTGTGTTTCTTATAATTACAGTACCTTTTAATACAATCTGGACACACCTTCTTATACAATGGTCCTTCCTGACTTTTATTTCTTTCTGCACTGTAATACAAATTCTGAAGGCGTCCAAAAAATACAATAATCTCCTTTGACCAGTTGATGTTGAGATGTATCTGCTACTTACACACTGTAAATCCTTCATAACGCCTCTAATCTGAGGTGCTGTTTGTTAATTGGTGATTTCTGAGGCAGGTGACTCTAAATGAACTTCTCCTCTGCAGCAGGGGTAGGTTTTGGTCTCGCTTTCCCGGGAAGATTTTCATGAGAAACAGTTTCATCATGGTGCTTAATGGGTTTTGCAAATGCACTTGACACAATACTGTTCTTGCAAGAACTGTTCCAGAAAATCTGGCCTTGATGTCTTAATGTCTTGATGTCTTGTCCAAAACAGACTGGACAAGATCATTAAAAGGGCCGGATCTGTCCTGGGCATGGAGCTGGACTCTGTTGATGTTGTGGCAAGGAGGAGGATTCTGTCCAAGATACACACAATCTTGAACAATCCTTCTCACCCGCTACACAGTGTTCTCTCCGACCAGAGGAGCAATTTCAGCATTTCAGCCAAACACTGATCATGACCAGGTGTTCTACAGAGCGCCACAGGAGATAATTATATACAGTAGGGACTATATAGGGACTGTCAGTAGTTAATGCTCAATAATACTTTCGGACACTACTGTTCCCACAACTCAAGATGAGTTCCAAGTCCAAGTGCAATATCTTATCAGTACATTTGTGCAATATTATATTCACTTATACTACATTTCAAGTGCAATATCAGTATACAGATTAAATTTTGTAAAAAGTGTGCTATATTTAATTCTATTTTTGCTTCTATTTATTGTATTTTTCTTTGAATTTTCATTTCTGCATTTTACTTTTCCTTGTCTCAAGTTTTTTTTTATTTTTTTTAATCAATGCAACTGTATGACCAAGACAAAGCAATTTCCCTCTGGGATTAATAAAGTTCTTTGAATCTTTGAATCTTGAATCTTAAAATAACACTGGCTGTTGTTGTTATTTTTAAAATCTCCAGTATTGTTCAAACCTTTGACTGGTACTGTGTACAATATATATATATATATATATATATATATATATATATATATATATATATATATATATATATATATATAATTTTACATGTGAATAATTCCTATAGCTGTTGTTTGTTTCACCCAACAGCATTATGACTACTGCACTGCTAAGCCATGTTTCCTGATATTCTGGTTTTGACCAGGCCCTGCCGGTCCTGCTTTGTCTTTTAGTCTAGGTGCAACAATAATTAGACTTTTGTTTCTTGTTGGATGAGAATTGACAGAAAAAAAACTAATTTGATTACTCTTTTTACTTTACTAATGGGCAAACACACACACACGCACACACACACACACACACACACACACACACACACAGATTAGAATAAATGAGTTTAATGCCATCACAAAGGAAATGAAGTCTTGCAGGAGGAGACATATCTTGTAGAAACACACATTTCCGAAATTACCCAATACCCGAAATCCTGACTCAAGACTTCCTATCTATATGTCTTTGTATTTAAGTGACGACACACAAAGGGGAGTTTATGTGTGTGCAAAACTTACGTTGCTTAGTGGCTGGGGCCACCGTGTGATTTCGCAACTTCTTTCCCATAAAGTTCAGAGACAGTGTGATATTCTCTGCTCCAGAGTTTAAATGCATGTTGAACTTGTGCTGCTGAGTCTGTACTGTCTGCACACGCACACACACACACACACACAAACACACACACACACACACACACACACACACAGAGAGAGAGAGATACACCCAGACGTGTTAAATCTGAAATAATTGTGATGGATATTATGGCTGACATAACAAATAGTGACTAACGCTGATTACACGTTACACATAGTGGAGTGTGCACTCAGAGAAGAGTCTCCGAGTTGTAGTGCACAATTAAAGTGTTCAATAATATTAATAGTGACAAAAGCAGAAGAAAAAGAAAAAGCAACTACAAAGAAGAAAGTCTGTGACACGGCAATGAGAGTCTGAGACAAAAATATAAAATAAGGTGAATATCAAAGAAAAACTTGATAGATATACAGTATACAGATAGATAGATAGATAGATAGATAGATAGATAGATAGATAGATAGATGTTGACTGCAACTACAGTACATCAATCAGTACATCAAGAAAACCAGACTAATATAAAATTAAATAAAAAATTAAACAGTGAAAATGAATTACCTGTACGCAAAAGGTCGATAAGTCTGGTAGACGAAAATGCACAAGAAGTGGAAAAGCCTGTTTGTTTCAGTGAGACGCTACATTCTAGCCACTTTTAAAATATTAAAGCAAGAAGATAGGGTTTCAGTTGGTGTTGGTTTGCCTGCCTGACCAGCACGGAGCACTGACTCTCATCACGTTTCTAATTTGTCTGATACAGATTGCAACCTGATGCATAGATATTTCTCTCTGGGCTGTCACGCATACACTCAGATCATCTGAAACTTTTATGAGTTTTTAGAAATACTTAATGCAGATTTATGTCTTAAACGGATAGTTTCAGATATAAGTATTACATAGGAAATAAATTAATTAGTAGCTAATAATAAGGAGAGAACATTCTAGGTATGATACTGTAGAATGATTATCGAAAAATCAATGATCAAAAAAACATTAAAGGGAAATGTGAAAGGTGGTGTAATATGACTTAATAAAATGTTCAATTTTGCATCTTCGTTTTGCTGAGGAGATTTTATTATTATTATTATCCATTAAAGGTCCCATGTCTTTATCAAGTTAAAACAGGTCTTAAAACTCCCTCGAAGTGTTTGCTAAGCTCCAGTTGAAATACATCTAAATATCCCATAATGCATTTTTCATACCTCAGCCTCCCTTTATTTCACTCCTCCTCCAAATACGCCATTTCAGTGTCTATGTGAGCTAATGAGCTACCCCTGAGCCATGCCTCACCTGAGAACATGCGCAACATGCTGGGGGACGGGCTCATCTTTTATGAGGTCTATTATTGGCTTGTTTAAGCCCTGGACAATGCAAAATTGAGCATATATTGCTTTTGTGCATGAAATATATACAAGAACTAGACAGAGCAGAAGGCAGTTTTAATAGGTTTTTAGAATGGGGAGTCACTGATCAAGGAAGGAATCACTCACTCATTCATTCACTCATCGATTGATAGTTAGATATTTATCTCTCCCTCTATCTTTTCCCTCTCCCTGTCTCTGTCGAGCTATACTTGTCATTTCTGAGCTGCCAGTGATCCAGACCCCCTCTGCCCTCTGGACCTCTCTGATTTGTCCTGGGGTTCCGTTTCTGGTTGAAGATCTCATCACATGGACGCTCCCTGTGGTCTGCGTGTGGTGACTGGGGACGGTTCCACTTTTCCACGAAGACGGTCCAGTCCTCAGCTGTTGCAGACAGCTGTTCTCTGAGGACTTGTGACTTCAGTCGCTCGATAGTTCAGGGCTTGAGTTTCCTACAGTCTATCTGAGCCTCCAGTAATGAACTGGATTCTATATTAACCACATCTCCGGTTCTATTGAACTTCCAACCTCCTAACACACAGTATGATGCAGATCAATCTTATGTTATCACCCAGATGAGGATGGGTTCCCTGTTGAGTCCGGTTCCTCTCAAGGTTTCTTCCTATTACCATCTCAGGGAGTTTTTCCTTGCCACTGTCACTGTCGTCCTTGGCTTGCTCATCAGGGATAATATTATCATTTTGATTCATACACATTCACAATTTGTACAAACTTAAATAATTCTTTTGATTTTGTCAATTGTTAAAAGCGATATACAAATAAAATTGAATTGAATTGAATTGAATCAAACCCGGAGGTACTAAGAGAAAATATATGAAGAGAAGATATAGTGTGGGGAAGTGCTGGATAAAAGCAAACAAAGAGTTTGAGTAACAGAACAAGACAAGACAAGAAAGAGACATTGGACTTCTTTGTTTGTTTTTTTAAGAAAAGTTGGCTTGGAAAATCTGTTTTAAGAGGCCGGGAAGATGAGGAAGAAAGAGACCTACAGTTGGTGATCTTGCAAACTACTGTTTTCCAACCACCAATAAACAACAAAGAAAATGAAGAAGACTACAAATGTGTAAAAATAGTGGCACTGGAAGCCTTTCTGCATGTCCAAAATGTTGTGTACTTGAATGAAACATCATATATGTTACCTTGTTACCAAGAAACTATAAAGCATGATGAAGACATTCCTGTGCTGGAAAAGTTACAGTTTCAAAGACGCAACATTGGAAACTTCTTCCATCTCAATTTAAAAAATTGTTTAGATTACACGGTGCAGCTGCCAAATCAGTACGTTTATGTGTTACTAAAGAGACGAGCATTTTAATATAAACCAGTAATTAGCCTTAACCCTAGGATGCACAAGTGGGTCAAAAATGACCCGGAGAGGTCATTTTATTGCAACATCTTTGTAATGAAAAGTTATCTTTTCATATTCCAGGTATTCCTCAAATAACATGTTTTAGATATCATTCCATTAAAATGTTTAAGTTACCTCTTATACTTTTTAAGAAATTATAATATTTGTATTATTACCCATATAAAAATGACCCACATTTAAATGTATAAAAATGACCCACATGCATTTCCCATACAATTTCATGGGAACCTCAAGTCAAGTCAAGTCAAAGTTTATTGTCACATACATACTGTAGTTATACATGTACAACATGTAGTGAAATTGGAAGAAGTTCAGAAGAATCTGGGGGAGAACATTGTCCGGCAGTTGTGCAGTAGATTTAGAAACCCAGGTCGCAACATCACCACAGATAATTTTTTCACCAGTGTGCATCTCCTGGAAATGGATCTCACTATTGTGGGGACTCTACGGCAGAACAAGCCAGATATCCCTCCGCTGATGAAGGCTTCCAAGTCCAGGGAGGTTCACAGCACAGAGTTTGGATTCAATGGCAGCATTACTATGGCCAGCTACGTCAGAAAGAAAGGAATGGCTGTTGTCCTCCTGAGCACGATGCACCACAATAAAATGGTGGATGAAAACACCAGAAGTGATCACATTTTATAACAAGACCAAAGGAGGTGTTGACACCATGGACCAGATGGTTGGCACCTACACCTGCAAGCGACAAACACAGAGGTGGCCCATGGTGCTGTGTTACAACATCCTTGACATCGCCACCCTAAATGCCTATACGTTTTTCACGACTCAGCACCCTGAATTCAACCCTGAGGTATCACCAATGCACGACGACTCTTCCTCAAAGAGCTCTCAAAGGAGCTTGTCACACCACACATGAGGAGTCGACTGGAAGGCTGCCCACAACTGCAAACCCCGATCATTGAAGCAATGGGAAGGTGTGGAGTGACAAAACCCATAACCCAGCCAAAGGACAGAAGCAGACAGGGCCAACTGAAGAGAAAGAGGTGTCAGATCTGCCCAAGTAACAAAGATCACAAAGTCAGCAATAGGTGTGGGAAGTGCAATGTGCCTGTGTGCAATGATCACAGCCAGAAACAGGTAGTCTGTCACAACTGCATGCAGTGAGGAGACAAGAAGGCAAAACAGGGACTATCACATCAAACGCTTTAGCAAACACGGAGACTTACCTGCAAGAGAATAGAAAAGAGTGAGGAACTGTCAATGACCAGACATTTACACACATACACATAATGAATGTTGACATTGTTCTATTGCTGTTCTGTATAATATTCGTTTTTTAATTATCAAAATGTTCAAAATCTGTAAAAAAGTGAAAAATAATACAATTTCAAACATGAAATAATTTTTGTGTGGTCTAAAATGTAATACAGACTATGTTACAATTCATTATTCACAACCAAAATGAAAAAATAGCATAAAACACATTGACTTTTATTGGTGGGTCAAAAATGACCCGTTTATGGAAGAGTGTAGGGTCATATCACTCGTGCATCATAGGGTTAAACCTGGAATCACTCTCAGAGTTGCTTGTAATAGAAAAATGACTCACATTCTGACTGTGCTATATGAAACTCAAAAAGGTTCAATACAGTAAAATATACAAACTTGATATAGTACCCATTGGCACAGTAGTGGCAGTTAGTTTTCTTTGATAACATAAGGTCAAAAATTCATGTTCTGTTATAAAAACCAGCCCTGAAAACAAAGGAGCAGTGGCGAAATGCTTATCCACACCTAAGCATTATTTTCACCAACATACCATGATGGAACGACTGAGATGAAACCTTGATAACTTTTTATCTTTACAAAGAAACAAACCCAGTGTTTATGCTAATCCGTTCCTTTGAGTAATGTGTTAAACAATGAGAATGATCTCCATGACCATTGGACTTTATACGTAGCTTCTGGGATGCCGATACCTTCCTCACTTTGCTGAAGGTGCCAAATCGCCATTCCTGATCATCCCCGCTCACTTTAACCCCTGACTTTGTCCTCGCCAAATTTATTTCCTGGTGATGAAGAATTCATAAACCTAATAAACAAATCTTCTGCTATGTGAGATTGTTGGGGCTTTGAGGAAGTCATTTACTCACTCTCTCACTTACAAACCGGATTCCAAAAAAGTTGGGACACTAAACAAATTGTGAATAAAAACTGAATGCAATGATGTGGAGATGGCAAATGTCAATATTTTATTCAGAATAGAACATAGATGACAGATCAAAAGTTTAATCCGTGAAAATGTATCATTTTAAAGGAAAAATATGTTGATTTCAAATTTCACGGTGTCAACAAATCCCAAAAAAGTTGGGACAAGTAGCAATAAGAGGCTGGAAAAAGTCAATTTGAGCATAACGAAGAGCTGGAAGACCAATTAACAGTAATTAGGTTAATTGGCAACATGATTGGGTATAAAAAGAGCTTCTCAGAGTGGCAGTGTCTCTCAGAAGCCAAGATGGGTAGAGGATCACCAATTCCCACAATGTTGCACAGAAAGATAGTGGAGCAATATCAGAAAGGTGTTACCCAGTGAAAAATTGCAAAGACTTTGCAGTTATCATCATCAACTGTGCATAATATCATCCGAAGATTCAGAGAATCTGGAACAATCTCTGTGCGTAAGGGTCAAGGGCATAAAACCATACCGGATGCCCGTGATCTCCGGGCCCTTAAACGACACTGCACCACAAACAGGAATGCTACTGTAAAGGAAATCACAGAATGGGCTCAGGAATACTTCCAGAAACCATTGTCAGTGAACACAATCCACCGTGCCATCCGCCGTTGCCAGCTGAAACTCTACGGTGCAAAGAAGAAGCCATTTCTAAGCAAGATCCACAAGCACAGGCGTTTTCATTGGACCAGGGATCATTTAAAATGGAGTGGGGCAAAATGGAAGACTTGTTGGAAATGTGGGACGCCATGTCATCCGGACCAAAGAGGACAAGGACAACCCAAGTTGTTATCAACACTCAGTTCAGAAGCCTGCATCTCTGATGGTATGGGGTTGCATGAGTGCGTGTGGCATGGGCAGCTTGCATGTCTGGAAAGGCACCATCAATGCAGAAAAATATATTCAGGTTCTAGAACAACATCTAGTCATCTCTTTCAGGGAAGACCCTGCATTTTTCAACAAGATAATGCCAGACCACATTCTGCATCAATCACAACATCATGGCTGCGTAGGAGAAGGATCCGGGTACTGAAATGGCCAGTCTGCAGTCCAGATCTTTCCCCTATAGAGAACATGTGGCGCATCATAAAGAGGAAGGTGCGACAAAGAAGGCCCGAGACGATTGAACAGTTAGAGGCCTGTATTAGACAAGAATGGGAGAGCATTCCTATTTCTAAACTTGAGAAACTGGTCGGAAAATGGCCTTGTCCCAATCCGGTTTGTACTTTCAGCACCTGCTTTATCCTGGACAGAATTGACAAACTAATATTTCTACATTTATTAATATATGACATCCTACATAAACCCTACAATTATAGTGTGATCTGATGAGCAAAATCTACTTTTTGCACAACTTTTTTAAGTACTATAAAAATTTACTCTTATGTAGATTATGGACTATAACTGAGATACATGTGCAGCTAAGGGCCGTCTAGCTAGTAGAACAGGCCGGGCAACTGCTAACTTTCACACAAAGGTACTTTACAAAAGTCATGAAAATGAGCAATGCTGTTTGTTTTACCTTGTTTTATCCAAACATGTTACAGATAATCTAGTAGTGATTGTCTGATAAAACACTGTCTGCTCAAAATTGCATGTCTGAGTTAAAAGTGTATTAACAAGGTATGTCTTGCTGCTCTCCTTAATGCACATTTACGGGTCTGTGCATGTACTGGTGACAAGATTTTAAAGCATCACTGGTACAGTATGTGTGTGGCAGAGAAAACTGTGAAAAAAATGTACACAAATATTCAAAGAGGAATACAAGATGTTGAAGTAAATATGTAAATATGTGTAAATAAGTGTTTAAATAAGGGCATTTTCATGCAAGGTATGTTCATATCAAACTTGTGATGAAAAGGAAAAGAAAAAAGATTGACATTTAATGAAGACTTCAAGCATTACAGTGATAAGACTCCCAGCTCGAACAACTAAAGTGTTCACACAATCGTTCAACGATACTGTACCACTTGCACATTACAGGAACAAATCCCCTTTACAGTCTTGATCTTACTCCAAGCCATTTGTGTTTGGAGTTCCTGTGAGGCTAGCGTTTCAGGTGTGAAGCGGGCAGTCTGATCATACCTCCGGCGTACTGGGAAAACTTTCTTACCTTGCATGTATCCCAAGCTAATAAACTAATGAAATGCTGGAATAAAAGCAGCAGAGGATTATATAGAGAAATAAAGTTTAAAAGTCCTGCTTTTTCTTTATCTCCCCTCATACATTTTAATAGATGTATATTTTAATAGTGTCCTGCACTGAAGATAAATGAAAATAAATGTTTTTAATATACTGTATAAACAAATTTTATTATACAAGTTTATGCACTTTATAGATTTTGGTTACATTCGTAGCTGTCCTGTCAGGTTGTATACAGACTAAACACTAGACTAAGTCTCAAAATCAGTTCTGTTGCATTATTGTGTGTTATTGTTTATGATTGTATTGCTTCAATAGCGTCTGATGACTGCGCTAATTTTCTGTTTAATAATGCAATTACTTCTAAGCTAATTTATATAATCTTGTAGGTCATATCAAAACCATATATGTAATAAACACATTTAATGTCTTTTTATTTACCAAAGAAGTTGTTGACAGGAAATTGTTCCCTTTTAACAATTATGGAAGACGTTTCCAGTGTCAGTGATTTGTGACATAAAGCTGCTTTTTATGTATTTTTCCAGTCAAGAGAGGCAAAATGACAGATTGATGAGGGGAATATGTATCTGCTATATGTAAGTGATTACAGGAAGTGTTTCTTCTTGGAGATGTCCACAATGTAAACTACTATACTGTAAATCATGTGTTTCTCTTATTTTTTTTATTTAAAAAAATTATGATGATAATGATGATGGTGATATCATCATCATCATCATCATCATCATCATCATCATCCATATCGCTTTATTCTATATACAGGGTCTGGGGTCGGGGTATAATAGTGCTGCCTATTATTAAAATTTACACCAACTGATCCCAAAACAATTATTAAATATAAAGACTGTACATGGATGAAAATGTTAAGGCTTTGCTAAATTGGTTTAAAAATACAATAAATAAACTAAACAAGCATAGATAGCTAGATAGAATAACTACTGTTAACAAATACATAAATTCCTGCACTATTTAGCATGTGCTAAGCCTATGTAGATAATTAGCTGAATGTGTTTAGCGCGGTATAAACAGGGTTTTCTGTGACTGAGTGCAGCACTGTACAGGGTGCGGCACAGTTTCATACGCAGTTCTTTTTTCCTTCCTGGATTTCTGGCGCGTGCGGCGGTTAGCCACGCCCACAAGGACACAAAAATCCAGGCAACCCAAAAACTCGCCACACCAGTGACGTCAGAGCGGCGGTATAAAACAGGGGCGTTTGCGCTGCGCTCTGCGCGTCTCCACCGTGTGTCAGTCAGAGCAGCGGGATCTCGGTAAGTAAAGAAGAGTTCTGCTGTTCCCAGTGATCATGATGTTATTCTGAATATTATCTTAAGTGTTTTTATTGGAATTCACTGTGGACTGTGGAAGTACTACAGAAAAAACAACAACAAACAGTTTGGAAAACTTTTTCTAGTGCACTCTGCTCAATAATTAAAAAAAAGATTTTTTTAAAAATACATCATGCACAATACTGTATATATCTTATGTTATATAAAGTTATGTAGCTGTGTATTAGTCATTTGCAGATTCCTTGTTATATTTCTAATTGTTAGTAAAATGAAAGATTTGAAGACTTTATATGCATGAGCAGGGAGTCCTCAGGATCTACACACTACACTGCATGACTTGTCATTACTGATCCTGACATTTCTTTATTATCTAGAGAGATCAATTGGTAAATGTTGAAAACCAGGCTTTTAATCTTAATGTTATTTGTTGCAGATCAAACATGTCTTTCATCTCTGCATTTCTGGAGCAGACTGTGTATCTGGGTGTGTCTGATGATGTCGTAAGTTTCCAGAAGTTCTTGAAGCATTTGGTGAAAAACCAACACCCCTTTTTTTTTTTTTCTTCAAATGGAAAAATTTACAGAGAGACAGAGAAGTGAGCAAGAAGAGGAGGTGGGGAAAGGGAAGGAAGGGAGAGAGAGAATGAGTCAGATGTGGGCTTGCCTTCTCTGCCCACTGGATTAAATCACCTCCTGCAAGAAAAGGAAAATAAATTAACTCTTTCTGTGCTTTGGTCACTCATTCTGGTGCATAATAGCTTCTAATACTGTACATGTGGGCACTAAATCTAGTGTTTTGTGACATCTGCTTAGTATCCTTCCTCCTTAAAATGTAACCATTCTTACTTGTACACTGGCTTTCCAAAGATAATGTCAGATTTTAATGGCGGAAGCTGAGGTTGCCTCTCAGTATGATTTCTGTACCCTGTAATAACATCCATCATGGAAATAAATCTCTTGGACTCCTGAATCAATTTCATTTCAGCTTCCGTTCTGTAGCACCAGATGAGCTACAGTAGATTATCATTTAGAGGTTCTCTGAGCTTATTAATGTTATTTTAAGAGGTGTGTGGCTGTGTGTGTATTTAGAAATGAATCTTGCATGCTACATTAAATATGTATGTAGCTACAGTATAAAACATTTCTTAGTAGATAAAATGAACAACAAAAAGGTGTCCGCTTTAATACTTGTTAATTAAGGATCTCTTTGAAAATGCTGATATTTTGTGTGGTAGATATTGTGTGTGTAGTCGTAGGTTTCAAACAAATTGTGTGTATGTGTTGTCTAGAGCTTCCAGGGGACCGTGAAGGCGTCTGCTCAGTTTAACCCAGCTGAAGATGCGGCGATTCTGGAGAAAGCCATCAAGACAAAGGGTAACCCATTCTTTTCACACAAACTCATGATCACACTGACTAAACAAATACGGCTCATAGAGCAAATACACTGACTCAGAAAATAAATAAACTGTACATAGCGTACATTGTGCATTTGTAAGGTATCCTTTTTTTTGGTGCAATTCGAACTTTCTGGACTAGCCCTGAATCTGTTCCTTTTGCATGCATGTCTGCCAGAATGCTCTACATTTATAATGTAAGCTGTATTGATCATGCGTCCTACATTGGTGAAATTTATTTATCTGTTTTTTTGTCGATTTTCACTTTTTTTTTTTTTTTTTTGGTCAGGCGTTGATGAGGACACCATCATCAACGTTCTCGTGAAGAGGACAAATGATCAGAGACAGCAGATCAAAGCTGCATATCAGAAATCCACTGGCAAGGTGAAATCTTGCACATTCAATCAAAACAAAGTACAGTGTACACTCCAGAGCAATTTCACACTTCTTGAAGCATATGAGGGAACCCAGTGTGTGTAATCAGAGACATAAAATTTACTTCACTTGTCAGCGTCCTAACTGTTGTTGACTCAATAAAGCCAGTGAACTTTCACACTCACTTAAACGAGTCTTTGACTACTGAAAGCCTTAGAACTGATTAAGTGTGAAACATGCTCTGTTGATCAATTCCGTATGGATTTATTTACTAAACATCATTTATTATTAATTTCCATAAAGGCTTGTGGACATCATTAGGCTGCAGATAACTTTGCTGCTTGGATCACTACATTTAGGCATTTGGCAGATGCCTTTATCCAGAGCGACTTACAGTATATAACGAGATAAAAATACATCTGAATAGTTGAGGGTTAAGGGCCTAGCTCAATGCCCAACTTGGTGGTCATGGGGTTTGAACCAGGTACCTTCCAAACCATAGTCCAATGCCTTAAGCACTGAGCTACCCCTCAGTGCTAACTGTTCCTCTATGGACTCTGTGGGATATGTGGCACCAGTTTGCGATCCAGTGTGCTAGAAAATAAAAGATTATAAAAGCATATTTAAAAAGAAAATGAATTGAAAGGGGTGTGTATGCTTACTGGAAAAACTGTTTATTTATTTGCCCATTTTTCTGTGTAGGCCCTGGATATAGCTCTGAAGGCAGCACTCGGTGGTGAGCTAGAGGGCGTGGTTCTGGCTTTGCTCACAACTCCGGCTAGATATGATGCCCAACATCTCAAACACGCCATGAAGGTAACACTGAATCCCTACTATGAATGTTTTTAGATGTCTCACTTCTGTAGATTCTCCGCCTTAACTCGTACAGTACAAAGCAGGAAATGTCTGTTATTCAAGTCCAGCTGAAATGTCCTTGAAGACTTTCCTTTGACATTTTCATTAGAAAGATCTGAAGATATTTTATACAGTATACAGTTCATTTGTGGCAACAATTACCAAGTCATCTCTTATTTTAATAGGAAGACATTTAATATCAAATTGGTGGTTTTACATACGTTTTGTTCTTGGCAATGTACAGTACTTTGTAGAGGCTTGATTACTCTGATCATATGCCGCTTGGGGAAAACGTGGCTACCAGTAGTAACTTGGGACAATAATACCAATTTGGCATTATTGTACAAACTGCAAACTACTTATCATACCATTTTTAATGAAGTTATGAGGATGTTGTCACCTCTTGTGCTTGCTCATTTTGTAGGGCTTGGGCACAGATGAGGACACCTTGATTGAGATTCTGGCCTCCAGATCCAATAAGGAGATTAGAGACATCAAAGTTTCCTACAAGGAGCGTAAGTGTGAACTTTTTATTTGTGGAAAAACTGATGATGATAATATTGATAAGATTCTTAAATAATACATGGATATTAAATGTTGAATTGGATAACACTTGTGGCTAATTCAAGGTATAAATGTCTAACATTCTAATATTTCTTTTAGAATTCAAGGTGGACCTGGAGGCTGATGTTAAGTCTGACACGAGTGGACCCTTCAGGGATTGCCTTCTTGCCCTTTGCAAGGTGGGTGCATTAGTAAATACAATGTTTGGGTGATGGGATGCGTGTTCATGTCGAAACAGACATACTGTATCTCTTTTTCTTAACCTGCAGGCTGCCAGAAGTGAGGACAAGACTGTGCAAATGGATCTGGCAGACAAAGACGCCAGGGTACGGTGTGTGTGCAGTTATTTCAGACACGTTGTGGTAATGGTGTTTGTAATTAATTTTTTTAAATTATATATTTAATGTGTATTTTTCAAGGACCTCTATGAGGCTGGAGAGAAGAGGAAAGGCACTGACTGTGCCGTGTTCATCAACATCCTGACCAGCAGGAGTCCTCCTCAACTCCGAAAAGGTAGCATCAATGATGGAATGACCCATTTCATAGAAAAACATGTTCATGTAAAATATTGTCTGCCCAGCTTCCTGACAAATAGCAGCAACTATATATTGCTTCTTAAGCTAACTTGTTAAAATAAATGACATGGTGCCTTAATGAGTGTGTAACTTGGGGTCTGGGATCGCTCAGTGGTTAAGGCATTGAACTACGTTTCGGAAGGTTCCAGGTTTAAATTCTAGACTGCCAAGTTGTCCTGTTGGGGCATTAATCAGGGCCCTTAACTGCTCACATGTATAATGAAATACAAATGAGTCTGGATAAGGGCATCTCCCAACTACTTAATTTGAGTACATGTTGCATGTTAGACTTCATACTACTCTCACTAGCCAACTGTACTAGCTATATGCACACTAAGCTACTACACGGATCCTTCAGATCAATAGCTCGTCTCAGTTTGTGTATCCCATCTTTCCATGCTTTCCAGCTTTTGAATGCTATTCCAAGTACAGCAAAGTTGACGTGGCCAAAGCAATTGACCTGGAGCTGAAGGGAGACATTGAAAAGCTTTTGACTGCCATTGGTAAGCCATTTGTCTCTTGTTCTATCATCCTATAGAGATTTCTGGGTAATATTGAGGGTTGCACTGTGTGAAAACAATACAATTCTCAACTATGAGGTCTAGGGTTCATTCCTTTCCAGTGTTTGGAAACTTGTTTGCCACTCGCTGACACACCTGTTAACTTTCAGCAGCAAAAATGAGGTGGTGCAGTGTGCAACAGTCCATAATGTATGTGTGAATCATTTCTGCTTTTATGTCTTTAGTAAAATGTGCTGGAAGCAAACCTGGCTACTTTGCTGAAAGACTCAACCTGGCAATGAGGGTAGATGCATTTTTGGTTTTTATATTTACCCAACTCCACTAAACATGATTATGTACAGTAGTACGTAAGATAATATAAGATTGCAGAGCTAAATGTATGTTTTGTATTTGTCTGTGTATAGGGCTCTGGCTACAAAGCCAAGATCCTGACCCGTGTCATGGTGAGCCGCTCGGAGATCGACATGGTGCAGATCAAGAGTGAATACAAGAAAAAATATGGCAAGACTCTCTACCAAGACATTCTGGTGCGTTCTGATAAACTAATAGCATAAAGAAAGTGCTCTAAAGTACTGCCAGTTTGTGTTTCCATCCAACTTTTTGTCTAAATCTCTTAAAGTGCAACAAGTTAAATAAACTTACCTGACAAATGGCAATGGAAAAGCTATATATTACATTTCAAGTCTTAGAAAGTCCAAAATGTGTTAATATTCTAGCTGAAATGCAACTCGGTTCCTACATTCTAAAACGCTTAGTTTTCTTTGTTTCACTCCATTTTCAAATGCCCCGTTTCAGCGTTTGTAGCTTTAAATGAACTGCTCCTTTGAGTGCATTTTCCTAGCCTATCAGAAAGAAGGAACCAAAAATGTCAAGCATTGTTCACCCATTTCCTTTTTTTTTTTTTTTTTTCTGACAAAAGTGTCTTTTTTTTGATCCTCAATATTAAACAATAAGAAACTAAGAGCAGATGAAGGGTAGGTTATCCATTAGCTGCAGGTGGCTAACCGCTAATCTAGCCTTATTTACATGAAAATGGCACCCAGATAGCCCCAGTTTTGTGCAGAATGGGGCAGAGTTGAGCATTGAGCCAGGATAGGGTCTCTTGATATACTACAGTATATGGACTAAAGTATTTGGCCAAACCTGCAAGGACATTATATCCAAATACATATATAATTCAATTAGTTGGTTCCCCGTTTTGCAGCTATAACTGTCCACAAGATTTTGGAGTGTTTCTGTGGAAATTCATGCCCATTCAAAGTGTGAGGTCAGACACTGATGTTGGACGAGAAGGCCTGACTCTCAATCTCTGTTCCAGTTCATCTCAAAGCAAAGGTGCTCAATGGAGTTTAGGTCAGGGATCGGTGTTAGGGCCAGTCAAGTTCTAATGCACCAAACTCATCAAACTATATCTTTTTTAGCATTAGTTTTGTACACTGGGACACAGTTATGCTGGAATAGAAAAGAGGTCTTCCCTAAACTGTTGTCCAAGATGTCTTGCTATGCTAATGCATTAAGATTGCCCTTCACTGGGGATAAGGGGTCTGATTGAAACACCTGAATTCAATAATGAGCATGTTTGGACAAATACTTTTGTCTATATACTGTAGTGTAGGCCACAATAGGGAGAATCTAATTTGCTTATTTAAGCCCTACTTAATACAAAAGCGAAGAAAGGACAAGCAGCAGCAAATTATTTATGTGTTCATGCAGACTGGAAAATGAATGTTCACAAATGATTTTTTTTCATAACAGGTCCCATTTAATAGTTCCTGCATTGACTCTTTTGGGTCCATATTGTCTAATTTATTTAGCCTAATTGATGCTAGCAGCAGTACTTTTAGTTTAAGTGTTTTTTTTTTTTTTTTTTTGTTTTTTTTTAGTTAACAGTCTGAACAATTAACTGTTTTCATACTGTAGGTTACCAAACAGTAAAAGAAACTAGCAACCAAGCTACAGTAGCTGGCCTTTGCAGCTACAACATGCTAGTTGGCCTGTTATGTCTTTTAGCAGATATTCCCATTGTTTTCAGCTATTTAGTGAGCGGTGACAAAATTCATAATTTAAAGTGCCTGGAACATCCCTTTGACTGTCAAGGTCATTTCGATGTTAAAACGTATCTCTGGAGGATGTAGCTACAGTTGGATAGCTTTGGAATGGAACATGGTTATAGTTTTAAATATTTTCTTTCATAGGCATAATCATGCGTTCTGTCGTTTACAGGATGACACCAAGGGCGACTATGAGAAGATCCTTCTGGCGCTGTGTGGAACTAACGAATAAACTGACACATGTTTCTGTCCATGAGGATTTTTTTTTTATTTTGCTGCCAAATAAAATGGAACAAATTACACAATGATAATGTTAAGTGTGTTTTTATTACAGAATTATTGTAAATTTCCCTCAATGTTGTTGTGTCTGAGATTGAACAGGTTTAAAGAAATGACCAGATTTCAGACGGAGTAGTGATAAGTGGTACTGTATGAGTGTTTTTGAGGCTTGTTATGCTTGGCTAGACTAACTGTCCATCAGAATGCAGCCAACACCCTGATATTAAACTGGTCCTGGCACACCATGACAGAATGTGTCCAGAGATATAGCCTTTGAAAGAGCCTTTTCTTTTCCTTTGTGTCTGGAAAATCTGAACAGCACAGGGCAGACAACATTATCATTACAAATAAGTTAACATTTGGTCTGAAACATTTGGCAAGTATACAAGATAGAGAAATATACCTCTAAAACATGTGTTGATCATATAACTGAGGCAATTCTTATAATGGCACACACCACGAGTGGGATCCTTGCATACTGTATTATACAAAATAATGTTCCAAGCACTAATACTTCTGTAGTACAGTATAAGGAATATTCCCTGTTGCATAGTTTTCTTTGAACTGGTCCTTCAAGAATTTGGTCACTGGGTCACAATTATACTGTATATACAGCACACCTAGTATTTGGTTGAAAAGCAAGCTTCACCCTGAACAGATTTTCAATTTTGAAAGTTTAATTAAATCTGCTGGTTTCCTGGCACAGGCAAGAATTCAATCATTTCTTAAAAGGGTGAGGCTCCAAGAGCTTAAAGTTATCTTGTTCTATTCCACAACCAGCTCTGATGTGAATTCAGGGTCACTGTCCTACTGAAACACTCAATTTTAATGAATGATTTGAGGTTATGGGTTAATGTAGTCCCTCCTCTTCTCTTCATTATTCAATTCATTTTGTTCAATGCACCAATCACACTTGCAGCAAGCACCACCACCATGCTTTACAGTTGCTTTTGTTGGGGTTAAATGACACCTTTTACTCCTCTGAACATACTATCAAATCTTTCCTTTAGAAAGCTTTGTCTTTGTCCATATAGTCAGCTGCAAACTTTAATCAATCTTGAAGGCAGTGCTTTTTGAGCAGGGGTTTCTTTCTTGGTCAGCAGCCTTTCAGTCCATGGTGATGCAAAACCACTGGACTGTAGAGTGGGGGTTGCAACAGCATTCACTTCATGGCAGGCCTATATTATGTCTTGATTGTTCCTGATTATCCAAACCAATTTATTTTTCTTTCAGACCTTACCAAAGTGGCTCCACCTCATATACAATGGTTTGAATGAATCTTGGAATCTGTAGTTGTTTAGAAGTGGCTCCAAGAGACATTTCTGATTTGTCAATCTACCATCCTCCTTCTAAAATCTGCACTGAGCTCCCCAGACATCCCAATATAAAATTTTTGTGAATACTAGGTAAGTACCCCTTACTGCTTCCAGTTGCAGCCAGGTGTTGCTAATCATCAGCCCTTGATTAACTGATCATCAGCAGGTGTGTAGACATCTATAAAAATGATAAAGATGCTACAATAATCACTAAGCATGTTAAAATCAATAAAATTTTATTTGTATAGCGCTTTTAACAACTGTCATTGTCGCAAAGCAGCTTTACACAATCAAAAGAATTATTTAAGTTTGTATGGAATGTGAATGTGTATGAATCAAAATGGTCAGATAGGCCCTGATGAGCAAGCCGAGGGCGACAGTGGCAAGGAAAGGAAACTTCCTGAGATGGTAATAGGAAGAAACCTTGAGAGGAACCGAACTCAACAGGGAACCCATCCTCATCTGGGTGAACAGAGAGCAGGAATTGATCTGCATTCATACTGTGTGTTAGATGGCAGCCAGTTCAGCTACTGTATAACAGTTGATGTTAATTGATGTTAATATGGAGTCCAGATACAGTAGTTATTGGAGGCTCAGATAGACTTGTAGGAAATTCCAGTCCTGAACTATTGAGCAACTGCAGCCAAGTCAAGTCCACAGAGAAACAGCTGTCAACATCAGTCGAGGCCAGAGCCATCTTCATGGTAGAGTGAAACCGTCTCCAGACATGGCACACATCCCAAAGAGTCACACGGGGCATCCATGTGGCGAGATCTCCAACCAGAAAGCTATATCAAATGGATGAAAAAGAAGAGAATCAAGGTTTTGGAACGGTCTAGTCAAAGTCCAGACGTTAATACGACATCAAGAGAACTGTGCACAAGCGAATGAACTATAGTAATGTTGTAAAGAAGAATGGGTCAAAATTCCTCCGCAATGATGTGAGAGACTGTAAAAGTCATGCTAGAAACAATTACTTCAAGTTTTTTGCTGCTAAAGGTGACTCTACAAGCTATTGAATCAATACAACTTAGTATTGGACAGCATTCGAACGTATGTGTCCTTCTTGTCCAAGTGTGTGAGGGCAGGATGGAGTGTAGTGGAGATGGCGTCGTCCGTTGAGCGGTTAGGACGGTACACAAATTGCAGTGGGTCCAGTGAGGGGGGCAGCAGGGTCTTGATGTGTCTCATGACGAGCCGCTCGAAGCACTTCATGATGGTGGGTGTAAGTACAACGGGACTTCCTGGGCACGGGGACGATGGTAGTGACCTTCATGCATGTGGGAACGACGGTGCTGCTCAGAGAGATGTTGAAGGTGTCGGTGAGAACATCTGCCAGCTGTTCAGCACATTCTCTGAGCACTCTGCCTGGGATGTTGTCTGGTCCAGCAGCTTTACGTGGGTTGACTCTGCGTAGAGTTTTCCTCACCTCAGCTGTAGTGAGACACAGCACCTGATCATTCGGAGGGGGGGTGGTCTTCCTCCCCGCCACATCGTTCTGCCTGTCGAACCGAGCGTAGAAGTTGTTCAGCGCATCTGGGAGGGAGCCGTCACCGTCACAGGCAGGTGATGTCGTCCTGTAGTTTGTGATGGCTTGTAAGCCCTGCCACATGCGCCGCGTGTCGCCGCTGTCTTTGAAGTGGTTGTGGATTCTCTGGGCGTGTGCACGCTTCGCCTCTCAGATGGCCCGAGAAAGTTCGTCCCTTGCTCTTCTAAGGGCCACCTTGTCTCCCGCTTTGAAGGCAGAGTCTCGGGTCCTCAGAAGTGTACACACTTCCGGAGTAATCCACGATTTCTGGTTGGGTCGTGAGATGATGTTCTTGGAGACAGTGACGTCATCGGTGCACTTGTTGATGTAGCTGGTCACTGATGACGTGTACTCCTCCAAGTCAGTGAAGTCGCCGTAAGTTGCAGCCTCCCTAAACATGTTCCAGTCAGTGCTCTCGAAACAGTCCTGAAGAGCAGAGATGGCTCCTGCTGGCCAGGTTTTCACCTGCTTCAGAACCGGTTTTGAACGGTTCAGAACCGGCTGGAATTAGCATAACAGAGACGTGGTCTGAGTAGCCGAGGTGGGGGCGGGGCTCTGACCGATGTGCGCCAGGGATGTTTGTGTAAACAAGATCCAGTGTGTTTTCCCCTCTCGTTGCAAAGTCCACATACTGATGGAAGTCAAAAATGTATAAATGAATAAAATTACAAAAGACAAATCAGTTTTCAGATGGAAATGGAAACCTAATGTAGGCTTGTGGGTTTTGCATGAAAATACTTTACAATATGCATTACAAAGAGCAAGTGTAACAAAGTTACCAGACAAACTTTTATTCTCCATCACGCTCAGTAAAAGTATTGACAAAAAAAAATGCTTTTGAAAACATTTCTACAGAAAAGAAACTTCTATAACGAGCACTAAAGAGTAATAAAAATAACACTCAATATTTGGTGTGAAAACTCTTTGCTTGAAAATAATCAGTAATGTTAGATACATATTTTTCAGCATGTTTTACTGAGTGTGCTGGAGAATGTTTTCTTCTAATAACTGTGTCACACTCGCTCCTTTCTATTTCCATGCAAAACCCAAGAGCCAGTTTGGGTCTGTGTGCTTGAGGTGATTAAGTGCTGTATTCTGAGCATGTATTGCATAAACCATAGCTTGCCTGGGTGTTGATTTGCCCCTTATTAATCTATTTACAGTGGCTTGCAAAAGTATTCGGCCCCCTTGAACTTTTCCACATTTTGTCACATTACAGCCACAAACCTGATTCAATTTTATTGGAATTCCACATGAAAGACCAAGTGGTGTACACGTGAGAAGTGGAACAAAATTCATACATGATTCCAAACATTTTTTACAAATAAATAACTGAAAATGGTTAATGGTTAAGTGCGTAATTATTCAGCCCTCTGAGTCAATACTGTACTTTGTAGAACCACCTGTTCCTGCAATTACTGTACAGCTGCCAGTCTTTTAGAGTATGTCTCTACCAGTTTTGCACATCTTGAGACTGAAAGCCTTGCCCATTCTTCTTTGCAAAACAGCTCCAGCTCAGTCAGATTAGATGGACAGCGTTTGTGAACAGCAGTTTTCAGATCTTGCCACAGATTCTCGATTGGATTTAGATCTGGACTTTGACTGGGCCATTCTAACACATGGATATGTTTTGTTTTAAACCATTCCATTGTTGCCCTGGCTTTATGTTTAGGGTCGTTGTCCTGCTGGAAGGTGAACCTCCGCTCCAGTCTCAAGTCTTTTGCAGACTCCAAGAGGTTTTCTTCCAAGATTGCCCTGTATTTGGCTCCATCCATCTTCCCATCAACTCTGACCAGCTTCCCTGTCCCTGCTGAAGAGAAGCACCCCCAGAGCATGATGCTGCCACCACCATTTTTGACAGTGGGGATGCAGTGTTCAGCCAACATTAACATAATAAACAATGGAAATAAATAACTGTACTTAATGCAACCATGGGGGGGGGGGGGGGGGGGCGCAATCCAGTGTCTTCTTGTGCCAGTCCCAAGTCTGGATAAATGCAGAGGCTTGTGTCAGGAAGGGCATCCAACGTAAAAAAACATTTGCCAAATCAATGATGCGAATCAGAAATATCATTTCCATACCGGATCGGTCGCGGCCCGGGTTAACAACGACCGCCACTGGTGCTGTTGACTTACAGGGTGCCGGTGGAAATTGGGCTACTGTTGGTCAAAGAAGGAGAGGAGGAAGGCGTGTTCAAAAGCAGAGAGAGAAGAGGAAAGGCAAGAGTTTAGGAGTGAAAATAGGGACCTTGAATGTTGGGACCATGACAGGGAAGGGAAGAGAGTTGGTTGATATGATGCAGAGAAGGAAGGTGGATATACTGTGTGTCCAGGAGACCAGGTGGAAAGGTAGCAAGGCTAGAAGCTTCAAATTGTTTTACCATGATGTGGATAGGAAAGGAAATGGAGTATATCCTGAAAGAGGAGTTTGTAAGGAATGTCCTAGAGGTGAAGAGAGTATCAGATAGGGTGATGAGTCTGAAGCTGGAAATTGATGGTGTGATGTTCAATGTTGTTAGTGGTTATGCTCCACAGGTAGGATGTGTGTTAGAAGAGAAGGAGAAATTCTGGAGTGAGTTAGATGAAGTGATGCAGAGCATCCCCAGAGGTGAGAGAGTTGTGATTGGTGCAGACTTCAATGGACATGTTGGGGAAGGAAACAGAGGGGATGAAAATGTGATGGGCAGGTTTGGTCTTCAGGACAGGAATGTAGAACAGATGGTGATGGACTTTGCAAAGAGGAGTGAAATGGCAGTAGTAAATACTTTCTTCCAGAAGAGGCAGGAACATAGGGTGACATATAAGAGCAGAGGCAGAAGCACTCAGGTGGACTACATCTTGTGTCGACGTTGTAATCTGAAAGAGATTAGTGACTGCAGGGTGTTGGTAGGGGAGAGTGTAGCCAGACAACACAGAATGGTGGTGTGTAAAATAACCCTGGTGGTGAGGAAGGTGAAGAGGACAAAGGCAGAGCAGAGGACAAAGTGGTGGAAGCTGAGAAAAGAAGAATGTTGTGTAGTCTTTAGGGAGGAGTTGAGACAAGCTATCGGTGGTCAGGAGGTGCTTTCAGTTGACTGGACAACTACAGCCAATGTGATCAGGGAGACAGGTAAGAGGGTACTTGGTGTATCATCAGGTAAGGGAAAAGGGGACAAGGAGACTTGGTGGTGGAATGAGGAAATCCAGAAGTGTATACAGGGAAAGAGGCTAGCTAAGAAGAAGTGGGACTCTGAGAGGACTGAAGAGAGTAGACAGGAATACAGGGAGATGGAGCGTAAGGTGAAGGTAGAGGTGGCAAAGGCCAAACAAAGAGCATATGAGGACTTGTATGCTAGGCTGGACAGTAAGGAGGGAGAGGTGGATCTGTACAGGTTGGCGAGACAAAGATATAGAGATGGGAAGGATGTGCAGCAGGTTAGAGTGATTAAAGATAGAGATGGAAATGTACTGACAGATGCCAGGAGGGTGATGGGAAGATGGAAGGAGTACTTTGAGGAGTTGATGAATGAGGAAAACGAAAGACAACAAAGAGTAGAAGAGGTGACTGTTGTGGAGCAGGAAGTAGCAAATATTAGTAAAAGTGAGGTGAGAAGGGCGTTGAAGAGGATAAAGAGTGGAAAGGCTGTTGGTCCTGATGACATACCTGTGGAGGTGTGGAAGTGATTAGGTGAGGTGGCAGTAGAGTTTCTGACTAGTTTGTTTAACGAGATCTTGGAGAGTGAGAGGATTCCAGCGGAAGGGAGCAGAAGTGTATTGGTGCCGATTTTTAAGAACAAGGGAGATATGCAGAGCTGTGGCAATTACAGAGGTATAAAGCTAATGAGCCATACAATGAAGCTGTGGGAAAGAGTAGTGGAAGCTAGGTTAAGGGCAGAGGTGAGAATTTGTGAGCAGCAATATGGTTTTATGCCTAGAAAGAGTACATCAGATGCAGTATTTGGTTTGAGGATGCTGGTGGAGAAGTACAGAGAAGGTAATAAAGAGTTGCATTGTGTCTTTGTAGATTTAGAGAAAGCGTACGACAGGGTGCCGAGAGAGGAGCTGTGGTGTTGTATGAGGAAGTCTGGAGTGGCAGAGAAATATGTTAGAGTGGTGCAGGACATGTATGAGAGTTGTAAGACAGTGGTGAGATGTGCTGTAGGTGTGACAGAAGAGTTCAAGGTGGAGGTGGGTCTGCATCAAGGATCGGCTCTAAGCCCCTTTTTGTTTGCTCTAGTGATGGACAGGATGACTGATGAAGTTAGACAGGAGTCTCCATGGACTATGATGTTTGCAGATGACATAGTGCTTTGTAGCGAGAGCAGGGAACAGGTGGAGGAAAATTTGGAGAGGTGGAGGTACGCTCTGGAAAGCAGAGGAATGAAGGTTAGCCGCAGCAAGACGGAATACATGTGTGTGAATGAGAGGGACCCAAGAGGAACAGTGAGGCTACAGGGAGCAGAGGTAAAGAAGGTGCAGGATTTTAAGTACTTAGGGTCAACGGTCGAGAGCAGTGGAGAGTGTTCAAAGGAGGTGAAGAGACGAGTACAGGCAGGTTGGAATGGGTGGAGAAAAGTGCCAGGTGTGTTGTGCGATAAAAGAGTATCAGCGAGAATGAAAGGAAAGGTGTACAGCACAGTGGTGAGACCAGCGATGCTCTACGGCTTAGAGAAAGTGGCACTGAAGAAAAGACAGGAGGCAGAGCTAGAGGTAGCAGAGCTGAAGATGTTGAGGTTCTCTTTGGGAGTGACAAGGATGGATAGGATCAAGAATCAGTTCATCAGAGGGACAACCCATGTGAGATGCTTTGGAGATAAAGTCAGAGAGGCCAGATTGAGGTGGTTTGGACATGTTCAGAGGAGAGAGTGTGAATATATCGGTAGAAGGATGCTGAGGTTGGAACTGCCAGGCAGGAGGTCTAGAGGAAGACCAAAGAAGAGATTTATGGATGCAGTGAGAGGACATGAAGTTAGTTGGTGTGAGAGAAGAGGATGCGGAGGATGGGGTTAGATGGAGGCAGATGATTCGCTGTGGCGACCCCTGAAAGGGAACAGCCGAAAGACAAAGAAGAAGAAGAAGAAGAAATAAATAACTGTACTTGCAACAGTCTTGCTGCAAAGCATAATTTTGTGGTTACATTTTGTGATATTTAATAGAAACCATTAGCTTTTATTGTGTGTGTGTATGTGTGTGTGTGTGTGTGTGTGTGTTTTTAGCAAGGTAAGCATAGCAAGCATCATAAGCAAGAAGGCTAACAAACCTAAGAGTTAACGTTATACCACTAATTAACATGATGACATGAATAACTTAATCATACAGAGAGAACATTGGTGAATACCTTTATCTTTTCCCCGTTTCTCCTCATCTTCTTTTCTTTTTTATTGGGCCCCTGACAGCTTTGGCCTTTTTCTCTCCATCACTGTGTTACTATAGAATATAGATGATTTGATCCCCCAACGCTGTCACTCACGACCAGAAGTCAAGACTAAACCAATTCACCTCCACATTATAATCGTTATGTTCTATTTTTATTTGCCATTTCACACAATTAAATAAATGAAAAAAGTGCAAATTACTGGTGTGTGTTTATAATATTTTGAATGAAATGTGCGTTATTTGTAAGAAAGTCAGGTAGACATAATTTAGCCCCCTTCTTGTCCGCTTCATTTGGGAGAGGTGAGCTGTACTCTGCATGCCTCCAAAGAGGTTCTAAAAATCGTTCTTCCTACAATTAACAGAATTATAATTACATTTAAAGAAAAGATGTAATTATAGAAAAGATATAAAAATAAATTAATACGTTTCGTTAATTACCAAATTTGAGTTAAAAAAAAAAAAGGCAATATGGAAAGCTAGAGAGAGAGAATGGTGTTTGTAATACTGTTAAGCGCTCACATGTACGTCACAGCTTGGTTGCTGCACGACGTAAAAGCTGTCCAATCAGAAGACAGCTCGTGAGTACGTCCTAACAGCCAATCACAGCGCAGTAGGCGGGGATTATCTGAACACGGGCGGGGAAAAGGATGGACAACACGGAAGTGCTGAATCCTGGAAGACCTTAGTGCACGAGAAGGTTGTTGTGCGGCGGGGGAACAGGGGGGGAAACACTTTACCAGTAAATCTGATTCACTTAATGCAGCAGAGCAACATTTATTATGTAAAATGATAATCAATGCAGTGTGGTATTTCTTCGCATTCAGAGTGCAGTTAACTAGCTATGCAGTCAGTCTATATGTTTACTTTGTGAATAGGCTTTGTATGTTTATTGTGCATGAATAGTGATCTAGAGAATGCTTGGGGTTTATTTAATATCTAACATCTGGTGCTAAGATTCAGTGAGAGTGAAGGATTTGCAGTGTTTGCATTATTCTCTTTCTGGTTTTTAAATAAGCTTGGTCCTTTCATTCATTCATTGCATTCATTCATTCATAATTAATGATTGTTATTGTTTATCTTCTACTGTATATATACTAATTATATCTTAAAGGACTATACAAAGAGAAAATGTAACAACTGCATAGGAAACAGTAACATTTAATTCATGTTTCTCATCTACTTTGTCTATTCATTGCTCAGACCCTCAGCCGTCGGAGTGGGTCGGACTCCTTCTTGGAAGCACATGTTACAGTAGGTGGTAGAGCCATTCACCCTTGTCATACTGTAGGTCATTTAGCTTTATTTGCTCGCTTTATTTCCTCTTACCTGCATTCCTACAGAATTGGATGATGAGCTGAAGTCGTGCTTCTCTCTCCTCTTCCATGATGAACGACAAGCTGCTCTTCCTCGGCCTGCTGTACTTCGTGCAGGGCATCCCGTACGGTTTGCAGTCCTCACTTCTTCCCGTCTACCTTCGTGGTGCTGGCCAGTCGCTCACCCGCATCTCCCTCGCCAAGGTGCTTTACTTCCCCTGGGTGCTCAAGGTGTTATGGGCGCCCCTAGTGGACCGTGCGGGCAGCAAGCGGTGCTGGTTGGTGTCGACGGTCGGCGGAATGGCGCTTGTGTGTCTTGCGGGTGCAACGCTGTCACCTGAGATCCAGCAAGGTGGGGTAGCGGGGATTCTTTTGGCCATGAATGCACTTGTGTCGGTGCAGGACGTGGCAGTGGACGGTGCAGCCGTGAGGTTGCTGCGTGGTGCCTCCGAGCTCGGCCTGGGCAACACGGCGCAGGTGGTGGGCTACAAAGCAGGCTCGGTGTTCGCCGGCGGTGGCCTGCTTGCCGTCATTGATGTAGTGGGATGGGGATGGACGTTTACATTGCTGTCTTGTGTGTACGGAGGGGTGGCATTGTTTGTATGCGGTGTGAACGTCCTGGACGGTGAAACAGCACGGGCACCAGGAGAGGCCAGGAGGGCCACGAGGGACACAGCGAGACCGTGGGCTATTTGGAGGAAAGTGATGGATGTGCCAGGGACGCCGTGGACCATGCTGTACGTGCTAACTTATAAGTTAGGTGAGTGTGTGCAGTCTGTGTGCCGTAAGTGGAACCAGCCCCCTAAACTTCAATTCAATTCAATTTTATTTGTATTGTGCTTTTAACAATTGTCATTGTCGCAAAGCAGCTTTACACAATCAAAAGAATTATTTAAGTTTGTATGGAATGTGAATGTGTATAAATCAAAATGCTCCCTGGTGAACAAGCCACGGGAGACAGTGGCAAGGAAAAACTCCCTGAGATGGTAATAGGAAGAAACCTTGAGAGGAACCAGACTCAACAGGGAACCCATCCTCATCTGGCTGAAGCAGGAATTGATCTGCATTTATACAGTGTGTTAGGTGGCAGCCAGTTCAGCTGTAACAGTTGATGTTAATTGATGTTAATGTGGAGTCCAGGTAGTTATTGGAGAGTCAGGTAGTTATTGGAGGAAATTCCAGTCTTGAACTATCAAGCAACTGCAGCCAAGTCAAGTCCTCAGAGAAACAGCTGTTAACATCAGTCGAGGCCAAAACCGTGTTCATAGTAGAGTGAAACCGTCCCCAGACGCATCCCAAAGAGACACACGGGGCATCCATGTGACGAGACCTCCAACCAGAAGCGGAGCACCAGGATGGATCAGACAGGTCCAGAAGACAGAGGGAGTCTGGATCACTGGCAGCTCAGGAACGACATGTGTGGCTCGACAGAGAGAGAGAACAGGAGAAGGGAGAGCAGAAGAGGAGAGAACAGTTAGATGTAAACCTGTTTTTCTATTTTTCAGAAACGTTCAGGAAAAGTTTTCATTTTGTTTAAGTATCTCTCATTAGATTTCTTGATCAGAGGATAAAATTACATTGTAATTGCCAAAATTGTTATTATCCATAGTGAAGGAAAGGATTTTGAAATCTGTAACTTGAAGAGATGACTTAGAGGTCAGGTTCTCATAACTTCTGGTTTACTCTCTGACTCACTGAAAACAGATGGAATTCCCCTCACTGGGTGAGTCACCAAATTACACCATTTCTCACATGCTAAAAAGAGAATTTTATGTGTAGGCCAGTTCACGAATTACTAACTGGTGTTCTTTATTACAGAGGGCTCTGCCACACCCATTCATAGCTTCTTCTGGTTTCTTTCATGATCTACTGTAGCTCTGCCCTGAATGTAGCCTGTGTGAGTGTGTGTGAGTTCAGGCATAACAGTTTCCCTCGCATCATTTTTACTGTGCCATTAATATACTAGCGCTCAATTTAAGTGAAAAACAAATGCACTTGAAAAGATTTAATGGAACTGTGACTATCTTTTGAGCGAATGAGAAATCAGAGGAACTTTAACATAGTTCCAGTTTTCACCACAAGATGGCAGCATGTCATTTTCTTTGCTTACTCTAACAGCACGTTTAATAATTAAAAGCCGACACAGAGCCGCAGTGACACCGTGACTCTATGGCCTTTCCACAAACCTCTCGACGTCCCCAAGGTCGAAGACACACACTCATAACACAACCCGCTTCAGCTGTTGGAAGTCACTACGAGCGAGTGTGTGAGCTGAATTGGTGGTGTTTGCCAGCAGATGGGGATTATGGAAGGATTAGAGTCTGTGTGTGTCTGTGGTGATTTTCCTCCAAAAAATTATGCACTGTGTGTGTGTGTGTGTGTGTGTGTGTGTGTGTGTGTGTGTTTGGTCTGGTGTGCTTCTCTATATGTAAATGAATTAATTTGCCAGTTTGGTTTTGTTAACGGTGTGCAGCGTCGGAAGAAGCAGGTAGACGAGAGAGAGGATAAACCACAGACAACACACACTAATCTGATGAGAAGAGATAGGACACCAGACTCACACTTTCACACACTCATTTACAACTCAGGGCAATTACAGTAGCTGCCCATGTTTTCTTTTTTGGAACCTCTCCCGTACACACACACGCGCGCGCGCACACACACACACAATAGAAGAAGAACTGTTATTTTGTAAAAAAAAAAAAAAAAAGTTCCAGGTGGTAACATGTCGTGTACATTACACACAGCCTTAGTGTTAAATCGCCTCCATGTGTAATTCTATAGGATGTAAAGCTCCGCCCACTTTCTCGCTTTCTCCATCAGCTTAACGAAAGGTTCATAAGGAATCAGGTGATCAAGTAGAATCTAATTATCTTGACATGAACCTCAACTGGCAGGAGGATTAACAGTACTCATGGCTGTGTGCGCGTGTGTGTGTGTGTGTGTGTGTGTGTGCGCGCGGGCATGCATCATTAACCCTGAGCTGCTGCTTGATGGAGATCTGTACACAGTTTCTGAACAGATTGGAGCTCGGAGCTGTTTGGATTTCATAAACATTCTGAAGCACAAATGACTGAAAGTTCTGCTTTTCTGTCAGAACTTGTTTTTTGGTGCTTTATGACATCCGTTATTGAGTGAAGAACTCGGGGATGTTGCATTAACTCTTTTCTATACACACACATGCGCGCGCGCACACACACACACACACACACACACACACACACACATTTATCTCTGATAAATAAAATGTTGCGATATGGTGCGATGTTGTGTTTTTAGAATCTTCGCGACAATCGAAGTCAAGTGTGGAGAATCTCTGAGAAATGTCCAGATGAGAGAGAGAGAGAGAGAGAGAGAGAGAGACGGGTGCAAAGGGGTGAATACGGTGGGGTGGGATGGGGGGAGGGGAGGGGACATGTCTGTCCATCTGTTTAACCTTTACTGTGTTCAATGGTACGTTAAACTGCATCAGGCTGCATCATATCCTGTCTCACTTTATTTGTCTCTCATGGTTCCATACTACCTTGACACGTCCATCTCTCATTGTCGATCTCATCTCTATTACATTGTCAGTCTCTAATTACACTCTCTCTCTTCTCTTTCATTCCATCTTTTTTTTTTTTTTTTTTTAAATGTCTCATTCTATCCTTTTCATTCTGTCTCTCAGCTTCGCTCCCGGATCCCCATTTCTCTGTCACTGTATGTTTAAATTTTTTTTCTTTTTTTAGATGTTTAATGAATCTAGGCACGGTGGTGTAGTGGTTAGAACTGTCGCCTTGCACCTCCAGGGTCCAGGTTCGATTCCCCGGCCAGGCTCGATTCCCGTCTCTGTGTGCATGGAGTTTGCATGTTCTTCCCGTGCTTGGTGGGTTTCCTCCGGGTACTCCGGTTTCCTCCCACAGTCCAAAGACATGCAGATTAGAAAGACATGCTAATTGGCGTTCCCAAATTGACCATAGTGTGTGAATGAGTGTGTGTGTGCTCTGCGATGGATTGGCACGCTCTCCAGGGTGTACCCTGCCTCGTGCCCACAGTCTCCTGGGATAGGCTCCAGGTCCCCGCGACCCTAAGTATAGGATAAAGCGGTATAGAAGATGAATGAATGAATAGATGTTTAATGAAATCCCGGCTGATATGAATAATGGCTTTTCCTGAGAATATTTATTGAAATTGTTTTTCAGTCTGTGGAGGAAAAAACAAGTAATCATACGTCAAACGTGATCTCAACAGGCCGGGTGACATCCCTGCGTTATACTGTACATACTCTGTGTGGCTCCAAGCTTTAATCTTGCTTTTTCAAGACCATCATGTGTTTTTATCTCTTACCTACACTTACACACCTATTTCTCAGCATGCAGACACGGGTTAAGAGCTCCACTTAGATGTTTAAATCATTTGTTCGTATCTAGTTTGATACATTTTCAGAATAAGTTCTGTTGTAAGATACAATACTGTGTAAAAGTCTTGAGCCACGCATCATTTCTTTATATTAAATAAATGTAAGTTTAATGTCAATTATATCAGAGAAATGGGAACAAATGTTTTACTGCGACAAAGTGCCTAAAGATATACAGTATTTTAAAAACAGGTTGCTTATGTAACAACCTCAGCAGCGACCTCATTTCCCCTCTCATCTGTTCCAACCACTCAGCATTCAGCATCACCAGTAAACTAATCACCGGACTGATCATCTGTCTTCATCTGCACCTGTTTCTCACTGGCTCATGATTTAAGTGAAATGTTTTTATGCTTGAATAATTCATAGGTCACTGGTGTGGCTCAACGAACACAATCATTCCTCTGAACCTGCTTAGGTACAGGAACTGGGCCGAAAATGAGAGAAAAAATAAATTAAAAAACTATTGCTCAAGATTACTTAAAAAAATGAGAGAGTCTGTCTCTTTGGAAGTATAATATGAAGAAATTTGGGGATCGAGACTTTTGCACAGTTTATGAGGTAGATAATAGTGATGATAAAAAGCAGTGTTGTAGATTGTCCAATCATTGAGGGCTGTTTAAACTTCTGGGACAGTTTCAGGTGTTTTATCCAGTTACTCAGCTGATCTCCCAGTTATGACCATTTAAAGGAAAAAAAAAACCCTTCAGCTTTGATTGACCTTACAAAGCTGGATTCGTGAGAAATCAGAGTATTGATTTGACAGGAAAAATGGGTTTGTTTCTGTCACGCATTGAAAAAGTTTTCACCCAAAAGTGAAGACAAGGCAGTGTTTTAAAGCACAACAGACTGACTGCTCGGCTTGTACAAGCAGAATGAAGAGAAAAGAAAAAAAAAAGAGAGAAAGAGTCCCTGAACATGAAGAATAAATCCCCTCTTTGTTCGTGCGTTCGCTTTTTATAGACGGATCTTTTACATGGTTTAGTTCGGCTGTCTCAAACGATCGCCTGCGAAGAAAGCGGCGACGGTTGACAGTCGAAAGCTCCGTCAGCGCTCGCGCGGGATCGTTGGGCGCTCGCTATCATCTGATTAGTTCGGGTTTTTGATTTGAATTTCCGTTTTTTATTTCATCCTTTTTTTTTTTTTTTTACGTTGTGGGGTCCCCCGGATGCCTGCGCGTCTGTTTGACGGCGGTCTCAAAGCTGTCAATCATGGAAGACAAGCCGCATAAATAATGCCAGCGGTGTTGAATAATACACGGCTAAAGCGAACAAACTCGCGGTGCAACGTGAGAGACAAAACTTTCACACATAAGCGTGTGAGGCAGAAGTTTTAAATTTTTTATTTATTTTTATTTTTTTAATGAGCAGAATTAAACTGACAGGTTCTTTGTGTGTTTTTGTTCTCATCATTAACAGATTTAATGAAGAGGATAATGAGTGCTAGAATCAATCCTGATGATTATGTGGAAAATATTGCATCACCGTCAAACTCAATACTCATGTAATGAGTGCGAGTACTTGCATAAAAATGTAGTCTAGAAGTAGAAGTATTGAGTATGTGCTGTAAAAATGTACTTTAAGTACAACAGTATAAGTACTCCACAACTGATTTTCGATAACTATCTATCTGACCAAGTTACTCATACACATTATTCTAAACACAATTAGAGTCAACGGCGTCTAGTAGAGACTGATAGTGATAAGCAGCATTGTTTAGCCTCTTTCATTACTACTGTAGTTAAGCTAGCTAGGTGCTAGAATGGCTACCCAGTATAAGGCAAGTAGTCTATGAAATTAAACATGGGATACAGAATACCGACGCTTGAAAAAGGAGCCAGAAGATTCCACAGTCCAGGCACCAAGTGGGCGGGATCCCTTAGTCGGGTAACTGCCCTTTGGTGAGCGCTCAATCAGCGCTTTCATACTGACCTGTCAATCATTTCTGTGAACTAGGATTGGTGGAATAGTTTTATTCTTTTTATTCTTTAGTCTTTCCCTCGAGGGCAGAGCTCAACTGTGATGTGGTGTTTAGATTAGTTTAGATGATGATCGCACTTTTGGTTTGAGCGTCAAGTATCTCTTTGAAATGTAGTGAATAAAAGTACTCTACAGGTTTTTAATTAAAAAAAAAAAAAACATTACTGAGTAGAAGTAAAGTATCACATACGGAAAATTCTCAAGTAATATACACCGTGTTCCAAATTATTACGCAAATGATATCTTTCTCTGATTTTCATAATTAGTCAATGCAAATGACAGTCAGTATAATTATCAAGTCATCAACCATTAGGGTACATTGCAAATTTTATTGAACAAACCTCCTAATGATAATATTTATTAAAAGAAAAAACTAAAATCGCACTGTTCCAAATTATTATGCACAACAGAGTTAAAACATTTTATAGGTTGTAAATAACTGAAAATTGTTATTGTTGAAAAATTTTTATAAAAAATAACAATTGTTGAATTTGCAGCATTAGGAGGTCATATTTACTGAAATCAAAAGCTATTTAAATCAAAAACATCCTAACAGGGCATGTTGCATCTTAACATAGGACCCCTTCTTTGATATCACCTTCACAATTCTTGCATTCGTTGAACTTGTGAGTTTTTTTTACAGTTTCTGCTTGAATTTCTTTGCAGGATGTCAGAATAGCCTCCCAGAGCTGCTGTTTTGATGCGAAACGCCTCCCACCCTCATAGATCTTTTGCTTGAGGATGCTCCAAAGGTTCTCAATGGGGTTGAGGTCAGGGGAGGATGGTGGCCACACCATGAGTTTCTCATCTTTTATGCCCATCGCAGCCAGTGACACAGATGTATTCTTTGCAGCATGAGACGGTGCATTGTCATGCACGAAGATTTTGCTACAAAAGGCACAGTTCTTCTTTTTGTACCATGGAAGAAAGTCAAAATCTCTATATACTTTGCCAAGGTCATTTTCACAGCTTCAGCGAACCTAAAGGGGCCAACCAGCTCTCTCCCCATGATTCTGGCCCAAAACATGACTCCGGCACCTCCTTGTTGACGTCGCAGCCTTGTTGGGACATGGTGGCCACCCACCAACCATCCACTACTCCATTCAACTGACCCATCCAGGGTTGCACGACACTCATCAGTAAACAATACTAGTCTTCATGTATGCCTGGGCCCACTGCAACCGTTTCTGCTTGTGAGCATTGATTAGGGGTGGCCGAATAGTAGGTTAATGCACAACTGCAAGTCTCTGAGGTTCTACAAGGTGCTACACCTTGAGGTTCGTGGGACTCCAGTGGCACCAGCAGCTTCAAATACCTGTTTGCTGCTTTGTAATGGCATTTCAGCAGCTGCTCTCTTAATCCGATGAATTTGTCTGGCAGAAACCTTCTTCATTCTGCCTTTATCTGCACAAACCCGTCTGTGCTCTGAATCAGCCACAAACGTCTTCACAGTACGATGATCACGCTTAAGTTTTCATGAAATATCTGTTTATCTAACTTGTCCAAGGCATTGCAATATTTTATGCTTTTCGGCAGCAGAGAGATCCTTTTTCTTTCCCGTATTGCTTGAAACTTGTGGCCTGCTTAATAATGTGGAACAACCTTCTTCAGTCCTTTTCCTTTAATTGGGCTTATCTGGCAAACTAATTATCACACGTGTGTGAGATTCATTTCAGTGATCCAAAGAGCCCTGAGAATTTATAAACCAAACATTTAATGTTTATGACACTTGCATCCAATTTGCATAATAATTTGGAACGCGGTGTATAGATATACAAAAATATATATACTTAAGCACAGTAACACAGTAGTACTTCATACAGTATGTTGGGAAGTTTTTCAGAGACCAGGAGACGTTCGGATATCATTCAAGCAGAAGTTACTCTTTATTGAGAACTCGCAGAGCGTCGCTGTAGTCATCCAAGTCTTTTCTTACAACTCAGCTCTGGAGAGTTTATACTTTTCAAGGGGGAGGTGGAGACAATCTAAACTAAGCATAGTGTAGTACAGGAGTCGGCCTGGTAACGGAAGTTCCCCAGCAGTGGCTTTCAAATGCATAGGTGCTAATCTAATCAGCCTGACGGTATCACCCAAACCTTCACATTATCAAAGAGACAAAGGCACAGCCTGGCCTTGAGATTAGCCTTCACATTGACTGTGGTACCCAACCCAGTGGTCAGGATGTACATAAAGACAAAAGGTTAATGTCTCTGACACCTGGGCTACCAGACTTGATCTTTTTAGAGTGTCACCAACTTTACCTTAAAATGTAAAACCCAATGTACATAACTCTTTCAGTTTATATACTATTATGTTGGAAGCTAGATTTAACATTTTATAAATTTGTTATCCTACAAGTACTAACAGTATGCCACCACCATAATTGGGAACACTGGTGACATAAGGTAGAAATTACCTGTTCGGTTTTGATATCATGTTGTTTTTTGATATCACAGTGTTGTTTTTCGGTTGCGTTCAGGTGAGCAGGGAGCCATCACCATGTTCCCCCTCTTCCTGTTGGATCATCACATGACGGCGCGAGAGCTCGGCCTGTGGAACAGCGTTGTCGCCATGGGCTTCTCCATTTGCGGCTCTTCTCTCGGAGGATTCTTACTTTCAAAATACAGGTAACATGGCTATGTGCTTAGTAGGGGTGGGCGATATAACCAAAATCTTCTATCACGGTAGAAGCAATTTTGTACGTCGATAACGATATATATCACAATATAGCAATTTGTATCTGAAAATGCATAAATAAAAATTCAAACACAAAGAAACTTATTTAAGATGGGAATTGCTGAGGTTTGCCGCATTTTTTTTACTTTGGCCATATTCGATTGGATGTGTAACAAACCTAATTTGATTTTGTTATATTGTGCTAATGTTAGATGCACAGGCACTCGTGAGGTGCATATGTGTTTGTGAGGTTTTAATCCCCTCGGGGCTTGCCGTAGAAGGGCAAAAGGCGCATGCGCACTTCCTGCTCTAGCGTTTCAGTCTGTTTTTGTTAATAAAGGAGAATTAACAGTTGATAAGTATTTTGTGTGCTCTCGTTTTTATTGTTTTTACACCCGATTGAACCAAATATCTGCGCGGCCCAGTGGACAGCACAGCGCGACTATCCGGATAGCGCAGAGATGATCTGGTTTATTCGCGCAGCACGGATTAACTTGAGCAGCGCTACTCGAATCACAAACCTGCGCGACCCACTGTGTTTTATTTAAAAACAATTTATTTAAAATGTCAGGACTGTTTAATATTGTTTCCGCCTTGCCATGCCTGGTTTGTACGTGCGCATCCCAGCGGGGTAAAATGTATTTTGATGGTCGGTGCGGTCTATTCCTATCAGCGTTGCGCAGGTTTGTGATTCGAGCAGCGCTGCTCAAGTTGGTCCACGCTGCGCGATCCACCGGGTCTGGATATTTGTTCTGCCCACACCGGCTCAATCGGGTGCCATGGTTTCGTCCCACTTTAGATGTGTTTGGCTTCCCATAGAAGTGAACGTGTATTGCGTGATTACATAATGTGCAACGTCACGTGATCTCAACCGCGATTAAGACGATAGACCAAAATCTCTACCGGTTGACAAATTTCTACCGGTTAACCGTGTATACCGGTATATTGCCCACCCCTAGTGCTTAGCATTATACTCACTTAACGTTCAATTAAATCCAGTTGAATATGATTTAATATTATTGTGGGGTAGATAAAATAAATATTCGCATGTTTAGGGGTCAGTAAGTGCTGAGGAGAAAGGTGCTTGTCTTCACTTTTTCACTGAGATCCTTTGTGACTACAAGTTGAACCATAATGAGCCTAGGAAATATAATAATAACCAAAAACGACATAATCTTTTCCGATCGTTTCATTCTTCTGTCCTTCCTTTCGACCTTATTTCTTTGTGTTTTATTATTGCATTACCCAGGAAAGACCTCTAAGGGCACGTCTGTATCACTGTTGTTGTGTAATGTATGTCTGTGTGTGTGTGTGTGTGTGTGTGTGTGTGTGTGTGTGTACTGTATATATACACTGACCAGCCCTCCACAGAGAGTGAAAGACTAATGGAAGTAAACACAGCTCAGTCAGTGAGGTGTGAGCTGTGAGCACAGAGAATTTTTTTTTTTACCACTATAAACAACAAGCTGTGTGTTTGTGTGATGTTGATGTGAGATGAGTCTTTATTCTCTGTCCTACTGCTCAGATTTTAGGGTTTTAAAATTATTGTTTTATTGATAATAATAGAAATTAAAACACGAATGGTATTGAAAGTCTGTGAAATGTTTGCGCAAACGTACCTCCGTCTTAGAACGAAATTGGAGCTGTTTTAGTGAAAGGCGATCTGGAGCAATGTACATTGTACAAGATCAGATTTTTCAGCATTTGGAGACCATACCTGGACCTGACAAGTACAGAGGTCATGCCTCAGTCAGTCTCAGTGAAGGAGACGTGTCCACTGTATCAGCCCCGATGAAGGAGGTGTGGTCGCTGTGTCGCGCCCCAGTGAAAGGGACATAACCTCTCCATCAGTCCCACCGAAGGAGGCATGGCCTCTGAATCATCCCCACTGAAGGAGGCGTGGCCTCTGAATCATCCCCACTGAAGGGGGCGTGGCCTCTGTATGAGCACCCCCTTACGGGGGCGTGGCCTCTGTATCAGGTACCACGGAAGGAGGCGTGGCCAATGTTGAATGGCTTGTGTGTCTTCATTATGAGAATTCAATTAATTCCGGGTTTCTTTTGAATTAAGCTGCTCACAGACGGGCACATGGTCAACTCCACACACCAACCACACTCGATTAACTGCAGCTGTGCTTCAGTGCATCTCTTTACTCCATGATTTAGCCTGTGATGTTTTAAGGTTGAAAACTCGTATTTGTCCAGTGAAGGCTGAACGTTACGTAGATTAGATTTAAATCTGATCTGACCCTCTGGTTTTCTTTCTCTTGTGTAAAGAAAAGGAATCATGCACAGCAGGGGTGTGTGTGTGTGTGTGTGTGTGTGTGTGTGTGTGTGTGTGTGTGTGTGTGTGTGTGTGTGTGGGTGTGTGTGTGTGTCGGGGAGTGTAAAGTCATTTGTACGTCTCTCTCTCTCGACACACTGGCCTCAGCTCGTCACACACAGGCGCTCATTCAGGCTCCGCTTCCCACAGCTTGGGTTTCTGCTGTTGTACGTTCACAGATGCTAAAAGCTCATTTGGACTCTTATCCATTCCATCTGTAGCGCTCGAGTGACCGCAGATACACACCCGAAGCCATCGGTCATCTCTTACACACATAACCCCTCTCTTTCACTGGTTTGTCGTTTTTCTCCATCTCTCGCTCACACTCCTTCTCCTGCCGGCTTTCTCACCCTGCCTTTCTCTTCGCTCTTTTTTCCCCCTCTCACGCCCCTTCTCTGTCTCCAGTCCACTATTTCTCTTTTTCTGCCTTTCTTCCTCTTTTTACTGCAGCATGAATTCCTGCTCTCAATTTTTCCTGCACTTTTCCAGGATCTTTCTTACTTTCTTTACTCTGCTTCTACTTTCTTTCTTTTCCTGGCGCCTCCTGGTCTGTGTTGAAGCTGATGTCGGTCTCTCTCTCTCTCTCTCTCTCTCTCTCTCTCCCTCTCTCTCTCTCTCTCTTAAAGTTTTATGCCCAATTTAAAAGAATGTGTTATTTATTGGGAAACTAAATTAGAATATACAATTTTCTTTTTACACCCCAACAACTTGCAAATTGTTAAAAGCCCTTTTATGATCCTTTTAAAAAATCTAGTTTTTTGCTTATATATCATTCCTGTTATCCCCTTTTCTTTCCCCCTGTCTCTCTGACACTGGAGACTCCTTCCAAAATGAACAGCTTCACCTCATTACACAAACTCACGTAAACTTGTGTTCACCAAAAACTTCTATTGTATTGCCTATAAATTCCAAGGACATGAACACTCATGTCCCACAGCAAACACACACACACACACACACACACCTACCCACAACCCCGCACACACACATTATTTTTGCATGATTGATAGAGTCCACCGGGTGCTCTGATTGACATTAGAAGATGATAATAATTGTGTGTGTGTGTGTGTGTGGGGCAACTGATGGTCACTAATTAGGATGCGTCTAATCAGCCAGTGACATGTTGTGTTATTGATTAGGCCGTGAAGCAAAACCCAGCAGGAGGCTCTTTAACTGACTAACAGCGAATCAATTGCTCTGTCTGAGGGAGGGGAAAAAAAAAGCAAACAAAAAAACCCTCTTGTGTGTCTGTCTATGTGTGGAAACTTCTTTCCGGCACTCTCCTTTTTTCTGGTATAACTTATTTTTTTTTTCATACAGTGCAGCCCTATTTGAAATGTATAAAGTAATTGTGTTTTCACACAGTATCAGCATGTTGATGAGGCGCGTGTTCGTGATACGGACCGTCGGCATGGTTTTCCAGTGCTCGCTACTCACCGTGCTCGAGCCTTCTCCTCTAATGAAAGGTAAGACATACTGTACAACACACACACTTCAGCTGGTCAGGTGAATTATTTGTCGTTAAGCAATGGTATTTTTGAAAATGAAAAAATAACAGAAAAAAAACAGGGTGTTTATACATTAGGACCCCAGGATCATTTATGACCCCACACTTGACCCCAAAATCTGGTTCATTTTGATCTGGTTCATTTTGATCGTTCCGTGCTCGGGAACCGTTCCTGAGTCCACTGGAAAATGTGGCCTTATAATGATTCAGCAAAGCCAAGCGCGGATCGAACAAGATTTAGAAGCCAGTCATACGTCAGAACGAGAGAGATTAGTGAGTAAATTGCTGTTTTGATGCAACATCAATCAGTGCCAGTCATCACATACCAATCTCATCTTCTGTCCCACACAGCCATAGATGATGCAGTAGGAAGACACGCGGGAAAGTTGCTCTTGGCATCGTTTTTTCCGAAATATCAATAATATCAGGCATCGCGCGAAAGCTCAATTAAATTAAATGTTATTTCTATAGGGCTGTGGTCATTGTCGCAAAGCAGCTTAACAGAATCCAAAGAAAATTATGGAAGTTTGTATGAAATGTGAAAAATGTGCATACAGTACATCAGAATGATCAGATTGTCCCTGATGAGCAAGCCGAGGGCGACAGTGGCAAGGAAAAACTCCCTGAGGTGTCAATAGTAAGGAACCTTGAGAGGAACCAGACTCAACAGGGAACCCATCCTCATCTGGGTGATAGCAGGGATTGATCTGCAGTCATACTGAATGTTAGGCAGCTGGAGGTTCAGTATAACAGTTGATATCTTTAAGTTAAAATGAAGTCCAGTTCATTATTGGAGGCTCAGGTAAACTGTAGGAAACTCTAGTCCTGATTTATTGAGCGACTGCAGAGAAAAGCTTTCTGCATCAGACGAGGTCAAGAACATCTTCATGGTAAAGTGGAACCGACCCCAGTCACAACACGCATCCCAAGCAAACAACTCTGGGCATCTATACAACGAGATCTCCAACCAGAAGCGGACGAGGACGAGTCAGACAGGTCCAGAGGACACAGTGAGGGTCTGGATCACTGGCAACTCAAGAGCAGCACATGTAGCTTGAAAGTTCATGTCCTCATTCTCTTCGTCGCTTACGTTTATTGGCAGCTCACGACGCATGTAGGTACATACTGCCACCTGCTGTATCGGAGGGTGTAAGTATGCAAGTGTGCCTGAGAATGGAGTAAAACAAATTCAAATGGAGAAAGGAGAATTAAACAAAGGAAGTTGGAAGGGGGAGCAATCGTTCCTGAGCTAAGAAGTAAGGATGTGAATTACTAGGGGCCATCTGGTACCATATCGTCATGATACATACTGTAGGTGCGATTTTGATTTACTTTGTGATTCTGTTAGTATTTTAGAAATATCCTGATTACAATTCTAAACAAATGTATAAAATTATTTGCTTGGATTATGTTAGTGTGCAGTTATAAGATTAATCATATATAAATTATTTTTTCCAACTTTTACGTGAGCTATCTGTCCTCTTCCACAGCCGTGAGCTCATAGACGCCTGGAAAAACAAAAGCGAGACATTTTTGAGTTGTGAGATAATTGCAGGACGTCATTGCGAAGAGCATCATGGGAAATAGAGTTTGCGTTTTTGATGGATGCTTGAAAATAGTCTATTACTTTATTTATTTATATATATATATATATATATATATATATATATATATATATATATATATATATATATATATATATATATATTAAATTGTAGAGGAATTATTAATTTGATCTCTCTTTTCTTGTCTTTCTTCCATCTCTCTGTCTTTGCCTCTGTCTATCTTTCACTGTTTTTTTGTCTGTCGTTGTCTCTTTAGCTCTTTCTCCTGTCATTCTCTCTCTCTCTCTCTCTCTCTCTCTCTCTCTCTCTCTCTCTCTCTGTCTCGTCACTGTTTCCATCTCGAAGCCCACTGTATTTTTCCTTGAGCGTTCTCGCTGTTCACTTTGATAAATGAATAACCTCGCTCTTGACTCTCACGTCGCTCCCTCTCTCTCATCCCTTTGTGGCTTTTCCTATGTTTATTTAATGAAAATAAAAAGAGAAATCACGGTTTTAGCTGACTCACTTTTATGTCTTTTTTTTTTTTTTTTTTTTTTTTACTTTGCTCCCCGTGAAGCTGTGGCTTCGGGGGTGTTTTTGTCAGCAAGCTTGTTTCAGTCATTTCTTCTTCTTCTTCTTCTTCTTCTTCTTTTTTCTCCCTCTCCCTCTCTCCCAGTCATTCTCCACAGAGCAAAGCTACTTTCTGCACCAGATCTCTCCTCTTCTTCCCCCCTCCTCCTCCTCCCATCCTTACAAATCACATCGTGATGAAAATGTGTCTCAATATTGTATGAGTGCCTGTGGTTGCTGGAGAAGTTATGCAAAACTCTTGATAACTAAAGTTGACTTGGGTCATTAAAAAAATAATACTATCTGTCGGATTATATTTTTGAAACATGATTTCATCATTCTACACTCATACGAATACATTTGTCCTGATTAACTGGGAGAAACAGGGTTGAGATGTATCAAAAAATTTATTTTTTTTCTTTAGGAAGCAATAGCATATGCTTATTACTGAAGAAGTCTGAGAAAAGTGTGGAATTCAGAAAACATTTTGGTCTGGACATTCTGTAATCAGGACAGTTCTCAAGACACTATGAGGGTGCTGTTTAGGGCTGTAGCTATCGAATATTTGAGTAATCGAGTATTCTACCAAAAATGTAATCCATTAATCGAGTAATTGGATAAAATATACTTTTGCTTAATTAAACAGCAAGGTAAAATGTATAAGGATTAATAAAGATTAATAGGGATTCTTTTTAGAAAAATCTACTTTTAGTTTTTAAATGCATACAGCATTTCATCAAAAATAAACATTGTCATTATTCACAATACAAGGAATAGCTTCTACCTTTTATCTCACCTATGCAGTTTGACTCGCGGTGAGATGCGGTGTTGGGCACCGTGAGCCGCCGCGATTGCCCGCCGACGTTCTGTGACGTTCCGCGAAGTTCTGCAATGTCCACAAGCTTCCGTGAGGGCCGCCTAAAAAAAATTTCATGTAGAAAGATGGAAATATAATCGCAGCGCCAAAACTCGTGCTGAATCATGATAAACCGTACTTCCGGCCACCGCGCGAAACGGCGGTAAAACTAGGAAAAAAAGGTATTTCAAATGACTTTAAGTAACAAAAAAAACTTTCAGAACTAAAAGTTTCAAAATCTACAGCTCAGGCATAACATGGTAAGCCTTTACTGACAATTTCTGTCGTTTTCTCTTGCTGGTTTCTTCATCTCTTGGCTTGCTGATAATTTTATCGCTCCTTTCCAGTTTGTAGCTGCAACAGAACACTCCATCAAATGAATACACTGCTAACTGGTAGCGTCTCCTTCTGCTTTTTGGGTGACGTAAGCGCAAGCTTTTAAAATTAATTAAAAGATTAGGCATGATCGAGGCAAAATCTTCTGCCTCTATCATTTCTTGTAATCGAATTACTCGAGTTACTCGACGAATCGTTTCAGCCCTAATGCTGTTGGGAGGAAAGTTAATCACACTTAAAAATGACGCGAACATGTGAAATGTGGAGTGAGTAAAACACAGCTGAGTTTCAGTTATACACGATTCATGGATGGATGGATAGATAGATAGACAGACAGACAGACAGACAGACAGACAGACAGACAGACAGACAGACAGACACTTATTTGATCCCAAAGGAAATTCAAGGATATTAAATAAGTTAAAAAAGCACATGTACAAAAAATTATATTCAAGAATATATATATTTCTTTAACAAGTTAAAACAGGTCTCGTAGCTCCACTAAAGTGTGTCTGTTAATGTCAGCTGAAACCCCTCCCCCCCCCCCCAAACCCTTTTATTTCACTCCTTCTCCAAATGCACTATTACTGTGTCTAGATCAGCTACTGCTGAGTCACCCCCCCAGAGAACAGCAGAGCTGCGCAAAAAGCCTGGTGAAGGGATTTTCTTATATGATGTCAAAATAGGTGGGAAAATTGATTGAATTGTTTCATCAAAAAAAATTTTTAAAAAACAAGGGATTGTAGCCTGGAGACTCATCTGATTTTCTAAAATGACTAAAAATTTAAAATTATTTTTACAGTCCAGCACCACTTTCTGACAGTTTCTTATAACCACAATATGTCACTCTGACCCTGAATGCACTCATAAACCTAGAATGTCATTAAAGGCCAATTTTGATCACATAAATATGACAGGATTCAGAATCATCATTTTAAGTTCTGTGTTTTTTTTTCCGTACTAGGCATCGGGAAGAAACATCATCGTAGTCTGAGACGTTGCTTATGTAGAAGACATGTATATTTTATATTGCTATATTGAATTAAACAATGCAAAATAATGAATGAAAGTTATAATAAATTAGGCTCTGTGTTTTGTAAATACTTTCTTTTTAGACATGTCATGCAGCCATGCTAATGTTTACTACATTTCATGCTTTTAGTTAACCTTTAAGAACCTTTAGTTCACCTGTTGGAGACTAATTATTGGACGTGGTGTTTTGAGACTGATGTAATGAGTGGTTTTGAGACTAATTTGTTTCCAGAGATTGGAGAAAAAGGCAGACCATATTCTTTTTAACTTATGATAACGCCATAAAAAATGCCAAACCATTGGACCATTTGGAAACTAGTGCACTCGAAGTCCAAGGCTGATTGGTCATGGCTAATAAAAAAAAACTCATTGACTCATCGACCAGTGCATCTCTATTTTATATATATATATATACTGTATATATTTAAGCTCATAAACTCAAAAAAAGAGAAAGAAGCAATACTCATGCAAAATGTGAGTATAAAAGATGTGTTTTCTGCAAAAACTGTGGAATTTTTAAGGAATTCCTAAATTTTAGAGTCAAATTTATTGAGTCAAACAGTTACTTGACTGGAGGGTAGCGCAGAAGATCATCAGCAAAAATATTATTGCTGTGTATGAGACATGACCTATCAAACACAAGTTCTGCAACTTTTCAACGATTATTAGATACTTTTAGTAGTTTATTAAATAATACGTCCAAACCTGTTTGAAATAAATCAGACGAAACTTCAGACTAAACAAATCTCAATTCCCAGAAACAGAATTGAATCAAACCAACACTCTTGCTACTGTATAATTCCCAGCTCTACTAGAAATCTGTCAAATTAAATCAAAGTTTCAAGTGTAACCGTGAATGTCTCCTCTCTCTCGCATATGACACTGTTCAGTTTACCGTATCTGTGTATGTTCGTGTGTGTTTTCTCCCCCAGGCATGGCAGTGTTGAGTCTGAGCATGCAGCACTTCATCGCAGGCCTCATCACTACACTCACCTTTACCTGTATGATGCACTGCACACAGAGAGCTGAGGAGACCATCCAGGTACCACACCTGACTCGAATAAACCTTTGTATTGTTACTGCTCCAAGACCTGCTTATTACACCATTCCATCCAATCCAGTGGCACTAAATTAAGTTTGGTGTTTTTTATCGACCATCGTGATGTGTCTATTCTAAAAAGAGAAGCAACAGTATAGCTTGAATTGAACCACATAAACAGTACACCAAGAGCATAGTACAGTAAAGCCAAGTACCACACTAGAATAAACATGAGTGCATTCATGTGAACACCATCTGATTAATCCGAATCAATTCTACAGCGGTGTGGTATAGATTTAAATGACATGCATCCAAATATCAAACATAGGTGTTTCTGGAGTTTCTGATTCATCCTTTTTTCTTGCCCGTCACCTCCCACTGTGTGAACTCAAAGCGGCTGTTTGTTTCCTCCGCAGACGATCTTTAATACAGAACGCACTGACAAACACGCCAACATGTCTGAATCCCCATATCAGTACACCGCGTGTCTGAGATTCTGCTTATTTATTTATTTATTTTCCCGAATCCGGGTGCGTTTGACACTCCAACCTCGTCCCCTGTCGCACAGCTGCCGCTCACCGAGCGTTCGAGAACTTCACAGGCGCGTTCCAGTGTCACTCATCGACTGTGCACGACGAGCTCGGAGCTTTTCATATCGACACATCAAGCAGGATGGAGCGCCGACGCCTTTTCATAGCCGCCTCATCAATGCCAATCACATGTTTTAAAAAGGAGCACATTTTTGAATTCTATTATTACATTTTAAAAAAGCGAGAAAAAAAAACACACAACCGTGACACATTAAAGTACACACTGGAAAAGCGGACGAAATGTCAATCTGTCCCTGAATTGATGTTTTTTTTTTTTTACTTTAGGTCTCTGAATCTTAGTTTACTAATGACATGCTGAACATATCACTGTAGCCTGTGTTTCTGTGTGTGTGCGTGCGTGTGTGTGTGTGTGTGTGTGTTCAGTCATCAGTCCGTTTGTGTTCCTAAGGCAGTATTGGGTGACGGACAGGTGATACTGTGAGTGCTTGTGAAAAGCTCCGGAGAGAGAAACGGAACACTTTAAACAAGTCTGCAGAAATAAAAGTGCTTCGCTCGACTCTAGTGGCCGAGCTGAGCGAGCGAGGGAAGTGTCTGAGTGCACGGGTGGTGTTCAGAGAACCGTACAAACTGTACAAAACCTTAGCAGGTATCTTCAATCAGGTTGTTTTTGGCTTCAATAAAACACCAAAACATGTTTTCCAAGGTTGTTATGGCAACCGCCCATGTGCATTTGTCCATAACAAGACTGAAAACATTGTTCGTCTCTTTGCAGTTGTTTGGAGTAGTGTGAGATCGCAAGCTTTATATCCTGTACAAACATGCAAGAGATCCAAGATGGCGCCGGTGAGGTCGACTGCTCCGACCACCTTTTCTTTGTTTTTGTTATTTAAGTTAGTTTTCAGTGTTTTAAAATCGGCAAAATCACCACCATTGAGTACATTAGGTATGATAGAGACACTCTTGTTTCTATTGGTATACAATGTACTCACAATTCGACGTTTTTAACTCCGGATCCGAGCTGGCCGAGTGAGATCCTGAGGGAGAACAATGGATGCGACGCGAAGCGGATGCCTCGAGGGAGACGAGCTGGAGTGAGGAACCGGCTCAGAGCCCGTGCACACCGCACACCTCTGCCTAGCATCCTGCTCGCCAACGTCCAGTCACTGGAGAACAAACTTGATGACCTCAGGGCCAGGATAAAGTTCCAGAGAGACATTCGGGACTGCAACCTTCTCTGCTTCACCGAGACATGGCTGAACCCAGTGGTGCCAGACCACGCCATACAACCAGCCGAGTTCTTCTCGGTTCACCGCATGGACAGGACGCAGGACTCGGGGAAGTCAAGGGGAGGCGGCGTGTGCTTAATGGTGAACAACAGCTGGTGCAACAGCGCGAGCGTTGTTCCTCTTCCACGCTCCTGCACACCAAACCTGGAACTACTGTCCATCATGTGTCGTCCTTTTTATCTTCCACGGGAGTTCACATCGGTCATAATCAGTGCCGTTTACATCCCACCACAAGCAGACACTGAAACTGCCTTATGCGAGCTGCATGAGGCACTCACACCGCACCAGACACAACACCGGGATGCTGCGCTCATTGTGGCGGGGGACTTTAATAGTGCCAACCTCAAACGCGCAGCGTCGAACTTTTATCAGCACATCACCTGCCCCACCAGGGGCGAAAGGACACTGGACCATTGTTATACCACGGACAAAGACGGTTACAAGGCACAATCTCGTCCAGCGTTTGGTAAATCCGACCACGCCGCCATCTTCCTCATGCCAAAATATAAACAAAGGCTGAAACAGGAATTTCCGGTTCAGAGTGAGGTCGCGCGCTGGACGGACCAATCGGTGGCCGCATTACAGGACGCACTCGATGACGCAGACTGGGACATGTTCAGAAACAGCTCCGATGATGACGTCAGCGTGTTTACGGAAGCGGTTGTGGGATTTATTGGGAAGCTAGTAGACGATACGGTGGAGAAAAAGACTATCAGAACGTTTCCCAACCAGAAGCCGTGGGTGGATAAAACCATCCGCGACGCTCTGAGATCTCGCACAGCTGCCTACAACACGGGACTTGCGTCGGGGGACATGGAACCGTACAAGGCTGCGGCATATAACGTGCGGAAGGCGGTGAAAGAGGCGAAGCAGCGCTACAGGAGAAAACTAGAGTCACAGCTTCAACAGAATGACTCTAGGAGCCTGTGGCAGGGACTAAGGACAATAACGGACTATAAAGCACCAACGTCCGGTATGACGAACGCGGACGCGACTCTGGCAGACGAGCTCAACACCTTCTATGCTCGCTTCGAGGCTGCAGCTAAAGACGCTAGCGATGCTAATGCTAACGGTGCTAATGCTAGCGGCGCTAACGGCTGCAGACAGGAAGACACTGCCAGCACCGGGAACGCGCTCATCATCTCCGAGCACGACGTGAGGAGAGCCTTCAAGAGAGTGAACACCAGGAAAGCAGCAGGACCAGACGGCATCTCAGGTCGTATCCTCAGATCCTGCGCAGACCAGCTAGCACCTGTGTTCACTGAGATATTCAACATCTCCTTATCTCAGTCGGTGATCCCCACGTGCTTCAAAGAGTCCATCATTGTTCCTGTCCCGAAGAAACCACATCCTGCTTCCCACAATGATTATCGCCCTGTAGCCCTCACCTCAGTAGTGATGAAGTGCTTTGAATGCCTTATCAGAGACTTCATTATTTCTTCACTACCCGACACACTGGACCCACTACAGTTCGCATACCGTCAGAACCGCTCCACAGACGATGCAATCTCTCATCTCCTCCACACATCACTCACTCACATGGACACTAGGAAAGGGAATTATGTTAAAATGCTCTTCATCGACTACAGCTCTGCTTTTAATACCATAATTCCCTCCACACTCACCACCAAGCTGGAGCACCTGGGACTGAGCTCATCTATATGTCAGGGGATCTCCAATTTTCTGACTGGCAGACCACAGGCAGTAAGGATGGGCGGACATGTCTCAGCTACACTCACTCTTAGCACTGGGGCCCCCCAGGGTTGTGTTCTGAGCCCCTGCTGTACTCTTTGTACACCCACGACTGCGTGGTCACTACCAACTCCACCTCCATCATCAAGTGTGCTGACGACACCGTCGTGGTCGGACTGATCACCAACAATGATGAGTCGGACTACCTAGAGGAGATTGGAAATCTGGAGAACTGGTGCCAGAGGAACAATCTCCTCCTGAACGTCAGTAAGACAAAGGAGCTGATAGTGGACTTTAGTACAAAGCAGGAGAGGAACTACCAGACCCCCGTCATCAACAGGAGCCCAGTGGAGACAGTGGACAGCTTCAGATACCTCGGTGTTCACATCACGCAGGACCTGTCATGGTCCTGTCACATCAACACCGTGGTGAAAAAAGCCCGGCAGCGTCTCTACCACCTCAGACGCTTGAGAGACTTTAGACTGCCCTCCAGGGTGCTCAGGAACTTCTACTCCTGCACCATAGAGAGCATCCTGACAGGAAACATCACAACCTGGTTCGGGAACAGCACCATGCAGGACAGACGAGCTCTACAGAGGGTGGTGCGATCAGCCGAACGCATCATCCGCACTGAGCTCCCTGACCTGCACTCGATCTACAGCAAGCGGTGCTGGACTAAGGCCAGGAAGATCATGAAAGACCTCAGTCACCCCAGTAATGGACTGTTCTCTTTGTTGCGATCTGGGAAGCGATTCCGCTCCCTAAAGGCCAACACAGAGAGGCTGAGGAGGAGCTTCTTCCCGCAGGCGATAAGGTCTCTCAATCACACCTCCACACAGGACTAATAACATATTTTTAAGCTCACAACACTGACTGGACAATCATGGACACATTTATACACACTTGCACTAAATATTTATACATCTGGACAATTGCACATGTCACTTTCACTAGTCACCTTTCATGCATATTTGCACAACCACTGACACTTTAAATTCTATATACATATACCCTATATTTCTATACTTTGCAATATTTTATTATGCCCTTATTGTACAGTTAATTTTACTAGTTAAATTTATTTCTTTAGTATTTCTTTTTTTATTGATTATTTATTTTACGTACAAGCTTTTATTTTCTTTTTAAGGTCACTGGTGGTCGTGCAAGCATTTCACTGCATATTATACTGTGTATGACTGTGTATGTGACAAATAAAATTTGAATTTGAATTTGAAGAGCTAAACCTCATGTGCAGTGTGTACTGTATGATCAATTATAGACTTTATTGTATCTAGAACTTTCAACAAAACATTAAGTATGCTGTGGATTATTTTACATTACTATTCATTAACATTTATAGATTACAACATACACTGTACTGTATATAAAGCGCTATACAATTTACATTTAACATAAAGCATATATACAGTTAATCTGCCTGAAGACTCTTGCTGATTAAGTGTGATTTTATTTTCTCATAAAAAAAAAAATCGCTAAACCATAAACTGTGTAAAATAGAAAGAATCGGACAAACGCTCTATAACGTCACCCCTGCGTTTTCTGAAGAGCCGGTTTGAATCTCCTTGGCAGAAGCTGACTCCGCCTAAACCCAGATTAATCCCTAAATGGGTAAGGAGCGGAGCAATCGGCACCTGGCTGTTGTTTGCAACCTGTTTATTTACCTTAGTTACCGCTAGCTAGCTAGCCTAGCTTTGTTACCGGTGGCTAACATTATATTGAACTCCATCATTCATACACTACACATCATCCTGCGTCTCTCTAATAAATTTCTTCTTGTAAGTTAAGCAACAACAATGATGAAATGATCCATAGCTGACACTAGGTTCGACCCTGCAGTGCAGCGATCACTCCAATAGCCCATGTCCCATTTAGGCCAAATTTTATGGCTTAATGTAGTTTTAACTGGAGTCAGGGGTAGCTCAGTGGTTAAGGCACTGGACTCCAGCTCGGAAGATCCCAGGTTTAAACCCCATGACCACCAAGTTGCCCCTGTTGGACTCTTGAACAGGACCCTTAACCCTCAACTGCTCATATGTATAATGAAATAAAAATGTAAATCACTCTGGATAAGGGCATCTGCAAAATGCCTAAATGTAACTGATGAGCAGTGTTGAGGGACGTTACTTTAAAAAGTAACTAATTACATTACAAAATTACTGTCATTAAAAAGTAATCAGTTACATTACAGCGTTACTTTCTGATCAAAGTATTCTACCTATAATTCTACCATCATCACTCAGCCAAGTTTGGCCCATAATCTGTTAACTACTAACAACAGAGGGGGGCGCGCACACACACTAACAGAATCACTGCTGTCTGGCTCAGGGATTACATAAATTGTCTGAATAACTGATTAAATGTTTGAAAATATAACTAAATAAATGAGTACTTAAATGGCGGACCTAATGCGTTAGATTACTCGTTACATCAGAAAAGTACTCTAGCGTGTTACTTTGTAGCTACATTATGGAGGCATTTTGAAATACCAGGCTGCAAACATGTTCGTTTCCGTTGTAAAGCCGTGGATTGCCTCACTTTTGGAGCCAGCGGTCATTTTTGAGTCCTATGGCACTTGGACTCATATGTCAGAACCAGAGGTTGCCCCTTGGTCCAGCCAAATCAGAAAACATCAGTGAAGACCTTCTCCACTGATGAAGTAACTATTATTTCCATTGTTTTTCTTACTTTTCAGGCGACTCATTATAGTTTCTTGGCCACGCTGGAGGTTTTGGGAAAGCTGTCTTTCAGCACCCTGGCTGGAGCCATAGTGGACACAGTGGGCTTCCCTATCGCCTTCCTCATCTTCCTCTTCCTCACCTCCAGCAGTGCCCTGCACGTCTGGAGAGCCATGGACACAGGGGTTTTGAAGGAACCGCTCAAAGAACAGCCGAAGTAAATCACAGGACAGGAAGAGACAGTCGTGTGTGTGTGTGTGTGTGGTTGCATGAATGACTGTATCCTAAACAATCAAACAGAGAAACAAGTGAGTAGGAGTGGACACGAAAGAGACAAAAAAAATAATACAGTTTTCAGCTTGAAATGCTGAAGGCATCAGTTAAACCAAACGTTCTATATATATATATTTCAATGCATATTCCAACGCAAGTGATTTTAGACAGGTCTGAGTTCTACATGTCTATAGGTGTCTATTGTGAAGAACTTGAAAGCCTTCACAAAAAGCAATATTGAATTTAGACTTCAACAAAATCCAATCATTTCAGTGTGATTGGACGAATTCGCTGCTCAGACACAAGTGAAGATCCTCATTTACACTTGGCTGTTTCATGTGTCCTGGATATCAGGATTGTGCTTGCATAAAATGTATCCACATACGAGGGTGTAAGTTTGAATGACTGACTGCAGATTCTAACCTGACCTGTCTAGAGAGCAAAGGTTTGGATATGAAGCTTGCAAGACAAATCCAGGTGCAAATGTAAGTGTTGATTGAATCAACGCATTTAACATCATAAAAAAACGAACTTGATTTTAATAAGGTGACCTGAGAAAAACAAAGATTTGTACAGATTAACTTATCAGATATCATGTCAGTTTGGTCAGTGATGTATTTGATGACAAGCGCTTAGTTAAAGTCTAATTAGGATTAAATCCTGATTCCAGACACATGAAAACTCAGGGTGTAAACAGACTAGAAAGCTCTCGCAGCAGCCAGATAGCGTCAGCATGTGAGAAAAACTGCGGCTCGTGCTAGCGGACCGTCCCTGTGCTTTTCAGCAGTCAGGAAATCCAAATAAGGCAATTAAACTGAGACATCACCGAGAGCATGTCATTAGGTTTACAAGGAAAACAAGTAGTAGCCAGTATTCTACACACATATTCAAAAGAGAATATAAATCAGCGTAATATTATTTAAAATGTATATTAGGATTTTAGGTCTCTAGTAACTGAAATGTAATGAAAATTCAGAAGAAAAATATATGATATGGAATCATTATACCTAGTAGGCTTTTGAATATGTTTTTCCCTTAATAACACCAAAGCTTAACTTATAAATTTTAATTGTATTTGAGCAAACATAATGTGCCAATTTAATCTGTAAGTTTTAAATTCATTTATTTATTTGTACATTTAAACTTTTTTTTTAAATAATCATTTAAATAGGATCATTTCAAAGTGCCATATATTTCCCCTGAAATACCCAAATCTGTATTATTATTATTATTATTATTATTATTTAGTCTTTTAGCTAGGCACCACGGTGGTGTAGTGGTTAGCACTGTCGCTTTGCACCTCCAGGGTCCGGGCTCGATTCCTGTCTCTGTGTGGAATTCGCATGTTCTCCCCGTGCTTGGTGGGTTTCGTCCAGGTGTTCCGGTTTCCTCCCACAGTACAAAGACATGCAGGTTAGGCTAATTGCTGTTCCCAAATTGCCCGTAGTGTGTGTCTGAGTATGTGTGTGTGCCCTGGGGATGGATTGGCACCCTGTCCAGAGTGTACCTTGTCTTGTCCCCTAAGTCTCTTGAGATAGACTCCAGGTCCCCACGACAGTGTATACAGGATAAAGCGGTATAGAAGATGAGTGAGGGGTGAGTGAGTGAGTCTTTTAGTTTACATGGATGTGAAATATTGTAACTTGAAATGTCTTGGATGCACAGTGAGATGATTGTTGGTGAGGTTTTTTTTTTTTAAGCACACCATTAATTTAAACTTCACTGGAGTGCTTTACATTTCCTATGCAACAATGCAATAAGGCTTGTTATTAACTTATTTGTTTATCTAATAATGTAGATCAGGGTATGAGAGTACAGAATTGCGAAGGTCCAGCCACATCCATCCTGATAAGCAGCTATGGAGTGAATGGCAGCAACAGGTACCTCCTAATTCCTTTAAGGACTATTAATGATCTTTTTTTTTTCTTCACATTGGCACAATAACAGTTTGGACTTGTGCCAAATATTCTGCATAAATCTGTCTGTTTAGAACTTTAAATTGTAGAATAAATGCACAACATTCTGTCCAATCCTCATTAAACAATTTATTTCTATTGTTGTTTTTTTCATTTGTTTTTTTTTGTAAACAAGCCACAGTATCAGTTAACTAATAAGACCAGAGTCAGTGAATAATAATAAAAATAAATAAATAAATAATCAATCGACTAGTAATCCTTTGCTTGTTCTGCATCTGTACTGCAGTACGCCAGACGACAGCCCTGATAATATATTGTTTTTAATTTATTAAAAAAAATTCTATGCAATAAATGGAGATAAATTAATTGATTTAAATTAAATTAAATACAAATCCATATGAAATAAAGAATAAGCATTAATAAAGGATTATGGAAATGAGGGTAATTATCATACAAACTAGCTGTTCATTGTTATTAAAATGTTGGCATCAGTAAGTTTAACATGTGTAGTCACATATTCACTTAAAGGATGCATACAGTAGGTTGTATAGGTGTAACAATACACTCCCGTCATGATTCACACAGGTTCACAATACTGTAGTCGTGTATCGTTACACACCGAAGAGAGGCACTTATGCAAATTTTAATGGCCTTAAATGTGCACAAAAAATCCAACATCAAAAGGAAATTCTGAGCAAAAATGCAAGCTTAAAAAATTAGTAGCATTATTTAATACTTACAGTATGTCTGGAGCAAATGATTTAGATGCCACACTTTTTTTTGTTTGATTTCTTTTTCCCCCACTGCAATCACTGTAGAGCCAGCACCACAATGCAAAGTGTTTAATATACCAGCATCTCCTTGCACAAACTCTATAAATAAAAACCTGCTACTGGTCTTAACGGTGTCTGTGTGTGTCATTTTGCAAGGGATCAAAAAGCAACGCTTCTTGTTTCCAGTTTTCATTCAGTAATAGTATTTGCTTACTGGGGCAGTGCTGGCTCAGGGGGTTGAGCCTCCGTGTTGCTGACTGGATGGTTGGGGGTTTGAGCCCCACCACCACCAAGTTGCCACTCTTTGACCCTTGGACAAAGCTCTTTAACCCTATGCCTATACAAAATCACTCCACTGTTGCCAGTTCCAAAGCCTGCACATGAAAGGTGGAGGATTGGCCATCAGGCTAGCGACCTGGCCCCATGAAAAATAATTTTTTGCCTATTTGGTTCGTGCACAAAAATTCATCTTAGTTTTTGACTAAAATAACATTTTGACTTTTTCTACCTACAGTAGACTTTGACCCTTTATTCACCCAAAATGAAGTGAAATTGTTTAAAATTACTTTATAATCTTGCATAGCCCAGCAGGAGTTTTTAGGTTGTCAAAACTTTGTATTGATGTAAATTTGGAAACATATGGACTTTAGAAAAACATTGGTATTAGATTCTTTTTGACTACCTGAAAATGGAATAATGCTGAATGAATGCCCCTAACAATGATGAAAAAAATGACCTCAAAACCAAATATTAATACCAAAACGATTGCAGTGGGAGTGTTGCAATTGAAACACTGGACCACAAGAGGACATACTGTACGCTGAACCTCCTCAATGTGCATACATAACCATAAGCACCTCAAACACTACAGTATATTACTGTAGATTAATTTGAAGGTCAAGATGCATGGTAATATTTCTTTCAGCACTGTGTGAATGGTTATTTAACATAAATGCTCTGATTAAAGGTTAAATTTCATCATTTTAAGGTTGTGTTTGCAATGTGTTTGGAGTCCTTAATTCAAAGTTATTTTACCAATGTCATTCCCATGTTTAAAAACAACATTGTCACTATGTTGAACGTCATCGTTACAACCAATCGTTATAGCCAATTTACAATGGTCATCCATCAGCAGGGTTCCTGCTGGGAGGCGATCTTCCTGCAAAGATCATTTGAACCCAGTTGTCAGATGCTGTCTGCTCAGGTTTGCTAAAGCTGTTTCCCTTTTCGCTTTAGATTCCTGTTCTTGGCTGACATGAGTTGAATCTGATTTGTTCTTCTGCTGTGGTCATTTGCCACAAGTGATGACAAAAGATACTTTTCTGTTTGCCACAGTTGTTACAAGCAGTTATTTGAATTACAAAGGACCTCAGTTTTGTCAGTTACAATCGTTTTGGCCTCTCTTTACTGACCACTGATCAGTGAGTAATTTTTACTCGCAAATTTAGTTTTTTGTTTGTTAGTTTTTCTGAATAAACCGTATAGACTGTGGTATGGCACGATACAAGCAGATCATTTTTTTAAATAATCAAACAGGTCTGTCTCTCACCAACAACCATGCCCCAGAGTCACTGATAGCACATTTTCCCCATTCTGTTATACAGGCCTGATCAATCTGGAATAGCATCAACAATAATATCTACAAATCCTAGCCTAAGGTGCCAACAACAGTCATTATGGCAAACCTGTGTATAGTGCAGGATGTTTAGTCCTTCTTCCATTATTAATAATAACTTTATTTGTCAAAGGTATATATTAGTTTGCACTCAGACAGAGAAGATTGTAGCATTTGATGAGCGTTTCCACAGTGTTACTGAGAGCGAGAGCAGTTTAGCCTCCATAGGCGAAAGTCTGGATACTTTAGGCAAAGTTAACAATCCCCCAACTCAGGCTTTAGAGCATTCATGGTGGGTTGGATGAGTAACGACTTATCCGATATTGATACTGTCCAGAAATGCTGAAGACTTCTCCAAGACCCTTCCAAGCTTTTATTAATACCAGGTCCAAAAGTTTCCATCATGATATGGTGTATGTCAGTACCCATGGCGTGGGTAAATTGCATATCTGTGAAGGACCCATTCTGATCACACTCTAACTTTAGATGGCGTTTCTGTTCCATCAAGTGCATCAGTGAAAGACCTTGGTGTGATTATAGATCCCAGCCTTTCATTTGAAGCTCATGTACAGTAGATAATATTACCAGGATAGCATTCTTTCACCTCAGAAATATGGCCAAGTTAAGGAATATATTGTCACTAAACGATTGACAGAAAACAGAAAAACTAGTCATGCTTATATCACTTCTAGGTTGGACTATTGTAACACCTTACTGTCTGGTTGTTCAACTAGGTACATAAACAAGCTTCAGCTAGTCCAGAATGCAGCAGTGAGAGTCCTCACTAGAACCAGAAGATATGAGCACATCACCCCTATCCTATCTTCACTGCATTGGCTCCCTGTGAAATTTCACATTGATTTTAAAATACTACTATTAACATATAAAGCATTAAATAGTCCCGTGCCGCAGTATCTGAGTGAACTGCTAGTGTCTTACAATCCGCCACGCCTACTTCGATAAAAGGATGCAGGTTGTTTTGTCAGTACCGCGTATTATGAAAACTACAGCAGGGAGCAGTTCTTCTTCAGTTTTTCTTACAAAGCCCCAAAGTTATGGAATAGTCTTCCTATAAATGTTCGGGACTCAGACACAGTCTCAGTGTTTAAGTCTAGGCTAAATACCTACAGTATTTATTTCGCCCAGCACTTTTATAAATAGATTTGCCATAAGGTAAAGGAGCAGATCTGGGGGACTCATGGACGTAGAGTATTATGGTGAACTGGTATGTTTAGGTGCTGTCTTCCTCACTCTCATTTGATCACTCAGGTTTGTTGACGGTGAGGTGATTGTTTGCTTTACATCTCAGGGAGCCCTCATGTTTCTGTTTCCTTTTGGCTCTCCCTTTTAGTTATGCTGTCATAGTTAGTCCTGCCGGAGTCTCTGCTTACACTCTACACTAAATATACATTCACATTATACATTGACTGGAACCATACATAACTGCCATCTCTCCTTCTATTCTGTTCTCTCTCTCTTCTCCTCTGTCTCTTTCCCTCTACCTGTCTCTCTGTTGAGCTCTACATGTCGCTCCTGAGCTGCCAGTCATCCAGACCCCCTCTGCTCTCTGGACCTGTCTGACTCGTCCTAGTGTCCTGCTTCTGGTTGGAGATCTTGTCGCATGGATGCCCGTGTGGTCTGCCTGGGATGCGTATGGTGACTGGGGATGGAAATCAGCAACCACTGATCATGACTTATTAAAACCATCCCTACAACCAGTGTAGCGTCATGTGGTGGGGATGCTTTTTGTGACATGAAAAATAGCCAGTATAGAGGGAAAAAGTCATGTTTAAACTGAAGAGCGATCCTAATCGAAAACCCTCTTCAGGATACTCAGGATCAGACCGGGTCACTGGTGAGCATTTTAACAAGATAATGACCTAAAGCATACTGCCAAGAAAACACAAAAATGTCTTTATGAACAACTATATGAAAGTAGAGTCTGGACCTGAACCCAACAGAGCATCTCTGGAGAGACCTGGCTGTGAACATTAGCATGAGCAATTCTGTCTAGAAGAATGAAGGAAAGGCGTTCTAAGCTTGGAGCGTCTTTCACAAACAGATTTGAGGCTGTCATTGCTGCCAAACATGCTTTACCAAGTACTAAGTGATGCATCTGAATAGTACATGAAAATATATTGGAAATGTCATGCTTTATATACTTTAAAAATTAATAAAACACCCAATACCTGTTTTTACTAAAGGTCTGAAAACTTTATGTTGGCACTGTATATGTATGTATAGTGTTGTTAAACAGTATTTGGCCTTTGTGTGATTTTCTCTATCAATACAAATTTGTTAAAGCTAATGGCTTTAGATCTTTAGGCAAAATGTAATATTATATACAAGAAACCTGAGGAAACCTAATTATGATACAGTATACTATGTTTATGGAACAATGCTATCCAGTACCTATTTCATTTGTGTGAAGTAATTACCCCCTTAAGCTTAATAACTGGTTGCACCACCTTTAGCAGTAATAACTGCGACCAGCCAAATCCTAACGAACATCAGTCCTCCACAGTAGTGTGGAGGAATTTTAGCTATGTCTAATGTATTTTTTTTTAATCAGTCATTGATTGATTCCCATTATTTCTAATTTCCTTGATGTTTTACATTCTTTCATCAAACATTCAATGTGTCAAAGTATTGGAATGCTAGTATAAAATGAGGTGTTTCCTTTGGATACAGAAAAGATCAAATCACTGCAAATGTACCACTCAACCTTTTAAATCCCTGGTAGGAGGTGCTTAGGTTTTTTGTGGTCTGGACACAGTGGTCCCCAAGTGGGAGGCGCAGGGGCAATACCTTTAAAACTGACTCATTTTCATGACTCATGACTCACTGCTTCTCTCAAGGTTTACCACAAGGCACATAATTGTGTTCAACTTGGTAGGTTCCCCCAGCAAGATCTCTCCATACTGAAAAATCAATAAAATATGGAGTGAGTGTGTAAACAACAACAGCTTTACCCACTGGGTTTGGCTCTTGGGCAAGCCATAATCACTGATAACAATAGGTTTACTGTGTAGAGCGATGCCCGACAGTCTTTCAATAAGATGTTTTATAAGGCATGTGCGACTTTGTAGAAGCAAAAACAGATCACAAAGATCCTGTGCTCTCAGGGATAAGGAGGGGAGACCAGGGGGGCCTTTTATAGATAACATTTAGCCCTTGGATGTTCATTTCTGATTCCACTGGTGCAGTGGGACAAGAAACAAGTCTTGTTTAAAGAGTTTCAGGTTGTGGTTAAGGTTATATATTTGTAGTGCATTGCCTCTATTGGTCCACTTGACCCCCATTATATGTAACCTCTAAGGGCCCTTGCCACTGGTTAAGAGCTTGACTTGTGCATTAATGTGAGCAATTTGGTGCTCTCCTGGTATAAACTCCAAATCCAGAGTACTGCTGTCACACTATTGTTCCTGGGCCTGACACAAATTTTCCTTTGTTTTCTGGACCAATGTGTGGAATTTTGCTCTAAGACCAAGGCCATAAGTCATTTAAGCTTTTCATTTTTCACTGTCCCTGGTCATTCTGACCTTCTGGAGGGTTGTGGGACATCTTATACTGTAAATAAGATATAAGATAACACTAAGCAAAAAGAGTGTAATCCCTAATAAGAGTCTTTTTTTTATCACTTTGAAGGCAAAAGGTTACACTTAATGCCATGATGTTATGAATCTTAATACAATCTTATTAGTTATAAAGACTTTTCCATGTCATGCAACACCTACATACATGAATGTTTGAATGATACATGTTGGCGACTAGACAGCTGAGTGTTTTACTCTGCCAGTGAAACCCAGACACCTGCCCTGCACATTTAACGTTTTCTCACCGCCCAACATACCCAGTGAACATACCCAGGTAATCAGCTAATTAACAACCTTTCCTTAATTAAAGTGGGTGTGATAGACCAGGGAAAACACTGAAATTTGCAGGACAGGTGTCTTCCATGATTTCCATGAGTTGAAAATCACTGAATGAGATTATGGTGAGCTGCATAGAATAGCATTTACCTGCAACTGTTTAGATTCAACAACTGGGTGGTGCTTTTTTTGTGTGTGTAATCTGCATTAATAGATAGGTCAGTGTGATTTCTCATCAATTACTTAACCATCAATTATTCTTACTTGGTTATAGTAAACCCCCAAAGGGAATCGACATGGAGGATAAGGATTGATTCCTGTTGATGCAGAGCAGCCATTAATGGCTATGGCCTTGCCTCCTCAGACAGACCTTGCTCTGATTTAGCAGGAACCATCCATGTTCTGTAATATTTCTATACAGTAATACCTGCCCAGATTAGTCCCCAAAATGTGTGGATGCGGGAGATAAGGATTGCCTCAAACTTATGTATTTGACTGTGGAAAAGTATTTAGAAAGGCAGAAGCCAATATTCATAAACTTTCCATCCAAGCACACTTGTATTTTTCCCTAATGTCCCACACTGAATCCTGAGTCCACCAAGACTTGATATGTACCCACTTGAACATTCATTGGCATGTCTTACATTGTATGGCCAAAAGTTCTTCCCCTTTTGCTGCTGCTATATCAGCCTCCACTCTTCTAGGAAGTATTTCCAACATATTTTTGGAATATTCTTCTAAAGAATTTGGAAAAAAGCACAAATGGTTGGGTATGGATGTTGGGTAAGAGGCCCAGATGTGCACCCATTATTTCAATGAATCCCAAAATGTACAATGGAAGTTGGGCTTCTCTTTCAACTTTAACAGAGAATGTTTTCATGTATTTCCATTGTATGGACATACATGAAATTGTATGGACATCCAGTTGTCATGCTGGAACACATTAGTTTTATCTAATTTTCAGTGAATGACATTAAAAATTTCCCGATATATCAGGGAAGGCCTGGCGTGCGCCAGGGATCCAGAATAAAGCCCTTACTTCCATGTTGATCCTGATAATGCCTATTTTCTTGTATCATATATGGTGTTTTTCTTTGTGTGGATTAGGACTGGGAGAGGAGAGAAAGAGCGAGAGACAGAGAGAGAGCGAGAAAAAAAAAGAAATAAAGACCTGCCAGCTGAATGTCTTTGTCCAGCTATGTTTGTGAAGCTGTCTCATCTGCCGATTCAAGAAACAAACTACTTCAGCACCACCAGTTTGACAATTCTATCCTGTCCTCTTTCTTTTTAAAAAGCCACAACCAACAGTTGTCCCTAAATTGTTGTGTGAAGATGAATAGGTATACAGTATGTATTAAGCAGAAGAATTGTTGGATTACCGATTAAATATTTTGAGCTTTTAATGAGAAGATTTCAAATAATTGCACCATGAACTGCCCCTGAGGGGCTTTAAGTTTACCTGTTGTCCAATTAAACACTAAAACATCTCAATCTGGAACTATTTTGGAATAATCTATGTTATGGTATCCTGGTAATGGAAAAGAGTCTACACCAGGTACCTGCACAACTAGCTACAGAAGAATGCTGTAAGCAATTCATCTTTCAAATATAATGTAAACACACAATTGCACACAATTATTATAGCCAACAAAGTACAGATATTCAGTTTGTCAAGTGCAGAAGGGCAAAAAATAAGAACATAAAAATAAAAATATCACAATTAGCAGAGCTCTTGCATTTAGAAAGCATTTTTGAAAAATGTGTCCCTGATCTTCTTCCCAATTGTTTGTTTATGAAATTGTGCTATCACCTGAAATGCTGCATCAGGTTTCAAATTGCCTCTATGTGGAAAGACTTATCACACACTAGGTCCTGAAAGCATACAAGAAAACAGATTTAGGGTTCCTCCAACTGCACAATTTGGCCCTAGTGCAGCTGGATTGAAAACACACTCTTGGGGGAAAATGCCATGCAGGTGTGGAAAATGTAGAGGAGGGCAACTGGTAGACTGTGAAGAACAGACGGGACAGTGTGTCCTGTGGTGTCGATTGGAAAGAAACCCCCAACTGTGGAGCTGAGATTGGGAAAAGTTTTCCAGCTGGGCCAGAGAATCTCTAGAAGCAAGTAAAGCATGTTGGAGCAGGGTAAATAGATTAAAACTATGTGCTGTTGAGCGTATTAGCAAACCATTGGATGGTGGAAATTAATGGTATAGTAACTGAGCAGAAACTGTAAACACCTTCATTACTTCACAATATCAAAGAAGCCTACTGTGGAAATGTGTGGACTTTACAATTATGCTCATCTGTTTAGATGCAACTTCTCTTTGTGTAAGGACATTGTCATTTGCAGCACTTACATAAACCCTACTTGAAGCACTGTCAATTCAATGTTTTATTTAAAAAGTGGTCAATATACAGTATTTATATTTATACTACCTGGCCTGAAAAAAAGTAGCACAATAATTTTTTTTTTATTGGAACACCTTTTGCTTTAATTACAGCTATGACATTGTTTCAATAAACTTATGAAATGACACAACTTTTATTTCCATCCATAGTAACATTGATATCTCTCCAAGATCGTACCGGCACTGTCACCTTGCACCTCCAGGTTCTGGGTTCGATTCCCAGGTTGTTTATGTATGCATGTAGTTTGCATGTTCTTCCCATGCTTCCAGGTTCTATGGTTTCCTCCCACAGTCCAAAAAAATACAGATTAGTCTGATTGGTGTTTCCAAGTTGTGTGTGTGAATGAGCTGTGAATGTTGACCGGAGATTTAACCACGGTTGTATAGATTAGAATAAATGCAATTGTCACCATTGGCCTCCATGGTCTGTAGGTGGACTAGAGAGATTCCTAGATGGATGGCTGGAAGATATTGTATTGATGATGGGTCAATGAGACGGACAGCTTCTCAATGAATCTTCTCCAGCCCACCCTAAAGATTTGCAATGGGGCTTAAGGTCTGGACTCTGTGGTGGCCAAACCATGTTTGGTCATTCAGTATATTTACGTAGTGAACTCACCTTATTTTTGGGAACATAATGTTGCTAAGCCTAGACCTGAGCAACAGTAGCAACCCTACATCAGAATACTGCCCCCACAAGCTTGTACAGTAGGCACGATGTATGATTGGTGCATCAACTCATCTGCCTCTTTTCTTACCCTGATGCACCCAACACTCTGGAACAGGGTAGATCTGGAATCATCAGACTATATAACCTTTTCCCATTGCTCCACAGTTCTTAATGCAAATTGAAGCCTTTTTTTATATAAGCCTCACTGGTTATATATACTGTACATCATCTGCATATACTCATATATATGAGTGGTTTTCGGCGGCACGGTGGTGTAGTGGTTAGCACCGTCGCCTTGCACCTCCAGGGTCTGGGTTCGATTCCCCGGCCAGGCTCGATTCCCGTCTCTGTGTGCATGGAGTTTGCATGTTCTCCCCGTGCTTGGTGGGTTTCCTCCGGGTACTCCGGTTTCCTCCCACAGTCCAAAGATATGCAGGTTAGGCTAATTGGCGTTCCCAAATTGACCGTAGTGTGTGAATGAGTGTGTGAATGTGCGTATGTGTGTGTGCCCTGCGATGGATTGGCACCCTGTCCAGGGTGTACCCTGCCTAGTGCCCGAAGTCTCCTGGGATAGGCTCCAGGTCCCCCGCGACCCTGAATAGAGGATAAAGCGGTACAGAAGATGAATGAATGAATGAATGAGTGGTTTTCTTAGGCTGTTTAGTTGGGGATGAAACAAATCAATTATGCATAGTGTAAAGACATTATTTTAGAAAATGACTTGTGATGGGAATACACCTTGGATGGGATGTCAACTTATCACAGGGTGCCATGCACACAAGTACAATTATTTAGCATAGTGGAATTCCTACAATAGAGAAGTGCTGAAATTGCTGTCATTGATCAAAGGTTTCTTATCAATGACTTCTTAATTCCTGAAACTTCTAAGTTCCTAAAAGATGTTAACTTTTTTTGTACAAGACAAGTTTGTATATAGGTTAGTGTATGAATCTCAGACATTAAATATTGATTTGCTATCCTGTGAGAGAACACTCATATCTTGATCAAAGTGGTTTGGTCGAAGGAGAGGAGCTAGGAGACTGTGAGGAACAGGCGGGGCATTCTGTCCTGCAGTGTTGATTGGAGAGTGAGACGCCTGACTGTGGAGCCAAGATTGGGAAAATTTCTCCAGCTGAGACGGAATGAGCGAGCCTGTTTCAGAGAAAAGTGGGTTTTCTGCATTTGTAGCTTACTGTATATTCAGTGTTAAACAGCAATATCACTGTCATGGATATATAGCTGCTTTACCACACCTAAGTAAACCTAATGGGTGATTCCACAATTGGGGTGCCTTTGCTAGAGTAACTCTTGAAATTACTCTTATAATACTCAGTAGTAAGTAGAAGACTTTCATTTAACCCAATTTAATTTGTTTTGGCAAGCAGAATTACTACGTACATATACAAAATGTGTGGTGGTAAATGCTTGAGAGCGCTGAGGGCATTCTAAAGATTTATTCCATTGCATAATTTGGCCTCATCAGTCAATAATACATCATTAGATATAAGGAAAAGATAACAAGGAGATGTGTTCTTTCCTTCCCATGATATGAATGATGCCAGACCCTTTTGAACATGTGATTTGTGCACTAGTATTTAAACATTTCAGAGGGAAATGTGCTCACAACAGGGTTGAGTGGGTTTTGTCCAGACTAAAAGGTCGGTTTTATTTTTTTCCTAACTTGAAATGCATTACTGATGGAAAATGATGTTTCAAGCACAAAGTGTTTAATTGAGTCATGAATTAACACAAAAATAATACGAGTTCTGTTATGCTTAGTAGTTGTACCATGGTACTTTTTTGCTGATATAGTACATGCACCACACTATGGTATGTACTTTCTAGCACATGGTTCTACCATGTAGTGTGGTATGGCATGATGCACTACACACCAGGACACTGTCAAAAATGTTATACATATTTCTATGACATAATGCTAATATTTATTTAGTATGGGTCCATTGTATGTACTGTAGCATTAATTAAATACTATAATAATGGTACCGTCTGTACTATACCATACCACTAGCATGTGTTAAGATATCTATTCTGGTACAGTATAGATCATGTTAGATATCTGCTAAACTTTGGTAGCCACGGTGGCATCCAATAAGTATCATGTATCTAAAAAAAAAGTGAATTTCTCCATGGGGATGAATAAAGTATCCATCCATCCATCCATCCATCCATCTATGAAATTAACCAGAATAATTCAACTCAATTCAATTATTTATAAAGCGCTTTTAACAATATTCATTGTCCCAAAGAAAGAAAAAAAAAAGAAAGAAAATTTTTGGAAATGTACTGTATATATGTGAGAAAAATGTGTCTAGATAATAATGAGATGAATGAATGAATGAATGATGAATGAAATGGCTCTGATGAGCCAGGGTGACGACGACAGTGGCAAGGAAAAACTCCCTGAGATGGCAATAGGAAGAAACCTTGAGAGGAACCAGACTCAACAGGGAACCCATCCTCATCTGGGTGATAACAGATAGAAATGATACAACATCATGTGTGTTATGCAGCTGAAAGTTCAATATAACAGAAGTTCTAGAAATTAACATGAAGACCAGTTCAGCATAGGGACGAGTCAGTAGGTGCAGAGGGCAGATGAGGTCTGGATCACTGGAAGCACAGGAGCAGCATGTGTAGCTCCAACCATCATAAAGCAGAATCCAACTGGAGCTGGTCCTTCTCTGGATGCCTCAGGAGAATACAGCGGTACGTACTATACAGTAATACTTCCATGGTACGGACTGACATGCCATAGTACCAACCATGATATTCATCAAGTATGGTGACAAATACTGTACCATAGTACTACCATTTTACCTTTTGATATGTCACAGTATTCTACTAAAGTTGTTTTCTAAGTGTTTCTGTTGATATTTTCCTGAAAGGTGCACAAAGGGTGTTGTGAAGGACAAGTAAACTGTATTTCATATTTCCCTTACTTTAGATGATGTACTGTACATATTACGTTACAAGCATTCATTCATTCATTCATCTTCTGTACCGCTTTATCCTCTATTCAGGGTCGCGGGGGACCTGGAGCCTATCCCAGGAGACTTCGGGCACAAGGCAGGGTACACCCTGGACAGGGTGCCAATCCATCGCAGGGCACACACACACATACACACACTCACACACTCATTCACACACTACGGTCAATTTGGGAACGCCAATTAGCCTAACCTGCATATCTTTGGACTGTGGGAGGAAACCGGAGTACCCGGAGGAAACCCACCAAGCACGGGGAGAACATGCAAACTCCATGCACACAGAGACGGGAATCGAGCCTGGCCGGGGAATCGAACCCAGACCCTGGAGGTGCAAGGCGACGGACGTTACAACCATGATATTCATAAATGTAATATCATGACACAAATTTTGTAATTATCCATCAGTGATGAAGTCACTTTAGTACAGACAAAAGGTTTCTCCTGAAACTGCCTTTCAGGACAGGAAGTTTACTAGTTTTTTTGGCCATAATTTTCTGCTTCTGTTAGAAGATGCCTCTCAGCGCTATATCACAGTGATATTTTGTTGTCTATTATAGTACATGACATTGCACAAGGAAGTAATGACAGCACAAAGAGATACTATCATTTACTTGAAAGGAAACAAACACTGCTTAATCAACTGCTGCCAGGAAAATTCTCGATTTTAAACCACCTGGTCACAAGAGTCAGCTACCACTTTTCCATGTTTAATGATAAGAATAATGACATTTAAAAAAAAAAACCTTTCACCATTTAAAAGAGACAGAGAGAAAGAGTCCTTTCCACAGCCAGGGGTGATTTTGCAGTCTTACACGAACAAAAGTGTTTTGTTGGATGCCCCAAAGGGAAGAGGTGTCAGCTCATTTGGCTGCAGCTTTTGTACCAGGGCCGGCAGAACCCGCTGGTGGCTCTTTGTTGAAGAAGGAAACCTTAGCCGGGAGGTGCGAGCCTCGCGTAGATGCGGTGGCATCGGATGACCCCTCCGTTTCCTCTCTTGCTATTTTACCTGCCTTTTTTTGTTTGTTTGCTGAACCTGATGAGATCAGATCTGCTTTCTGCATAATGTTATCCCCTATCTTTTTTTTCTTTCCTTATTGTACTGTCTTGTTTTTTTCTTTTTTTTTCATATTAACATACTTCCTCTACCTTTTCTCCTCCACCTCCATTCTATCTAGAGAAGAAGTATTAAATAAACTACCTAGCTTTGACTGGATCAGAGATAATATTGGATGTCTATTGTATATGCAGATGTATCTTAAGAAGACGTTTAATATGATGTTGGCTCACCCTCTGCAGCTATAACAGCTTCAACTTTTCTGGGAAGGCTTTTCACAAGGTTTAGGAGTGTGTTTATGGGAATTTTGATAATTCTTCCAGAAGTGCATTTGTGAGGTCAGACACTGATGTTGGACAAGAAAGGCTGGCTCACAGTTGCCGCTCTAATTCATCCCAAAGGTGCTCTATTGGGTTGTTCATCCCAAGTTCATCCACACCAATCCCGCTCATCTATGCCTTTATGGATGTTGCTTTGTGCATTGGTGCGCAATCTTGTTGAAACTGGTGTGGGTTTTTTTTTTTTTTGTGTGTGTGAGTTTTGCTTGGCCCTTACTTCCAGTGAAAGGAATTCTTAATGCTTCAGCATACCAAAACATTTTGGACAATTTCATGCTTCCAGCTTCGTGGAAACATTTTGGGGATGGGCCCTTCCTGTTCCAGCATAACTCCAAATATATATATATATTATGGCCGGGACTTGATTAAAAAGAATAATCAAATTAATTAGAGGCTTTGTAATTAATTAATCAAAATTAATCGCATATAAATATTTGACCTGAGAACAGTGAGAAGTAAGTTTTTTCATATGGATTTTTAGTATACAATTGAATAATGACTGAATACATAAGCTTAAGCAACAAAATATTGTTTATTTTTGTTCAAACAAGTCCAACAGACCAGTGCAATATTGCCATTAAGTGTAGCAATAGAATATTTAGAAATATAGTAGCCTACATTTAAGAAATTCAGGTACCCTATAGGTAGGTAGACCTTCTGTAAACTGTTTTTTTAAGTAAAACACAATACTTTCAAGTACATTCAGAACATTGGAAACCCTGACGCTTCCATCCATTCGTTTTTTATAACAAAATTTCATCAGCTTCTTTTTAACGCATAAAAATTTTTTTACGCGTACACATTAAATGTTCATTGAAGGGTTGATTTAAATGGGACTGTCTAAACCTGCTTTTCCCAGACATTAATTCTCATTACACCTTGTGAACAAAACTACAACGCTGCTTTATGTGTTTAAAATACTGTAGAATGCTTATGGTAGCGCAAGGGATAACAACATCCTTCTTTTATTATAGATAAAATAATTCTCCTGTTTGTACTAGCTCAAGATCATTGTTCCAGTCTGGTTCTGTTTTTATGTGCAGTTCCCAAAGTAATTTTTTCTTTGTGACGATTGTTATTGTATTTCTTAATTTTCCTACCCAATTAGAATAAGGAGACAAGAAGCCATTAGGGGAAAATATCTCTTTTAACACATTTAGTTTCAGGACACTATAAGGCATTTCCCAACTGTCTTGGTGCTGTACTTTTCCAACTAACTACAAAACAAGCAGAAATTTTTTTTTTTCAGTAGCAACCGATTAATTTTGTTTATAATTAAGAGCCGTTGTCCATAGAGATCAGTGATACAGTGGAACCTCGGATTACGAGTAACGCAGTTTACGAGTGATCCGCAAGACGAGCAATGATTTTTAATTAATTTTAACTTGAAAAACGAGCATTGTCTTGGTTTACGAGCACCGAGTATCATGTATCACAGCTGAGCCAACGGTTTTTCTCTCTCTTGCACTGCGGAATTGTGGGTAATCGTCTCCCATGTTGGGTCTTAGTGTTTGCAGAGTTTCTGTGTAAGGCAGAGAGTGTGCGTGTGTGTGTGCGTGTGTGTGTTTGTGTGTGTGTTCACGCGCATGTAATTTGACACCGTGCTCCCTTACTCACACCAACACACACACATACACACACTCTCTCTCTCTCTCTCTCTCTCTCTTTCTCACTCTCGCCTTTGCAGGCCCCCTCCCACCCCCTCCTTCTCTCAGCTTCTCACACACATACAGACACACACTCTCTGCCTTACTCAGAAACCCTGCTCTGTCGCGATTCTTTTCAAAGGTAAACTGCAGGTTCATTTGTTTGTTTTTTTTACTTTACAGCAGTGATTCAGTTAGTATGCGCCCACGTGAGTGTGAATAGCGATGTCCCCTGCTAACTTTTCCGATAAAACAGTCTCTCCGTTAACACACACACACACACACACACACACACACACACACACACACACACACACACACACACACATTTTTGTCTGTCTTTTTGTCTGTTTGTTTGTGCACAGATCACATAAAAACTACCGAAGGAATTTTAATGGGGTTTTACAGAAGTATTTTGGAGCTTGAGGTAACTTTTCATCACACTCAGATCACAGAAAGAGAAGATATGCTACTTTGAAATATAAATGGAAATCGCCCTTATATAATTAAAAAATCAACCGTAAAAAAAATTAATAGTTAATTAAAAAATTTAACAGATGGCATTACATTATTTAAATACGCTCATAGGTGTGCAGTTGAAATCTACTTAATAAACGTGATCTCATACTTTCATTGTAACATTTAAAAATTGAAGTTAATTCCAAAATTCTACAGATGGTATTGTACATTTTTAAAAACACGCTTATGAGCATGCAATTAAATTCCATGTGAATGAAATCTTAGGCACATTTAGTTTTTAACATATTTTTCTTTGATTTAAATAAGCTATTTAGCAAATAAATGAGACAGTTTCCTTAACCGGGCGGCACGGTGGTGTAGTGGTTAGCACTGTCGCCTTGCACCTCCAGGGTCCGGGTTCGATTCCCGGCCAGGCTCGATTCCCGTCTCTGTGTGCATGGAGTTTGCATGTTCTCCCCGTGCTTGGTGGGTTTCCTCCGGGTACTCCGGTTTCCTCCCACAGTCCAAAGACATGCAGGTTAGGCTAATTGGCGTTCCCAAATTGACCAGAGTGTGTGTGTGTGTGTGTGCTCTGCGATGGATTGGCATGCTGTCCAGGGTTAACCCTGAGTCTCCTGGGATAGGCTCCAGGTCCCCGCGACCCTAAGCGGTATAGAAGAAGAATGAATGAGTTTCCTTAACCAAATTTAATGACATAATAAACATTTTAATGGCATATACTGCATGTGACTCCAGGCCTTCCGCAACCCTGTACCCAAGATAAGTGGTACAGAAAATGAATGAATGAATGAATGAAAAGATTACTTCAACTTGGTTTTCACAGACAAGGTCATGTATATCCCACAACATTTCAGACTTCCTGCATTGTCATCATCTGTTATTTTCATTTTTAATCAGTTCACATTTAACTGCATGAAGCATGGCATGGTTAAATGTGAATCACTCACTTTTTAAATGACTTGATTTGAACCTAAGCCGAATCTTGGGAATTCCTGGTGTTGGGGAAGCGGGTAGTCGTGGTGATGATGACAATGATGATTGGAGTAACAAGAAATGCTTGAGTTGAGATGGTGTCAGGTCATCTGAAGGTGCATAGCTGATGATGGTGATGATGATGGTGATGATGGTTCTGACTATAAATGCTGGTGAATGCTGATGTGTTCGCTTCATTTGCACCGGTTGGCAGGGATGGAAAAGCAGGTCTCACCCTATATGTGGTGTAACAAGGATGTGTGTGTGTGACGACCTGGGTTATGACATGCTGCCAGCTCATATGTCGTGAGGCTGAGTCCGTGGCGTATCTCTCTCTTGCTTGTTTGTGCCATTATTACGGTGGCAGGAGATGTCTACTCTCTCTTTCACTCCCTCTCTCTTGTTTATCGTCTGCTTCTCTAAATTCCTCTCTTGACCCCCAAGTTTCAATCACTCAAATGCTTAGTCCCCTTTGTCCTGCTCCCCCTTTTATCATCCTTCTCTATTGTCCTTTCCTGTTCTCTCCATGAGTTTGTTCTCTCTTTACAGTATATCTATTCTTAATGGCATCATGGTTAAAAAAATATATATTTTTTTGAGTGCTAAATTAAATAATTAAAAATGTCATGTAAGGTCTAGTAGTTGTGATTCAGCTTTACTCCTGGCGGAAAAACATGCAAAAACAAAATCTATTTCAAGTCAGGAGAATAGCTGTAGTCACCATAGCTGATGTTATGTCCCGGTCATGAAAAAGCTGTTACGTGTGTTTTAGCATCAAATTATTGTCCTGCAACAACTGATGCAGCCATCATGCATACTGTCCATTGTACACGCCTTTAAAGGCAGTGTTATGAGTAGGGTTGCTCCAGTTGATCAGGGCTCTAGGCTCAGCGTCATTGAAGTCATGAATGAATCATTTTCACATATGTATTGGCCACCACAGCATCTTGACCTAATACCAAAAAGTATTTCGGATGTGTTGGAAAAGACCTTACGAATTGACTTATCTGCCCATCATCAATGCAAAACTCTTCCATCATCAATGCTGAAAAAAGAGTGCACCTCTGCACAGAATAGAATGTTGTGAAACAATGCCATGCTGAAAGTGGACTTTAAAAGTGAAAGATAATCATATAAAAGAGTATGCACTTTTTTCCTTCCCAGTCAGTGTATTTTTTGCTCTAATACAGGATCCTGGCTAGTCATTATACACATTAATTGTGTGTGTGCATACACTGTAGACCTGTGTGATAGACTAGGAATTAATTTAGTGCTCCTTGTTTGGCTTAGGTGTAGTAATTTGCTGCTCTGAGAGCTTGTAAGGCAGCACAGATTGTGTTTCTCTCTGTAACACCCGTAGGCTCCAATTGACTTGCTTTACAATAGAGACTAATATGTCCTCCTTATATATTATTTTTACCCCAAATTACACCAGTGTGTGCATGTACTGTATGCTGTATACAGCACAGTATTCCAACAGAAATCCTAGTCTTATTCCCGTACACCTGCATACAGTAATAATCTATAATTAAACTCTAAGGTGTCACAGAGAAGAGGATGGATTCGTTTGAAGTCTCAAGGTTCCTTTCGTCCTGTCCTCCTGTCTTGTTAATTAGCAATCAAAATCAGCACCCAGATTTCTATAAGGCTTCCTTGTGACCATGTCCACTGTTTAAAGAAATAATCAAATATGTATGAAGTGTATAGAGTCATAACCGTCACTCTAATCATTGCATGACAAGTATCTGTACTACGGTAGGAAACACCTGTACTGTATACACCACTGATTTTCAGAAGTATCTACAAGTACCACTGAGTGTATACATCAAATTACACCAAGGTATCCTACAATGGTATAGCCATTTGTTGCCATGGCAAGTAATCCGCTCAAGGATTTTGACAGGAGACATTCACACCTCAAGATCCATTTCGCATTATATACCTTTGCACATCTCTTCTGTTCCGTAATGGTCTTTTATCTCAAACTTGATTGGTTGAACCTTGACATCTATTAGAACATTACCCAGCCACTTTCCTGTTAATTTTATTTTATTGGTCACACATTTTATTTAGCCCAACCCATGCTCTCATAACTTAGTGACTTGTTTGGTTATTGGCCAGGTATGTATCAACCCTATCAACCGCCCCCCACCCCAACACACACACACACACACACACACACACACACACACACACACACACACACACACACACACACACACACACACACACTGTACTATACATCTCTCAAACCTTTTTAAAAAAAATTGATTCAGAAATTAGTTTCTTAAAATTAAACCAAACACTAATAAATATACAAAGCAAAGTAAGAATAAGGGGAAAAAAACTGAAGGAAGATATGGAAAATATGGATATGGAAATGAGCAATTATAAAGGTGCATTTCGATTACTGTAAAGGCAATACTAAAACAAACATCTGCACCAGTGCTTGTTAGAGTTCCTAAGATGAATGTCCTTCTGGCTTGGTTCCAATAGCGTAGCACATATCCGCCTCCAATCTGCACTGAAGCTGCTGGCAAAGCTCCACCAGTTGTGGGTTTCTGTGAGGTGTAAAGCTCACAACCCACACCAGTCATCCTCCTCATTGGCCATCAGTTCCAGCACTGCAGACTGCCTCGGTTCTCTCTCTGCGTCTGGTTAAACGACCCTACACCTGTACTCCAGCAACTGCAAAACACACCATACTACCATGTAAAACTACATATAGCATAGCGTGATTAAAAACAGCATTCTACCCAGCTTGTGGATCAAACTTATGTGAGTTGTTTTTTATTTTATTTTGGATTACAGCTTCCTGTAACATTGAATTATAAACGCACTTGGACTGCTATACTTGGAGAGTTATAATTTACTACTATATTGTCAGCTAACATAAAGCTCAACTTACTGCCATGCCCACGTTATGTGTCTTCTTCACTCTTTTATGCACATGGTTGACTTTTCCCGCAGTCTTTGCTCATCGGAAACTTGCGCTGAAGTGCATCAAGATGCAGGATAGCCTCTTTGAGAAGAACAGTGTGTGATGCTTGTGTCTCCGTCAAACCCTCAAGCTGACGAGACAAAGGCACACCATGGCTAATCTCCCCATGGCTATGATAAGAAAGACAGCACCTCTACCTTCTCGTCACTAACATACGAAAGGTCTTTACACCTCACAACCATCACTCCTCACTGCTAGCTGTGAGGATTTCTCGAAAATTTCACCGATTCCTGTATACATCCACATACATAAAGGATCTGGTTGTTTCACGAAAGTAACTTTTGCATTCTACCTTCCCAAGAACTCTGCCTCATACATCTGGCAAACGTAAAAGTTTAGCCGGGATTTCCCATACCCATTTTCTTCCGGATACAGCTCTTTTCATGCAGTGAATATGATTTTCATATAACATACAGTAAGTCTCACAGACCTGCAAAGGAGTGCTGCTTGACTTTGGGAAGGTGGATATGGCCAGACATCCTGTAATATAATTAAATACTGATCCTGAGACAAGTTAAGATGATGAAAGAGCATTCGTGACCTGTGTATTTATGACCCTAGCAATGTCACTGATCTTATTTGGTGTAACCACTTTCAAAGTCAGAAAGGTGGACAGAGCATTAGAACCTGCCTTCTTGTTTATTTCACGATTTGTTTTTCAATTACATTTGCTTATCCTCTCTACACTGGGTTCAGGAAAATTATATTTTGGGCTCTACTTAAACCTTCCTTTTCAGCGATGATTTCTTTCTTTCTTTCTTTCTTTTTTTTTTGATGACCTTTGAGACAAAATATAAGATATACACATTTAAATAGGACTTCCTAGATAAATCCAGATGTAGGAATTCTGATAAGGGCGGTGATTGTATTAAATTTTAATTGAAGTAGAAAAAAATGTTTGTCTATTAACCTCACCACTTAATAGAGCAGTTAATTCTCACTAAGCAGTTATTCATACATAATCTCTACTAATGAAAAAGATAGAGAATTTAGGCACATTGCCCCATTTTGCTGAATGTGTTTTCAAATCTTTCACTCAAATATATTCAAATAGTAAGTAATATTAAAATGTGTGAATGAATAAAATCCAAATGTAAATTATATTAATAGGTCTATAATGAGAAAGCTAAGATGACAGTAGCAAGATTAAAGAATCAGAGAAAAAGCAAACAGTACCCAGATAGCAAGGTGACATTGATTCAATGTTGAAATTTCATCAGAATCATCATTTTGGTTGAGGTTGATTATTCAATGCTAAATAATGTTGAATCAATGTTGATAATTCATTGCTTTTCTGTGTTGAAAAGACAAACATTGAATCAATGTTGATTTTTGGTTTTGGAACCCATCCTCATTCAACAATGTAAGGCAAATTAAATTAACTAAGTGCATGTCTATAAAATGTGTATGCATGTGTGTATGTGTTTAAAACAGGTAAAAAAATTGACTACGAGAGATTTGCCATCATGCTTAAAAAAAAAAAAAAAAAAAAAATATATATATACAGAGGTGTCAAGTAACGAAGTACAAATACTTTGTTACCTTACTTAAGTAGAAATTTTGGGTATCTATACTTTACTGGAGTAATTATTTTTCAGCCGACTTTTTACTTCTACTCCTTACATTTTTAAGCAATTATCTGTACTTTCTACTCCTTACATTTTAAAAATAGCCTCGTTACTCTATTTTTATGATCAGAACGCGCAACCCCCCCCCCCCACCCCGGTCGCATGATAAGAACGCGCACAACGCCCGCTCCCCCCAGGTCGAAAAATAAGAACGTGCACAACGCCACCCCGGTCGCATGATCAGAAAGCGAGACCTTCATGCTTTTGTCGCTCCTCACGGTACTTTTACTTTTATACTTTAAGTAGTTTTGAAACCAGTACTTTTAAACTTTTACTTAAGTAAAAAGCTTGGGTTGATACTTCAACTTCTAAAGAAGTATTTTTGAACCCTAGTATCTATACTTCTACTCAAGTAATGAATGTGAATATTTTTGACACCGCTGTATATTCATTCATTCATCTTCTGTACCGCTTAATCCTGTGTTCAGGGTCGCGGGGGACCTGGAGCCTATCCCAGGAGACTTCGGGCACTAGGCGGGGTACACCCTGGACAGGGTGCCAATCCATCGCAGGGCACACACACATACACACACTCACACACCCAATCACACACTACGGGCAATTTAGGAACGCCAATTAGCCTAACCTGCATATCTTTGGACTGTGGGAGGAGCACGGGGAGAACATGCAAACTCCATGCACACAGAGACGGGAATCGAGCCTGGCCGGGGAATCGAACCCAGACCCTGGAGGTGCAAGGCGACAGGGTTAACCACTACACTACCGCGCCGCCCACCGCTGTATACAGTATGTATATATATATATATATTGTTATTGACGAAAAAAAATAATTTGACGGTAAGTTTTGTGTATATATGTATATGCAGAATATATGCGCATATAACCGCACCTATATGAGGACATATGCGCATATATGAAACCTATATGCAGTATATATGCGCATACTGTATATCCGCACCTATATGAGGACATATGCGCATATATGAAACCTATATGCAGTATATATGCGCATACTGTATATCCGCACCTATATGAGGACATATGCGCATATATGAAACCTATATGCAGTATATATGCGCATACTGTATATCCGCACCTATATGAGGATATATGCACATATATGAAACCTATATGCAGTATATATGCATATATATATATATATATATATATATATATATATATATATATATATATATATATATATATATATATATATATGATAATATATATGCTGCATATATGCGTATATATGCCACATGTAGGCAACATTGAGGTGCATATATGTGCATATACAGGCCATATAGGTCTCCTGTATTGCTTCTTTATATCCACATATAAGCCCTATATATATACATAGAAGATATGTCTCCTATGGCAGGATCTGGTCGTTTTAGCTCATATCTCACTTTGGCAACTGTCATACATGATGCCTAGCTCATATTTTCTATTATCAAGGCAATAACCAAGAACTAACAAAAAAAAAATGGAAAAAACTAATCCTAATTGCCCACATACAGTATATGAGGATATATGCACATATATGAAACCTCAGTCTCCGTGAAAATCTTTTTGAAACAAGTCACTAAAATTAACTGAAATAAGAAATATATCTATAGAAAGCTTAAAGTGTCTACTTTTAAATGATGCAAGTCACATTGAAAACAAATATTCTCAGTTTATATAATCCGTATGAAACCAAGGAGAGGCACAGAATTTTGATTCAATGTAAAATAAGTGATTGAATTTAAGTTGAATAAACATTGATTTTATGCCCATCTTGATCTATTTTTCATCATTGAAATAACATTATTTCAAGGTGCAAACCTGATGGAAAAATCAACATTTAACATTTAAATTCCAACATTGATTCAATGACAAGTTGGTTGATGCTTTAATGTTGATTCAATGATGATTCAATGTTGTTCTGCTATCTGGGTAGTGTGTTGAAATGATACACAGCATTCAGGGTGATCCTGTACTATAATCACAATCTAGATCTGCATTTAACGCTTTGTTGTAAAAATATATTGAAAAATAATATTTGAATACATTTTTATTTGGATGTCTTTTGGGACGAGCAAGAGACTGTTTTTATAATAACCTCAGCAGTTCGTAGGAAATGTGAACCTACAGAATACATGTTAGCTTATTGCAGCAGAAAGGCCTATTGGGAATATTTTAATCTAAAACAAATGATCCTACTGAAAAGTTTGATATTTTAAGAAGAGATATGTGGCGGCATGGTGGCTTGCACCTCCAGTGTCTGGGTTTGATTCCCAGCCAGGTTTGATTCCCAAAGACATGCAATTAGATTAGGCTAATTGGTGTTCCCAAATTGCCCATAGTGTGTGAATCAGCGTGTAAGTGTGTGTGTGCGCATGTGTGTGTGTGTGTGTGTGTGTGTGTGTGTGTGTTTGTGTGTGTGCCCTGTGATGAATTGGCACCCCGTCCAGGTTGTACCCCTCATGAAAGGAAGAAAACATGATCTTTCTTGACACATTAATTTGGCAGAACTAACATTTTGTTACCCATTAAATAAAGCCACAGACTTTTTATCCACTTACTGTACCATTGCAGTTGAATTGCTGCCCTTAACAAGTTACTTCCTGCCGTGATTTCTATTATCAAAGGAAATAGTTTTCTCACCAGTTTAGAATCAATCAGACAGAAAATACATTTGTAAATAACAATGTTAAATGCGGTGGATTGTTAAAAACTGACTTAAGACTTAAAATGACTTAACACTTTTTGCACAAGTGCACAAAGTAACATTACACATTTTATAGCAAATACACACAACAAAAGGGTGAATCTTGTTGTCTACAGTAATTCACAATGACATCATCCGCCAATGTCATGGGTGGAAGACAGATAGGGAGAAACAGGCAGACAAACAAAATGAGACAGGCAGCAGGAGAAAGATCTCAGAGGAGCATCTGTACAGCTTTGTATATCCACATAAACCCCTCCCGGTCACAAACTCATGCCCTCGACCTCTCTGTGCCAGGGCTGCTCACGCTCATTAGTCCCTAATTGGGCTGTATTTTCATAAAGCCTTCCATTTAAAGAGCACTAACTAGCATGCACGGTTGGCAAAAGTAATGTTGAACTAACAAGAAAGACATTGTGGACCCTTTGTTTGTATTTATTCACCATTCAATATAGGTATTATTCTTTGATATATTGAAATATTGCAAGGTTTTATTAAATATGTTTTGAGCAAAAGTGTTCTTTCATGTCAGTGCATATTATACTTAATTAGTTTTTAGTTTATTTTATTTGGTTGTTTAGATTTTTGCTTTCATCTCAGTTTTATTTTCCTATTCTGGGTGCTAAGCAACATGGAGTTAAAATGTTGCAGTTATTTTGGGTAAAAATTTAATTATATATATTGATATTATAAAAATGTTATTTAAATATTTATTATATATTTGTTAATCTATATCTCTAATAAAATATTATATTTTTATTTTGTAATATGTAAAATAATATTATTTTTTTATTCTAAATCTTTTTTTCATGTTTGGTCTATTTGTTTTTATTGTTAATTAATTAATTAATTTTGTTTGTTTTGTTTTGATGTAAAAATTTTGGATTGAACACCCCACTTCTCTTGCCTTCAGTTTAAGAAGCACTTTTTATAGGAAACATGCTGTTATTGCACTGATCGTTCCTACAGTAACTACAGTATGCCCTTTTGATGAAATAACCATATAGCTGACTTCTATGGACATTCCATCTAAAAGAGATCACAGCTCCGGCTGGCTTTTATAGCCAGGGTTCAAGCTAGCACCATATATTGATAACACTCAATTAACATCTAAATAATTTTGAACGAAATTATTTCTCTTGCATATTTTATATTTAAGCAATTAGTGATGATCAGAAGCTTTCCTATTGAATTCTCACACGTGTTGTTCTTTAGAAGACAAAAGAATGCTTCATTTTGTTGTTTTTCATACCCACAGATGTTCCCCCATTGGGGTGGGGTCAATACATATTGTTTACTTAAAACAAAAAGGATAAAATGTGATGTCGTGTCTAGACAAAATGCTAATGAACGAGCTTGTGAAAGTGAACTTCTAACAGCTTCAGAGCAAACAAAACAAAGAGAGATTTACAGACCACACAGTTTTGAGAAGAAAGCTGCTGTTGTCTTGTTTTGTTTTGTTTTTCAACAACAATAAGAGCTGAAATCCAATATCTACAAAGTTACAGAGGACCTACTGTACTATACAAAATGCACTTCATAAAATTCATTTTAGACAATCAGGTGTCTCTAGTGTGCATTTGCCAAGTAATATGCTCTTTTTGCTTTTTAGTGTTGACCTGGGTTTAAAAAAAACTATTAGATTTCCCCTATTGTGACCTCATATAAGAAGACCCACCCCCTTGCTTGCTGCTCTGGTGGGAACAGCAGAGCTGAGGAGCAAGACTTTATTAGGGCTGCAACTAACGATTATTTTGGTAATCGATTAGTTGGCCAATTGTTGTTTCGATTAATCGATTAATCGGATGAAGCTAAGCGCTTCTTTAATTTGATGTTTTGCTTATAATTATATATAAAACCATACCAACATTTGTTTTGTTTTTAACAATAATTGCAGATGGCAAGTTGACTGTTATATATATATATATATATATATATATATATATATATATATATATATATATATATATATATATATATATATAAAACACTGTCAACTTGCCATCTGCATACATACATACATACATTATATGTATATCGATTAAATCGGATAAAAAGCTAGACGCTTTAATTTGATGTTTTGCTTAACTATATAAAACCATAAATCAGGGTATTATTTATGTATAAAAGTAAACTTTAAAAAATGCAATAGCCACATAGTTTAATTATCTTTAATTTTGACATTTAAACCTTATTTTATGTAAATCAACATTTTTGTTTTTAACAATAATTGCAGATGGCAAGTTTACAGTGTATATATATATATATATATATATATATATATATATATATATATTCATTCATTCATTTTCTATACCGCTTAATCCTGTGTTCAGGGTCGCGGGGGACCTGGAGCCTATCCCAGAAGACTTCGGGCACTAGGCGGGGTACATCCTGGACAGCGTGCCAATCCATCGCAGGGCACACACACACACACACACTACGGGCAATTTAGGAACGCCAATTAGCCTAACCTGCATATCTTTGGACTGTGGGAGGAAACCAAAACTCCATGCACACAGAGACGGGAATCGAGCCTGGCCGGGGAATCGAACCCAGACCCTGGAGGTGCAAGGCGACAGTGCTAACCACTACACCACCGCGCCGCCTATATACAGTATATGTATATACATATATATCCATCCATCCATCCATCCATCCATTTTCTTCCGCTTATCCAAGGTCGGGTCGCGGGGGCAGCAGCTTCAGCATGGATGCCCAGACTTCCCTCTCCCCGGCCACTTCTTCCAGCTCTTCCGGGGGGATCCCAAGGCGTTCCCAGGCCAGCCGAGAGACATAGTCCCTCCAGCGTGTCCTGGGTCTTCCCCGGGGTCTCTTTCCGGTGGGGCGTGTCCGGAACACCTCACAAGGGAGGTGTCCAGGGGGCATCCTAAATAGATGCCCAAGCCACCTCATCTGGCTCCTCTCGATGCGGAGGAGCAGAGGCTCTACTCTGAGCCCCTCCCGGATGACTGAGCTTCTCACCCTATCTCTAAGGGAGAGCCCAGACACCCTGCGGAGGAAACCCATTTCGGCCGCTTGTATTCGCGATCTTGTTCTTTCGGTCACTACCCACAGCTAATGACCATAGGTGAGGGTAGGAACGTAGATCGACCGGTAAATTGAGAGCTTTGCCTTTTGGCTCAGCTCCTTCTTCACCACGACGGACCGACACAGAGCCCACATCACTGCAGACGCTGACCCGAGCCGCCTGTCGATCTCCCACTCCATTTTACCCTCACTCGTGAACAAGACCCCGAGATACTTAAACTCCTCCACTTGGGGCAGGATCTCACTCCCAACCCTGAGAGGGCACTCCACCCTTTTCCGGCTGAGGACCATGGCCTCAGATTTGGAGTTGCTGATTCTCATCCCAGCCGCTTCGCACTCGGCTGCGAACCTATCCAGTGAGAGCTGTAGGTCACAGGGTGATGAGGCCAACAGAACAACGTCATCTGCAAATAGCAGTGACCCAATCCTGAGCCCACTCCGTGGCTCCGTTGGCGGGGTAGGATGCCGGTCAGGCCTGGTAGACCCAAACGTATTGTGAGGGTCTGCTGGGAACGTCTGGCAGAGTCCCCTGTCAGGACGAGCTTCAACTCCCACCTCCGGCAAAGCTTCAACCATGTCCTGGGGGAGGTGGGGGACATTGAGTCCGAATGGACTATGTTCCGCGCCTCCATTGTCGAGGCGGCCGACCGGAGCTGTGGCCGTAAGGTGGTCGGTGCCTGTCGCGGTGGCAACCCAAGAACCCGTTGGTGGACACCGGCGGTGAGGGATAACATCAAGCTGAAGAAGGAGTCTTACCGGGCCTTTTTGGCTGGTGGCACTCCGGAGGCAGCTGATAGGTACCGGCAGGCCAAGCGGAACGCGGCTTCGGTGGTTGCTGAGGCAAAAACCCGGGCGTGGGAGGAGTTTGGGGAGGCCATGGAGAATGACTTCCAGAAGGCTTCGAAGAGATTCTGGTCCATCATCCGGCGTCTCAGGAGGGGAAAGCAGTGCACGGTCGACACAGTGTATAGTGAGGATGGTGCGCTGCTGACCTCGACTCGGGACGTTGTGGGTCGGTGGGGGGAGTACTTCGAAGACCTCCTTAATTCCACCAACATGCCTTCCGATGAGGAAGCAGAGTCTGGGGACACAGAGGTGGACTCTTTCATCTCTGGGGCCGAGGTCGCCGAGGTAGTCAAAAAGCTCCGCGGTGGCGGGGCCCCGGGGGTGGATGAGATCCGCCCTGAGTTCCTCAAGGCTCTGGATGTTGTAGGGCTGTCATGGTTGACACGTCTCTGCAACATTGCATGGACATCGGGGACAGTGCCTCTGGACTGGCAAACCGGGGTGGTGGTCCCCCTCTTCAAGAAGGGGGACCGGAGAGTGTGTTCCAACTACAGAGGGATCACACTTCTCAGCCTCCCTGGGAAAGTCTATTCAGGGGTCCTGGAAAGGAGGGTCCGTCGGATGGTCGAACCTCGGATTCAGGAGGAGCAGTGTGGTTTTCGTCCGGGTCGCGGAACAGTGGACCAGCTCTTCACCCTTAGCAGGGTCCTGGAGGGGGCATGGGAGTTTGCCCAACCAGTCTACATGTGCTTTGTGGACTTGGAGAAGGCATTCGACCGTGTCCCTCGGGGAGTCCTGTGGGGGGTACTCCGGGAGTATGGGATATCGGATTCCCTGTTAAGGGCTGTCCGGTCCCTGTACAACCGGTGTCGGAGCTTGGTCCGCATTGCCGGTAGTAAGTCGGACATATATATATATAGTTTAAAAAATACACTGACATTCAGTTGTTAAGAATGACTTCAATTTTAAATTCTCTTAAATTAATTCAACTTAATAATAAGAAGAATAGACTTCTAGATTATGATATTATTTTTAATTGAAGTGTCTACTACATCCTTTTCACGGTTTATACATTATTTCGATCCTCTCGTGTATTATATCCTTTTTTTTTGTTGTCTCAATAAAAAAAATTATAAAATAAATAAATATATTAGACAATTTTGCTATACTAGACATTCTCGTAATACGGTGATATAGGGAGAGAAAAACTCGCTGCTACTGGGTTCACTCTGTTTATTTTGCCCTTTTCCCGCATTTCCCCTCTGTACAGCGTGTAGGATCATGGGATATATCCAGTCCTCCGAGGTGTAAAATGAACGTGAAGAAAACGCACTAGAAGTGTTTTCCGTGTGTTCGTTGGGATTTGAACACAAAGAAAAAGCTGCATGCAACGTTTTTTTTTACCCTGTATAACCAAACTCACGCCACCAAAGCCCGTGTGAACCCTCGGCGCTTCATCCGCGCTCACCGGACAATACGACTGGCAGAAAAACGGTTGATTCTAACGCCCGATAAGAGGCGTTTAATGTAAATTGCTCCCGTACTTTGGAGGACTTGGGGCGCGCGCTTTTTCCTGCAAACGCTTCTGTAACCTCCATTGTGCGAGCGACTGTGTATCTGTGTGTGTATTTGTGCATCTTGTGGTCGCGCGCCTCAATAACGTGAGCAGCCCAACTAATCGACAGAGGTGTCAAGTAACGAAGTAAAAATACTTCGTTACCTTACTTAAGTAGAAATTTTGGGTATCTATACTTTACTGGAGTAATTATTTTTCAGCCGACTTTTTACTTCTACTCCTTACATTTTCACGCAATTATCTGTACTTTCTACTCCTTACATTTTAAAAATAGCCTCGTTACTCTATATTTATGATCAGAATGCGCAACCCCCCCCGGTCGCATGATAAGAACGCGCACAACGCCACCCCTCCCCTCCAGTAGCATGATAAGAACGCGCGCAACGTCCCCCCCCCCCCCCCTTGTCGCATGATCAGAAAGCGAGACCTTAATGCTTTTGTCGCCCCTCACGGTACTTTTACTTTAATACTTTAAGTAGTTTTGAAACCAGTACTTTTAAACTTTTACTTAAGTAAAAGGCTTGGGTTGATACTTCAACTTCTAAAGAAGTATTTTTGAACCCTAGTATCTATACTTCTACTCAAGTAATGAATGTGAATACTTTTGACACCACTGCTAATCGATAACGGCATTCGTTGACAACGAATTTCATTATCGATAATTATCGATTTTATCGATTAATTGTTGCAGCCCTAGACTTTATATAGACTCTGAAATTGTGCATTTGGAATATAAAGTGAAGTAAAAGGAGTTTGATACATGAAAATAATTTAGATAAGTAGTATTTTGTTAAAGAAATAATAAAATATGGAATCTTTAATGCTAGACAAGGTTTATTACAGAGCAGGTTTTATGCAGGATTCTTCTTCTTATTATTATTATTATTATTATGCGTTTTGAAGGGGGGTGGGGGGTGTAAATATTTATTTCATTCTGTGTAGTCACCAGACACTACCGTGACTACATTAGTCTACGATCTGTGCTAGAAAGAAATCAGTCCCAGCACCAGTTTTCTACACCACACTGCACGCTGGTGCACATACCATATACTGTATGTATTTTGTACAGCCATTGGTGGGATTGTTGTGCTTGTTTCCACACCAGTAGGATTTGCTGTCAAACGGGTATAAACCTCAGCAATAATCCATTCCCCATAGTCATTAGGCTAAAGAACAGGGGGGGGGGGAGATCTGTTTGAAAAGATTTTGTAGAACCAAAAATAAACCTCCAGTTTTCAAACAGCTGCTTCACATTGTCAATAAATACATGAAAACTGGAAGTTAGTTTAAACAAGCCAAATAACACACTGACTTGTGGTGAGAAAATTGGCGTATAGATAAACATGTCAGATGGAAACATTTACAACAGAGATGAAAGTGATGATAGTGAGTTTGTTTCGCCCAGGGAGAAATTTGCTTAGTGAAATGTCTGGATGGAAACATATCCCTCTAACATTGATGAGCAGATCAACAGCCGCACTTCATCACTTCACTAGGATTAGGGCAGCATGGAGGTGGGGGTTAACACTAATATTACTGCATTCTCTCCACCTGTCACCATAATGACAATAACAACCCATCCACCATCCAACGTAAACATGCCTGAATTTGCCACCAACTAGTTGTTTTTATTAGTCCATTTATTTATTATAATACATAATAATCAAAATATTTTCATCAGATAAAATAATATATAGTGCATAAATGGGTTCCCTTATCTGATTTTATTTAATACCTTTTAATATAATACTTTATTTTTTGTATTTGCAGTGCCACACTAAAGTCTTCATACCCCTTAAATGTTTCTACATTTTGTCATGTTACATAGAAGTATATGTATTTTATTGGTATTTTATGTGATAGATCAACACAAAGTGGCACATAATTTTCAAGTGGAAGGAAAATGATAAATAGTATAAATATCTGATAAATGATTAATGATAAATATTTAAAAAGTGTGGTATGCGTTTGTATTCAGCTCCACTGAGTCAATACTTTGTAGATCCACCATTCACTGAATTTAAGCTGCAAGTCTTTTGGTGTTTATCTCCATCAATCTATGTGAACTTCTAGAGAGTGAAATGTTTGCACATTCTTTTTTGCAAAGTAGCTCAAGTTCAGTCAGATTGGATTGAGGTCTGTAAACAGCAATTTTCAAGACTTGCCACAGATTCTCAGTTGGATTTAGGTCTGGACTTTGATTGGGCCGTTCTAACACATGAATATGCTTTGATCTAAACCGTTCCATTCTAGCTCTGGCTGTATGTTTAGGGTCGTTGTCTTGCTGGAAGGTGAATGTCTGCCCCAGTCTCAAGTCTTTTGCAGACTCTAACAGTTTTCTTCTGAGATGGCCCTGTATCTGAGATTCCATCCATCTTCTCATCAACTCAGCTTCTCTGTCCATACTTAAGAAAAGTACAGTATACCAACAACATGATGCTGCTACCACCATGTTTCATGGTGGGGATGGTGTGTTTATGTGGGTGACAAATTCTCACACCTGAGCTGTAGATCTCTGCAACTGCTTCAAAGTTACCATGGACCTCTTGGCTGCTTCCCTGATTGCCTGGCCCATCATTATACTCATTCCATTTTCGGAAGATGGATACGTCTCCACAACGTTATCCCTGACATGTCTGATGTGCTATTTGGCCTTTACAGTATGATGCTGTTCACTAATTGTCTAACAAATCTCTGAGGGCTTCAAAGAACATATGGAATCTATTTACCAATTAGGTGACTTCTAAAGGTAATTGGTTCCACTGGATTTTAGTTAGAGGTATTACAGTAAAGAGGGATGAGAACAAGCACACGTCAGATTTTTATTTGTAAAAAATAATTGAAAACAATTTAGCATTTTTCTTTCACTTCACAATTGTGTCATTCTGTGTTGGTTAATCACATACAATCCAAATAAAATACATTTATGTTTGTCATTGTATACAGTCTAGCATGTAAGACACATTGAGGTTTATATTCCCAAAAATGCAATTTAATATTCCAGGTAAAAAAAAAAAATTTAATAAATAAATAAAAGTGTTCTTCAGATCATGTATCTATTATGCTTGAGTGTAGCAAATGGAAGATAAGCCTTTGTTCAGTAGATATGTTTCACTACTCATTCAAGTAGCTTCTTCAGTCTAAGGTAAGTTGGTAAGTTCCTCATATACCTTGGAGAATTTAAATATGAGGAACTGCGCAACTTAGACTGACGGAGCTACTTAGATGAGGAGAGAAATGTATCTACTGAACAAAAAAGATGTGCAGCTAACATAACTCAACTTCCAGATACAGTATACACCACCATCACAGCTTTATAGAGTATGCAAGTTAGCAACATGGTGCTTATACATTAAAAAACATTTTTTTTAGGACTTACATTAAGCCCTAAAAATTCCCACAAATTTTCTAGCACATTCTTCTTTAATGTTCCACAAAATTGATTTATCCTTGTTCATTGTGCAATATCTGTGGTGGGTAAATTCTAGTTCATGTGGCTAAGCTTAACAGGCTAATTTAGTAAACAAAGAAGTTAAAAAAGCTAAACCTACTGCTTCAGTGTCTAAAGTTAAATAACCAGCAGTAGAAATCAATTATCAATTAATAAGACTTATGGATAGCTGTAGGAACATTTGCACCATAAATAAACAACATAAATTGTGTCTTCACTTCCTCAGAAGATGAAGGCCACAGAGAGTTTTGTACTTTTATAGAGTCAAAAACAGAGCATATACTGCTATTACTGTAGCTGTGACAGTCGGCTGGAACAAGGAAACTATCAGCAGATTCCTGGATGGTATCAAGAATTTATGAATTTATGAATTTTTCTGCTTATGATGTCATAACGGGAGGAAAACCTCAACAAAAATGCAACATTTAGTTTTTTTGCATCATACTTGTGTACAAGCGGGAGACCCATCCAAATGTCAAAAAATGTTTAGAATGTGATCCTTAATAGGTGACAACAGCACCCTTCAATTTACTAAAGCAATACTAAAATACACACATTAACTGACTTTTTCATTTCTTTTTTCCAAACTCTGAACTTTTTTGGAGGGTTAGCATTACATTTATTGTACAATGGGTTGCCATTTATATCAGCACAGGAGTACCAGGGTTGGACGACATTATGGAAATACATGTGTGGAGAATTGATGAGAAAAATATCCGTGCCTGTATTTTTGCTGTTTTCTGTGGATTATATGTCACCATGACTGAGGCTGAATTTGACATTCCTGAATTCCTAAATTTTGACAAAAACAAACAAACAAACAAACAAACAAACAAACAAACAAGCAAACTGAAACCTTATGTTCTTGGTTCAATTTTATTTTCTGACACTATGCCAGTGATACAAACCGGATTCCAAAAAAGTTGGGACACTAAACAAATTGTGAATAAAAACTGAATGCAATGATGTGGAGATGGCAAATGTCAATATTTTATTCAGAATAGAACATAAATCACGGAACAAAAGTTTAAACTGAGAAAATGTATCATTTTAAGGGAAAAATATGGTGAATCAAAATGTCATGGTGTCAACAAATCCCAAAAAAGTTGGGACAAGGCCATTTTCACCACTGTGTGGCATCTCCCCTTCTTCTTACAACACTCAACAGACGTCTGGGGACCGAGGAGACCAGTTTCTCAAGTTTAGAAATAGGAATGCTCTCCCATTCTTGTCTAATACAGGCCTCTAACTGTTCAATCGTCTTGGGCCTTCTTTGTCGCACCTTCCTCTTTATGATGCGCCAAATGTTCTCTATAGGGGAAAGATCTGGACTGCAGACTGGCCATTTCAGTACCCGGAACCTTCTCCTACACAGCCATGATGTTGTGATTGATGCAGAATGTGGTCTGGCATTATCTTGTTGAAACATGCAGGGTCTTGAGATGACGTCTGGATGGGAGCATATGTTGTTCTAGAACCTGAATATATTTTTCTGCATTGATGGTGCCTTTCCAGACATGCAAGCTGCCCATGCCACACGCACTCATGCAACCCCATACCATCAGAGATGCAGGCTTCTGAACTGAGCGTTGATAACAACTTGGGTTGTCCTTGTCCTCTTTGGTCCGGATGACATGGCGTCCCACATTTCCAACAAGAACTTCGAATCGTGACTCGTCTGACCACAGAACAGTCTTCCATTTTGCCACACTCCATTTTAAATGATCCCTGGCCCAATGAAAACGCCTGTGCTTGTGGATCTTGCTTAGAAATGGCTTCTTCTTTGCACTGTAGAGTTTCAGCTGGCAACGGCGGATGGCACGGTGGATTGTGTTCACTGACAGTGGTTTCTGGAAGTATTCCTGAGCCCATTCTGTGATTTCCTTTACAGTAGCATTCCTGTTTGTGGTGCAGTGTCGTTTAAGGGCCCGGAGATCACGGGCATCCAGTATGGTTTTACGCCCTTGACCCTTACGCACAGAGATTGTTCCAGATTCTCTGAATCTTCAGATGATATTATGCACTCTTCTTTATGCTCAAATTTACTTTTTCCAGCCTCTTATTGCTACTTGTCCCAACTTTTTTGGGATTTGTTGACACCGTGAAATTTGGAATCAACATATTTTTCCTTTAAAAATGATAAATTTTCTCGAATTAAACTTTTGATCTGTCATTTATGTTCTATTCTGAATAAAATATTGACATTTGCCATCTCCACATCATTGCATACAGTTTTTATTCACAATTTGTTTAGTGTCCCAACTTTTTTGGAATCCGGTTTGTATATAGTTGGTATAGTTTAAAAATAGTTGATTAGGTTGTGGTGTTGACACTCAAAAAACAAAATCAGACCAGCACAACATTTCGAATTTAACCTCAAAACCACCTTTAATAAGCTGCATGTTTTGTTCATTTTGAACTGAGAATTACAGAGAAAACTGTAATTCAATCTCAGTGGACACCAATTGCTTTTTATAAAAAGTAAAATAAATACATGAATTCACTTCATTACGATTACTCCTTGTCTTCTGTAGTTTCTGTCTGGAATTGAGTCAAAGCAGGATGCAAGTGCAGACCTTTTTAAAATATAGAGTTTAACAGAAAATGTGACATAAAATCCATGACAACTATGGCTATGATTAGACTACATGCTAAATTTTTAATTAGAAAACTAGAAAATAGAACTAGAAAAATTTGTATTATCCTAATAAACTGAAAATCTGATATGAAAGTGTATTAAACCATTTTAAGCTATCATCCTTTAAGCTGCTCATGTTTTTCTTAAACATTCCCAAATGAAGGATTAAGAGAATAAAATATTTCATGCTTGATCACAATGATGTGATGGAGATGTTGATGGATCAATCGAATGATGTACCTCAGTGTCAAATAATAAAGCGCAGCCAGATGGCCGCCATTGTCTGGGAGCAGCTTTGCGTATCCTTGGAACGGTGGGAACGGACACGAGCAAGACATATGTGCTGCCAATGAGGACTCAACCATAGTGAGAAAACAGCCATACGTCTGATTTACAAAACACACACACTCTACCAACAATCCATATGAAAAAAAAACAAGCGGAGAACTGAAGAATTAACTACTTTCAGTATCTAAAGGCACAAATTTGTTTTAAGTATATATTTAAGTATATAATGATGAATGTATTTATTCATCATTACATTTATTTAAGCTGATTAGGCAAAAATTGCTTTTTAAAATGTAACATTTTCACTAACACTGGTTTAGAGCACTGTATGCTTGTTTTCATGATGTAATTACATTAATGGATCAAGTCAAGTGCTTATGGCCAGCTTCATTAATTGATCGCATGCCCTTGATGACAGACTATCTATTGTCACAGGCGGTCAATCATGCATTGATCGGTCCCTTGTGCAGACTGCTGTTTTTGTGCAAAATTAGACTTTTAGTGCAAAGATAATGTAGGCAAAATGTAAGGAAAAAGTATTGAAATGTTTTTAGTATAAGTTGTATAATTGTTCTTTATTGTATAGAGTACTGTATATACACTCACTGTCTATTTCATTAGGAAAACCTGCAAACCTGCTCACATACAGTATCTAATAAGTTCAATGCAAACATTCATTCATTCATTCATTTTCTGTACCGCTTTATCCTTATATACAGGGTCGCGGGGGCCTGGAGCCTATCCCAGGAAACTTAGGGCACAAGGCGGGGTACACCCTGGACAGGGTGCCAATCCATCGCAGGGCACACACACATACTCACATACACACACTCATTCACACACTACGGGCAATTTGGAATGTCAATTAACCTAACCTACATGTCTTTGGATTGTGGGAGGAAACCGGAGTACACAGAGGAAACCCACCAAGCACGGGGAGAACATGCAAACTCCATGCACACAGAGACGGGAATCGAACCCGGACCCTGGCGGTGCAAGGCGACAGTGCTAACCACTACACCACTGTGCCGTCAATGCAAACAATCACACAGAAAAAAGTTTTCCGTTAAAAATTCACTAGAGTTTACCCCGAGTGGTGTGGGGGGAAAATGCATCTAGTGAGCAGAAATTCTGTGGCTGGTAAGATCTTACCCATCAGTTTTCAGCACAAAATATATATTTTAGTTCATTTTAACCAAACATTTTAATTTCCCGAAACATGTGTCAGAGAAAAAAAATTTGAAACTGGGTCACAAAGGAAAGAAATAGCACAAATACACACAATCATGTCCCCCCCCCACCCCCCCCACACACACAATTTTCTCCCTAATTTAGTGGCGTCCAATTCCTCCCTGTCACTACACATTAAGGCTACTACTACCACTCAGTCGGGAGGGCCGAAGACTATCAGCCAACTGCATCTTTCAGAACTGCTCGTTCACGCACCGTTGGGGGCGGCGTAACACACTCAGAGGACAACGCTATCCGCTCCTTCCACTTGCGCGAGCTCACAGATGCCCCTGATTGGCTGTAGAGTAGTGATTAATGTGGGAGTACGAAGTACCTCTCATCCCTCCCCTCTGAGAGAGCTCGGCCAATCAGCTCTCTCTAGACCTCCGGCTGCGAGAGGTTACATTGAACCCGCGGTCTCCAAATGATAGGGCGAGCACTTTACCACTGCGCCACTCGGAGGTCACAGTCGTGTGTTTCCATGGTTGTTTTCAACTTCATTCCCCTATTCTGGTAGTGATAAAATGTACCCTTTGTAAAAGTAATGATAACGTTTGTTCTACCTGATGTATACAAAAGCCCAAATATACAGTTTGAAGTCTGAAGACTCCCCATTAACACACACCAGAAACGCTTCTATATAAGCACATATATATATTTTGAATTGCGATTGTCCTGTGCTAAGTTGCCAGAACATATCTGTGCCACTTGGGTTTTAAGGGTTAATGTGCATTATGTTGTGTTGTGCATTCTGAAATCCATTTTTGCTGACTATAATTGGACGATTTACCGAAGACTGTTTGTCAGCTCAGACCAGCGTGGCCTCTCACCAACAAGGCAAAAACCAAACTGTCACTCACTGCATGTTTTACACTATTCTGTGTAAGCTCACACTCTCTCACTCACTCATTCGCTATACTGCTTATCATGTATAGGGTCACTGGAAGCCTGCAGGACTAGGCAGGGGACACAACGCACGCTGTGCCAATCCCTCTCAGGGTGCAAGCACATTCTCTCACATGTTGCAGGCAATTTGGAGACCTCAAAGAGCCTAATCTGGGAGTAAACCGGAGTACCTGGAGGAAACCCAGGAAGCATGGGGAGAACATGCACAAAGACAAAGGTGGAAATTGAATTGAATTGATTTGTCAATCCTTGGGTTGTAAGGCCAGTGTAAACCAAAGAGAAAACAATGACTAGAGCAGCAGTTTCTAAAATACCTGCCATTCTGAATTGTGATGCAAACTAAAGCTTTTGATTTGTATCTGCATGATGTGATGTTTTGCTCTGCTTCCACGGGATTGGTTGACTGGATAATTGGATGAATGAGCAGAGCGTTTCTATTAAAATGGCCAGAAAAGGGGGAGACGAAAATGTCTCCCTTGGCAAAGTCGACAATCTCACCATCTCTCCCTGGACAATGAAATCTGCAGTCCACTGTTATTAACTGGGTAAATATGGAAGGCTATAGGTAATGAAAATGACTTGATTATGGTTAGATTTGTTTTTGTGCAGTTAGATACAATTAGTTAACTACTGATTAACTAATCTACTCACTACCAATTATCCAGCTTCTGTAGTGATTAATGTAAACAACCTATTCACTCACAGTTTACAGGACTCGAGCCATGTCTCGGTCAACATAGAGACAATTACATAAAAATACAGTCACCTCATTATCAATGACACACACACATGCACACACACATACATATCTGTTCACTCACACATGCTCAATAAAGGTTTCTATAGTAACCTTTTGCTTTACAGAATGTTCAAGAGGCTATTTCTCATGTCATTTGCCCATTCTACAGTATTAATTATGGCTTTGTAAAAGAGAATACAGTGAAGCTAAACTCTCTCAGTCACACACACACACACACACACACACACACACACACACACACCCACACACACACACACACACACACACACACACCATCCATTGCTCCTCAGATCCTGAGATGGGAGTCCATGCGGGGGACAAACGAGGATATTGTCTGACCAGGGACAGACCCTTTTACCCCCTCCTGTGGTTGGAGTCCCATGGAGCCGGAGGTTAGAGAAACAAAATGAGCGTCTGCTCTAATGAGCCTCTGCTTGTCAGCTACAGTTAGAGAGAGGGAAGAAAAGAGGAACTACTGAGTGAGCGAAAGAGAGACATGGGGGGGGGGGGGGGGGGTACCCCAGGCCTAGACTTGGGCTGCACAATACATTTTTTGTGTTATTGCTTTATTGTCCTTTCTAGTTCAGTATACCGTAAGCTGCTTCATACAGTTCGCACTGATGTATTACTGCAGCACATTCAGAAAGTGTTTAACACAGACTCACAAAATTCTAATACATTTATACAGTGTTCAGATTAATTCTGCACCCGAAAAATTTTTATGGACTTCACCAGTTCAACTCCTGATGATGCCACAACCATTTGTGGCTGAGAGTCGCTGCTCTCACAGAAGTAGAGACTTCCATATCAAACATAATAACACTAGCCAAGCATGCGTGTCTGTGAGGTCAAGCAGGCAGAATTGGGTGGATAGCACCTTGGCAATAATGGCTCATTAGTTAAGGCGCTAGGTTATTGATGAGACGGTTGGGAATTTGAGGCCAAGCTGCCACTTTTGGGACCTATTTTTGTCAGGGGTGGTGTATCTAAGACCATAAGAAAAATTGATTTTTCTTTATAACATGATATGATGTATATATGACCCCAAGGTATAACCATAAGATATTTCTGCAACCTTTGACAAATTCAGCTGACCAGAAATCATAAGTAAAAGAACCGTTGTCTAGTTTAAAATTTTACAATTACACAACTTATGTTGAAATTGTGGTCTGTAGCCATTCCTGAGTAAAATAATTTAGCTAAAGACACTTGGGTTATGCAAATGTTAGAACATCTAGATTTCATTTTTTGGCTTGAATGCCAAGTGTTACATCTAGGGGGAAACCACACACCATTCATCACCTTGACAAATCCAGTCCTAGAGTGAAAAACAGTGGTGGTAGATTTATGCTGTGGGAAGGTTTTTCAGCACCTGGTAATTGCCAGTCGATCTGGATAGAAAGAATTATGCACAAATTAAAGTACAGAGGCAGCTTTGAAGAGAACCAGCTCAAGTCTTTAAGATAAATTAAGAAGGCAATGATGAACAAATATTGTGTATGTTGACACAAGGAGTACTGGCATCCATGTCTTCAATATGTTTTCACTGCATTCAATTTTTGTGATGTCACACTCTCTTGATTACATTTGACAATGTCGACTAGTGCCTCTGTTGTTGATCTTTACCAGTGGTTAGGACTGTGTTTTGTCACAGCTTTTGTTTACTTCTCTTGACTATAGCCTTGACAATGACTGAACCTTGTCCTCAACAGCGTTCTCTATTTCGCCAGCCTTTGTGTATAGGTTCTTCACCATGGACAGCAGTCTGCAGTCATTCACTTTAGTTGTCTTTAGTTGTCCTCCAGGCCTTTTGCTGTTGCTGAGCTTGCCAGTTAATTTCTTCTTGTTTAGGTAAATATTAAACTGTTGTATTGGGCACTCCCAATGTGTTGTCATGGGCTGGATCTCTGGAGATACTGTACCTGAAAATAGTAATACCAATTCAACATGTTTGAATGGTCCTGCAGATTAAGAATGCAATGAGAAAGTAATTTTTGTCTATAGTCATACAAGCGATCCTTGCATCCATGTCTTCAATTTGTGTATGTAATTTTTATGATGTCACACTTTTTTTGTTTATTTCTTTGTGCACCCTACCACGTTATGTGATTTTTATCTGAATTTTGTGTAACAAATGTACTTGATCACATAGTTATTCAGTTACTAGTTAGTGCCACAAAAGCGCCCTTTAATCCTGAAACCTGGACCTTCATACAATCAGATCCACACATTTTGGCAGAAAGATTTTTGGTATTTGGTCTCTGAATACCAACACATTGGATTGGAAATGAAACACTCAATATGTGAGCGAAATAAAGATTTAAGCTTTAATTCAAAGGATTTGACAAAAGTGTGGCAATAACCATTCAGTAATTACAGCAATTTTCATACTCATTAATAATGGAACAAACTAACATAACCAACATAAGAACTACCAGTAATACTTGGATGAAAATCCTTTGCAGTCAATGACTGCTTGAAGTCTGGAAATATGGGCATGACCTCAAGATGCTTTGCCAGGCCTTTACTGCATCTTCCTTAAGCTGCTGCTTTGTTGTAGGTCTTTCTACTTTCAGTCTTGTCTTAAGTAAGTGAAAATCATGGTTTGTTGGGTTGAGATCAGGTATCTGACTTGGCTAGTGAAGTTTATCTTTTCCTTGATAAACTCTTCGTAGCTTTCACTCTGTTTTGAATCATCCATCTGTATGGAGCAACATCCTATCAGTTTTTCAGCCACTGGCTTTAACCTGAGCAGAGAGTATAGCCCTATATGCTTGAGAGTTCATCCTGCTACAGTACTTATATCTACAGTCACCAATGGACACCAGTGACCCATTTCTATTATCAACCATACACACTTATGCCAAACTGTAACACTGCCTCCACCATGTTTGACAGATGATGTGGTATTCTTTGAATCATGAGCTGTTCCTTTCCTTTTCCATCCCTTTCTCTTCCCATTATTCTAGTACTAATCAATATGGGTGTCATCAGGCTGGCAAAGTTTAATTTAACTTTTCTGGTCTTGATCTTTACCAGTGGCTAGCATTTGTTTTGAAAAATTAGTATTTACAGGGATAGTATTTATTTACAGTACATTCTTCAGATTTTGTGAATGGGTTCTTCACCATGGAAGTCTGAAGTCATATAATTTAGTTGTCTTCATTGGACCTCCAGGCCTTTTTCTGTTGTTGAGTTACAGTAGGCAGTTAATTTCTGCTTGTTAAGTGTGTAAGAAACTGTTGTATTGGCCACTCTCAATGTTTTGCTATCAATCTGAAGGGTTTATTTTAGCCTAAAAAAGGGTTCCTTCACTTTGTTCTATTCATTCACTTCACTTCATTATGTACAAGCCCCCCTAATGGAGCTGTGTGTGTAATTCATGAATGGTTGATGCCAAACTTTTGACAAACCTCTTGAATTAAAGAAGTTGAATGTTTCATTTCAAATTTAATTTGGTGGTATACAGAGGTCAAATGCCAAATAAAAAAATATAATTACTTTCTTCCAAAATGTATAGACATGACATTTTCATCCAAAATTCAGACAGATAGACCAAAAATAATTGTAATGAGAGAATGTTAGATCTGGATATCTGTTTCATAAACTCTAATGAAAAGTTATTTTTAGTTTGATAGGGATTCATAAAAATAAAAAATGTGTTCCTCTTGCGCATCATCCAGTACCATCGTTAATCTCTATTTGAATGAAGTCTTTTAAACATTCTCTAAGTGGTTTAACTCTTCTCAGCATATCAGGTGTTGACACACAACCTGGGACCTTGTTTACATATGCACAGGCCTGGTAACTTTAGGTGAGCATTTAGCTTCCACTCTATAGACTGACTAAATAACTCATGAAGGAAACTTTAATGGTAAGGAGAACAATGGGCCAAGGTACTTTAGAAGAAAAATCTGAGAAATTAAGTAATTTGTGTAGAAATTAAGATACAAACGTTAATGGATACCAACATTGTTCAAATAAAAAATGTGGGTTTTTATTAGTGTCTAAAGAAATTTAGTTAAAGGATTTAAAGTAGTTAAGGAAATTTGTAGTAAAATTCTACAGTACATGGTGTAGATGTTTATGCAAAATTCAAGATAGCTGGTTTCATAAAGATTGGCTTAATACTAACTATGACCAACTAATGCTTTGACTAAAGTGTATTGCCAAATGCTTAAGCCCATCAGGCAACAGTAGCAACTTGTGACAAAAGCAACAAATAAAATGACAAACACTTGAGTCCGGGGAGACAGGAGACCTGTGTAAGTTTGAGCTCTGAAAAGGTTTAAAAGGCCATGTGAACGCTGAGTGGTGATATTGGTGAGCTGCTTCCAGCCCAGGTCCCCAAGACCCCCTTGTTAGGTGCACTCCAGCAATGTGTGTGTGAGAAGCACCTGTACCGAGTGGACTGCCATCACAACACCCCCTCCTCAGCGTTGAGCTTAGCCCTGCTGGCGAGTACTGGGCAGGATGTTGTGAGAGGGCATCTGCATTCCCGTGTTGTGTGCCAGACCTGTAAATTATGGAGAACAAGATGTCCTGTATGGAGAGAAACCATCTACTGTAGTCATTCAGGGATTAGTGCCTTTAGCTCTTGCCAACCACTGTGGAGAAGCATAGTCCATAACTAGAGTGAAGTGCTGCCCTTCCAGATAATAGTGGAGCTCCCCTAACCACCCACTTAATGGCAAGAGCCTCCCATTCAATCGTAACATAGTTTCTGTATGTTGTAGAACTTATACTTACATACAGTGCTATATGTTCTTCTCCCTCGAACTTGAGCAGAAAGAACGGCACCAAGACCAGTGTCCACATCGGTTGGTTTGGGCAATAAAGGCGCGATCAAAGTCGGAGTGGTGAGGTGGGTCTTTACCATATTGAATGCCTGGTCTTCCTTGCATGTTCAGCAGACCTTCTTTGTTTTTTTTTTCTTTTTTCAGGAGATTGGAAAGGGGTGCTGCCACAGAGGAGAAAAAAGGCCCAAAATGACGATAGTATAGTAGTAAGCCAGCCCATAAAAGACACGTTCCTGCTTTTTTGTTGTTGGGAGAGGGTATGATTGGACAGCCTCCACATTGTTCTGTTGTAGCTTCATCCTGCCACGCCCGATCTGATACCCCATGTACTGCACCTGTTGTTGTCTGCTTGTCTGCTTGTTGTCTGCTTCCATGTGTCGCATTCTCCATCAGTGTAATGGGTCTGGAACACAAACAGGACAAACAGGAAGCAGATGTCAATGCTTCAACAATATTTCTTTAGTGAAAGCTTTGGTTTAGCAGCAAAGTATGCAGTTCTTTGTGAATATGCAATGTGCAGCAAAAGCACAGGCTTTATAGCTGTCTCAGTGTAGGTTGAGATCATTTGGGTTGATCTTCAGAAGGCGCGGTGTCATCAGAGGCACACAGGTTTGTGCAGAACAGATGAGACCAGCAACGCTAGTTGCTAGTGGCGCACTGTACACAGATACAGCAAAACGGGCGCGTAACATGCATTCATATTTGCATGCACTGAAATGTGCTTTCCAACAACAACCTTAGTACGAACAACATGGATGTGATGCCATTCCTTATAGCCATGCATATTGCTGCTAGGCAACAGCAACATTCATCCTCACAAGAGTGTGCAGACAGAGCTTCAAAATAAATTAAACTTTTCCTTAGGGCTCCAGAAACGTTAGGTCCAGCTGATGAGTTCTGTAAAGAAATTTTAGAGGCTTGGCTTCATAGTGAGCTCTTTCACTGGCGATTGCCAGATTGTCATTATTAAGAGCCCAGTTCTATAACTATACCAATCAGCCATAAACATTACAAACAAAAACTTTTTATGCCAGGACAGGATTCCACTCTGGTGGAGTGCTGTGGTGTTTGGACATGTAAGCACTGGAAGAGATTGTTTTGGTGTTGTGGATTGCGGAGTGGGGCCATTGTGGATTGCTTTTCTTCATCCGGAGCATTGCATGGGTGCTGATATCTTTCTAGGGTCGTCAGTATTGACTTTTTGCAGAAATTTGTGCTACGTGGGCTTTTCTGTGGGATTGGACAAGACTGGCTGGCCTTTGGTCTCCACAGCCATAGGTGCCCATGATCATCCCCTTGGTGTTCATGATCCTGCCGCCAATTTACTGGTATATAAATAATAATCAAAGTTATTAAATTTAACTTGTAGTGTTAGTGTTGTGACTGATTGGTGTATGGACCATTGTCTTCTGTAAGACATTTTACAGTAATTTGCTTATTTTTACATTTCTTTCACATTCCTTTCTAGTGGATTTTTATGTCCATTCTGGCCTGTTTTGATCAGCGCTATCTGCAATGCACTGTAAATGGATTATTTTAAAGAGACTATTATAAGAAGACTGTGTCTGTGTTTATGTTTGTTTTGTGTGCTCAGCTCAAGAAGAAACTTTTCTTCTGGCTGGCCTGAGTTCTGAGAAGTGTAAGTGAATTTTTGCATAGTTGCATACTCTGACATGTTGCAGATGATGTGGAGAGAGAGAGAGAGAGAGAGAGAGAGAGAGAGAGAAAGATGGCAAGAGATGGATAAGCTCCCTCTATTGCACCTCTTGTTCCCTCTCACAACCCCCTGAGCCAAAACAACAGGCTCCAAACAGCTTGAGCCTCCCCTCCCAAGTGCAGAAGTGGCCCATTTTCTCAGCTTTTGAATCTGACATTTTTGGCACATTAACTATTGGACATTAATAAATTAAAAGTAATGAAGTGACATGAAAGCCAAAGAAGTCAGATGGTACAATGCAAGGAAGCATAAAAGGAGCATAAAAAGGAAAAACTTTGTTTAGCTCTAATTAGCTAACACTTTCTTTGGCTCTTTAGAGAGTGCTGTTCCATGTAAAGAATATAAAATATTACTGCAAGACTGTGCCTGTAAAGTCGCCATTTCTGGACATAAACAGAGGAACGATTTGCATTAGTTTCTTTCGCTATTCAGGAAAATCGGTGACCCTTGTGTATATATGTAACATTGAAATAATCATGTGGCGGCGCGGTGGTGTACTGGTTAGCACTGTCGCCTTGCACCTCCAGGGTCTGGGTTCGATTCCCCGGCCAGGCTCGATTCCCGTCTCTGTGTGCATGGACTTTGTGCTTGGTGGGTTTCCTCCAGGTACTCCGGTTTCCTCCCACAGTCCAAAGATATGCAGGTTAGGCTAATTGGCGTTCCTAAATTGCCCGTAGTGTGTGATTGGGTGATTGGGTGAGTGTGTGAGTGTGTGTATTTGTGTGCGCCCTGCGATGGATTGGCACGATGTCCAGGGTGTACCCCGCCTAGTGCCCGAAGTCTCCTGGGATAGGCTCCAGGTCCCCCGCGACCCTGAACACAGGATTAAGCAGTATAGAAAATGAATGAATGAAATAATCATGTTTGTCGCTTAGATGAATATTCGTTCCTGCTTTGATTACCAGGCCCTGTTACACAAACTTATGTTCCAGGCTTAATATTCCTGACTATAATATTGAGAGCTTTGAAGTTCCAGATCTGCTGATTCATGTTTAATGTTTTTTCTTAAAGTTCGCTTTCTAAACTTTTCTTCTATTTCTAAAGTTTTCTAAACTTCTAGTCCTTATATTCAGTTTTTTTTAACTTATATTTCTTCTTGGAATTTTTTTCCTGATTTTCTCCCCAATATAGTCGTATCCAATTCCTCCCAGTCACTAGGGCGCTCCCACATTAAGCTACTACGACCACTCAGTTGAGCGGGCTGCAGAGTATCACGTGTTTCCTCCAAACCATGTGACATCACCAACCGCATCTTTTCGAACTGCTCATACACTGTGTTACGTTGGGGGTGGCGTAACACACTCAGAGGACAGCGTTATCCGCCCCCTTTGCTTGCGTGCGCTAACAGACGCCCCTGACTGGCCGTAGAGCCGTAATTAATGAGAGAGCACTAAGTTTCTCCCATCCCAATTTGTTCTACAGTATCTAGGCCCTCGGCTGCAAGAAGCTACAGCATCACCCAGGGATCGAACCAGCCCCAGTGTTCTAAAGGTAAACTTTCCATCCTAATCTTTTAAGCATAAAGATTCAGGCCTAATATCCAGGGCTGAAATAAATAAAAAAAATGTCTAGCTAAATGTCTAAGTAAAAGTTTGTCCTGTAGTTCCAGTTTCAGCCTCTACTTTATGTTTGGTCATTGTTGTGGAGGGTTCTTACCAAATTTGGAATGCCAATGTGTGATGCTATTTATCAACCAAAAGCACACACAGACACAGTGCTTCAAAAACTGCTGGAAAGTCAGCTATGTGTAAAAAGTGAAAAGGGTGAATTTTACATGCATCACATCTCCTTCATGGGCTACATAATTACTGCGGAATGGATGCCCTCTAAATCAGAACATTTACATTTAGTCATTTGGCAGATGCTCTTATCCAGAGCGACTTACATTTTTATCTCATTACACATCTGAGCAGTTGAGGGTTAAGGGCCTTGCTCAAGGGCCCAACAGTGGCAACTTGGTGGTTGTGGGGTTTGAACCTGGGATCTTCCGAACCGTAGTCCAATGCCTTAAACATTGAGCTACCCCTGGCCCGAACAATATGTTCACTGTCACTGCCCACTTCCAAAACATTGCACAACCTCCAAAGATTAGGATTGTGATCTTAATTTTTTGCCAAGGTTTTAGCAGTAGGTTCAGTTTCACTGCTCAATCCATAACATCCCACCTCAGAAAGGGAGGCAAGTATCTCTTATGGAACCCTTAAGCTGATGAAGAAGTTCAAGGAGGCTTTCACCCAGACCCATCTCAACCCACTGTAGCAGAGATTGAGACCTGAGACTGGCATGGGCACCATCCTGTCACAGCAATTTAGAGACAAAACAAAACACCATTCCATTGTATTTCTTTCCAGAAACTACCAATATAGAGAAATTTTGACATCAGAAACTGTGAGATGCTGGCAGGTACTGGGTAAAAAAACACAAAAGCCCACCCACATTCCTGCCTCAGTAACATTTCTAGTGAGCTCAGTGATTGACATACAGTATTTCGTCAATCAAGTTTGTTTTTTTCTCTCCCTGAAAAACAGTTTGCTGGGACATAGATTAAGAGATCATATGAGCACATCTCTAAGGAGTTCCCACTGCCTATCCCTAAGCAAGAAGTTTGTGCCCCACACTTCTGGGCCCGTATACACAAAGCTTCTTAAGCCTAAAAGTCGCTCCTAGTGATGAAATTCTAAGAAAATTCTTGACATTTTCTTAGAATTTTCCCTTTAATATAAGATTAAATCTTAGTTAAGATAAAAATGATTCACAAAACATCTTAAACCTAAAAACAGCTCCTAAGGTGAAAAGTGTTAAGAGTAGAGAGGAGGACTTTTAAGAGGCTTAAGAGTTTCTATAGCAGAGGACAAAATGGTGGAAAGAAGAAATATTCTCTAAACGTGAAGCGCTAAAAGTAAACACTTCTCTTCTGTTCAATTTGGTTTTCTTGCTGTTTTACTTCCTTTCATCCCTCTAGGATTGTTTGCTACATACCATCCAAAAGTTCAACTTACAAGTAATAAAATCAGTATAATAAATAAATGTAAGAACTTACATATAGTAACTACTGTGTGGAAATTGTTTGCTTTAAAAGTAGACACATTTTCAACATTTGGCTGTTTAATTATCTTTAAGTTATTTAGCCTATAACTGAAACTTTGTATAAAGGAGCCTGTAGTTATGATTATACAATTTCATTATATACAAACATTATGATTTCACTGTCTGTTTTATTATCATGTATTATATTTTCACAGAATAGTGCATTTCAAGACTTTTACAGGGGTCAGAGATTATTTTTTTCAACCAATCACAATCCTTGAAACCCTAGCAATGGGGTCAACCACACCTCCTCAGTAAGATAAAGGTTTTTGTACTTTCATTCCTCAGAGTTGCTTTGAGAAATTTCCTAAATTACTTCTAGTCTAGGACTCCCAGCTAGGACCTTTTAAGCTAAGATAGGAGCTGTCTATCTATGTTTTTTTATTACTATTCTGTTTTACTTTGTCATTGTTTATAGAATCTTGCCTGACAGGACTTTTTTGGAGATGCTCAGACCCACTCATGTAGCCATAGCAATTTGACCTGTGACAAAATCATTCAGATTGTTATTGCTTTGACCACATCAACATAGTGAAGTGATGGTTTCATTGCCTTCTTTGATACTGTAGGTGCCATTGTAACAAGATAATCAATGTAATTCATTTCAAGTGTTTACCTTTTGCTACTAGAAGTATTGTTTATAGGGGTTAAGCAAAGAAATAAATTCCATTGCAGGTAAGGTATGGCATTAATTAGTTAATGGGTGATACTCGTAAAGACAATGATAAATTGTGTTTGTGTGAGACCCTTAGAGACACATTCCTAGCCCTCTTGGGTATACTATAGGCAACATTGGGCCTGGGTCCATCGTGGATGGGAGAGTTTTTGATGAAGATGCTGATGAAAGTCAAGATCATGCCATGTCCGTGGAGAAGAAGGGAGGAGAGATCCTCATAGAAAGAGGGAGGGAATGAAGAGGCAAAACTTCAACAAAAAAAATGAGAGTGAAAAAAAAGTGAAAAAACATGTAAATAAGCAAGAAAAGCAAAACAGAAGCTCCAAGGTCCTCTCACTAATTACCAACATTTGCATTTATTAACAAAGCCTAATGGGGGGATATTCAATAGTTTGTTTTTCCCTTAATATAAATATTTCCTTTTCATTACATGCATGCAGATTAATAAGACTTTTCCCTTCAGATCACAAGAGAGAGAGAGAGAGAGAGAGAGAGGAAGAAAAAATGAGAGAGAGAGAGAGAGAGAGAGAGAGAGAGCATGAATTACTTGCTACACAACACACAGTAACTGTATTTCTGTTTTGTGGCTTTTACATAGCAAAGAAGTGTGTGTGTGTGTGTGTGTGTGTGTGTGTGTGTGTGTGTGTGTGTGTGTGTGCGCATGTCTGTGCGTGTGTGTGTGTGTGTGTGTGCATGTGTGTGTGCATGTGTGTGTGCATGTGTGTGTGCGTGTATGTGTGTGTGTGCGCGTGTGTGTGTGTGTATTTATGCATGCCAGTTGGAGATTTGGGAGGACCCTCACAATGAATGACAGTGCCAGGGGAAAATTAATTAAGCATGTGTTCAATATGGACACTTTCTGATATTAGTACCTTTAATGATGCTACACGCTCCCAATCAAACCGTTAAAAAGACAGGCCATCTGGCTAACTTTGGCAAATGGACTGGGCCTCCTCTACACACACAAGCATACACACACACACACACACACGCACATGCATGCACATGCATAGTTAAAAACACAGTTTGGTCTGTTATATGGCATATATAAATCTATATAAAGTATAAAGAGTATAAAGCTTTAAAATTACTTTAACAAGTAAAATTGTCCATTTTTATTTCATTAATCCTTTTTGTTGAATAATTCTCTAGTGTAGTGGTTACCAATGTTGCCTTGCACCTCCATGGTCTGAGTTCGATTCCCGCCTCGGGGCTGTGTGCATGGAGATTGTATGTTCTCCATGTGCTTGGTGGGTTTCCTCCAAATTGCCTGTAGTGTGTAAATGAGCATGTGAGTGTGTGTATGAATGTGCCCTACGATGTATTGGCAGAATTTGGCACCCTGTCCAGGGTGTACCCAGCCTCGTGCCCTTAATTTCCTGGGATAGGCTCCATGCCACCTTGTCACTCTGTATACAGGATAAAGCAGTATAGCCAAGGAGAAAGAGTGAGTGAGTAAGAATATTTCTCCACTACACATTTTTAGAAATGATCAATACAAATTCAATGTAGTAAAACATTCTGTATAATAGCAGTAAAAGGTCATGCTTAGTAAAATAAAAAATTAACTAAACTATGCATATTAAGGTCCTGAGTGATGTAATCATAGGGAAAAGGTAGCAAAGCTTTTATTGGAGAGTGGGCATGACCTGACCAAACAAATGAATGAATAAATGAAATAATAAATGAATTAAATTCAATGATTTATATATCACTTCCAACAATGTCACAGTGTCAGTGTCACAAAGCAGCTTTACAGAATAAAAAAAATTGGGAAATGAGTATGAAATGTGTGAGGTAAAATGTATTTATTTTATTTATGATTTTATGCATGGATGAATGAATAAAATGGAGCTGAAAACAGCTGTATCACAGAAACTGTAACATTACCTTTTTTTTTTTTTTTTTTTTGAAAATCCACAACAAATTATTTGAGAAATCTTATCATAAATTTGTTTTTAATAACCAATGTAAGTCGACTTCTATGTCATTCCCACCTTCTAACTGGAAAAAAAAAATCATATCGAACTACAAGTTTTCTTAGAGCTCCAGTTTCTCCAATCAAACCTGAAAATAAGGAAACTTCAAATCAGTATAATGGGAAAAAGATACATGCAATACCAATATACAGTACAGCATTTAATCCCTTACAAGACAGTATATAAGCCAAGATTTACATTGCATTTGCATGCAGGTCTGGGTTGTGATTAAGCACTGTCTGAAGGAGGGGCTTGTCGGGAAGCAATATTTAAGCTGCTCTGTGCTCTGCAAGCTATTTGCAATTAGTGATAAATTGGTCTGTAGTGGGGTTTTATGTGGAATTAAGATGTGATTTTTTTTAAAATCATGTGCATTCTTGGGGGGTATTTTAATCTCCTCTCTGTCGACCTGGCTGGTGTTTAATCTTTGGATGATTTAATAATCTTTGTACATACAATTGGAGCATAATTAATAAGGGAATTATTGGGGCTTGGTAATCTAAATCTGAACGGGACAGAAAGGGGCTGGTGTGGGTGCAGGTTCTGATTCGAACCAAGCAAAAGCCACTACCTAATAATCTATTGAAAGTGGAGCCATGTGTCACTCATGCTTGATTGGAATACAAACCTGAATAAGAATGCATACCCCTGCTTTAGCAGTTCTGCATAGTTGTGGTCTTATTAGCATCTGATCAGAGCTTTCCCATAAATCATAATGTGCATATCATACAAAGCACCTGTATCATCATGTGATTTGTACCACAAAACAGACAACTCACAGTCACACTCCATAGTCCAAGACAAAAGATTAATTGATTATATAAGCTGCACCCCCAGACTAAAAAATCAGGCTAATTAACTCAATTTAATTCTGTTAAACCATAAGACCAGACCACTTATTAGCTTGCATAGTAAAGAAACACCACTCTGAGGGCAACATCTAAACAAGTCTACCCACAAAACATGAGATCAGATAGCAAAGATGAAACAAAGAACTTATAAGCTATTATCTAAAATGCAGATTAAAAACAAAACCTTGTATTGCTATCCAACCTACACTTTTAGACCATACTCTTATTTTTTCCTTACACCTCAAATAACAACTAAATAAAGAGTATATTTAATAGAATTATAGTTTTGAATCATTTCTACACTGCAGAGCCAAAAAAGTCACCACCATCAAATGATTGGCCTGCATCAAGGAAACAACTCAATGTAGAAGGAATGTTTCAGAATGTTGAAACTACTAAAATTGAGTTAAATTCATTATTGAAACTTGGAAGGATAGTGGTGAACCTCCAAGAAAGAAATGTGGTCAGAAAAACCTCCTGAACAAGCATGATGGGAGATCAACACAGTGAAATAATAAAAACCTCACAGCTATGTTTAATAGTGAAATGAAGAGTTTTTCTACATGCACAATGAGTAGAGAATTCAAGGGATTGAACTAAACAGCTGTGTAGCCCAATAACAAGGGACTAAATAAGCACCTGAATGTTCTGTGTGGAGAGAAATGGATGATTCTTTCAAAAGAAAAAAATCATCAAGGACGAGTAAGATTAGCAATGTGTGGGGAAAATGTGTGGGGAGTGTGCAGAAGTGCTACCTTCGTGTGCTCTATTCTGCCTCTCTGCCCACCTCCACCTATCACCAGGTGTTTCTACAAACCGGATTCCAAAAAAGTTGGGACACTAAACAAATTGTGAATAAAAACTGAATGCAATGATGTGGAGATGGCAAATGTCAATATTTTATTCAGAATAGAACATAAATCACGGAACAAAGCTTTTAAACTGAGAAAATGTATCATTTTAAGGGAAAAATATGGTGAATCAAACTGTCATGGTGTCAACAAATCCCAAAAAAGTTGGGACAAGGCCATTTTCACCACTGTGTGGCATCTCCCGTTCTTCTTACAACACTCAACAGACGTCTGGGGACCGAGGAGACCAGTTTCTCAAGTTTAGAAATAGGAATGCTCTCCCATTCTTGTCTAATACAGGCCTCTAACTGTTCAATCGTCTTGGCCTTCTTTGTCGCACCTTCCTCTTTATGATGCGCCAAATGTTCTCTATAGGGGAAAGATCTGGACTGCAGACTGGCCATTTCAGTACCCGGATCCTTCTCCTACGCAGCCATGATGTTGTGATTGATGCAGAAAGTGGTCTGGCATTATCTTGTTGAAAAATGCAGGGTCTTCCCTGAAAGAGATGACTAGATGTTGTTCTAGAACCTGAATATATGTTTCTGCATTGATGGTGCCTTTCCAGACATGCAAGCTGCCCATGCCACACGCACTCCTGCAACCCCATACCATCAGAGATGCAGGCTTCTGAACTGAGCGTTGATAACAACTTGGGTTGTCCTTGTCCTCTTTGGTCCGGATGACATGGCGTCCCACATTTCCAACAAGAACTTCGAATCGTGACTCGTCTGACCACAGAACAGTCTTCCATTTTGCCACACTCTATTTTAAATGATCCCTGGCCCAATGAAAACGCCTGTGCTTGTGGATCTTGCTTAGAAATGGCTTCTTCTTTGCACTGTAGAGTTTCAGCTGGCAACGGCGGATGGCACGGTGGATTGTGTTCACTGACGATGGTTTCTGGAAGTATTCCTGAGCCCATTCTGTGATTTCCTTTACAGTAGCATTCCTGTTTGTGGTGCAGTGTCGTTTAAGGGCCCGGAGATCACGGGCATCCAGTATGGTTTTACGCCCTTGACCCTTACGCACAGAGATTGTTCCAGATTCTCTGAATCTTCGGATGATATTATGCACAGTTGATGATGATAACTGCAAAGTCTTTGCAATTTTTCGCTGGGTAACACCTTTCTGATATTGCTCCACTATCTTTCTGCGCAACATTGTGGGAATTGGTGATCCTCTACCCATCTTGGCTTCTGAGAGACACTGCCACTCTGAGAAGCTCTTTTTATACCCAATCATGTTGCCAATTAACCTAATTACTGTTAATTGGTCTTCCAGCTCTTCGTTATGCTCAAATTTACTTTTTCCAGCCTCTTATTGCTACTTGTCCCAACTTTTTTGGGATTTGTTGACACCGTGAAATTTGTAATCAACATATTTTTCCTTTAAAATGATACATTTTCTCTGATTAAACTTTTGATCTGTCATCTATGTTCTATTCTGAATAAAATATTAACATTTGCCATCTCCACATCATTGCATTCAGTTTTTATTCACAATTTGTTTAGTGTCCCAACTTTTTTGGAATCCGGTTTGTAGTGATTTCACTCCTTTCCTCCCCCTTTTCTATTCCTCCCTCCTTTAATCCTCTCCTTTCCTGTTTTGTCTTAATAAAATTATCCCCTTTTCTTGTAAGACCTTGCCTTGTGTCTGTGGTGCCACATTTGCAAAAGATTGGTGTCATTACCGCACCTATGAAGCTACATTGATTTTAATGAGCGTAACTTGTTGGTGGAAAATACAGGCACAAGGACAGAACCAGGCCCACAAGAACTCTGCTTAACAGCGGAGCACCCACTGTGGTGCTGCCTAATGCCCCTCCCCCTTGTAACCTGCATTCATGCTGAGGTTCCAGCAGTGCACTTTGTGGTCAAAGACCATCTGATCAAATACAATCATAAAGCTAGCATAATTCCTGAACTGCCTGTACCTCCACTCTTAAGTTGTGACTGGCCCGGCTTGCTGCCGAAAAAATAATGTTGTGTACAGAGAAAGATCACACTTCCTGCAAGGCTCAGTGGAGAAAAGCAGCAGTGTGGTTGGTGCAACCACCTACTGATGGTGTCCTGGCTAAAGCTGAAGGTGAGGCTAATTATCCCCCAGGAAAAAGTACTATAGATGGCAGTTTTGCTCAACTACAGCAAGAAGATCTGGGACTAAAGCAGTGCTTGGAACAGGTGGTAACAATTGAGGGTGCAAACCTGCATCATCCTACTTCATGGTAAAGAAGAACTGTATTATCACACAATACGTTGTGGTAACGATGTTGATCTCTTGGGGCCCCCACAGGCAAAAGTGGACACTGTGATGCACCTGGCTCATTCTATGCTCTTTTGTGGCGACATGGATATTAAAAACCCCACTGAAAAACTACACCAGCAAAGCCCACCCCGCCTGCTGATTCCACTGCCTATCAGCGTGCAGTTTGAGAGGATTGGCATGGGTCTCATCGGGTCCCTGCCCAAATTGGCATAAGGCCATGAGTATACAGTATACTGGTAATCGTATACTATGCTACAAGCTAACCCAGGGTTGTTCTCCTACAAATATCCACATCAAAGAACATTGCCCTACTGATGGGCTCTTCACTGATGATGGGAGCGCTACAACCACATCCTGAAGTGATTGCATCTCCTTAGTTTCATGCTGTTTGAGCTGCACTTTTGCCACTGCCCATGTGGTCTGCTCAACATTATCAAGGAAGCTTGGCAGGAGCAGCCTTCACCTGTCCAGTTGTACGATACAAATACGTTAAAGACTTGCAAAATAATATCAGTAAAGTTCTGCCTATTGTACAACAGCACACGCAAGGAGAGCAGAATCATGTCTAAGTTTAAGAGGACTAACCAAGTCCACCTATTCCTTTCCAGTGCTGTGCTACTGTACATGCAAGTTCCTGGCCCACTGGAGATTAAATGCCATCTCTACTTTCAACGCCTACCTGCTTCCGTGTGTCCATGATCTTGTGGACCGGCTAGGAAAGGTCGGGTTCATCTCCATCCTTGACTTGATCAATGGCTACTAGCAGGTAGTGCTCACTCCAGAAGCCAAGGAAAAAAAAACAGTGAACGGGGCTATTGGCAGTACTGGGTACTGTCCTTCTGTACACAGTGCCCCAGCTACATTCCAGCAGCTGATAGACATTTTACTGCACAATCAACACCCTTACCGTGCTGCACACCTGGACGATGTTGTGATCCACTCGAGTAGCTCAGAGGATCAGCTGCAACACCAGAAACAAGTGCTGGGAAAATTGTTAAAAGCAGGTGTAGGAGCGAACCCTCAGAAGTTTCATATGGGGGCTGACAGTTACTCAGTACCTCAGGATTTTAATTAATCGGGTATAGTATGCTAAAGCCGCAGGAACGTCTCGGGTTACTTTGCTGTAACCCTGTTCCCTGAAAAAGCAGGAGCGAGATGCTTCGTGAAAACGCTATGGGAATGTCTCTTTGTTCCACCGGTTGTGAAGCACGTCTGTGTCAAACACGCCAAAACTTTGGCTTATATAACCTCGGTCAGGTGATGTCATCTGATGAGGTGCACCTGCAGGTTATAAATAGGACTGGACCGGAAACATCATCAGAACAATTTTTGTCTGAAAGGATGTCCAGTCACAGTCCAGTAACCAGGGACGTTCCCTTTCAAAAGCTACCGTACACTCAATGTTTACTGTGAAATCTGTGGCTGTGAGGGTTGCCCACTAGAGGGCAGTGTTTAGTTTGTAGTTTTGGTTCATAGACTCAGTTTCCCAGAAGGCACCTCAATCAGGTGATGCGGATGCTCACCTGATCTGAGGATGCTCAATAGAATTGTTATAAATATCTGTTTGTTCTGGGAAACTGGGTCGAGCATTAATTTAATTTCAGTTCTGTTTCATCTGGTTATTTTTCATTCATTCATTCATTTTCTATACCGCTTAATCCTGTGTTCAGGGTCGCGGGGGACCTGGAGCCTATCCCAGGAGACTTCGGGCACTAGGCGGGGTACACCCTGGACAGGGTGCCAATCCATCGCAGGGCACACACACATACACACGCTCACACACCCAATCACACACTACGGGCAATTTAGGAACGTCAATTAGCCTAACCTGCCTAATCTGCCTAATTAGCCTAATCTTTGGACTGTGGGAGGAAACCGGAGTACCCGGAGGAAACCCACCAAGCACGGGGAGAACATGCAAACTCAATGCACACAGAGACGGGAATCGAGCCTGGCCGGGGAATCGAACCCAGACCCTGGAGGTGCAAGGCGACAGTGCTAAACACTACACCACCGCGCCGCCTCATCTGGTTCTGTTTGGTTTAATTATCAGTGGCCTTTTGGTTTCTGGAGCTCTTTAAGTTAAGTTTGTATTTATCTAGATTTAGTTTATGTCTTTTTGTCTCTGTGTCTCCTAGCAGGATTAGCCTCTAGGAGAATTAGCCTTTAGTTTTTACCCTCATGTGTGAGTAACTTCTTTTGCATGTCTATATCTTAGTCTGCATAAATATTAATGAGGGCACTACTAACCTGTTTAGATATTAGTCTGTCTAGTCTTCGAGTCTGTCTAGTCTGATCGTCTGGTTAGCTCTTAGTCTGTTTAGGTACTAACCTGTTTAGCAACTAACCTTTACAGTTCTTAGTCTGTTTTATACCTAGTCTGCTGTGTACCTTGTCTATTCATCCCATGGGTCTCAGGCTACTAGCCTGTTTAGCAATTGGTCTGTTAAGCTATTAGCTAGCTTAGCAGCCAATGGGCGTAAGAGCTACTAGACCAAGCCAAGCCTGTCTTGTGTTTGTTTATCCCTTGCATGCATAGTCCCTAGTGTTTAGTCCGCTAGTCTGTTTGGTCTGTCTTGTCTTGTCCAGTTTGTATTGTTTCAGTGTTTGTAATCCCTAGTCTGTGTATGTTTTAGTTTCTTATGAGTTTTTGTTATAGTATGGTCCAAAGTTCAAGCCAACTTGTTTTCTTCATGGTTTGTTTGTTTGTTTGTTTGGTTTATTATTAAAAGACTTTATTTGTTACACCTTATCCCCTCTGCGTCTATGCTTCAAAACCATGCCCACAGTCCAACACCTAGCAGAACGTGACAGTGGCCTGCTTAATTGGAATTGCCAGGCAGGAGGTCTAAAGGAAGACCAAAGATGAGATTTATGGATATAGTGAAAGAGGACATGAAGTAAATTGGTGTGGCAGAAGAGGATGCAGAGGATAGGGTTGGATGGAGACGGATGGTTTGCTGTGGCGACCCCTGAAAGGGAGAAGCTGAAGGTCAAAAAGAAGATTTAAAAAACAAATCACAGCTATTTCTTTTTGTCTTTGCATTGTAATGAATGTCTTTCTTGGGTGCTATATCAGAGCTTTACAATCTTACAATTATATTATCAGATTTAGACTTAATACAGGTTTTAAAAGAATGAATTTTTCCTAAAGTAAGCTTTTTGATCCACTTCCCGAACCATTTCAAAGGTTTTATCTGGTGCTACTTATTAAATTATGAATTGATATGGATTGCTACTTATTGAATTATCTAAGTTTCTATGAGATGTGAACGTGTATGAAACAAAATTATCCCTGATGAGCAAGTCGAGGACAACGGCGACAGTGGCAAGGAAGAACTCCCTGAGATGGTAATTGGAAGAAACCTTGAAAGGAACCAGACTCAACAGGGAACCCATCCTCATTTGGGTGAAACGGATAGCAGGGATTGATCTGCATTATACTGTGTGAGACTGGAAGTTCACTATAACAGGAGATGTGTTAAAGTTAAAATGGTATAAAGTTTGTTATTAGAGGCTCAGGTACTGTAGACTGTAGGAAACTCCAGTCCTGAACTATCGAGCGACTGAAGTCACAAGGCCTCAGACAACAGCTGTCTGCATCTTCCATTTCCATCTCCGTGGAAAAGTGGAACCGTCTCCAGTCACCACACGCATCCCAGGGAGACCACACGTGGCATCCATGTGACGAGATCTCCAACCAGAAGCAGGACACCAGGACGAGTGAGACAGGTCCAGAGGACAGAGGGGGTCTGGATCACTGGCAGCTCAGGAGCTCGACCGAGAGAGAGGGAGAGGGAAAAGAGAGAGGGAGATAAGAGCAGAGAGAGTACAGGAGAGAGCTGTAGAGAAGGAGAGATGGCAGTTAGGTATGGTCACAGTCAAACAATGTATAATGTGAATGTATATTTAGTGATTAAAATATGCTCATGAGTAATTCAAAAATCTATTTATCTTGTTCAGAAATTTTCCCACGTTAGTTTGACACTGTGAATTTCATTTAAATTGTAACACATGTTTTGTCGATTCTGATTCTCTTATCTTCTTAACATATTCGAACTGATACCTGATATTCTTACATCTGATATTATATATTATATACTCATATTGTACTGATAGTACACTCCCACTCGCTTGAAGAAAAAGAAATCCTACAACCGCAGATACAGTGGCACTTTCATAAAACACAAACAAAAGCAACAGCGGAGAGAGTTGAAAGTGAGCTCTGCTTGCTGCATGCTCATTTCTTTTTAATCGCTTTTTTCATAAAAAGCTTATGACTGTGTATTTGTTAAAATATGTTTACGCTGATCCAACCAAGTCCCTAACAAATATTGTTTGGTAAATACACTACTGATTTTAGTTCATTGCCAGTGTGCATATGCATTACTGTATTCGCGTGTGCTTGCAGGTGTGCAGTGTAGCACAATTGAACTATAAAAGCAGCTCATTCTGATTCTGACCTGCGGGGCAAAGTGGTCCAATGGAAGAAAGGCCAGAGTGAGAGAGATACTCTGTGTGTGTGTATGTGTGTTGAGTGTGGAGAGCTTTTTAAGTGCAACAGACCGAGCTGTGCATGCAGGAATGTCTAGACGATCCAAAGTAGAATAGAGTGCTTTTTATGAGCATGTCTGCCTATCTCAGAAACCCACTGCCACATCTCCCTTTTAACCCCGAGGCCGGCAGGCACACTCAAGTACCACAGCATGGGTAAAACACATGAGCCTGCTTTAAACAAGATCGTTCTCATTGATTTCAAGAATAAACACAATGTGGGTTCATCTTTAAGATTCATTGAGCTTGGAATGATGATGATGATGATGATGATTATTATTATTATTTCCCCTGAAACAAATTGACCTTTTCAGTTTGTTTGCACTTTTTCCAAACACATCCTAAACCTGTAAATGGTTAAAGGGTTTTGAAAGTGAAATGTTTTTCAAGTGATCTTTAGACATAGATCTTAAGGCTTCAGTTACAAAGTTCGGCTGAAGGTGCACATAATTGCTGGTTCAGACCTACTGTATAATGGTGTGATGTGTGGATAAGCAGCAGCAGCCATTTTTGAATTTATATTCTATATTATACTTACATGATATCTGTATAAGGAATTATATTTTTGGGATAAAACTATACTTATACAGATGTTACACTGGTCTTGAGTTACCTAGTCAGTCAATCAGGTGATAATACATATGGAGGTGTATTGATAGTGAATGGTATCTATGGTTTTAAATACATGGGTGGCCTGTGATTGAGTTCAGAGGCAGTGTAGGGTACAGTATATAGGGGTCTGATTGTAGAGCATTGTGGTATAGAGGCAGTAAAGGTCATTTATAGGGATTGAATGTGTGAGATTGTGGTGGATATTTAGGGGTTTGGGTTAAGAGAACTAATTAGGGTTTAGATGTAAAACACTGTGGTGTACAGGTGGTATTTACAGGTTTAGATCTAGAAAATTGTGGTGTAGTGGGGATGGATGTATTTAGGGGTTTGGATGTAGAACGTTGTGGTTGAGAGGAAGTGTGTGTATTTTGGGGACTATTTGTAGAACAATTCAGTGTAGAGGTGGTGGAGAGTAATTAGGGGTTTTTATTGAGAACATTGAGGTGTAGAAGTCTGGAGAGGGTATTTAAGTGTTTAGATGTAGAAGATTGTGCTGTAAAAACTGTTGGTGTATTTAGGGGTTTGGATGTAGAAGATTGTGGTGGAGAGCCAGTTGATCTATTTAGAAGTTTGGATGTAAAATGTGCTCGTGAAGATGCAGTGAGGAAATTTAGGGGTTTGGATGTAGAAAATTCTATTGTAGAGGCAGGTTAGTGTATTTAGAGATTTGGATATAGAACATTGTGGTATATTTAACATCCGAATGTTCATAATCCCTAGTTTGTGTCATGCACACGCAATCTGCGCCCGGCACTAGGACCCGGAAGTAAGACGGGCGCAAAACCAGGAAGTATAAAAGAGGTAAACAAACGATGGCTTACCGCTCAGTCATTGAGTTCGGCCCATGTCAGCTCCAGTTGTCGTTTCAGCAAACCGTGAGTACTCACATGTTGGTTCCGTTGTCTTTTGCTATTGTGTGTGTATTTCTAGGACGCGGGTTAAATTTGTGTTTTTCCCTTGCTCCGTTTTTGTGAGAGTCCTTAAACTAAATCGCGTGGTTATCCTGCCTGCTCGCTTCTTTCCGCGTTTGGGTTTATCCTCCACGCTACATTGGGCTAACCGCTAAAGCTACGTCTTCTGGTCACCTCAGGTTAGTCCATCTTGACAGAATGACTGAGCCCTCCGCGGTAAACCCAGCGGATTACGCGAGTCTCTGCGACGTTGTAGATCAGCATGCGGCGTTAATCAATCAGCTAACCGGGGATCTCGCTTCCCTCCGCCGCGAGATCGCTGAGCTCCGGCGGGAGAATACGAATCTCCGCGCGGCTGTTGATGACGTCACTGCTCGATCGCACGCCGCGGAGGCCGCGGCGCCGCATCCCCCCCCCCCCCCTCCTTCTGATGTTTTTCTTTCTCTACCAGAGAAGTGGAACGGCACGGACGGGAAGTGCAGCGTATTTTTGACAGCTCTCGATCTGGTGTTTGAGTTTAATGCCACCAAATACTCCACCGATCGCCTTCGCATTGCTCTTCTCGTTTCGTTGCTAAAAGGGCAGGCAGCAGAGTGGGCCACGGCAGTTCTCCAGGCGGACACAGACACCGCCCACTCATACAATGAGTTCACCCACCAACTTAAACTAACTTTTGAACATCCAGCGGGCGAGGTGGAGACCGACACCAGACTTTACCATCTGAGGCAGGGAGGGCTGTCCGTGAGCCGCTATACGGCCGAGTTTCGCACCCTCGCCGTTCAAACCACATGGGGCGATGCAGCGCTCCGGACATCCTACTACGAGGGACTGGCTTCTCGAATCAAGGACGAACTAGCCGGGCGAGAGCTTCCTGCGACCCTGGAGGGTCTGATCCAGCTCGCTCTCCGGATCGACCAGCGCCTCCTCTCTCGCCCGAGGCCAGCCCCTCGCACCCTGCCACCTGCACCCCACTTCGCCGTCACCACTTCACGGCCCGCACCCGCCTTCACCGTCACCAGTCCACGTCCCGCAGACTCCGCCTCCTACGCCACCCCAGGACATGTCGGTTCTCCACCTCCTGCCGTGGTTGACACCGGAGCCGGGGAACCCATGCAACTAGGACGCGCCTCCTTGACCGCTGCAGAACGGGAGAGACGTTTCCGTGAAGGGCTCTGCGCCTATTGCGGGTCAGCCGCACATCACAGGGCGACCTGCCCTTTCAGGCCGGGAAACGCCCAGGCCCGGTGAGAGAAGAGAGATACTCGCCGGGTCACCTTCGTCTCTCCACCATCACCACCAATTCCTCCCGTCTCACGGTTCAGGTACCCCTCCAGGTTGGCCACAAACGAGTCCGAAGTGCTGCATTCATCGACTCCGGGGCAGCAGGTAACTTCATTGACTCCGCATATGCCAAAACCCTGGGGGTTAAACTCGAGGCGTTATCCCAGCCCGTTCACATCACCTCGGTCGACGGTCGCCCCCTCTCCACCAGCCCAATAAACGCCCGAACCGAACCCATCACCATCTCCATCAACCAGCACCATGAAAAGCTAAACTTTTTCGTCACCTCCATCTCCTCACCTCCCATCATCCTTGGACATCCCTGGCTGCTCCAGCATGACCCTCTCATCTCCTGGACCCAGAATCGGATCCTCCAATGGGGCGCGACCTGCACCGAACTGTGCCTACGGGCAACGGCTGGGACGTGCTCTAGGGAGTCCGAGGCCCCCGACGTCGACACCAACGCCATCCCAGAGCCGTATCGGGACCTGGCGGAGGTCTTCTGCAAGAGACGAGCTACTCATCTTCCTCCGCATCGGCCCTACGACCTCACCATTGACCTCCAACCCGGTGCAGTCCCACCCCGCGGCCACCTCTACTCCCTCACACCTACAGAGACGCAGGTCATGGAGGAGTATGTGACCAACGCCCTTCGCCAAGGCACCATCAGACCCTCCTCCTCACCTGCCGCCGCGGGGTTCTTCTTCGTGAAGAAGCGGGGCGGTGAACTTCGTCCATGTGTCGACTATCGGGGGCTAAACAATATAACTATCAAAAACCGACACCCATTGCCTCTTACCAACTCAGCCCTGGACGCCCTCTCTGGCGCCACCATCTTCACTAAGTTGGACCTCCGGAGCGCCTACAACTTGGTGCGCATCAGAGAGGGCGATGAGTGGAAGACGGCCTTCATCACCCCTACTGGGCACTATGAGAATCTCGTCATCCCCTTTGGACTGTGCAATGCCCCCGCCGCCTTCCAACACCTCATTAATGACATCCTTCGCGACATGCTCGGGCGGTGGGCGTTCGCCTACCTGGACGACATCCTAATCTACTCACGCACCATGGAAGAACATACCCAGCACGTCAGGGCGGTTCTAAAGAGATTACTCGCCCATCAACTGTACTGTAAGTTGGAAAAGTGCGCTTTTCACGAGCGCTCCACCACGTTCCTGGGTTTTGTCATCTCGCCCCAGGGTGTGGCCATGGACCCGCAGAAGCTAGAGGTTGTGCGTCATTGGCCCCTACCCAAGACCCTCAAGCAACTTCAACGGTTTCTCGGGTTTGCGAATTTCTATCGTCGCTTTATCCGGGACTACAGTACAGTTGCCGCCCCCCTAACCGCTCTGACCCGCCCTTCACCTCTCCCTTTTCACCTCAACCCTGCAGCTGTCTCCGCTTTCAAGTCACTTTGTCACCGCTTCACCACAGCACCGATTCTCCTCCATCCAGATGTCAGAAAATCATTCGTTGTGGAGGTGGATGCTTCAGATGTGGGCGCTGGAGCTATCCTCTCACAACGAGGTCCAGATCAGAAACTACACCCATGTAGTTTCTTCTCCAGAAAATTTGACTCCACTCAGCAGCGATACGGGGTAGGGGACCGCGAACTGCTGGCCATAAAGTGGGCTCTGGAGGAGTGGCGTCACTGGCTCCAGGGCGCCAGTGAGCCATTCATAGTCTGGACGGACCACCAAAACCTCATAACCATCAAGAACCTGAAACAGTTAAACCCACGACAGGCGCGGTGGGCCTTATTTTTCGAAAATTATGATTTCCACCTCTCGTACCGCCCGGGCTCCAAGAACACAAAAGCGGACGCTCTCTCCCGACAGCTGGAAGTGGACATTCCCCGGGCGGACCCCGCGCCTGTCCTTCCATCATCCAGGATCATCGCCCCACTCCAACTAGACCTGGAAACGAGAGTTCGCCAGGCGCAGGCTACAGAGACCGAACCGGCAGGTGTGCCACCTGGACGACTCTTTGTGCCCGAGAGGATGCGATCAGAGGTCCTCCAGTGGGGTCATTCCTCTCCCATCTCAGGACACCCGGGCACTCGACGGACGCTCCAATTTCTCCAACGAGACTTCTGGTGGCCCTCCCTCACGAAAGACGTCCAAGAGTTCGTTCAGGCATGCCCAGTGTGCGCCAGGGCCAAAACCACCAATCAACCAACCCCCGGTGAACTGCAGCCACTCCCAGTTCCTCGACGGCCCTGGACGCACATTGCCGTCGACTTCATCACGGGCCTGCCGGCCTCCGAAGGAAAGGACACCATTCTCACCATCGTCGACCGGTTCTCTAAAGCCGTGCACCTGGTGGCTCTCGCCGGACTCCCGTCAGCCAAAGGAACAGCAGAGCTGATTTTAGAGCACGTAGTCCGTCTGCATGGGTTCCCCAAGGACATCGTCTCGGACAGAGGGCCCCAGTTCACAGCCCGGTTCTGGAAAGCCTTCTGCCGTCTGATCGACTCCACCTGCAGTCTCTCATCTGGATATCACCCACAGACTAACGGTCAGACGGAGCGGACCAACCAACAGCTGGAGCGCTACCTGAGATGTTTCGTAGCTGATCGACAGCGCTCCTGGGCGCACTATCTCATCTGGGCTGAACTGTCACACAACCTCCACACCTCCTCTGCCACCAACCTAAGCCCATTTGAGGTATGTTACGGTTTCCAACCTTCGATGTTCAACCACCCAGAACCGGAGGTTGATGTACCGTCCGCCCAACAGTTGGTCCGCAGATGTCGGCGGCTATGGATTACAACCAACCGGGCCATCCAACGCGCCAACGCCCGCTACACCCACCAACACCGCCGTCGACATCCTCCGGGACGATTGTACCATGTAGGTGACAAGGTATGGCTTTCTACAAAGAACCTCCACCTTCACATCGAATCAAAAAAACTCTCACCCAGATTTATCGGACCATACCGCATCACCCACAGGATTAACCCTGTCACCTACCGGCTCCAGCTGCCTGCGGCGCTCCGGATCCATCCAGTCTTCCACCTGTCTCAGTTCAAGCCCTTCATCACCTCACCCATGATTCCACCCACCCCCCCAGCTCCTCCTCCCCGGATCATCGACGGCGGTCCCGCCTACACCGTGCGCCGAATCCTCGACTCGCGCCCTCGGGGTAAAGGTACGCAATACCTGGTGGACTGGGAGGGCTATGGCCCCGAGGAGCGATCTTGGATCCCGGCCCGGTTCATTCTCGACCCGGAGCTAATTCGGGACTACCGTCACAGGGTATCCTCCGCCCCAGGACCGTCAGGAGCCAGTCCTGGACAGGGGGGTACTGTCATGCACACGCAATCTGCGCCCGGCACTAGGACCCGGAAGTAAGACGGGCGCAAAACCAGGAAGTATAAAAGAGGTAAACAAACGATGGCTTACCGCTCAGTCATTGAGTTCGGCCCATGTCAGCTCCAGTTGTCGTTTCAGCAAACCGTGAGTACTCACATGTTGGTTCCGTTGTCTTTTGCTATTGTGTGTGTATTTCTAGGACGCGGGTTAAATTTGTGTTTTTCCCTTGCTCCGTTTTTGTGAGAGTCCTTAAACTAAATCGCGTGGTTATCCTGCCTGCTCGCTTCTTTCCGCGTTTGGGTTTATCCTCCACGCTACATTGGGCTAACCGCTAAAGCTACGTCTTCTGGTCACCTCAGGTTAGTCCATCTTGACAGTTTGGGAATTCCTGCAGTAGATGGTATTTAAGCACTAAATGACTGTAGTATACACACAGATGTATGTGGTTGTTGTATTTAAGGCTTCAAATATATTGTATTTGGAAGAGAAGAGTTGTGGGATATTTTAGAATTTCGATCCATTTAGTTGTGGCACTGGGTTCAAAACCCTCTTTGAGAGGTTAGTCCTTGACACAGCAGGAGAAGAACTTCCCAAACTGATGATTGGAGGCATCCATTATTGATGATGTCCTGATGTGACTAATCAAGCTCATTCAAGTACATTCTTTTTAAACCTCCTTCATTTTTTCCCCCTATTCAAACCAATAACAGCATTATTACATTCTAATCGCCATGAACAATGAATATTTATATCAGAGGGAAAATTGTGCTTTCCATATTCATGACCTTTTCTGTTTTTGTTTTCCTCTTTTATCTGCAGGAGGTCCTTTCTCCACTGATTTAATTATATTATGGCATTGGATATTTTTTTTTAATAGCAGTGGCAGATATTTCTAATATTTGTTACTGTCCGCGTAAGTGGACTCATAAGAGCTAAAGTCAGTGACCTTACGTATATGAACCCTACCGAAACCCTACACAGGACCTTGTAATACTGAAGGAGTCTGCTGTTTAATGTTTATTGCCCATATCATACAGTATTTCTACAATTTACAACATTGATGCTTGATTTGTAAGTACAGCGGAACCGTGGCATAGGAATCGGATCATTTTGTTTCATACGTATTTTTTCACTCATTTAATGCTCATTTCCATCATTTTCTTTTGTAAATACTGTAAAGCTGATTTGCGGCAATGACCATTGTTAAAAAGTTCTATTCAAATAAAATTGAATTGAATTGAATTCATTCTGAAGGCAAGTTCGTATTGATGTTAATTCAGATACCCCACTCCAACCAGGCAAAAATATTACCAAAAATATATAGTATATATTACTATTATAGTGTATATACTGTAAACTGTAGTGCTACGCAGTGGGAAGCATTTCAAATAAATTTCATTAACAGGAGACACAAAGGTCTCATATACTGTATGCATATTAATAGTATTAAATATTCAAGCTCTAGGGGACAGATATGAGGCGTGAACCAGAGAAAGAGGCTTGAACCAGAGAAAGGTTACAGAAAGCCTCCAGTGTGGATGGTAAGCAATGCTATGCAGATTATCCTTAACCAAATGTCCTAAGAGGTGTTTTAGGGGAATTTGTAAAAGGTCAATTTATAGAAATTATTAATACTATTTGTACTTAAAAATAATTTGTGGGGGAAAAAAACAGTACTTCAAGACAACATGGCAAGTGTGTAGGATATGTGTGGTGGACACAGCAGTCACTAAAAGGACCAATCTATCCCCTCTTGAGTAACAGGAAACGTAAAAAGGTTTGCTCTGGCTCCTTACTGCTTCAGTGATTTATTTTGTGTGTGTGTGTGTGTGTGTGTGTGTGTGTGTGTGTGTGTGTGTGTGTGTGTGTGTGTGTGTGTGTGTGTGTGTGTGTGTGCGTGTGTGTCAGGTGTATGGGTTCCCTGCAGCAATGTGTAATAAGCAGTGTCTCCCTTGTTGGGACGCATGGAGAGGAAATGGATTAGGCGAGGGACATTGCAGGACATGATGACAGTGATGTGTTAAAAATCTGCCCTCAGGCTCTCTTTCTATCTCATTCAATACCACTCTGTTTTTCTCTCTTTTTTTCCCCTCGCCACCCCCCTTCCATTTCTCTTTTCCACCCCCTCAGTTTCTCACTCTGCAACCATGAACAGTGGATCTCCAGCAACACTGTCAATAAGCATACATCAGTCCATAGAGAATACACCGATTACACACTGTCTCTCTCTCTCTCACTCTCTCTCTCTCACTCTCTCTCTCTCTCTCTCTCGTTCTACACACAGCCAGAGGGCTTCCATTAGTTCGACCACCTGCTGTGTGTGTGTGCCCCCATACCTCTTTCTACACAGGTCTCAAAGCAAACCCCCTCTGAACTGTGTTCCCCCATCTCCCAGTCGTTTGCTCTTTAGCTTTTATCCTCTCTCTATCCCTTCATTTGGTTCATGCTACCTCGTTTCAACCTTTGTACCTCGTTTTTTCAGCTCTCTGTGCATTTGTTCTTGCTGCTCCTCTGACATCGTCTTAGCTCAAACCCACATGGCTCTCTGATTGCCTTTGGCCTTCTCAACTGTCCATAAGCACAGACGTGAAGTTTGTAAGAGAGAGAGAGAGAGAGAGAGAATGAGAGAGAAAAGCTCCTGTTCCTGTGCTCCCCCTTTTCCCTCTCCCCTCCTACTCACTGGATGAAGACGAGGCTACGCGCTGCAATTACTTTAATTGGTTGTGACTTCTTCATTTACATGACAAGTGTTTGCACATCCTGGGAAACAACGGTCTGTTTCTCCTGGAGAAGAGAACCATGGACTGGCGTGGGACACTGAGTTTAAGGGGGGGGGGGGCACAGGGGAACGCCGACACGGCTGAACAAAATTGCCGGATGTCCAACCATTTCAGCACAGCTTACTTACTTACTCCAGTCTGGCACTTCTAGATCTAGGATGATCAAGAAAAGCTTAGCACAACTACTGTTGCTTTATAACCACCTTAGACATCTGAATGCAATGCCTTTAGCATTGTATGACATTAAAATAAAAAGCAAGATTATACAGTAGTGCTATTAAATTCTTTACTACTTTATTAATATTCTTACATGAACATCAGTTCTGACATTCGTTCCATTTGCATTTTAAAGGGCGGCACGGTGGTGTAGTGGTTAGCACCATCGCCTTGCACCTCCAGGGTCCGGGTTCAATTCCTAGCCAGGCTAGATTTTTGTCTCTTTGTGAATGGAGATTGCCTGTTTTCCCCGTGTTTGGTGGGTTTCCTCCGGGTTTTTCCTCCCACAGTCCAAAGATACAGTATGTCGGTTAGGCTAATTGGCATTCCCAAATTGCCCATAGTGTGTGAGTGTATGTACTGTATGTGCCCTGCGATGGATTGGCATCCTGTCCAGGGTGTACCCTGCCTCGTGTTCATATGGTGAGGTTTTCTGTATGGAGATTTTTACATACAGTACTGTAGCATTTGTGCAAAGAGATCCAGTGCCTGCATTTTGTCATGGTTGTAGATAAACATAATAACAACATTAATGGTGAAGTCTTTATAACAGAGAGTACAGCATTGTGTCAGTACCATGACCAGCTGAATCATTTTGGCTTATGATTTTTTTAGGGTTTAATTAAAAATGCTTCCGGATATAATGTTATTGGAAATGTTGAGGTAGTAACTAGTAACTACAGTACTTTTCACCACCGTGTTTTATTTTTATAACAGCATGCCCCATTGTACTGTATTGTATGACTTATAATATGTCCTCACATGAACCTACTGTATGTAATAAGTCTTGCACACCTCCAGCTGCAAGCTGAGCCATACAAATCAAGCTAGCGAGTCTAGACACAGTGAAGAGATAAAGTCATTGAAGCTTTAGCTAAATGTCATTATGTAATTTATTGTTTTAGATTCATTTGTATTTAATTATAAAACATGATCAATATCTATTTAAACGTTACATTTCTTACACTTACTCTCATAAAATCTGAAAGATTCCGGTTAAACAAAATCAAACATAAAGCTACATAGTTGTTTTTGTATATTTTTATTAGTATTTGGAGGAGGTGACACTGAGGCTTATTGGTTATCACTGTCACCTTGCACCTCCAGGATCAGTGCCCATTGAGTTTTCAAGTTCTTCCCGTGCCTGGTGGGTTTCCTCCTGGTCCAGTTTCCTCCCACAGTCCAAGACATCCAGATTAGGCCAATTGGAGTTACCAAATTGCACATAATGGGTGAATAAACGTGTGAGTTTGTGTGCATGTATGTGTGCTCTGAGATGGATTGGCTCCCTGTCCAGGGTGTACCCCGCTTCGTGCCCTAAGTCTCCTGGGATATGTTCCAGGCCCCAGCTTTAGATGATAAAGTAAGTGAGTATTTGGAGGTACTATTTCATTAATCATGCCAATCCCTGAACCTTCAGTACGATCCACCACCTTCGCAGACAGCATTGCTCCTATGCAAATAGATTTGGCTATTTGACTCTAAACAACATTCAAACCTACATCCACATAACCTACAGTAGCCAAGACAGGATACCTTATAGCATTGCGAACCCTCATTACTGCAACCATGCTGTCTAACTGCTACTAGCCTTTAGTCTCAGACGTGGCTTTTCCGTTGGTTTTTCATAATGAGGCTACTCAAGTGAGGCGGTATTATGGTAATTTTGCATACCCTTTTGTCGCATCTTTGCTATGCAGATAAAAAGGCATCTTGCCCCTGAAGTTCCTGTCAGCTTTAATCTCATTTACATGTGTAATCTCTAATTTGGTGCTCACTGTGTAAGGAGGAAAACACTCTCCGCTATGACCATTGGCAATTCCAAACTGTTACATGTATATTTATCATTTAGCAGATGTATTTATCCGAAGTGACTAATAAGTGAGGAATTATTAAAGCTCCGCCCTAATAATGTCTGTATTCAAAGGTTTGTTGGTTGGTTATTCTTGTCAACAGTTGTTTGCAATGCTGTTGATTATTGCTAGCACAATTACAGTGGTGTACAACAGGGAAAATGTTCAACAGCTAATCCAAATAACAGTCAATTTTAACCATTAACTCACCTAAGACAGTTTTGGCCACAACCTGAAAGAGACTTATAATTGAGATTAGCGTAGTGATGTAAATAGTGGTGTTAGCATGAATGTTTAAGCTTTGGAAGTCAATTTGATTGAGTAGATAGATGTATAGTAGATGTATAGACGTGGAGGTGAGAGAGTTGCAGACGCTAAAAGTCTAAAGTGCTGCTATGTCTCTCATTTTATTAGAAACTTGAGGTCACCCGCGGCTCCACAGATCCTGATGCTTGTGTCCTGCAAATGGAGTGTGTGTTTAACTCGCTGCCGCTCCTCATGCTGCTTGACCTTTAGGCATCCTTTACTTCTGCCTGTCGAACGTGGTGTCGCAGTACTGTAGCGTCGCAGTCTGATCCGGGGCTTTGTTTACTTGTCGCATGTCCTGTCTCTGTAAACGCTCAGTGGTGTGATAGCTTGGCCTGACATACCTGTTTTCGCCACTGTTATGTTCTTTTCTCATTTTTCATGTTTTGGTTAACCATAACACCCAAATGCATAAAATATGAGCTCACCCTAACGTACCCGACACCTGTGTGCTACCCTTTCCTGCGAATGGATTGTGCGGCCAACTCACTGCCACTTCCTACACTGTTCCAATATTTCATTTCAGCCCTTAATTCTGCATATTGTATGTCTGTATACTGTGACATTCAGTGCAGAACGCCTGTGACATGCTCACTATTTGGCATAAAAGTTGATGTTACTATTACATGAGGAATGCTTGTGACAAAAGTGACAAAACTACATGTGCAAACACAGCAAACACCACCTACCAAGGATTTCTGTTTTTACATTGATAGACTAGCATTAGTCACCAATGTTGATAGGTGAAAATATGAAGAAATCGTTGTTAAAGCTAAAAAAAAAAGTTGATCCACATACAGTACGTGTCTGTCTGTCTGTCTTTCTGTAACGTATTAATAAAAAGAAAAAAAAATTTGTATCTTACACCTTGTTTACGCTAAGTTGTACTTCTTTTATCGTCAGTCAAATACACTCACAGTTTGGTAATCGGAGAGTGAATCACAGATGAGAAATTAAAAAAGTTGATGGGATAAAGCACATTAAAATTCACTTATACTACTTCAGCACTGTTATTTTAACGGTAAAAACATGAACTGATCCCAATAAAAATATTCGGTTTAACTTTTCTATTTAATATCTGTTGGTGCAGGTGTTTGTTTACATTGGATGAGTATTAAGCAAATGATTGTTTACATTGCACTTATTAGTAGCTTATTAAATCCGATCACATTTACTCAACATTTACTCACTTATTGTGCAGGTTAGACTAAATTCTGTCCAGCGGTCGGTTTAAGACGCGCCCACAGTTTGATGCATGCAGTACGTTTGTGGTTTGTAACTGGTACAAAATTGTGCATAACTTCCCTTCTACTCAACATTTTGATTCCATTTATGGGGTAGATTTAACTTCAAATCTTAGGCAAATAACTAAGGATTGGCAAAGTTTCATTAAATTCTGTCCAGCCAGTTTTGCCTGATGCTGTGACAAAATCTGGCTGGACAGACATACAGACAGACATACAGACAGACATACAGACAATTTTCTGAGACGCGTTTCGGGTCCCCAATGGATGAAATATGAAGATATCATTAAAAGAGCCCAATGTCCAATGTACTGGTTAAAACCATTGTTTTATTTATATAGATGAAGATCCATTTGCACCAATATGCATGTATGCAGATGAGAGAAAGTCAAACTAAAAGGGTCAAATCAGATGCATTATAAATGAAATATTGGAAGCTACTGAATATTACATGATTTTAGACATATTTTCTACAGTAACCATGATGATTTGTTTGGTGAGATAAAACTAAGATAAAAATACTGTTCTTTAACAAATAAAAACCTAAAATGATAAATGGTGATTTTGTGTTTTAAACAAATAGGATGTTTATTTAATATTGTATCAGTCATGGTGCTTTGTGAAGAGGAGTTTTCACTTTTCAGTTTCCACAAGCTGCATTTTATTTCGGTCTTGTCTGTATTATAAAAAAAAAAAAAACATTATATGACACTCTATTACACTATTCCTTTCTCTTTAAAGAACATATATAAAACTGGCACTGAATGACTGCCGCAAGTAATGACTGTATCTTTCCTGAATGTGCAGTACACTGTTGTAAAACAAGGATGTTATTTAATTAATTTATATTTATAATATTAATTATAGGCGGCACGGTGGTGTAGTGGTTAGCACTGTCGCCTTGCACCTCCAGGGTCTGGGTTCGATTCCCCGGCCAGGCTCGATTCCCGTCTCTGTGTGCATGGAGTTTGCATGTTCTCCCCGTGCTTGGTGGGTTTCCTCCGGGTACTCCGGTTTCCTCCCACAGTCCAAAGATATACAGGTTAGGCTAATTGGCGTTCCTAAATTGCCCGTAGTGTGTGATTGGGTGTGTGAGTGTGTGTATGTGTGTGTGCCCTGCGATGGATTGGCACCCTGTCCAGGGTGTACCCCGCCTAGTGCCCGAAGTCTCCTGGGATAGGCTCTAGGTCCCCGCGACCCTGAACACAGGATTAAGCGGTATAGAAAATGAATGAATGAATGAATATTAATTATTAATTTGTTCAAAAACCTCAATTGTCATTCCAAATAAAAACTATTTCAGTATTTATGTACTGCATGTATCATTGAGCTCCATAAAAACCCAGAGAAGAGAATATTTGGTTCTTTAAGAGGGGTGCGATTTTTCTTCCCACTGTTTGTACTGTATTGCACACATATAATAGTCATTACTGTAATAAAACACATTTCATGTCCATGTCTAAGCCTGATAATTTCTACATCCATATAATTATCATTCAGGTAAGAATATCAGTAATGCCACCCTTTCCTACTATATAGCCGTATTAGATAATTCTGTAATTCTGATAATTATTTCTAATTGTCTAAGAATACATCATACAGACAGGATTCAAGGCATATTTAAGAGCAGTGGATAAAGTGATGGGAAGAATTCCATGACCTTGACGTCCAAATCATTTCGGAGAGTGTGTGCACACTCGAGTTACGGCTCTAGATTAGCACAAATGAAGGGAAATCAATTCTGTTTCGCAGCTCCCAGGGGTCTCATCTGACTTTGGCTCGTACGCGCCGCCACTGTCACATCACCTCGGCGCTGGAGAGGTGTGTGTTCTCGTGTGGAGGCGGCACAAAGCCACCTTTGTGGTGAATGTGAGGGAATCTTTTAAAACAAGTGCCTCATCAATGGCAGAGTGAGTGATACCAAACTAACCCTGGTCTACCTTTCCAGCTGACAATGAGAAAAAGAATGGCGCGATGTGTGCGATACGGTCTAACAAAGGAGCGGCTTTTCTTCCGCCGGGAGCGCACCGCTGCCAGCTTTATGGGCAAGAAGAAGAGGAAGGTGTAACTCTAGGCGGCCGTTTTGGGTTGATTCAGGTCTGGTTCAGCTTTTCTCACGCCCGCCGGGGTGTGTCCCACAGAGAGAGGGGTTTTCTAACATTTCCACACACGCACACACAGTGAAGCGAACTCTGATACCTACCATACTCAGTAACAGACTTTGAGTCGTGCATACTCAACCATGTTACCTTAAGATCACTCTACTTTCTAGGAGATTTGGTCATTTGATTTCCTGGAACGAAGTTGTGAGACAGAGAGAGAGATCGGCATGTCTTATAAAAGAAACCTCAGCATCGGTTCCTTTTATAGCTTATCCACTCTGTCAGTCTTCTCCTTCTACCCATCCCTCAATCTCTCTCTGGGCCCGGTTGCTTTTTTTAATAGTAGTTCAATCCTGAGCAAGGTCATTAATTGCGGCTGGGACCTGGGTTATCCCAGCTCTACTACTACAAAGAGCGACAGAGAAAAGAAAAGAGAGGAAGAGTGAGACTCCTGAATACCAGGCGTCTACTGAGATTGCCCGTGATTGCTTCGTAAGGACCCCATGGCCCACAGCAATTAGGAATGGTGGACCTCGTCGGACTGTGACCTTCTGACCCTCAGTCTTTCTCGCTCTCTTCTTCTGATAGAGGGAAGAGAGGAGGCAGGAGGTCTGGGAGAGCTTAATGACTTCTCAAGCTAGGGACATGAGTAGTGGGTAATTGGTAAAGGATGGCATAATGAAACAATTAGAGACGTAATGACTCTGTACACGTGTGGAAGCAAGGAGCGAGCTGGATCGTGGCACTTGAGAGGTTCAGATAGGGAGGGGGTGGGAAACAGAAAGTATAAAGTGCAAAGAAGAAATGAATAGTATGAATAAGCACTGTATGCTTCCTGGCTCGTACTATTGAAAATTTAAAAGCCATTACCAAAAAAAATTTTTTTTAAACTAATACAAATTAACCAGATGATAGGCCTGTGTAAATAAGGCTGGACATAATTTGAAGGCCAAATATGTAGAGATGTGTGAAGCGCAAGCAAACAGTACTAAAAGATTAGAAAAAGAGGAGTGCAAAGGATCAGCAGCGTATGGCAGGACTACCTTGATAATAGAGGAAAATGAACAAAGCAAAAACTACAAGCAACAGGCAAGGGACCAACAAGTCAAGAGAATGTGACAAACTGAATACAGTGTGTGATCAAGGTGACAAGTGGCAATCAAGGAAATGGGTTTGGCTGCTGATGAGGGAATTCTAGCAACGGAAGTGATATCACGACAGTAAGAATTTACAAGAAAATGATATAATCCAATATTTCATTATGAGATTACCCTTGCCAAAAAGAAATTTATTCACATTCACACTTACAGTATTTAAATTGAAAATAAGTATGCTTCGGGGTCACTTTTATATACTTATCAGAGATGCATTAAACAAAAATATTCCTGGCTTGCACTGATAAGTATACAGAATAGTTTAGTATAGCTTGGTATGTATTTTGTACCTAAAACTTTTATCAACACATGCTTAAAATAATTATAATTTAGTATCATTGCCTTATACATCAAGTTCAAGTTGGTGGCTCAGTGGTAGGTTTCTTGCTTGCTATGCAGAAGGCCTGGGTTTAATTCCAACCCAATGCCTAAACCCCAGCCACTGGATGCAGTGCCGTTTCCAAGCCCGGATAAAATGGGAGTGTTCTTTCAGGAGGGGCATTCAGTGTAAAACCTGTGCCAAGTTGTAAGCAGATCAGATGGTCTGCTGTAGCGACCCCTGGATGGGAGAAGCCAAAAGACCAACAACATAAAGGTCAAGTATACTTGTGATAGTATGATTTAGAATAAATAGTACATATACTGTATGAGTGGAAGTAAACCTGATATTTTCTGTACACATTTTTATTAACCCACTCAAAAACTAATAAACATTTGGTTGATTTTACTGACAATTTTTTCAAGGTGTGAGAGTATTGTAACAGGCTTCATTCATACTGGCTTGTAGTATAATCTACAGGTCCTTCTCAAAAAATTAGCATATTGTGATAAAGTTCATTATTTTCTGTAATGTACTGATAAACATTAGACTTTCATATATTTTAGATTCATTCCACACAACTGAAGTAGTTCAAGCCTTTTATTGTTTTAATATTGATGATTGTGGCATACAGCTCATGAAAACCCAAAATCCCTATCTCAAAAAATTAGCATATCATGAAAAGGTTCTCTAAACGAGCTATTAACCTAATCATCTGAATCAACTAATTAACTCTAAACACCTGCAAAAGATTCCTGAGGCTTTTAAAAACTCCCAGCCTGGTTCATTACTCAAAACCGCAATCATGGGTAAGACTGCCGACCTGACTGCTGTCCAGAAGGCCATCATTGACACCCTCAAGCAAGAGGGTAAGACACAGAAAGACATTTCTGAACGAATAGGCTGTTCCCAGAGTGCTGTATCAAGGCACCTCAGTGGGACGTCTGTGGGAAGGAAAAAGTGGGGCAGAAAACACTGCACAACGAGAAGAGGTGACCGGGCCCTGAGGAAGATTGTGGAGAAGGACCGATTCCAGACCTTGGGGGACCTGCGGAAGCAGTGGACTGAGTCTGGAGTAGAAACATCCAGAGCCACCGTGTACAGGCGTGTGCAGGAAATGGGCTACAGGTTGCAAATTTTGCATGTCATTCGGAAATCAAGGTGCCAGAGTCTGGAGGAAGACTGGGGAGAGGGAAATGCCAAAATGCCTGAAGTCCAGTGTCAAGTACCCACAGTCAGTGATGGTCTGGGGTGCCATGTCAGCTGCTGGTGTTGGTCCACTGTGTTTTATCAAGGGCAGGGTCAATGCAGCTAGCTATCAGGAGATTTTGGAGCACTTCATGCTTCCATCTGCTGAAAAGCTTTATGGAGATGAAGATTTAATTTTTCAGCAAGACCTGGCACCTGCTCACAGTGCCAAAACCACTGGTAAATGGTTTACTGACCATGGTATTACTGTGCTCAATTGGCCTGCCAACTCTCCTGACCTGAACCCCATAGAGAATCTGTGGGATATTATGAAGAGAAAGTTGAGAGATGCAAGACACAAGAATCTGCAAAAGGATTCCGGACCAAGTATTGAGTGCATAACTGAACATAATTATTTGAAGGTTAACTTTTTTTGTATTAAAAACACTTTTCTTTTATTGGTCGGATGAAATATGCAAATTTTTTGAGATAGGGATTTTGGGTTTTCATGAGCTGTATGCCACAATCATCAACATTAAAACAATAAAAGGCTTGAACTACTTCAGTTGTGTGTAATGAATCTAAAATATATGAAAGTCTAATGTTTATCAGGACATTACAGAAAATAATGAACTTTATCACAATATGCAAATTTTTTGAGAAGGACCTGTATGATGATTTGTACATGTGGGATATTCCCAGTTCACCCAAAATGGTCCAAGGCAGGTAAAGCTGGCAATAGGGACATGGGTGGGAAAGGATCACTGATGCACGTGAAACTTAAAGTCTCCTGAAGCTGCAGTTGCTGAAAAAGTTAATTCTGGCTCTGATTTGTTGCATATAGGGCTACGTACTGTATCAACAGGGTGCCTATGCTGACCCATGTTCACTACACCTACAATTTGCACTTTAGCGTCAGAACTAGACTTCAAAGCAGTGAAAGAAGGTGGCCTTGTCTGATTAACCACATTTTCGTTTACACCATATGGTTGGTGGGGTGTGTGTGTGTTGCTTAACTAGGCACTTGTGCCTACAGCTGCATCACAGCCATGAAGATGAACTCATCCTGTGATTGTGGTCATGTAGTGAGCCACTGGAAGCAAATTGGAACAAGGGGGAAAAAAAGTGTTAAAATTTGGTGTACGCAATCCTTTCTAATTACAAAGATTGTTGAATATAATGAGAAAAATTATAAACAATGCATCATCAGCCTCCTCCTCCTCCAGTTTCAGTTTCACTTTTGTTGTTGACGTCAGCACCTTATCGTGTGTATCTTGTTATATGTACCGTATAACATCCACCTACTCCTTGTCTAGCTGTATACACCTGTTGGCCGATAAAGTTACAGTATATTATACCTCAAATATCCCAGTGGAGATTGTGATACAGAACCAGAACCAATGAGAGAACAGAATCAGATGTAGCAAATGCAACAGCTTCCTGCACACAGTAAATGCATGTCTCATGTATTTTTTATGTGTTGTAGACTTATAATTATTTGAAAAATATTACTGTAACACGCATCACGGTGCCCAAATGCAGCGAACACAGTGCTAGTAATAGAGGAAAAAATCATGGATTTAAAAGTAAAACAAATTGTTAAAGTATAACATATACAATCACTTTGGTAGGTGATTCATACAACATTAAAATTGCATAATGTCCTGTTATGCAAAACATACTGTATCCCGGACAGTAATTGATGCAGTTCATTATTACTGGAGCAATTTCAGCAAAAGAAAATCATTGATGATAATCTATGATGATATGTACGTATGGGATATTCGCAGTTCACCCAAAATGGTCCAAAGCAGGTAAACCTAGCAATAGGGAAATGGGTGGGAAAGGATCACTTTGATGCAAATCATTCTGTATCCCGGACAGTAATTGATGCATCTCTGTAGTTCATTAGTGCTGGAGCAATTGCAGCAAAAGAAAATAATTTTCTAACATTCTCTAAAACTCTATTTAACACATTTAGTTCACCCACAGTTGGCTCCTGTTATGCAAAGCAGTCAGTGATTAATGTGAAAGCATCGACTTTTGCTATGAAATGTGTCCATTCCTTGTTGTAGTTTGCCTAAAATATATATGTTCAATGCTTCTAAATGAGCAATATATAGCAGTTTTCGAATTAAACATTTTGTTATAGACAAATTTGATAGTTTTCCAGAATGAATAAAAGTCAGAAAATGATGTTTATTGCATTTTGAAAAGTGTTCAATTATACTGTACATTTAAAAGTATGCAGAAAGGTAACAGTTTAGTTTAGTTTTTTTTTTACAGAAAACATTTTAAAGTCAATGTTTTGTAAAGTCAAAAGTCAGCCATTCAGACAGCTAATCACTGCATGGCGCCGGTGAGGTCGGCTGCCGTCACGACTGCTCCGACCACCTTTTCTTTGTTTTTGTTTTTTAAGTTAGTTTTCAGTGTTTTAAAATCGGCAAAATCACCACCATTGAGTACATTAGGTATGATAGAGACACTCTTGTTTCTATTGGTATACAATGTACTCACAATTTGACGGTTTTAACTCCGGATCCGAGCTGGCCGAGTGAGATCCTGAGGGAGAACAATGGACGCGACGCGAAGCGACGAACCCGAGGGAGACGAGCTGGTGTGAGGAACCGGCTCAGGACCCGTGCACACCGCACACCTCTGCCTAGTATCCTGCTCACCAACGTCCAGTCACTGGAGAACAAACTCGATGACCTCAGGGCCAGGATAAAGTTCCAGAGAGACATTCGGGACTGCAATCTCCTCTGCTTCACCGAGACATGGCTGAACCCAGCGGTGCCAGACCAAGCCATACAGCCGGCCGAGTTCTTCTCGGTTCACCGCATGGACAGGACGCGGGACTCGGGGAAGTCCAGAGGAGGCGGCGTGTGTCTAATGGTGAACAACAGCTGGTGCAACAGCGCGAGGGTTGTTCCTCTCACACGCTCCTGCACACCAAATCTGGAACTACTGTCCATCATGTGTCGTCCATTTTATCTTCCACGGGAGTTCACATCGGTCATAATCAGCGCCGTTTACATACCTCCACAAGCGGACACTGAAACTGCCTTATGCGAGCTGCATGAGGCGCTCACACAGCACCAGACACAACACCGGGACGCTGCGCTCATTGTGGCGGGGGATTTTAATAGTGCCAACCTCAAACGCGCAGCGCCGAACTTTTATCAGCACATCACCTGCCCCACCAGGGGCGAAAGGACACTGGACCACTGTTATACCACGGTCAAAGATGGTTACAAGGCACAATCTCGTCCAGCGTTTGGTAAATCCGACCACGCCGCCATTTTCCTCATGCCAAAATATAAACAAAGGCTGAAACAGGAAGTGCCGGTCCAGAGGGAGGTCGCGCGCTGGACGGACCAATCGGTGGCCGCGTTACAGGACGCACTCGATGACGGAGACTGGGACATGTTCAGAAACAGCTCCGATGATGACGTCAGCGTGTTTACGGAAGCGGTTGTGGGATTTATTGAAAAGCTGGTAGACGATACGGTAGAGAAAAAGACTATCAGAACGTTTCCCAACCAGAAGCCGTGGGTGGATAAAACCATCCGCGACGCTCTGAAATCTCGCACCGCTGCCTACAACACGGGACTTGCGTCGGGGGACATGGAACCGTACAAGGCTGCGTCATATAACGTCCGGAAGGCGGTGAAAGAGGCGAAGCAGCGCTACAGGAGAAAACTAGAGTCACAGCTTCAACAGAGTGACTCTAGGAGCCTAGAACGCGGACGCGACTCTGGCAGACGAGCTGAACATCTTCTATGCTCGCTTCGAGGCTGCAGCTAAAGACGCTAGCGATGCTAATGCTAACGGCGCTAATGCTAACGGCGCTAATGCTAGCGGCGCTAACGGCTGCAGACAGGAAGACACAGCCAGCACCGGGAACGCGCTCATCATCTCCGAGCACGACGTGAGGAGAGCCTTCAAGAGAGTGAACACCAGGAAAGCAGCAGGACCAGACGGCATCTCAGGTCGTATTCTCAGAGCCTGCGCAGACCAGCTAGCACCTGTGTTCACTGAGATATTCAACATCTCTTTATCTCAGTCGGTGATCCCCACATGCTTCAAAGAGTCCATCATTGTTCCTGTCCCGAAGAAACCACACCCTGCTTCCCTCAATGACTATCGCCCTGTAGCCCTCACCTCAGTAGTGATGAAGTGCTTTGAACGCCTTATCAGAGACTTCATCATTTCTTCACTACCCGACACACTGGACCCACTACAGTTTGCATACCGTCAGAACCGCTCCACAGACGATGCAATCTCTCATCTCCTCCACACATCACTCACTCACCTGGACAGTAGGAAAGGGAATTATGTTAAAATGCTCTTCATCGACTACAGCTCTGCTTTTAACACCATAATTCCCTCCACACTCACCACCAAGCTGGAGCACCTGGGACTGAGCTCATCTATATGTCAGTGGATCTCCAATTTTCTGACTGGCAGACCACAGGCAGTAAGGATGGGCGGACATGTCTCAGCCACACTCACTCTCAGCACTGGAGCCCCCCAGGGTTGTGTTCTGAGCCCCCTGCTGTACTCTTTGTACACCCACGACTGCGTGGCCACTACCAACTCCACCTCCATCATCAAGTTTGCTGACGACACCGTCGTGGTCGGACTGATCACCAACAATGATGAGTCGGACTACCTAGAGGAGATTGGAAATCTGGAGAACTGGTGCCAGAGGAACAATCTCCTCCTGAACGTCAGTAAGACAAAGGAGCTGATAGTGGACTTTAGTACAAAGCAGGAGAGGAACTACCAGACCCCCGTCATCAACAGGAGCCCAGTGGAGAGAGTGGACAGCTTCAGATACCTCAGTGTTCACATCACGCAGGACCTATCATGGTCCTGTCACATCAACACCGTGGTGAAAAAAGCCCGGCAGCGTCTCTACCACCTCAGACGCTTGAGAGACTTTAGACTGCCCTCCAAGGTGCTCAGGAACTTCTACTCCTGCACCATAGAGAGCATCCTGACGGGAAACATCTCGACCTGGTTCGGGAACAGCACCATGCAGGACAGACGAGCTCTACAGAGGGTGGTGCGATCAGCCGAGCGCATCATCCGCACTGAGCTCCCTGACCTGCACTCCATCTACAGCAAGCGGTGCTGGACTAAGGCCAGGAAGATCATGAAGGACCTCAGTCACCCCAGTAATGGACTGTTCTCTTTGTTGCGGTCTGGGAAGAGATTCCGCTCCCTAAAGGCCAACACAGAGAGACTGAGGAGGAGCTTCTTCCCGCAGGCGATAAGGTCTCTCAATCACACCTCCACACAGGACTAATAACACCTTTTAAGCTCACAACACTGACTGGACAATCATGGACACATTCATACACACTTGCACTAAATACTCACACATCTGGACAATTGCACATGTCACCTTTCATGCATATTTGCACAACCACCGACACTTTATTCTATATACATATATACTCTACCCTATATTCTATATTTTTGCAATATTTTATTATGCCCTTATTGCACAGTTAATTTTACTAGTTAAAATTATTTCTTCAGTATTTCCTTTTTATTGATTATTTATTTTACGTACAAGCTTTTATTTTCTTTTTTAAGGTCACTGGTGGTCGTATAAAGCATTTCACTGCATATTATACTGTGTATGATTGTGTATGTGACCAATAAAATTTGAATTTGAATTTGAAATTTGCATTATGACAAAGTTAAAACACTTCTCATTCCCAGACAAGAGGCAAGTTGCTTTACAGACAAAGATTATACAATATAGTTCACAACAACAAAGCGCATGCAACATGTAGAACCTGTGAACGATAACCTCAGATGTTGTACGGGATTTATGTGCACAAAGTAAATCCCAAGTCAGAATCAGCTTAAACTGGGCTAGATGAATACCCTCAGTGAGATATTGTCCAATAGCCAATACAAGCACTACATGCTACAAGGCTCACACAGGAGTAAACACCAATCACACATGAAAAAACACTAATCACACATGAAAATTTGTGTCAGATTATTTCCACCACTAAAATCTATATAATTGAATTATATAATTATATAATTGAATTTATATAATTGAATTGTGTTTCAGACAATTGACTGCATTAGCAAAGGAAATAACTCTTTACTAATATAAATGTAATGGTTCTGATGAATGGAAAGATCAGGGAAAGATGCGATGGAACCCATTCCCACACAAACCACACACACACACACACACACGCACACGCATCAACTGTGTGTATTGGTAAGTCCCATTCACTTACTGTATCACCCTGAGGCAATGTAACATTTACGCTCTCTCATAGCCATTCTCCCAAACGCTCACCACCGCCCAACATACACACATTCACACACTCCTGAACACTGGCACACATAATTGACATTATGGTTAACCCCAGATGATGAACGCCCTTGATTTCCCATGAGTCTAGGGAACAGCATGAAGTCTAGGGTTTACAGGACTAAGTCTCATGACCTCTATCCACACTCACACACACACATACTTACACACACACACACACACACACACACACACACACACACACGCATACACACACACACACACACACACACACACACACACACACACACACACACACACACACACACACTCACTCACTCATACTTAGACACGCTCACACACAGACACACACACACGCACACACACACACATGCACACACAGGATTATGGGAGGACACTTGGGTTTTGGTTGGTTAAATTATTGATTCTGTTTGTAAAGAACTCATGAGGGTTCATTAATGAGATAATTTGACTGCCTTGAATTTGATGCTTGTCACTAGAAAAAAATATATATATTTCTATAACAGTTTAATTGAAATCCTTGATGTGGGTAATCCATATGTAGGTTTTTCACGGTGGTGTTTGGAATTAAAAAATATTTTATATTGTAGAATTCTTGTATTTGGTGTCTATAAATGAACCCAAACGCTGGGTTGCCGCTGTTGGGTCATTTTTCTGGGTTATTTATAGGGCTGCACGATATATCGAAAAAATATCATTATCGCGATAATGGCATGCGCGATAACCATATCGCAAGGAGTTGCGATAAATACTTTATTTGCCAAGCATTTGTGTGTCCAAATTTGACCAATCAGATGGGCCCTTACTATGTTTATACCCGCTTATATGCTCTTGTTTTAAGACACTATTGATGAGTGTATGGTTGGACTGGGTTGTTTTTAACCCAGCATTTTTTAGAGTGTGGTAGCTCTTAATATGTAGTTCAAAGGTGTGCCAGTGGAAATGAAGGAGGACATCATTAGGATAAAAAAAAAAAAAGAAACCCTGGTTTCCCTGGTGAAGAAACCCCTTCATAGCATCTACGTAGCTAAGGCAAGAACACTTTCAAAAAGGTAGGTGTATCATTGTATAAGTCTGTGATTAAAGAGATTCCTGGATGAATGAAAACTACTGATAACACAAGGATGGAACGACCACAATGATGCCATAATTAAAATCTTAGAAAAAAATATTCTCTTCATTCTTTATTCCAAACACCACCATTTGATCTAAACATTAACCGAAGTTCTTGACCTTTTATTCACTGGACTGTTGCCACGTGATTGGCAAATTAGATAAATGCATAAATGAACAGGTTTGCAAGTGTTCTTATTAAAGTGGACAGCGAGTGTACATGCAGAAGCTCAAGAGATATTGTAACAACCATTGACTTGCACCTTTTCTTATTTATTGTAATGCAATAATAATAATAATAATAATAATAATAATAAACTATGACCGTGGCATTTATGGTGATTGTGTTTTTTTTTTACTTTCAAACATATTATCATAAAGTCTATTGTGGCACCAAAATCTCACAAAACAACAGTGCTAGTGATAGCATCAGCAAGTCTGGATTTGGTTGTGAATACAAGATTGAAGCACATTATAGCTTTACTTCATATTTCATATCATAATTAATCTCATGTTTGAATAACAGCCAAATATATTTCACTTCATTAGATGTGCAGCTGCCCATTAATTCAAATATCTAATCAGCCAATCTCATGGCAGCAGCTCAATGCATTTAAGCATGTACTGTACACATGGTCAAGACAATTTCCTGAAGTTCAAACCGAACATCAGAACGGAGAAGAAAGGTGATTTAAATTCCTTTGAACATGGAATGGTTCTTGGTGCAAGAAGAGAAGGTCTCTATTTTTGAAGTATTTATGAAACTGCTGATCTACTAGGTTTTCTCTGAAAAAGAGAAAATATCCAGTGGGAGCAATTCTTTGGGCAATAATGCCTGGTTAATGCCAGAGGTCAGAAGTAACAGTAACAAGAAATAACTTCTTGTTACAAACGAAGTATGCCGAAGAGCATCTCTGTACACACAATATGTCGAGCGTTGAAGCAGATGGGCTACGGCAGCAGAAGATCACAAAAGGTGCCACGTCTTGTCAGCTATTAACTGAGGCTACAATTTGATTGGGCTTACCAAAATTGGACAATAAACAATTGGAAAAACGACGCCTGATCTGATGAGGCTCAATTTTTGCTGTGGCATTTGGATGGTAGGGTCAGAATTTGGCAAAAACAATATAAAAGTGTGGATCTATCCTGTCTTATATCAATAGTTCAGGCTGAAGATGGTGCTGTAATGGTGTTTCTGGTTTTACCTTTTAGTACCGATTAAACATGGTTTAAATGCCACAGCCTGACGGGGTATTGTTGCTGACCATGTCTCACCCTTTATGACCACGGGATACAACGCCATGTCACAAACTTAAAATGATCTCAAGCTGGTTACTTCAATAAATATGACAATGATGAGAAGACTCTTTAATTATAATAATTAATAATTAAATTATTTATAATTAAATTTCCATCCATGTTAGAATCAAACTTGGAAAACAAACTTTGTGCACAACTTTACACGAGCTTTTGTTTATTTTAATGCTCAATCATTTCTATCATGCATGAGGTCCATGTGACTTGGGTTTTCCGAATCATTTTCTTTCTTTTTACATTTCTAATTCATATGTTATTTGTTTATATACATTAATTATTTACAATTTGTCTGCAAGTTCTAGGCTGCCGTTAATGACTCTCCCAATGCAGTTTTTTCTTTTCTTTTCTTTGTTTTTTTTTTTTAGTTTTTTTATTTGTTCAGAAATAAAAACCGCATAATTCATGCACATCGGCAGAAAGTGTATTAATTATTGCCTTCATTTTGGTTGCTTATGGCATTTTGTTGTTCTTGTTTTTCATGAAGGAGCGAGAGAAAGGTGAAAATTAATCACTGAGTCCATTAAGTCTAAGCTGGTAAAGCAAGCATAAGGTCAAATGAGGTGTTCATTGAGGAGTTAAACAACTTCCATCAGAAGAAAGTGTGTGTGTGTGTGTGTGTGTGAGAGAGAGAGAGAGAGAGAGAGAGAGAAGTTTGTTGGAAAACAGAGATGTAAATGGCCTTGTTTAGTAATTTATAGATGTGGGAATTGAGCACGAGTCTCTACAGAGTCATAAACTATTGATGAAGCTAATCTTTTAGATCCTGCCAACATGATAATCAGAATGTGAATGACAGCGAGAGGCAGAGCTTCACACTCACACACACACACACACACACACACACACACACACACACACACACTGAATTCACGCAATCTGCATTCCTGTCTATCTGTATTAAGTAATATAGCATACCCTAATGTTAACCATGCACTGGTGTTACAGTATTATGTACTGTACAGACACCTTTTTTTATATATGTATGTTCATACAATGTACACTACAAAAATAATTAGCTAAACTTAGCCCAAGAACAACCAGCTATTAAACAGAAGTACAGAACACTGGGTCTTCACTAGGGAGGAAGTGTGGACATTTATCATGCTAGAGAAGTTTAGTGTTTACAGGAGTGTTAAATGTGCAGGATCGTTACTGTTAGATCCAAAATGCACGAAAGAGCAAGAGCGTCTTTTCTAGAGATGTGATTTCCTAGTGATCTATTTAACAGTGACAGTCATTGTAGCATATTCACAAAAAATCTGATTTTATTCTGCATTTCAATATTCAATTTCTATTGAAGTTTCCTTCTAATTCAGTTCAATTTCTTCAACACCTTACTTACCATATGTGTCTTTAAATCACACTTCTGCTGTTTGCATTAGGTCAATGAATTGTGTATTATCATACTGTACATCAATCAAATCTTGTACAAACCAGAATTTGAACCAGCACTGCTTTCTCGATTCTTGCAGTGTCTCCTCTTGATTAATTAAACTAAAAGAAAACCACAGCTCAGCGTCATTTGACTCCTAATTTATTCTGACAATTACGAAGCCTCCTATTACAAAGGAAGGGATGAATAATGTACAGCACTCCACTGAGCATGGCTGTAATATCCCCCATGAGCGAAGACGCAAGAGCGGTTTATACAGCATACAGATTAAACATATTCTTTCAGCGCATCTTTAACGTTTGCCGTAAGATGTAAATTATGCAATGGCTTGGATAAATCTTTAATTGCCTCTCTTTTGGTCGGGACGGTGTGTGGAACAGCCATGAGAAGGTCACATTATGGTGGGGAATTCATGTAATGAGAAAATACTGCATACTGTATGTGATCAATAAAGGTGTGTGTAGGTAAAAAAAAGTAAAAGGTGAAGGAAATTTGCTGTAGGTTTAATGTTTTAAAAGGACAACTTTCAGGGTCAGGCGTTATAAAACTTTTCTTGAACCTACTTGAACTTTTCAGATCTATTATTATTTATGTTAATATCATACTTCAGAGTAAACACAACATGTATCAGCTTTTTAATTCATATGTTGTCCATTTGAAACATTTCTGTCAAATTTTGAGATGAATTTGTGATAACTGTGTAAACATTTTTAAATGACTATAATTAAATGATTATAGGAAGAAAATGTGTCTGAAGTAAAAAATCAAATAAAAAATGTTGTAATATATTAAAATTCTAACATAATTATCTTTACTAAAAAAAATCACATTAGAAACTTTTGATATCCTGATTATGTAAACAATTATATATAAATATTAATACATTATTATTATTATTATTATTATTATTATTATACACATTTTACCACTCTGTATAAATTACTGCTTTCTTGATTTTTTTATTGAAACAATGAGAATTTTAAGCTTAACAAATTGAAAACTGTGTTAATTGATTCCATACATACTTTCCATTTCATTTTTTCTTTCTTTCTATTTTGAATACAAATATACCATTTTTTCTAACATTAACTCTGTAAATGAATTTATGAACAACACTTCAATATAGGCATACTATAACAATATTTAATGTTTAACCTATATAAATCTCTGTGTGTGTGTGTGTGTGTGTGTGTGTGTGTGTGTGTGTTTTGTCTAAACAAAGGTCTGCTCTTTCTGTGATGTTTTCAACGACTCTGCGGAACATCATTATATTCTCTTTTCTCTTATATAATTGTCCAATTAAAGCCTGACAAATCAAAATCTCAAATACAGACAATCATTATTTTAATGCAATAACACAAAAGACAACATGAGGTGCTCTCCCTCTGATTCCTTTTCCAGTACATCACTCATTTTACTGAGATCATTCTGTGACTGCTTTCACTTTCACATGTCACTATATTATCACTCCAAAACCTATGTGCATAGTCTTAATGACAAGCAAAGGACGATAAACACAAGAGAGCAAGTGTCATCATGAGTGGCTAGCTAACTGATAAAGTAAATCTCATTAACAAGCGCACAGGAGAGATATTGATGTAAAGTTTGGACTGTTTTATACATTGATATAAAAGTGCATTATCATGATTGTTGGTCAAGAGGAGAAGTTCATTTAGATGTACCAGCCTCAGAAATCACCAATTAACAAACAGCACCTACGATTAGAGGCATTATGAAGGATTTACAGAGCATACAGTAAGTGACAGACACATCTTAATATCAACTGTTTAAAGGAGATTTTTGCATATTCTGGATGCGTTCAGCATTGTTTTACACTGTGAAAAGAAATAAAATTAAGGAATGACCATGGAGTAAGAAAGTGATCCCAAATGTTTAAGCGGTTGTGTATATACTGTATACAGTTTGACAGTGGCTCAAAATGTTAAGGTTGTGGGTTACTGTGTTACTGATCGGAAGGTCGGGGGTTTGAGCCAGCCCCAGACAATTTGCCACTGTTGAGCCCTTGAGCCCTTAACCTTCTCTGCTCCATGGGTGCTGTATCCTGGCTGACCCTGTGCTCTGACCCCAGCTTCCTAACTGGTATATGTGGAAAAAAAACTTAATATGTATATATATATATATATATATATATATATATATATATATATATATAATTTTTATTTTTTTTTTTTTTTTTAACAGTAGTGTATATATATATATATATATATATATATATATATATACAGATGTCGCCCTTAAAACCCTGCGTGTTTTCCCGCGGGATGCCGCAATTTAGCGCGCGGCGTGCCGGGTCTTGCCGGAGGCAACATTCGGGAATTTTAAATAAATGTGTTGCGCTTCACTGAATATCCGCCAGATGGCGCATGGAAGGACTTTATCTAAAAGCCGGACCAAGTACAACAATGAATGTAAGGACGCGGATGAACAGTGCTGAAGCGAACATGAATTTTATTTTGTTTTATAATAGATCTTTCATGATGAATGAGTGTATATGTGCTTCACATTATCAAACACAGGCAAAGGAGACAGAAATTATTGAGGGATCCACTGAAAAAAAAGTGAAATATTTCATTTTGATCAAGGTACTCTTATTAGGTTGAGTGTGATTTGCGCATGCGCAGTCTTTAGACCATAGTTTTGCCGGTATAATTTTATTTCCGCCTCAAACCGGAGCATGACGTTGAAACAAGTAAGGAAGGATATCAGAACCTGTATTTCAGTTACTGTTAGTTAAAGCCCCTGATTAAACTTAAATCTAATCAATTCACAAAGGACATTTCTGCTTCAAACCGTGTCTCATGACGCAGCATTTTCACGGACTGAATCACATGCGGGTGGAGATTCTCAAAGAAAACTCCTTTAAACCAGGTAAGAAAGCAAACTCATGTCATTTCTATGTTAAATGTATCTCTTCTATGAGCAAATTCATGATTTATGTCAGGAACAACTACTTTGTAGATTGAGTTTTGTGTCCGTGTTTGCTACTGTAGCTAAAACCACCTATATTACCTGCATTAGCATTAGCTAACTAACGTGGTGATTTTCAAAAACACCGGAGTTTATACAGTAAGTCAGCGGCGCTGAAGAAAATAATTATATTTAAGTACCGTTGGTTAACGATGTAAAAATTAATAGGAAAGTGACGTAAACATAGAACAAGCTAATTTGGAGTGAGTGCTGTTTGTAGTGTACTGTTTTCTATACTTTATACACACTGTAATTAAGATTTGCTAACATAAGAACTTGAGCCAGTCCAATTTTTGTTTTTTACTGCTCCACTTCAAGCAAGATTACTGGTTTCCTTGGACAAGCAACACTACAAACTAATTGAGATCATCAGAAACTAGGGAGGAACCCGTCAGAGAGAAGACCAGAGATATAATCTTCATCTTCAAGTTCTTGATCTGGTATGTATGGTACGGTTCAGGACCAGGGAGGGAGCCGGAGACAGCAGAACAAAGAGATGATATTGCCAGCACCAGCACAGGGAGCACAGTTTTTAGTTTAGATCTCATGTTTACATTTTATTGTATGTTGATGGCTTGACTGTAAACAACAAACAATGCAATAAATGTATTAAAAATATATATATATTTATTGTCTCTTTCCAGGACCAGGCATATCGTTCAATTATTTTTTGGCCAAATAGGCAGCCGTAACAAGAGGTGAGGGCGCGCGCGTCATCACATGTGCTTAGCCGACTCTGCGTTCACCGTAAACTTCAATATACATAGACGTTTATATTTTTGTTTATTTGTATATGTATGTTATTAATTTTACTTTTTTAGAGATTGTATGTGCGTGCACGGAGAGTATGTGTTGATAAGTTTATGTGGATAAGTTGATAAGTGTATCAGAAAGCATTAAAATGTTCATTTGAATTAAAATGACACACACACGTCTGTATATACAGTATATCAATTACATATATATCAATTTCATTAGTTCGTTCATTCTATTTGAAGCTTCGGATGTTTTTTTTTTTTTTTTGGTTTGGTTAGATTAGTTAAACTAAAATTAGTTAAGCTAAAACAATGTACTGAGCCCTCCTGAGGATATAAAGCTTTATTATTGTGTTTGAATAAATATTCAGATCTACCACAGCAGGTAATAAACTATGGTGTGTCATAACCGAAGCAAACACCACGATTATGCCTCGTTTCGTTCGACGGGAACGTGGTTCACTTGGCCGCGGTGTATTCTAAACCTGTGGAATGTTTCACTGTTTATGCTCACATAAGAGGAACAAAAGCTCAATGAGGACTAAACCAATGATTTCGGTAACTCCACTGAGTGTAACATCTGCATAGTGACACTGAACATCTTCACTTTTCCGTTTACCTCTGAAAAAAAAGCTGTATTTTGTTTGTTTATATTTAGAGCGCGCACGCACACACATAGACACACACACATAGACACACACACACAGACACACACACACAGACACACACACACAGACACACACACATAGACACACACACACAGACACACACACATAGACACACACACATAGACACACACACATAGACACACACACAGAGACACACACACATAGACACACACACACAGACACACACACACAGACACACACACAGACACACACAGACACACACACTCCCCTGAGCCCTCGGGAAACATCCAATCACCATCGGTATACAAATGAGTCAAGACGTAGCCTAACGTGGTGTCGTGTCGGATTTCAGTGGTCACGGAGTGGGAAGACTTTGAAGAAGCTGCAGTGACAGCTGAACAGCTGAACAACTTCACTTTTCCGTTTACCTCTGAGGAAAAAAAGCTGTATTTTGTTTGTTTATATCTAGAATTTTTATAGTAGTAAGAGAGTTATAGTTTGGTCTGTACTGTTGTTCGCACCCTTGTAGAGAATAAATAAATGAATAACACCTTCATATCCCCTCTCAAGAGTGCCATAGTCCATTGTTAGTTTTAATGATCTGGCTGAAACTAATTATCACTACATAAGTACCCTAACACCATTGATCATGAGTCTCAGCTGAACCTAATTCTATACTTGTAACAGAAAATGTAGATGCAGATTCCAAATGTGTATTTATATAATAGATAGATAGATAGATGTGTGTGTGTGTGTGTGTGTGTGTAGGCTCTACGCAGGGGCAAGAGAGGGCAGCGCACCCTTAAATGCGTGCACATGTTAATATATTCCTAAAATGTATATATTACAAGTTGATGAACTGATCTGCGGTAGCGATGACGTCACAGTCCGACAGCTTTAGAATGATGTTTGATCAGGTCTACTGTATATTCTGAACATAGAACTGCAAAATGTCTGATACAGTACTTTGGGGGAAACAAAGACTTAAACTGTTAAGTAATAACATTATTAATAACAAATATGTAATAGTTTTTATATTTGAAAAATTTTTATTTTAATGTAAAAGGACTATAGATAGAGACTTATAAGCAGCTGGTGTATCCGGGTTGTTTAATGAACTTTAAGCAAAAAGACAACATGTATTCATCTGTTTTATATAAATTACTGTTTTAACTTTGACTAGTTTTGGAAGAATAAATTGAATTGTTAAAGTCATGTTTTGCGTGTTTTAATTTTGGGGGATTGTTTGGGTATTTAAAAATTGTTTAGTTGAACCAACAACTTCAATGGGCAAAAAATGGGACACAACTTTGTTTTAAATAGTCAAAGAGTTGGGCTGAAAATAATAATTAGTGATCATAGAAACAAATGAAACCAGTTAACACTTGATTATATGTATTTGTGTTTGTGATTGTGACCCATAATAATTTTTTCTCAGTATAAATAAATGTTTTGGGTTTTAAGAACTCCAAAAGAGCAACGACAAACTTGGTATTCTTCCACCTTCCACTCCTGGTGTTAATTGCTCTGTGTGTGCGTGTGTGTTTTTGGCGGGGGGATGGGTGTGTGTGTGTTTTCGGCTGTTCAGCAGTTCTAAACACAAGCACAGTTTTTGTCCTTAACTAAAATACTTCAATACGTTAATAATGAATTTATTTTGCTGAATAATCTACATTCTACTGGGGATTTCAAAACTATAAAATAACACATATGGAATTAGGTAATTACGTAACAAAAACAGCAGTTAGTTGTTATTTTAAGACACAGAGGTCAGCCGTTCTGTAATAGTTCTTGCAAGAACAGTATTGTCAAGTGCATTTGCAAAATCCGTCAAGCACCATAATGAAACTGGCTCTCATGAAGGCCATCCCAGGAGGGCGAGACCAAAACCTACCTCTGCCGCAGATGAGAAGTTCATTTAGAGTTATCAGCTTGAAAAATTACCAATTAACAGCAGCTCAGATTAGAGGCGTTATGAAGTCTTTACAGAGCAGAAGTAGCAGAAACATCTCAATATCAACTGTTCAAAGGAGATTCATGCATTTTTTGGACGCCTTCAGCAAAACTTTACAATGTAGAAAGAAAGAAAAATCAGGAACAATCATGGAGTTAGAAAGTGTTCTAAAACTTAAACGGTAGTGTATATATATCTGCGTGCATGTTTTCCTCACGCAAGGTGGGTTTCCTTCCACACTCCCAAAACGTCCATACTGTCTATGTGTGTGTGCAGTCTGTATATATATATATATATATATATATATATATATATATATATATATATATATATATATATATATAATTCAACATATGACATAAGAACTGTTGTTCACTGTGTATAAAAAACAGAGCAGGAGAGAGTGTGGAAGTTCATTGTAATGTATAATTAAACCTGCCAGCCATGAACACACACACACACACACACACACACACTTAGCCACTAACAACCAAGTCCCTGGCAACTGTGTATGCTGCTGTAGCCGATGCATGATAGAAAGTGACAGCACAGCCCAGGGCTTCCCCAGAGAGGGCGGAGCTTAGTGGAGGACCATGTCAGAAAAGCAACCCTTGCTCTTGCGCAACTAATTTTACTAATAGGATTGATAATAAGTTCAGAAGATGAATCAGCTGTGTACGAATAATGTGATAATAGTAACCTATTATGGCTTTTGTGTTTATACTCTAATTAAGCATACTTGCCTCATGGCGTGCACTACACATGCATATTCTATGTTTAAATACAGGCAGGGCAAAGGTGTATTTTGTTACAGGTGTGTAATTGTATCACTGTTGTATTCTCCCAGATGCACAGATGGTATAAGCGCATGCATACCCAGACCCATATGTGTTCCTAAACACATGCACTGAGAATAACACTGAATATGGAAACAGAGTTGCGTAGCACATGCTCTAATGATCATTGACAGTATACGGCAAAGTGACGTTTTCTTTTTTCGCCCAGCTGTTTTTTCCCATAATATCTGCACTTTAATTCAGCCCCCTGACACCGTGCCAAATGTTATGAAGCAGCCGGCACAACAAGACTGTCGCTGTATCATTCTATCTTGAATTTTTATAATAACAGTCTGTTAAATTTCACATAAAACTCAATGTAAGTCTCACAATGGGTTGACAAATCTTATATTAATAACCTGGTAATATGTAGTAATGTGCAAAAGACTTTTATTTATTTTTTAAATATAATTTGTTATACATGTTTATTTTATAAAAATCATTATTAAATCAGTACAAAAAACATTTTTGATTTCCAAGCATTAGTATTCCAGCAAAAATTTCAATCCTACAGGAAACAATCTGTAGGCCAAAAAAGAAAGCAAGATATTATTTAAAAGATCACTTTTCAGACAAAGAAAGAAAGAAAGAAAGAAAGAAAGAAAGAAAGAAAGAAAAAGAAAGAAAGAAAGTTGTCAGAAGAACCTTGACTGGTTCTGCAGGAGGTTCAGTAAAACTAAGCAGCTCATTTCCTTATAAAATTGCACAAATTGTACTTGTGACTATATTTTATTATAGTACTTTCATAGTTTTTTGTATTTTTTATGTAGAAACTTTTGTTGAAGACGTTCTTGCTCTACAGCAGATATTTTCTTTTACATAAGACTTTTACACAGTACTGTATTTACCCAAATTTATTAATGATTAAGATTTAGTTATCTTGCCTTTTGGTCATTAATTCATAGCCTGCAATCAATTTAGGCAATTTTATCTTTACAAAAGGGTAGTACTGTAGTAGCTTTTTCTTTTTTTTCCTTAAAGAGTTTATGATTTGTCACAATAGTCTATAATGACACAACCATATCCAGGAGCTTTAAAAAATATATATTTATGTACTCTTGTATAAAGTACTGTATTTGCAAGCGATACTTGATTAAAAGTACAATTATCCTACAAGAAAATTACTTGAACCTTAAATCTGCTGTTTACTGTACTTAAGTATCAAACGTAATTTGCTGATATTAAATGTACTTTGGTATTAAAAAAAATTAAAGTGAGCAGTTATAGTAAAGCACATTATGGTGTAGTCAAAAAACTGAAAATAGGCTAATCAGCGACGTTAAGGCCTTGTTCACACGGGCGTTAAATTTTTGGATGAACAAACGAGCTCTGAACGTCCTAGACGTTTATGTTGCGTTTTGTAGCGGCGCTCGATTGACTCCTACACTGGCGTTCGTTTGTCTCTGTCTAACGACAGCCTGCAGCCCAAATTGTAGTTTGTGTGTTCAACCTGTGGGGGCAGTGTGTCGGGAACTGGATATGAAAGCGCTTGTCATTTTATTTGAGGTGCCTCCTTTTAATATGGACCATTTTGCTATATTAGACATTAATCTTATTGTTTTAAAAATTCTAATTTAATTATTATATTTTTATATAATATCTAAAAAAAATTTTTTAAATAATACGGCGACGTAGGGAGAGAAAAAAATCACCGCCGCTACTGGGTTCACCCTCTGACTGCACAACGTCGGATTAAAGGAAGTTTTTTGTGGTTTATGAAGAAACGCGCAAGTTTTATTTTTTAAGCATTTTATTTTTGCCTTTTTTCCGCATTTCCCTCTGTATAACATGTAGGATCATGGGATATATCCGGTCCTCCGAAGCATAAAATGGACGCGGAGAAAATGAACTAGACGCGGTTTCCTTGCGTTTGTTGGGATTTGAACGCCAAGAAAAAGCTGCATGCAACGTTTTTTTAACACTGTATACTGTAAACGCGCAGCCGGACAAACGCACGTCACCAAAGCCCGTGTGAACACCGTCATTGACTCCTATGTGTAGAAAACCCTCGCGGTCACCGGACGCTACGAACGGCAGAAAAACGGTCAATTTTAATGCCCGTGTAAAAGGCCTAACTGTCACACGTTAGTCTGGTCGTCCCGTTAGACGTATACCTGAACAGGCGTACAGTATGTTAATAACTAACTAACTAACTAACTAACATTAAATCACATTTAAATAGCATACATTAATAGCATTAAATAGCATTTAGTAGCACTCCACTTCATCAACATTAATTTAACTTACCTTTTCAGGTTGGGCAGAAGGTTTTTGAATGCAAATATTTGAGTGACTTTCAGTAGGTATAAGAAAGACCTCATCGATGGAGGAAGAATCTTTCAATTCAGTGCAAGATACATTTCTTGGAAATAGGTCCATGCGTGCGTAAAGTTATATACAATATATTTATCACCACTACAGAGTTCACCGAGTTCACCAGGGTGGTCATCGCTTAGCAGTCTGCTAAAGACAGACATTACATCACCAACTTGAAGTGGTGCATTAACTTGCAATCAAGGAGAACTGACTCACCAAAACCCGTTTTCTTGCAATCTAACAAATTTCTTCTGATTTTATTTTGCAGGATTGATTAACAAAGATGTTTAGGGGAAATGAATCACAATAAAAAATACACATTTTATTCAGAAAAAGTAGTGGACTAAATGTAAAAGTTTACAGAAGTATAAATTACAAGGTAAAGCACAGATATATGAAAATCTTATTTAAATATAGTAACCTTGTAGTTTACAACACATTACAACACTGTAGGCATGCAACAATTCAGCCCAGTTAGACCTCAACTCATATTATTGGCTTAACAATTGGCGAACAAATATGAACCAAGGTTTATAATTTCAACTCAAGTGTACAGGAGGTTCATCATATCATCATTGAAAATACCATAAAAAATTCTCCAAGTGAGTTAATTGAATAATCACATTTTGATTTGAATAATTGAATGATCTGCCTTTTTCTCAGAGAAACTGATTGAAGCTGAGTACGAGTGCCTGAGACATCATTTTACCTGCCAAATATAAATTTGTAAAAAAAAATTAAATGTCATGATGCCCTTCAATATATAGGAAAGTAACATTTGCAAAAGAATATTAAGCAGAGAGATAAGATCCAACACTTAGATACATCAGATACACATAATGTGTGTTGGTTAGCCCTTATGCTGGTATGCCTGGTCATTTGATAATTTTAGGGGTCATTGACGAATAGATATTTGTTTGGGAATTCTGGTTTCAACTGTATGTGTGTTTGAATATAAATCAAACACATACTTGTAAATCTTGGTCAGTCCAATTTATTATTATTATTATTATTATTATTATTATTATATAATAAGGATCAAAGCGAATCTCTGGGACTAGTGTCCCACTGGAATTGTCTTTAGTGACCTGTTTATCTTTAAAAGTCATATATAAAAATTTCATAAAGATTTTTGAAAACTCCCTCACAGGTTTATCAATTACCGGATTTTATTCATGCAGAAAATGTACCTAGTACTTCACATGCATCCCTTCTTCTGAGAGCTGCGGGAAGTAATTCATTTGCTAGAAAACAGTTCAGTAGCTTGAAAAGTATAATAAAATAAAACTTCATTGTCACTAAAGCTGTCTCTGATAATTAATGGACTGGACAATTAAATACAACACTATTTGACTATTCGATTGGTCCATAATGGTGAGTAACAGTGGATTTGCTTAAACTGTTTAAAAGCCCTTTATAAAGGTCTGGTTATATGAATGTGTTATGACATATGGACTGAAGTGCTTAGAGCCTCACTGAAGTAAAAAGGTCAAAGGCCGTATTGGGTTTATGCATTAGTGAGACAACAGAGAGCCTGATAGCCATGAATAAAATATTGTAAAGCATAAAAAAGCAAGGCTTTCAAGCTGCCAAACCTAGGGGAAAACATAGCAGAGGATTACATGCATTATATGTTGTCTGAGTGGGTTCATATTTGTTTATGTATATACCTATGACATCTAGCAAAACATATATTTAAAAAATGAAAACATTATTGGAACAAGCATCCAATGTTTTCAATGCCCTAGCTAGCATTCCCACATGTCTGGCTTATTTTGCATTCTGCATCCTTTTGGTCAGCATTATGTTTTCAGCAAAACATGAAGTAACCACAAGTATTAAATTTGATGATTGTTTGATGCTACGAGGCTTATTATTTGTCCAATTGGATTCCATGTTGACTGAACACTTGGGGAGGTGCTAGGCCACTAGCTTTGGGGCTGAACCATATAGGCAGTGCTATCGTTGACATCTATATTTACAGCATTTATCCAGAGTGATTTGTATAGTAAGTGCTTTGAAGCTAGACCAATTTGGGAGGCACTATTTAACTTACCATTTGTTCAGACTGCAGACAAATCTAGTTTGTTTCACGAATCTTATTTTTTAGGACTGAATATCCACAGTGTTATTTGAAAGTGATCGGATTTGGCTCCGTTCAGATTGTCAATGTCCATCCATCCATCCATCTTCTTCCGCTTATCCGAGGTCGGGTCGCGGGGGCAGCAGCTTCAGCAGGGATGCCCAGACTTCCCTCTCCCTGGCCACTTCTTCCAGCTCTTCCGGGGGGATCCCAAGGCGTTCCCAGGCCAGCCGAGAGACATAGTCCCTCCAGCGTGTCCTGGGTCTTCCCCGGGGTCTCTTTCTGGTGGGGCGTGTCCGGAACACCTCACAAGGGAGGCGTCCAGAGATTGTCAATGTATCTGTGTTTTTTGCGGTAACTACAATGCCGTAACAATGTTGTAAAATGTTAATTATTTATTTCATTTCTGCCTTTACCCATGTTTTTCAATCATGGATCCATGACCCACCACATGGTGAACTTGAACTTCCATATCAGGTTAAGTGGGTAAAGCATCCAGACTGCGCCACATTTTAGGGATCAGGGCCCGTATTCACAAAGCTTCTTAAGCCTAAAAGTTGCTCCTAGTGAAGAAATTCTTAGAAAATTCATAGGATTATGACATTTTCTTAGAATTTCCCCTTAAATTTAGGACAAAATCTTAGAAAAGAATAAAAAAATATCACGATACATCCTAGACCTAAAAACAGCTCCTATGGAAAAAATTGTTAAGAGTAGAGAGGAGGACTTTTAAGAGGCTTAAGAGTTTCTATAGCAAAATGGCGGGAAGAAGAAATATTCGCCAAATGCTGAACGTAAAGCTAAAAGTAAACACTGCTCTTCTGTCCAATCTTTTACTTCCTTCTCTTGGATCATTGGCTACAAACCATCCAAAAGTGCAACTTAAATAGACTCTCCTGCAATCATATAAACTGGTAAAAGCTGAGATATTTTGCTCCCATCAATCTGAAATGGAATAGTAATATAATCAAAATCAGTACGGTAAATAAATGTAAGAACTTAAAAAAAGTAACTACTGTGTGGAAATTGGTTGCTTCAAAAGTAAACACATTTTAATTAACATTAAGATATTTAGTCTATAACAGAAACTTTGCATAAAGTAGCCTGTAGTCATGATTATACAATTTCTTTATATACAAACATTATGATTTCACTGTCTATTCTATTATCATATATTCTATTTTCACAAAGAGCACACTTTAAGACCTTTACAGATTTTTTTTATAAACCAATCACAGTCCTTGAATTGCTGCATCATCCCTAGCAATGGGGTCGACCACACCTCCTCACTAAGATATAGGTTTTTGTACTTTCCTTCCTGAGTTGCTCCGAAACGTTTCCTAAATCACTTTTATTCTAGATACTCCCAGGTAGGACTTTTTAAACTAAGATAGGAGCTCTCTGAGAGAATTCTAATAAGCTTCGTGAATACAGGACCAGATCTGAATCTGATTTTGGATATGGGTCAAATCATATTTGCAAAAAATCTGATTGTTTCTGTTTCTATTTTTTTCTCTCCCTGTTCAAACATGAAACTTTGAAGAGAGAGAGAGTGCTTTTAGAGAGAGCTGGAAGTGAGACCTGGGAAGGAGCTGAAACACTTTGTGAGGGGTTATAACAAATTAGAAATGGAATTTATCGTGTATTTTAAGATCCGGTTATGGTTACAATGTCTGATTGTTGATGATTGCTATTTCTCTAATTTCTCTAATTGTTATTTCTCTGAAGTAAATATAAACAATTGTGCAATGGCAGTGAAAACGTGTGTTGAGTGTGCTGGTCAGTGGGAGCAAGTGTATGACTTTATGTTATGCCCTGAGTCTAGACACAAGCTAGCCAAGCTGGCCTGGTGACCTACATGCAGCATTTACTACACCACTTACTCTATTCAGAGAATAAGAAAAGGGAAGGAATGAGAATGCAGGGGGAAGGAGAAAGGTCAGAAAATGAGGGACACATAAAAATAATACAAGAAAGAGCATGTTTGTACAGTGCATCTTGAAAATCTTAATAATTTTCTTTCAACTATATTGAAATTAAGTTTCTTTCAAAATTTCATTTCAAAAGTGAAACAAAAGAGAAATAAAATTGACAGTTTTGGCATTATTATTATAAAGCATTATTATTTTCATTAGCAAACAGAAGCATGAAATGCTCTAAATCCTGGTAGAACACAGTGGACCAACACCAGCAGATGACATAGCACCCCAAATCATCATAGACTGTGGACACTTGACAATTCTTTGCCCCGCCGCTCTTTCTTCTAGACTTCTAGACAAGGACTCCTGGGACCATGATTTTCAAATGAAACAAAAGTTTGTTTTTATCTAAAAAGTGGATTTTGAGCTACTGAGCCGCATTTTTCTTTCTCATTCGCCCAGGTAAGACGATTCTGATGTTGTCTCTGGGTTATTATTGGCTTGATACTAGAGATGCAACAGTTGTAGCCCATTTTCTAAAAACATCTGTGCATTGTCACAGACGCCAGCCTGACTCCAGTTCTTGTTAAGTTCCTCAAGGTTTTGAATTGGCTTTGCTTGACAATTTTCTTAAGGCTGCGGTCAAACTTGTTTCTTGCGCTCCTTTTCCTACCACTTTTTCCCCTTTCAACTTTTCATGAATACGCTTCAATAAAGCACATTTTGTGGCTTTCACTCCTTGTGAAGGGTGTCAGTGACTGTCTTCTGTACAACTGTCAGGTCAGCAGTCCCCATATGTGTACTGAACTTGACAAAGAGATGCATGGTCTTTATACTGTATTGATTTCATTTCATTGAGAGATTTATTCATCTCTCAATGAAATAATGTAATATTTAAATTTTTAAATTATTATTTTCATAATCTATAAGCCATATTCATGAAAATGAAAAAAAAAATGGCTGGAAATGTTTCTCTGTACATAAAATGAATATAGATAATATGAGAGGCTTACTAATAAAATTTTAATTCTGGAAGAATTAGAGATAAAGGCAGAGGTAGAAATATGATATAGGTGTAACCTTAAATAGTTCTAAACTAACAGGAGAATTATCTCATGTATGTCAAAAGGCTAATTAAGTCCCAATTGCACTTTTATTCTCTATTCAATTATAGATCATGTTCACATGTGAACACATTTTACCCATTCACTTACACACATCTACACAAATACATACTCTCTCTTGCACATTACTATATCAATATTAATTCTTCTTTCAGGAATAAAACATTTAAATGTACTTAATTAAATTAAACATGCATTGATTAATTGAAGACAATTACAGCCTATAGGCTTTTAGACAGATAAATAGACTATCCATAACATTAAAGTCACTAAAGGTTTAAATAAATTATGTTAATTGTCTCCTCACCATGATACTTGTCAGTGAGAAGAAAATATTAATCAGCAGGTGAATTGTAATGCAGTGGTCAGTACCAAAATTGGTAGAATTGCATTGCTTCATGTATGGAATCATGTATTAACAATGTTCTGTATTGCCCTGTATTAGTCTGAAGCTGAAGGTGACTGGGTAGATAGTCATGGAGGTGGTGAGAAGCATTGTTCAGGATAAGTAGCAGACTAACAAGTATCTTCTTTTAGGAGGTCCAGGGAGGTTTGTCCTAATGACCTGTTTGGCCTTGGTGATCAGTTTTTTCAATATGCCGGGACCTCCTGACACGTAAATCACTAAAAAAACACTAAAAAGCCTAAAATACAATGGACCATGGATGATCATAGAAATATTTTCTTGTTGAAGGAAAACATTTTTGATCAAATTTTGTCAAGGTCTGCAATCAAGAGATGCTTCTTGAACATAAATAAATTCAGTATACATCAAGATGCAAACCACTGATAAACTTCAAGAACAGTAAGGGCAGATCAGACTTACAGTAGAAAACATTTAAAAATAAAGGCTACCCAGTTCTGGAACAAAATTTCATTGGATACATGAAACCAAGATTAACTTATAGCATTGAGGGAAGAGAAGAATATGGAGATGGAAAGGAAAGGCTTTTGATCCAAAGCTTATAAAAAAAAAAAAAAAAATTTAAGACAATTAGGTGGAATGGTTTTGAATGGCTGAAGCGTTTTATAGGAGGAAATCCAGCATTTGATGATGTCTGTGGGTTTCAGACAGGGTTTGACACACAAATCATTTACAATGTGTTTGTCCAATTACTTTAAAGCATTTGAAGAAATTGTTGTTTGTTAACAACAACTTGAATTAAAGTCTACGCGTAAACCACGTACGTTTGCTAGAATTGCTACATTTTAAATCCAATGTGGTTGGAGGCAAGCTTATAGGCCAATACTTATGGATCATACTGTATATTTGAAGAACCTGTTTATAAAGCATTTGCTTAATATTATTTGCCATTTTCAGAGTCAGCATAAGGATAATCCTGCACGTGTGGCATATGAACTGCTGCTTTTTGTGTTGTGTTGGTGTGGTGGGTGCAGCACTAATCCCACTCCTAGACGTGGATTTAATCCAACAAAAGCTAAGAAGGAGAGTTGTGTAGGGGGGTGAACAGGATGTCTTATAACACCCAGTATCATTATTAACCCTATACTCACACTCAACACAAGAAGGGTCTCTGCATTAAGGTGCTTAGTCGTGTGTTAGCAGGTGAGGAGAGTAAGAAGATAGACCAACAATTTTCTTTCATGTCATCTGGAAAAGGTTTCCAGACAGCACAGGGTCAGGGTTTAATCGGCTGATTGAGATTGGGCTTTACAAGTGTCATTGAATTTGGGGGGATTTAAGTTTGAGGCACGACAATGAATCCTAGACTATAATATATATATACCAGATGTAACTGTTTTGTTAAAATTCTTAAGTGATACATTTACTACTGTAACACATACAGTAAGAGTCTCTTCCAATGACCCAGGGTATTACATCACCCAGGTGCAGTACATGATGAGTTCATTTGTTTACTAATTTCACTGTATGACTTTAAAAACCACACTGATTGAGTGAACCAATGGTGCAGCTTCCCCAAAAAAACATTGGTACGGCTTCATTTGACCCTGCTAATATGAGAAGCAGCAATATATGCCTTGGCGCTACACGATACATGGTATCCATAGTACACAGGAAAAATATAATAATAACCTTAGCTATTGAGTCATCAAATCCATTAAGCAAAGTGAACCAAACTATTTAAGTGCACCACTTACAATCCCAATTTATATGTAAAGTCATGAATGATTAAAGTCAGAGCGTAGCGTTAAAATAGTTAGTAGTTTATGACCAGAGGTGGAAAGTAATGAATTACATTTACTTGCATTACTGTAATTGAGTAGATTTTTTTTGTGTACTTCTACTTTTTAAAGTAGTTTTTAAGTAAAAATAAATGAGTTAAAATTAAAAATAATAAAAAATAATACAACGGGGATGGAAAAAATTGCTCTCGGGAAACCACTGCACTGATTGATTGATGGAGAACAAACGCGCTAAATTCACAAGAACGATGGAGACGGACAAAACAGATGCGAGTGATGCAGACACAGCTGAAAGTGAAATGCCATCAAATTCTTATGAAGCAAACCCCTGGCCATATTTAAGCGACCACTTTGATTTCAGGCACAACAAATGGAACAGATTTATTATGCCTGTCATACACACTCAATCTGCGCCCGGCACTAGGACCCGGAAGTAAGATGGGCGCAAAACCGGGAAGTATAAAAGAGGTAAACAAACGATGGCTTACCGCTCAGTCATTGAGTTCGGCCCATGTCAGCTCCTGTTGTCGTTTCAGCAAACCGTGAGTACTCACATGTTGGTTCCGTTGTCTTTTGCTATTGTGTGTGTATTTTTAGGACGCGGGTTAAATTTGTGTTTTTCCCTTGCTCCGTTTTTGTGAGAGTCCTTAAACTAAATCGCGTGGTTATCCTGCCTGCTCGCTTCTTTCCGCGTTTGGGTTTATCCTCCACGCTACATTGGGCTAACCGCTAAAGCTACGTCTTCTGGTCACCTCAGGTTAGTCCATCTTGACAATGCCAGGGTGTTCCATCCCCCATCCCACCCCGCTGTTACAAAAAAAAAGTAACTCAGTAACTTTTACTCTGAGTAAATTTTGAATTAGTTACTTTTTACTTTTACTTGAGTAGATTTTTATAAGGGTGACTTTACTTGTACTTCAGTAAAAGTTCACTAAAGTAACAGTACTTTTACTTAATTACACAATTTTATCACTCGTTCCACCTCTGTTTATGACTTAATTGAAATGAAATCCAACAATATTGGTCCTCTGATGTGACAAACCTATTTGATGTACAGTAATTTCTGTTTTTTTTTCTTTTTCTTTTCTGGTTAGTTTTTTTAATCAAATTCCAGAATAGAGAGTACTCTAGAGAGATCTAGCAAATATAGCCAGGCTATACCCTCACTTTGTGTGCATAGCGTAGGAAGCGATGAAATTAACCAATGACACAGCATCAAGGTGTGTAACCAGAAATACAAGAACCAGTTGAGGAGTGTAATGAGTAAACCAAAATATCAATATCAAGAACTCCAAATATCAAAAGCCTTATTATATCCTGGATACATTATCTGCTTGTCCAATGTTCCCAGACTAGCTAAGAAAGAGGATACAACTTCTGAAAGTAATGTGTATACAGTAGGTTGCAAAAATCCAGTCTTGGGTAATAATTGAAAGCATTGAGGATACATGAACTTTTCAGTAATCCCACACTAATTAAAGTGGTTTGTTTGTGGTAATGCTGCCTTACTTGGTCTTGGGTACGTTCACTCTCGGCTTCCACAGGCTGGATGGTCATTAATTCTTAACTTAATCTGTTATTCACAAGAAAGAAAAGGTGACGTAGTATTTTGGACCGTTAAGTGGTGGGCTGTGCTTTGACTCTTGCAAAAATAAATAAAATCAATAAAAGTACAATACATTCCATGTGTGTATAAGTAGACAATACTTTATTTAAAATGTGATGTATTTTATCTCTGTACTATATATCTGTTTGAGTGATATAGAGAGAAATAAAATTGACAGTGCTTTCTCTGTGAAGCATAGAGGGCAGAAAAAATGGAGTTTGACAAATTGAAAAAAATGATGTTCTTTCTTGTTTCGCACATCTTGTAAGCGTCTGTGTGTGTGTGTGTGTGTGTGTGTGTGTGTGTGTGTGTGTGTGTGTGTGTGTGTGTGTGTGTGTGTGTGTGTGTGTGTGTGTGCTGTCAGTGGTTCTCTTAAGGACAAGGTGAATAATTTAGTCAGTGCAGAAGCTTGTTCCATTACCTCAGCCTCCTGTTTCAGCCATACAGTCCTGTAGGTTCCTGTTTCAACCAGGGCCCATAGTTATCACAGCAGGAAATCAGTTTTAATCAATGAAACATTTTCATTCCTTTAAAAATCTGTGTTCCAACCAAGTACTATTTGAAAAAAAAAAATAGTATGACAATTACAATATACTGTAAGCATTAGGTCACCCGTTATGGATTGATACCTAGGAGTTTTCATAAGATGGGCACGAACGGAAAACGTGTGGACAGTTAAATTTCATCATGGTCAGGGTGTCAGGGATATGGAGCCAGTCCTAGTAAGACCTTGAACAATATGTGAGAGAATTGCTTTAGATGAGATGTAAGTCCATTGCAGGGTACCACAAATATTAACACAATGTTTGGGGCAATCTGGCATATTGATTCCACCTACCTGGATATTGGACAGTGGGAGGAAACCTGAAAGTCTGCAGGAAAACATATGGAAGCAAGCACAGGAAAAACATATGAAACTCTGCACAGTCAGTAAACCAATCTCGATATTGGACCAGGTACTGGGAGCTCTGAAGGCGCAATGCTGTCTACTACCACCAACAACAATGCTGAAATAATTAGAGTTTTGTATATTGTACTGAAATACCATATTTTACATGGATGTCAATTTCTGTAAAGCTTACCACAAGACAAAAAAGTTACAACTCTAATAAAGTGATAATGAACAACCAGAAAATACATATATCCTTGGAATTACAGTACTTGCTATGAACAAAATGCTGATCCCTAGACTTTCTACCAGCAAACGAGTACTCTATATAAGAACAGCTTCTTCTGGTTGAGCAAACTAGTGATTACTGTATGCTACTGAAGAAGCTGGGCACTCTAGACCAATAGAGTCAGCTCTCGGTTTAAACTTTTAGACCTTTTAAACAAGTTGGCTTCACTTCCCAACTACCCTTGGATTCCTTCCTTGCGTCATGTCAGTTTTTTTTTTTTTAATGGAGCCATGCAAAAGACTTCACTGATCAAATATGTAGGTGTGAATTATTAAGGACAGATTTGTTATCAGATGAATAAGAAATGCGTTGAAATGAGTTAATAGCCAAGTTCTACAGAGTATACGAACTTCTCAAAAGTGCATCTTGCTGTTTGAACTTTGGCTTATTTAAGATAAAGAGTGGTTGTAATGTTCGGATCAAAGGAAGATAAAAGCATCTTCTTTTTCTAGTCTCTGAAAGCAGTAGTGATAATGCATACCTATAGAAGACTGTGCAGATTCAGTCACATGTTAGGGCTTTAGGAGGATAATTCTCACAGAATAAAAATAATGCCATTGTAAATATTAAACTAGAAATATTTGTCTTCTGTAATACAGTACCCCAATTAATTGAATAATACCAACTGAAGAGGCAGAAACTAACAGTGTCCGATCTGATATCTGTGTTTCCTCCAACGTTTTTCCCGCTATTGTATTCGAAGCTGCTTCATATAAAAAATGGTCTTGTGAAAATACGAGTTGGAATTTCAAAGATTCAACATCGACATATGTTACCCTTTGGAAACTAAATCAGTGGTACGTTTATTTTGAGAACTTGCCTCAGGCCACATGAGCATATTTTAATATGCTTGTTAAAAAAAAAAAAAAACTCCCCACAGTAAAAGCAACACTAATATCTTAATGGCCTCGTTTAAAAAAGGAAGAAAGAAAAAAAATTATATGCAGAAAAACATGGATTATGAAGAAATCCAATTATAATCAACTGATTGGCTGTCTGTAGTAATAATTTGATGAAGAAGAGGCAGTTCAATTTTGAAGCGATTGCCCTTATTAAAACGCTTTGAGGAGAAGCATGCTTATTACTCTGTTTTGATACAGATGAGATGGAGTCTAACTTTATTAATTTCCTGTAATATTAATAATCATGTTATCCCTTCGGCTGTGCTGCATTGGGAGAAGAAGCTGAAATTATTCCTTGATGATTCCTGAAATGATTCCACACATGGGATTCCTAAAAGCAATCATGTTTTTAAAGTATAATTTGCCTTTTCCTTTTTTCTTTTTTGGAGTTTATACCCCTAAATTTACCCATTCCATTTGCAATCAGAGTAAATAAACAGGTTCTGAAGCTATAAATTATAATGAGGCAATAATGCCAGTCTAGATTTGTTTATTATTTCTGTCAAGAATAAAGTAATACATGTAAAACATGGTCTCAAAGGTGCAAATTAATACTAATTCACATTAACCAGGGCTTATGATGTAATAACAGAAGGCTTGTAAAAGGGCAATTACATAAATCTAAGCTAATACTATGGTCAAAATTGAAATATATGTTTTCTATATATAGAAATATATACATTCTATATATATTCTCGATATATACTGTACAGTATCTGCTTTTCCTTATGGAACCAACTTAGCAAGGATAGCAGCTGTATTTCAGACCTAAGAAATGTTAGCTACCATGATTTTAACTCTGACCAGACACACAAATTTAATGTTAATGACTCACAGTCTGAATACAAACTTTAATCATAAATACAATGATACGTTGAACTCAAAGCAGTCAACACTGATTTCAACACATTTATAACAAATCATTATTTTTTTAAGATCTTGGCTAAAGCTGAACATCATAATCGATTTAATCATTACCTTACAGGATTTTGCTGATCTTGAAACTCTGGGGAAATTTGTCACAATCTGCATAACACATTCATAAGCTGATCTCAATAAATACAGCCATTTTTATGAATTTGCATAAAATAATGCTGGCAGATAACTTGATTTATTTACTGTACATTACATTAATGTTACTTAGGTTTGAGGTTTTTACAAGAGCCACAGTCCACATTACCTCAATCATATTACAAAACTCAGAATCTCAAGGAATCCAGAGAGCTTCTCATTAGACAACTGCTCCTTGCTACTTTTCAGCCAAGGGTTTCTCAGCTCCAGTCCTGGACCCACTGGATGGCAGTTTCAGATTTTTCTTATTCCCTATTCCCAGCATACCTGAGGCAAGTCGAAGCACTTGATAATTAGTGGGTTAGATGTATTAGGAGTGTTGACAATAAAAAAAAAAAATTTTAATGGAAAAAAGACAGTGTGACATAATATGGAAATCTGAAATATCGTGTTATATAATTCCAGCATTATTGAATACTAAAAACTACTTGGCCACAAGGTGTAGATCTCCTGATTCCAATTTTCTAATTAATGTAATTGTTTACAGGTACATGTTGTCATTTACACTAAGTGCAAGAACCAGAGGCATTGATATGTTAAAGCTTTCTGTATTTAACTTCTATGGAGGAAGTCTTTCTCAGTAACATGCAGCCTCTTTTTGTCTTATTAATGTCTATTCTGTCATGCATGGTGACAGAATTACTATATACTGTAGATCTGCTGCCATGCATTGCAGATGTTCTGCAACATTAAATGCATAATACAATAAAACTATAAGCTTTCATTCTTTGTTCTTTGAATTATATAATGGCAAGTTGCTGTCGTGTAAATGAAATACACCATCCTGAGACATGCAATCTGGAGCAGCGTCACACCCCTGTCATTAACTTAACTGATGTTACAAAACATTCTTTAAATACATATCCTTACTGTTAGAGGGGTTTTTGGCTTGTGAAATCCAGATGCTTTGGGTTCACTTTGATTATCTTAAGATATCTCTATGACTTGCTTTTAGAACTGGAATCTACAGTAGCTGTGGTAAATTTGAATATGGTTTTGAAAGACCCACTCTAGCATACTGTATATAAGGTTTGTCACGGTGTGTTTTGGGGTGGGGGAAACCAAGCAGGAACTCTTTGTAGATCTCTACAAACTAAATAGATCTGGATTCAAATGTTTGTAAATAATACACATTTCACTCACTCAGGTGAAAACCATGTACTGGCTAATATGCTATCTAGGGTGAAGCATGGTGGTGGTAGCATTTTGCTATGGGACAACAAAAATTAAAAGGACAATACCATTCTGGGACAATCGGGACACGTCTCTGATTGCCCTTAAGTGAGAGAAATTGGCCAAATATACTGTACTGTAGGTGTGCAAAGTCCCCAAGTTGTAATGGCTCCAAATAAATATATATATTTTTAAATAAAAGAAAAAACTTTGAAATATTGCAAATTCAGTGTGGACATTACCAGGCAAAAGTCCATTTAAAGTGAAATCTTTAACAAGGGATCTGAATACATTGCATGTATGTCAGTATATGATTGTTATTTAACAATTAAGTATAACTGCCTTTAAGTTAAAAGTCTGCCTTTAAACTTACATGTTTTTTTTATTGTAAATGTAAAATGTTAATCTTCCATGAGTGCAATATGACTTCAGCCAACAATATATATATATATATATATATATATATATATATATATATATATATATATATATATATATATATATATATATATATATAATTGCAAAATCAATTAAAAGAAATAAATAATAGTTTTATTCTGCAATTACAGTACATTTGCATAAAATGAACCATCACTGCATTTAACTTCTTCAGACAGTTTGGAGTCATCCAGGATTTTTTCTATTTTCATGTTTACCTTTGACTGAATCACTTTGAGCGTTATACAGAAACAAGGGCCAGCATTGGAAAGTTCCATGAGACACGACACATGCACACACTTTTTAATTGCTCTGTGTGTGTGTGTGTGTGTGTGTGTGTGTGTGTGTGTGTGTGTGTGTGTGTGTGTGTGTGTGTGTGTGTGTGTGTGTGTGTAATTTGGTGCTCTTTTCTTCCACCGTTTTTCAAGGTGACACTGCGGGGTCCTTCAGGGCTTTCTTTCCAATCCTTTTTGGGATTGAAATTATGATGGAGTAATTTTTTCCACCGAAAATTGCCTCTGTCACTTGTGGTCGGTATCTCTCTGTATATTTCTCAAGTGGATTTCTCTCTCTCTCTCTCTTTCTGTCTTTCTGTCAGATACTATGGCAATCCGGTTCTACTCATTAATTCTTAGTATGATGTTGCCTGAGATAAGTTGATTTACCATTCAGGTTTTATAATGTTATGTGTCTTTACGTTGCTTCTGAATATCTCAATTATTCATGACTGCCTAACAATCGTGCAATCACCAGAAAGCTGCTTAAAAAAAGAAAAAGAACAAAACTATATATAATGTATGTGACATTAAATTTCACATTTAAAACAAAAATAAAACCAAATACACTTGTGCTTGCAAATACACCTGCTTGTTTCTGGTGTAAAATTAAAAAAAAAAGGGTTGTGTCATTAGAGATTTACGGGCTGATTCCTCTGAGGAAACTTGCCCTCATTTTTATTTTCAATAGAAACTTCTCTAATTATATTGAAGTTAACTTCCTGGTGGTCGATTCAAGGGCAAAAGAGTTACATGAGCATGGTTTAACCCTAAAAGCACGGCTAGGTGGGATATTTCTGCTATTTTTAGCACATGGAACGTGTCACTGAACGAGCATGATGCAGGTGACAGTTACATGGGATTAAAAAAGAGGGCAAATAATATTACATTTAGACTTGAAGCAACGTGAAGGGAAAAAAATTTGAATGAGAAAAAAGAAGACAAGATTAAGTAAATTGAGGAGAATACTGTAGTAACCAAAAAAAAGTTTTTTTTAATAAAGATAAGAAACAGTGAGAAAAAATGATGACCGATAACCATGCAGGAGTCTCAGAAGAGAACATTGAGAAGGTTGAAGCATTACAATAATATCATGATATAAAATATAGATAATATTATTTGAACACAACTGAGAAGGAAAGAGAAGACAAGAGCAGAGGCAGTGCTTGGGTTTTAATCAGTACACTAAAGCCTTTAGCCACTCCAGACTTCTTTCTGCTTCAGGGTTTTTAGACACCATATGGCGTTGAGAGATGAATCATTCATCTCCCACTGTAATTCTGTAATTCTGCTTCTGCGTTCATAACCCTGGACAAACATATTTTCATACAACTCCTGACCTGCACTTAAGGAGATTTATTTATTTTTTTTGGTAATTTTTGTAATTTGTCCACAGGCTTGTTTTGAATACACATACAGTACAAAGCTGAAAAGCCACATCAAATTCACACAGACGTCTAAAACATAACGATTTGACTTCGCAGGTGAGCTGACACAGATTTTTTTCCACCCTTTTGAATAGGAATACAAAAAGCTTCTTTTTTTTCTCCAGCGTGAGACCGTCTGCCCTGTCCAGCACACATCCATTTGTCTGCTCTGGCTTATTGTCCTGCCTGCTTGGTTCGGTCATTACATCACAATTATGAGGGGGGAAAAGGAAACGGCCAGAAAGAGAGAGAGAGAGAGAGAGAGAGAGAAATTTAGGTCAGTGGAGATGAGCTTGCGGCGATCTGTCTACCACGGGAGGAGTATACACACACACACACACACACACACACACACACACACACACATGGAAGAAGGGTCACTCACTAGCATCGTTCCCATTTTAATGAGAAATAGTTGATTACAGGTTCTTATTATACAAATAAGTGTATGTTATGTAATGTTAAATAATTTCAATAAAAATATTACAATTTAAAATATTACAGACTTGATTGTAACTAAACAGGAAGTGAATTTCCTGTAAATCAGGGTGTTGAGACTAAATAATGTGAATAATGTGCTTTAAAATGAGTAGCTGAGAGTTTAATATGGCACTGGCAGGTAATTTACTGCTCACTTTGGAGACATACCTTCTAGTGGATGTTATCTTCACTTATACTTGAACTTCAAGTATATACCGCACTTCACTTATTCTCATGTCTATAATATGGAAGCTGTGATTTTATCCCCAGCAAGAGTTTAGCCAGGTTGAACATGGCACCACACTGTCAGTGTTAAACAGTGACAGAGCAAAGATCAAAAGTCTGTGATTGGGACATGTGATAGCACCAGGTTTGTGAAGACTTGTGAAGTCAAAAGAAAAGTAAAAACAGGGCATGTTTAATACAGCGGAACAGAAATTTAAATCAACCTTATAGAAATAATTGACAAAACATCTTTAAAAAACGGATATACCACTTTTCAATTAGACTTTGTTGTAAAGTTGTTTTGTGACATAGTTGCATTCCATCCATATTTGAGGTTCCCTTGGATCTCTTCTAAGATCTTCACTAGTGAGAGTGGTAACCATCTGCAAGTGTTTTTGCCTTATCAGCTATTTCTGAATGACAAGGTACTGGGGACAGGCCAGTGAGAATCACCTTCATCACAAAAGCCAGGAATGTCATGAAGAAGAGGACTCGCCTTTGGACTAACCATAAGGGTGGTCAGAAATGGCCACAAAAGGTACAACATTGAGATGGATGATGTTTAGGTTGTAGAACCTGGAGAAGGTTCAAGATGATGCCATGTAGCAGCAGCAGCAGCACTGACCCCTAGGAGTCAAAAAGCTAAAGAGAAGAGACATTGCTTGGACATTGTTATTTGTCTGACCTTTCTATAGGCCATGGCACTGACACTCACCATCCAGTGGATCAGGATCTGCTCAGACAAGGCTGCCATGTTCATGTCAGATGATACTTTTATCATAGTTAATTTGAAAGTAAATATACTAATACATTTAAATGGCTGAGGTATCTTTTTATTTAAAGCATAGATGATTTATAGAACTTGTCACTTTTTTTAACCTCTAACATTGTTCTGTATAAACAAAATAAGACACATCAAATTCTTTCGGGGGATGTAAGGAAAGGAATTTAACTTATTTTTTGCTTTGGAATGTTTAAAATATGGCATTTGAACAAAACCAGAAGTACTGGTGAAAATTTATTTCATGCAAATTGTTTCAATTGAATGTAAAAATCACTTGATCTCCATTTTTCATTGTCCAAACTCCATAACTTATGTGACATGTTACTCTATGTGACTCTATTTAAAATAAAAGTGTTTGGTGCCACTTTACATGCTTTTTATGGAAATATGTTATTGTTTGCTTGCATCTCTTACTTTTCAACTTCTCAAATATTCTTCATCTTTGGTTATGTAACAAAATGCAGTGTTTACAACCTTTTGCAATTGAAATTTTTTTTTTTACATCATATAACCATGTAATAAGCATGTTGTTGAAGGTTGGGGAGTAACATTTTATTGTGTGCATTTCCCCAGAGTCAGAATGACACATTAGACCTACAGAATGAATAGGGTGGTAAATAAATAAAATAAAATGTTTTAGTCAAAAGTTTTGACATGTCTACTTGTAGAATTCTTCACATACTACTTTTCATATAAACACAGTATTATAAAAATATAATAATAATAATAATAAGAAGAAGAAGAAGAAGAAGAAGTTATAATTATACACTGGCTTATACACTGCACTGAGCAAATAAATGTTGAGATGGCACTGTGCTTTACTTGAAAGGTTTGCCTATCTCTCAGTCATCATCAATTTTTAAATATATTTTAATAGGATTGCTTTCTAAGATGGTATCAATTCCTGTTTATTGAATTAGAATTACATTTGTTACATTTATTTTATTCAAAGCACACGAGCTTTTTATAAGATTATAAGAAGTTAAAAGGGGGGCGGCATAAAGAACAAAAAAAACAAGCAAATAAACAAACAACTGTGCATCAGTTCGAAACGCAGTTTGCGGAAGTAATTGACCGGGGGCGGGGCGCTCGGTGATGAAGGCGGGGCTTAGCGGGCGCTCGAGAGTGGGCGGAGCGGAGAGCGTCGCTCCAATCAGCGGGGCGCTCGCGCGATTGCTCGCGCCCGGCGCGGTGAAAACCTCGCGGCCGCAGGTGTCATGTGAAGCGCCGCGTGCTTGCTGTGTCTGCAGCAGTGTGTGTGTGTGTATACTGTATGTGTGTGTGTTGGCGGAAATGTTTCTGTTCTCTGTTGCACAGTGACACCGGGAGAAAACTTTCCCTTCGAGGATCTTGATTTTGTCCTTCTTTCTGTTGTTACTTGTGTCTTAAGTGCGCGTGTGTTTGTGTATGAGTGAGTGCGCGTGTGTTTCTTCATGCCTGCCGCGTCCGGGAGCGAGTCGCCACCACTATGCGAGGTAAGAACTCGGACTCCGTGCCTGCGCGCGCGTGCGGGTGCGCTAATGCATAATTCATTACTGGAGCAGGTTCATATGGATCATGACTCTGATTCATCTGCTCAGGGTTTGTTTTTCTCGCTGTGAGACAGTCTAGTGTGTGTGTGTGTGTGTGTGTACGCTTTGTAAACTCACAACTGCAGTGCATATGAACACTGACGATTTTAAAATATCTAAATCCTTTCAGTTATATGGTTAACTTCATTTTTACTGTGTGCATTGTCTATGGCATCATAACTCTTGCATTAGTACTGTTATAGTATTTATTATACTGTAACACTGCTGTACACTGCAGCACTCCAACAGTGTTAACTTAACACTGGCTTTTGTTCGTACGATCATCATCAGACACTACATTTTTTGTGTTTAAATGTGTTTGCTCAAATGTATTTCTTATAATTGGGGTGTGTGACCACTGTATTTATTCCCATTTTTACAATGGTCAACATTCATGTGCATTCACACTCTATGGGCAATTTTGGGAACGGCAATTTGCCTAATCTGGGTGTCTTTGGACGGTGGGAGGAAACTGGAGAACCAGGAGGAAACCCACCAAGCGCATGGAGAACATGCAAACCCTATACACACAGACACAGAGGCGGGAGTCGAACCCCGACCCTGGAGGTGCGAGGTGATGGTGCTAACCATTAAGGCACTGTGTGCTGTTATAATACTTATTATACTGTACTCCTGTAAACTATACGTACTGAAACACTCTAACAGTTTTAATGCAACATGATTTTTGTTTGTATGATCATCACCAGATACCTATTTTTCCATGTTTACATACGTCTGGTTGCGAAATATACTCTGTGGCGACCTGTAATTTGTATATAGTGTTAGGCTTATAATATTTCTTATTTTAATATAGGAGTTTACACGCTTTAGGTTTAATACTGAACAGATTCGCTTCTCTCTCCTATTTATTATTATTTTTTTTCTTATTAGAGGGCAAGTTGTTTAGTTTGCACAGTGATTGAAAAATGTAACATTTCCTCCTGCAAATGTTTATTTATTTATTGATTCACTAAATGTACTCTAGCCAATTCATCCACCTCTATATGGCTCTCTGACGCTCATCATCTCGTCACTGTGTAGCTCCTGGCACGGCCCGCTCCATGTAGTAGTTGTACGTTGTTATTTATTTATTTATTTATTTTCAGGTTTGATACATGTTTACTCCCATAATTTCCTTAGTTCCCCGCTACATTATGTCCTAATATCTTTACTCATTTATATCTTTTTAAGTCTGAGAAATAACTAATTGTTAGCGGTTGCTAGCTGACTGAAGCTTTGTCCAAACTGATGGAGAACAGATACAAACAGACATTTTAATAAGGCAGATGTATAATTATGAGAAAATAGGCTGAAATATGGAACAATGTCGGATATTATTCATACTTACATTTATGAAAGAGTAGAAGAAGAAGAAAAACTGCTCTGAAATGTGGAAAAGCAGTGTTGACATGTTGAGGTCGTCCACAAGGCGCCGCTTCGCGCCCAAATCCCTCACTGCAGCTTCCGGTCCGCCGCTTCCTTTCTTTAAAAAATTATTATTATTATTATTATTATCCTTTTTGGACTTTCTGTCCCCTACAATTATTTGTAGGCTTTTATTCTTAGAATGTCTTCTTTAATGTAAAGAACAAACTCTAAGAATATATATAAAGCGTTTTGTATGTTGTCACACACAACTCTGAATTTCTATTATGGTTAAAAAAAGTTAACAAGTGTGCTTTATTAGTTTTTGTGTTATAGTGACAATGCTAAAATCTGAAGAAGAAAAAAAAAGAAAGATTACCAAACTGTATGTTAGCGTATCCCTGAGGTGTGTATCTTTTACACAGTAATGTTAATGTGGTGTAAATGATTTACATATTTGTACCTTTAGAGGACTTTTAAGTTGTACACTACAGTACATACATCTTCCCAGGTGAAAGATACACACTAAAAGGACATATCGTGAACCTACCTGAGTGACTGTGAATGGTACAGGTTACTGAGAATAATAAAACTATAACAATAACTCAATAACTGCTTTATTATAAAATAACAAAGATATATTAGTATTTATTTAATAACGGAGACAAAGCTGGATCTGTTTGACTTCATACATTTGCAGTTTTTAATCTTAAACAAAAATGAAATAAGGGCCAACACTGAAGATGAAGATGTTTGTCAGTGACGTGCTAACATTGATTAATCCACTATTTCTTCTTTTCATGCTCTATATTAACGATTGTAGCACTCTTCGGGCATAGATAAGGTAATAGATAAGTATAAATATGTTTAAACCTTTTTTCCTGTTGTGCAAAAAGAATAATAAAAAAAGTTTTGGAAACTTATGCAAGTTATTACAGAATGACCTTTTTTTTTAACATATGGAGGTGAACAGATTGTGCTTAATTGTCTGTGAGGCAGCAATTATTTTTGCCCCCGGGATTTTGTCCTTGTAAAATCAGCTAAAACCATGTACAGTATATACAGTAATATTGAATTGGCCATTTTTATATTTGCTTAAAAATCAAAACAATAAAAGTCAATGATTTTTACAAGTGGGAATATGGACCTACATTTTCATTGTACTTTATTTTCCATTTTAACTTAAATTTATTCAAGCATAATAATAAGTTGAAATTAACATGCAGCTTTGAACCCAGTGATTAAAAATACCAGCAGTCCATAAAGTTTTAAAAGCATGTGTTTCTCTTAGCTTGTGTGAGTTACGTGAGTAGACACACACTGACGTTTAACCTTTGTTTAGGTAAGGTTTGTGCATAATATTAATGGTTGTTATATTAAATTATGATTAATAACATATAGTTTAACTCATGTTTTTAGAAAAATTAAGATTTTAATAATATTTAGTGTAAATCTGCTAAAGTGCGAGATTTATGACAGTATGTTGTTGCTGATGGATTTCATCATGTTGTGAGTTTTACATGATGATACAGTCAGAATGGCCTGCATGTAGCATTGTAGCGTTACACTCTGTTATACTTCCCAAACTCCACCGTACGTGGACTTTAGTAAGTCGTGTTGCGGTCGTACATGTTAGGTTTGTAAGGTGTGTTTTTGCATGTGAGGGAACACGGATAACGTTCCACCGTAAAGTTTTTGCCTGTCAGTCACGTCCGAGTGTGTTGTAGGAGGCTCACATGTTTCAATGTTATACAGGAATCAAAAGCTTTCTCTGATTGCCAGATTGATTAAAAGTACACCAGCAAAGCATCCGATCTAGTAACCCGAGACCTGGTTGCCTTCCAGAAGCCTTTCTCCATTTCACCAGGATATAATTCCTATACACTCTCTCTCTTTAGAGAAACAGCGAGAGAGATTTTGAAATCATTGAAAAATATACAGTATTAGCAAGCTTTTCACTTTCTCTAAAGTTTGCTTCAGTTCTGATTAGAGTGAGACATCTCTCTTTCACCCCCTTTTTGTCTGTTTCCACCAAAAAAAAAGACCAAAACGTAAACTGAACCCTATTTTGTTGGGAAATACAACACATGTAGACTGTATGGGACTAAACAATAAAATCTAGGCAGTTAGAAACAAGGCACTGGATTTAGATTTTTCTTTTTGTTAAGAAACAATTACGATTATATGTTACACTTGCTCTAGATTCTTGTGTCACAATGTGTGTAGTAGTGTTCGTGTGTAGTAGTAAAAAAGAGGGTCTCGACAGTAATGTTGTTGGCATTTGGCACCACAACCACTAGTGATCACATCATCACACAACCACCTTTTACACAATCTGATTAGTTCTGGACCATAAAGCCTGGAACAGTCAGTCAGTACAAGAAACTCAAAAAAATAATTTAGTAAGTTGACTTGAGTAGTGCTGTAGCAAAGGATGAATCATAAATCCTCACCTTAAAAAAAAAATAGCATAAAAGTAGTCTGTTGTGATTGGTGATCTCGTAATACAGTGGGAAAAGTCAGCAAATTATTAAAAAACTAAAACGTTTTTGATGTATGGAGAGGAAGAGTATGTGTAACTGTTTATGCCTCAGATTTGTTCTGTTGCTGTTGTTGTTTACAGTTTCTAATGTTATGTCAGATTGACATGTGAATGAGGGCAAAATATCAGCTAAACACGTCTTTGCCATTTTGAGCGATGTTTTTTTTCATTAAAATTTAGATTTGCATGACTGAAATACTGAAACGTGACGTTGTATATACGTTACACTTTTGTGTGTAAAACATATTTAGAACAGTAATGTTTAGAATTTAAAAGATTCATTATTTCTCAACAAAACGTTGTGTGTGGGATCAAATATTAAATATTTTCATATTGTTTATTCTCATTGAATTCTCTTGTCTTGCCTTTATAGCAGCCTTCAGTCAGCATTGTGAGAGACATTTTCCTTTTTTTTTTTAACCCAAACCATGAAACTCCTAAATTAGAAAAAACAAATAATGCACTTTCACAGTACATTAGCTGACTAAATATCTTTCTTTTTGTGTACATGCATGTGCATGTGTTGCCCTCTGTTTTTAAAACCGTTCACTTCCACAAAACTCGGGCTCAAAGAAGGAAAAGGAAAAGCGTGTCCGCGCCCACGTCTAGCCAGGCGCACAGGCAAGCCAGCAGCTCCAGGCTCTAAGGCGAGGGTACTCCGCTAACACAGCGCTCTACATGCACGATTGTTTACCCGAGATGCTCAGGGAGGATGGGTTTCACCTGTGGGAGCTGTTTCAGGCTCTGGAAAGAATACAGAAGAATGCATACCTGTGCTGCACGTTAACCTCGGAGTGCTCTATAGTTTCCGCGGCGGTCTAAAGTTCCCGCAGTGCCATAAGAGGAGATGTGAATGAAGTGAATAGAAAGGGAGGGGGGGAGTCATAGGAAAGTAGACATGCATGGTGATCTCTTGTTGTGCCGGTGGAAACTTAAATATGCATGGTTGGAGAAGGCTAAGGATGAATTTCAGATTGATGCTACTACCACCATGCTTCACCGTGAGCACTATGATAATTAAACGGGGGAGGGGATTCCAGTTAAATGCAAGTTCATTCTGAAAAGTTTCAAAGGGTGTTACTTCTTATGCAAGGCACCTTTACTCTCACTAACACACACACACACACACACACACACACACACGCACTGCTAAATCAGTTTCTGCTTTCAGTAAGAAGTTACCTGCCTGTAGTGTGCGATAAACAGTGTAGCATCTGATGGGCCTGAAAACGAACAGCTTTCAGCCAGGGTGTGTGTCTGCTTGCGTGTTGCTTTTTTTTGTCAGTGTGAAAGTGAGATCCGTAAAAAGATTCCAAAGAAGGGTGTGAACGATGGGAGAGAAAGGGATAGATAAGCGGAGCCTAGGGAGAGGAGAAAGAAAGAGATGTTAGAGAAATGCTGGGTAGATAAGCGTGTTAAGGTAGAACAAGGATGTGTGTGAAAGAGAAAAAGAGCCAAAGCTGTGAGAGGACAAGTCAGATAGAAGCGAATGTAAAGAAAAACCAGTGTGTGTGTGTGTGAAAGCGTGCGCGAGCGAGAGAGAGAGAGAGAGCTCACGGCTGAAGAAATGTCTGTGATGGTTTTGCGTCAGGCTCATGGGGCCACTTTGGGGAAAAACCTCGTTATCCTGAATCAAATTGTGGCCCGAGGCGAGCTATTAACATTCTGCCCTGGGAGAGGAAGCACACACACACACACACACACACACACACACGAATATTTGCACAGAAAACCGGGCCCCTGTTCAGGTGCGTTCTCAGCTGATGACAGCAACGAACAGTAACATTTAACACCTAAAGCTTTAATATGACATCACAGAGCAATGGGGGAAAAAGAGAGAGGAAGAAAAACCATTAAACAAATAAACAGATAAAGAGCAAAGGGAAAATGAGCAAAAAAGAAGGAGGGATGTGGTATGGGTGAAAAGAATGAAAAGACAAAAACAGACACATAATCGGCAAAGGAAAAAGGAAAGAAACAAAACAGAATTGAAGGAATATAGGGAGACAGAAAATAAGAAAGGGAAAAAGGGAAGCAATAGAAAGAAAAACAGAAAAAACCGTGAGTGAGAGAGAACAAACAAACTCAAAAATACATCATAAAGAAATTAAAAAAGAAGGAAAGGGAAGAAAAACAAAAGACAGAGGCAGAGAGAGAATGTAAAGAGAGGAAGAAGTAAATAAAAATAAGAGAGAAATGGAGGGGAAAGTGGAAACAGAACAGAAACAAAGTGGATGACAAAAAAAAAAACAGATGGGGAGAAAGAAACATGCAGAAAAAAACAAAAACAAAGAAAAACTAAACAATCAAAAAGGTAGGATGAAAGAAAGAACTTGGGCAGTTTACATTAATAAGGGAGACAGTCAAGCAATTAATCAAAAGAATTTAATAATAAAATCTGGAGAGCATTAATAAAGACAAAGTAAAGTAAAAGGGAGACAGATAAAGTTAATTCATCTTAAGTTTACCTTCGTACACAACTGTACAATTACAGCTGTAATTTGTACCGCTTTGTACAAATGACGTTTGTACACAGCTTCAGGACGACGTGTGGCTCTGAAAGATGTTGTAACGTGTCTGTGATTCAAAGTCGAGCATTGAGAGAAAAACACTCTTTGCGTATAAACTCTAACTAAACGTAATTTAAATGTCTGGTGTTTAGACACGTGCGGGTAAGTGATTGAGATCATCATCGTAGATATTTTAAACCCTCGCTGTTCCCATGTTCCACTTAAGAGCTTCGATTTCTCCAAGGAGACTGATCAAATCTCTCAGGAGCTGAAGGACAGCCATCGTCTTCATTTTGGACAAAACGGGAGGCGTCCTTCAGAGATTTCTATGACGGTTTAAAAAGACAGAAGACGGGACTGTCGCTCTGACTGCACTATACATTTACACACTAAGATAAACATTTATTTTCATTGTATTTGATAATTGGTCACCTAGAGTATCATTTATTAATTAACGTGTGATGCCTCGTACTAATTGGAATAGGTGATAGTTTGATGTTGTGTCGTGTCCAGGCCAAAAACCCTTTTTTGTTTGTTTGTTTGTTTCAAAGACTAATTTTTAATTAGAAGAAAACGTGTATAAACCCAGCGAACTATTTTAAAGTGCAAAGGTGAAGGTTAGGTTTAAGGGAAACACAATGCATATGCAGAAATTACAAATGTGTGTGTGTGTGTGTGTGTGTGTAAGAGAGAGGGAGAGGATGCTGTCCCACAAACAGCGAGTTACGACACTGTTGTACCACCCTGAGGCAGGTGTCATACTAACCTACTTAAATAGTTTAAAGTCCCCCCAACACACACACACACACACACACACACACACACGCTATCTTTAGAATCTAACTTTGACATCACAAATTAAAATTAATTAATCTACTATTACGTGGGCTTTTTTTAGTAACCCTCTAATAGGCAGCTGTGATTTGACAACATACAGTCACCTAGTGTACAGTGTATCAGGTTTGCTTTGTGAGATACCTTAGCAAAAATGCTAAAACTTGCTCAAGACATCACACGGCAGGAGATCGCTGTGATCCAAATGCATTTGTGATCTACAGTACATACAATGTTTACCACATAGTCCCAATTTCCTTAATCCATTTTCTTTCAGTATAGACTGTTTGCATTTGCACATTAGCTGTTTAGGGTAATTAAGGGGAAAAGAACTATAAATAAAAACAAATAAAAAACATTTTGTTGCCCACAAAGCATTTTTAAACTATCAAACCATTTTGCCATTAAATGTCCAGTCCACTCCACCTACAGCCCGGAAAATGTTCATAGTGGTAAGCATGGGGCAGCTCGATCCCTGCCCCAGTGGCCTTCTATTAGGTCTTTTTGCAGCATCAATTCTGTAGAGTAAAATTAGGATGTGAGCAAAAAACCTTGAAGCAGGACAAGCAAATCAATAGGAACATTGACTTATATCTGGCAAATAACAACATTTATTTTTAGTCGTTGATACCTCAAAACTGCTAAATAACATTTCTACTGAATTTAAAGTGTCTAAAGTTATAAACGAGAACCTGATGAAGGTGACCATTAGTTCAAATATCAGAAAGCTCCTGTAAGTAAATAGTTTTCACTTTTACAAAACAATATTAAACAGTTACTGGTTGTTAATCTTATGAAACACATACATAATTGAGAATGTACACAAATATCAGTTGATAGCTAAGTATGTAAGTAAGTTTGTAATTAAATGTGTAAATTCATAAGTACCTGCATTCTAGGTAAGGATGTACGTATGTAGGAAAGAATCAAAGTATGTACAGCCCGGTGCAAAACCTTGAGCCATCACTCATTTCTTCATATTTAGTCAAATTTATATATATAGATTGAATTAAATAAATAAGAACAAATGATGTGACGGCAGCAAAGCATCTAAAGATACAATTTAAAAATTGGTTGTTTATGTGAGCAGCAACCTCATTTTCCCTCTCGTCTGTTGTACCCGTATATTAATCAACCAGCCGGATCATCTATCATCATCTGCACCTGTTTCTCACTGAAGTTAGATGTTTTTTATGCTTAAATTGCAAGTGAGTTCATAAGAATGTGGGTAAGTCAGTAAATATGTATAAAAGTAAGTAGGTACATAAGTAAGTATTTAAGCAAGTAAGTAATTAAATATTTATGGAGGTAGGAAGGAATGAAGGAAGGAAGTATGCATGAAAGAACTTTTCTTCACTTAATTATCATCATATTATCATAAATTATCATTTAATGATTGTTAAAATAAATTTAAATATCTGTTCTTTATATTGTTATATATAATATCAATGTATGTGTGTGTGTGTTATTGAAGTGTGTATGTCATAGAGGGAGTACATGTGCTACCATTAAAGAAATAAATGTGGACAGTGTATCTTTATAATCTTTATACATTATAATTTTATAATGTGCAGAGCAAAAGCTTACAATAACCGTACTAAGCCCAATATATTTGCATATGTATGTCACATACTGGACTCCAGCCAAAGACGTCCTTCTGTTATTTTAGTGAATTAGTCGTTCCAAGCTCAGTCCTACAGTCAGGAACAGATGATACCAGGCCAGCCAGGGAATGCCCTCAGCGTCACCAACAGTTTCCCACAGTTCTAGTCTCAGTACACAGGTTTTAGCCAGGGGGCGGGGTTATACAGGCTGACTGAAGCCCCTGCTCTGCTTGTGGATCTACAAATTACTATTGGGATGTCATTTTCTCAAAGTGGTTTATAGGGTGCCAACCTTTTTCCAAGAGTTACTATAACCTGCAAGGAGGCCGACTCTCCCGAGGGCTAGATGTTCTATCTCTAGTAAAGATACAAACTATCTCTATCTCTAGTTTGGATATTCGATACCAGCATCAGGATTGGCCAATAGATGGCTGCACTATCTATGTGATGGCTATCATGCTGAACAATTCAGATGTCTGTGGGAAAACATTAGTTCACAGCTTTGAGTGTAAAATATAAATTGGGTTAAATCTTGTAATTTGTGTTCCCTTTTAGCCCGTTCTGTAGTTCTATACAAACCACAATCTGCAATGTTTGGAGCAGCGTGAATGCCTCATGGGTTTCACCATGCTTGTAATCTTATTACTGGTAATGCCTGAAGATCTATCATCCATATCTGATTGCTCTAAGCATGGGTCTTTGGATCCTACCCGAAGGCAAAAGATCTTAAACATAGATGAACGCCACATGCCAGTCCAATCTGTGGCCTCTTGCTCATATTTTTACAACCACCGATCAATCAATGTGTACTACTTTATACAGTTTGACATGGTTTTTGCAATCCTAACAACATCCACACATGATGCACTTCTTTACGAATGTTAAGCAAGATTAAAATAATAATAATAATAATAGAAACAATTTGTAAAGCATTTGCATGAATTAGTTCAGGGCTTGTCAAAAAACTAAACTTTTTAAATTTACTGTTAAAAAAAATTACAAACCCTTTAAATACATATTACTTCTACAAATTATACACATTATTACATGTAAGACTATTAGAGGTCTGTTGAATTTAGTTTTATGTATTTCCTGGTTCATGGCTTACTGATTGGAAGGTCAGGCTTCAAGCCCAAAGCATCAACAAGCTGCCTCTGTGGAGCCCTCGAGCAAGGCCCTTAACCCTATGTGCCCCAGAAGCGATGTATCCTTCTCAGCAGGGTCGCTCTCTGACTTTAATTCCTAACTGGGGTATACAACAAATAATAATTTCATTGTACTATAAGGTACATGCGACAATCATTGAATATTTTTCTTAATACCCTGATGCATCCACACTACCATGCTACCAAACATTTTTTTTACCAGATTTTCTTCGGGATCAATAAAAGTATCCATCCATCCATCCATCCATCCATCACTGTGAAAATGCGAATAAGAATTAAAGGACTAAAGAATTTTACCACAATTCAAGTAACATGATACATTTGAACTAGAGTCGTTAACAGGTAGCATGAGGATGGCCAAATGGAAAGATGTTCTTTTCTCACAGCACTGAACTATATGCTAGTTACACAATTCCTAACACCTTGTTTTCACACTGCACTCAATAACCTGATTAAGGCTACTGCTCTGGCCAGTCACCACAGCCAATCTCATGGTTCAAGGAAAATATTTTATCATCTTAAGATGTTACTCCTTTCTGAATTTTCACAGTACACACCTTGCAATCAGGGACAGGGTTCCATCACAACATATCAGATGTACCAGTATCCCTATTAAAGCGGTTATGAAAAACCACATCTCAAAGAAACTATAACCAGCAACAACATAACTCATGTAGTGAGCTGCATGTACTGTAGTGTAAATAATCGCTCGTCTCCACAGTGCAAAGCCTCTGATTAGAATATTCATACCCAACTTTAGCATGTCAACAGGCAAAAAGCCAAATAACACAACACTGGAAGTAAGCTCATAAAGAATCCTCAGAAATTGCGCTCAAGCTTTAGTATATGTTTTTGTTTTTTTGTTTTTTTTAATGTGGAAAGTGTAAAAAACTTGATTCTTTTGCATTAAATGGCTATTAAATAAAATTTTCTAGGAATGCAAATAACGATAACAATTATTATTAATCGACTGTTATTGATGGACCATTTATTAGGACATGCTTTTTTAACATTTCATTTTAACACTTTTAATGTGTGCGTTTGTGTGTGTTTAAGTTGAGGTGCTCTAGCCTCCTTAATGTCTTAAATTTGTAGAGAGGAAAGTTTTACCAGTGACATGATTGCGTTTCTTGTCTTTAAGGTTCACCTACCAGAGTCCTAACACTTCTACCCACCTCTCTTACACATGCACATGAAAGAAACCTGTACCACATCCACACTAAAATGCAGTATGCTAACGCGGCGTGGTTCAGTGGACCGATGGCATTTAGCCTACATGCTAGCAGCTAGGTTAGCAGAAGCACAGGCATTACAGTGTCATCTGTCCTCGGCTAAGCTGAATTAAGCATGGAATCGCCAGCGCTGCATTCCCTGCCTTACATAATCTAAAGATAAAGAAGCCCTCGTGGCTAATAGGCCTGAACACATACAGACACGCCTTTATACACACCAGCATGCGGCAAGGTCGCTTGATTTTGTGGCACTTCTCTTAGTGGATTTAAACTAACATGTGTTAATATGATAGATATGGTCATGAAAAACATGAAATACTGATGTATATACTGTAGTAGGAGAGTGAAAATAAATCAGTTAATAAATTAAGTTCATAACCATGCTGAATTTAATTTGTATCATAAATGATATTACAATTTCCCTAACATTAGCTGTCATATTGTAAATTACCTGCCATGAAGCACAGTATGACCTTTTGCTCCAAATGTCCTCAATTAAAATATATTTATACTTTAAATATGTTTTTTAAGTAATACTGATAAAACATTCTGCAGACTGGGGCGGTCATACTGACATCATATCCTGCCTGAACGTGACGGTGGCATGGATGATCGCAGTGACAGGGCAACTATACGAGCCTCCTACCCACAAACCCCAGGGAGGCGCTGGTCGTTCTGGCAACGGAGGCACAGACACGGTCATCTCCTTATTTTTTATGACAGGCCTCCGCATGTAGAGCCTCTGGCCATTCTAACACACACACACACACACACACACACACACACACACACACACACATCCTTAAGAGCATCCCAATATCACACTCATCTTACAAACTAATTTCAAACTTAAACAAAATGGCAGTTTCTTTGTTTTTCAAAATTATTTGGTCCTACTATATATCCAAACATTTTTTCCTTAAAGAAAAAATTCATCATCACTGAACTCTGACCCACACCTGGCTGTCCTGCTTTCAAGAGGATACAAATAGACAGAGGTCTGCGTATGGACAGTTTGGACTTTATACAACACTGCAGCATTTTATGAGTCTGTGTGTGTCCTCTCCATTCAGTTACCCTGTTTGACCCAGTTTGGCTGTGGTGCGGGGCGAACTGGGCCAGCATTTCTTGATGGCAGACAGCTGGACATAACTGACATCTGTGTGTTTATTGAGTTTGTCCTGTAATTATTCTTTTTTCAATTAGACAGTTTGATTCAGTTTTGTAAACAAAACCACAGTTACTCTATAATCTCTGTTCACAAAACTCACTGACTCTAGGAAACACTAAAGCACTGCATTTCCATATTTATTTAGAACCCTGATTGACCCTTAAAGGACTGGCCTTGTCTTGGTCTTAGCTAGTCCTGGCTTGACCCCTTCAAACCTTGACCTTGACTTCATTTGGAATAATCCTGGTCTTGGCCAGAACTCTTTTAAGACTTGGCCATGACTCATTCTCAAGTAGTCCTAGTCTTCTTGATTCTTTTAAAACTTGCCCATGGCTTGGTCTCATCTAGTCCTGGTCCTGGCTTTGATCCTTTCAAGACCTAGCCTTGACTCACTGGCTAGTCTTGGCATTGAACCATTTTAAGGATTGGCCTTGATTCAATCTTGGCTAGTCGCCGTCTGGTGATTTTAACCCGAACGACTTGCCTGTTACCTGGTGTCGGCTAGTCCTTATTTTGGCTTTGACCCCTTCAAGACTTGGTTTTGATTCTGTCTTGGCTAGTCCTGGTTTTGGCCATTTAAGCCTTTAAGACTTGGAATTAACTTGGTCTTAGCTAGTCCTCATCTGGTACTTGTTGTGGATTTAAAAAAAACATGGTCTTACCTACAGTACAAGCCAATTGCACAGTATCAGATTAAATCATAGGTACTAAAGTTCTGGAAGGATGTGTTAACTTATATTTAAGGAATATCCAGGATCAATGCTTTGTAAGACTGTGTTCTCATTTATTCTGTTTATCATTAGTCTAAGGTTAAAAACCTTGAGATAAGGAAATTCTACAGCGCTGTGGTATGCTGAAACTCGAGAGATGTTTGTTGTTCTAGTTTTTTAATTTTGCCTTGTCATAGAATCTGACACGTTTCCACATATATTCGTGAAGACTGGTAGAACATTAGCGAACCGTATAAATACATATAGGAAGCTTTAAATACATGTAATGCACATCTTTAGATAATACATACACTACCGTTCAAAAGTTTTAGATCACTTTCTAACTCCATGATGGTTCCTGCTGATTATTTCTTTCTACATTGTAAAGGAATGCTGAAGGCGCCCAAAAAATGCATGAATCTCCTTTGAACAGTTGATATTGAGATGTTTCTGCTACTTCTGCTCTGTAAAGACTTCATAACGCCTCTAATCTGAGGTGCTGTTAATTGGTCATTTTTCAGGCTGATAACTCTAAATGAACTTCTGGTCTGCAGCAGAGGTAGGTTTTGGTCTCGTCCTCCTGGGACGGCCTTCATGAGAGCCAGTTTCATTATGGTGTTTGACGGATTTCGCAAATGCACTTGACAATACTGTTCTTGCAAGAACTATTACAGAAAGGCTGATCTCTGTGTCTTAACATAACAACTAACTGTTGTTTTTCTTGTTGTTACATAATTACCTAATTCCATATGTGTTATTTTATAGTTTTTAAATCCCCAGTATTGTTGTAGAATGTAGAAAATAAATCACTAAACAAAAACAAAAAAATTTGCAAGAGATCTAAAACTTTTGAACGGTAGTGTGTATATATATATAGTGTACATTATAGTGTATATAAATGGGATGTGTACATTGCAGACTAAATATGCATAAGAATCTTTAGCCTTTAGAAATCACACATGTACACACACACACACACACACACAAGCTACTTTGAGAATGTATTTACAGATGATCAGGCACATCCATGCGCTGACACACACAGTGCACATGTGTGTCTACGGTGCTTTAGGGACAAAATGAAATCAGATGTCGTCGGTAAGTGAAGTGACTTTATCAGGTTTATTCTAGATCTCTATACTGAAGGTAATTTCATATTCTGTTGTTCCTTCCCTTTGAGTTGAGCTATGCAAAGTTAATGTGATCTGTAAGAGGAAAGCTTGTACATGAGGCGTACTTTATTGCTCAGCAGAAACTAATGCAGCTGTGTAACGTTTCATAGCATGTTTCTTTTTTTTTTTTTTTTTTTTTTTACATTCTGTGGTGCGGTGAAATGTTCAGAGAAATTAATTGAGAGTTTCTGCTTCAGTTAAGCCTGCATAGACAAATGTGTGTAGAAATGATTTAGGATTAGAACAGATTGCTAATCTCTTTATAGTGAGCGTGCAGCCTCAGCATGCAGCATCTCTATCTCGCTCATCTCCTTCTCCTGTCTTAGTCCGTTCCTTTTTTCCTCTTCATTTCAACTTCCATTTTTCTGTCTCAGATAAGGAACACAAGTTTGGATTGTGTATCTCATTGTCATTTCAAGAGAGCCTGTCCTGTAGCCTTAATTAGGCTTAAACTGTAGTTTTCAATATTTCTCTCTCTGATATGAATAAAAACATTTAATTTTACTATTGGGTCGGCACGGTGGCGTAGTGGTCAGCACTGTTGCCTTGCACCGCCAGGGTCCGGGTTCGATTCCCTGGCCAGGCTCGATTCCCGTCTCTGTGTGCATGGAGTTTGCATGTTCTCCCCGTGCTTGGTGGGTTTCCTCTGGGTACTCCGGTTTCCTCCCACAATCCAAAGACATGTAGGTTAGGTTAATTGACATTCCAAATTGCCCGTAGTGTGTGAATGAGTGTGTGTATGTGAGTATGTGTGTGTGCCCTGCGATGGATTGGCACCCTGTCCAGGGTGTACCCCGCCTTGTGCCCTAAGTTTCCTGGGATAGGCTCCAGGCCCCCGCGACCCTGTATATAAGGATAAAGCGGTACAGAAAATGAATGAATGAATGAATGAATGAATGAATTTTACTATTGAACAGGTTCCTTCATAGTGTATATTGTGATTAATTGTAAAATATCTATCTTACAGACCTTCCAGTCTTCATGTACATGCTATTATTATTTCCCAATTAAAAAACAGTACATGAGCCAATTAGCAGAAGTACTGTATGGCTATATTACACTATTCCGCAATTTGACAAATTCGATAAGATAATGACACCCCAAATAAACACAAAACCCCATGTTTAAATCAATCTTTCAATATATATATTTTTTATATAATTTAAGTGGGACAGTTGCATCCAGTTGCTGCTAATCATTAGGCCTTGATTAATTGGTCTACAGCAGGTGTGCAACACAATACCAAAAGGGAAAGACAAAAGCAGTGGTCTTAGAGAAGCAAGACCAATCTGGAGATTATAAAACTATTCTAAACAATTTGAAGATCGATGTTTAGAAGATTTTTCACAATTGGAAAGCATTCAAGACTCAAATGAGCAATGCTCAAAGAAAAAAAAAATAAAATAAACATACCCAAGAGCTACATCTCAGACCCTACAGGCATCACTCAGCATGACAGCACAATTGTAAGCACAATTAGAAGAAGACTGAACAAGTATGGTTTGATTGGAAGGTTTGACAGAAGAAACTTCGGAAGCATGACTGAGGTTTGCAAAAATTCATCAGACAAATGAGATCAAAGTGGAGTTGTTTGGCCTTAATGTCCAGCGTGATGAACATTTCAGCATTTCAGTGGAAGGGGGATAGATTTGGGATTCTAATGTAAGGCCATCTGTCCGACAAATAAAGCTTGGGCAAAATTTGGTCACGCAACAGGACAATGACCTACGTAGAGCGCAGCAGTAAATCCAAAGAAACGAATTGAGGTTTTGTAATGGCCTAGATAAAGTCCAAACCTCAACCCAACCTTAAAAGAGCTGTGCATAAGAAATGGCCACAATTCCTCAACAACATTGTGAGGTTCATACAGAAAATTATTCCTTTAAGTTATTGCTGCGAAAGGTGGATCTAAACTATTGAATTATTTATAGCCCATAAATAATGGCACGGCAAAAAAAGTTCTGTTTTTGTTTGTCAGAGGTTGTATTTGATTAATATTGTGAACCACTACGCTCAGATTTTAATTATGTCTCCCACCCATAAAAAAAAAACTGAACTAAGAGAGGGGGCACTAACTTTTGAACATGACTGTATGTATATATAAGTTCTAAGCAAGTGAGATCGGATAAGTGTTCTTAAAAATGTTGTTTATCCTATCTTTAAATTAGTTCTGTCTTTCATTAGCCACTGTACTCCATTACATAACAAGTAAAGAGGTTCCTCTTGTTCAGTTTCTTTCAACAAAGACGGCCAACCGCTGCACCAAACAAAGAGATGAATTTTGTATTTCCTTCTGTATTTTTTCCCCCGGAACAGTCTGTTCCTGCTGCGTGCTGGAGAGGTTGGCGTACATGTGTAGCAAACGCAAGGTACCTTTTCACCCTCTCTCTCTCCTTCTCAGCGGGCTTCATGTCGACAGCTTTTGTGAAAAGGGCCACCCGTGTCAAAATTATTAGAGAAGCAGTGTCTTGGGTGTGAAGTGGCCCTTCATTATGTCAGGCTTTATCTAACTGAGAGCGATTGCATAACACACACACTCTCTCTCTCTCTCTCTCTCTCTCTCTCTCTCTCTTTCTATTGCTCACCTTCTCCTTTCTCTCTCTTTCTCTCGGCAGCCCAAATTGAAGTTATACCATGCAAAATCTGTGGAGACAAGTCCTCAGGGATCCATTATGGGGTCATCACATGTGAAGGGTGTAAGGTGAGAAAAGCATCACTTTTTCCTCTGGCAGCTATTTTTTTTCCTGGTCTGATAATCAAGGGCTGTTAGTTTAGAGCATGTAAAGTTAGAGCATGTAATGTTCATGAACGTACTCATTTCCACAGATATAATTTGGGCAAAGTGTTTTCATACAATAATAGGAATTTTATGATTGCCCCTCATATTAGGTACAACTGATTACCTGCTCATTTGTGGAGTTATCCAATCATATAATAGTAGCACACTGAATCCTGCAGACCAAGCCATAATTACTGATGTTGGTGGTGGCTTGAGGATTGTTGATGAGAGAAATCAGATGAGAAAAAGGCCAGGTTTGAGTGAACAGAGCCAAATACCTCAAAATAAACCTTGAGGAGGGTGAGCTCCGGCAGCAGAAGACCACATCAGGGTCCACTCCGGTGAGCCAAAGACAGGGATCTGAGACTACAGACTTACAGAAACTGCATGATTTTATGCATTGTGCTTCCAATCATATGATTGGATCATTGCTTGAACGGGCAGGAGTTCTTAATAAAGTGACCAATACAAGTGTAAAAAAAATCTGCCATTACAATAAATCCCAAGTTCATATTTTGAACCCTAATTGGTTAATATTAATATTAACCCTGTTTGGATAAAATAATAAAAATCTGACTGACAATTGCGCTGCCTTCATACTTAGCCAGAAGGAATGTCATTTATCTCAATCACATCGCTTTGCAATGCTCTTTAGTCAGGGTTAAAAGTTTATTTATTTGTATATTGTCTTGTGTTGCACCTCAGGGTTTTTTCAGGAGAAGTCAACAGAACAACGCCTCTTACTCGTGCCCTCGGCAGCGCAATTGCCTGATCGACAGAACCAACCGCAACCGCTGCCAGCACTGCCGCCTGCAAAAGTGTCTCGCTCTGGGCATGTCACGCGACGGTGAGGCAGTCGCTTCTGTCTCTGTTTCTGTCGATACTAATAAAATTTAAGCAGTAGTAATTAGGTAATATTATAATACACTATTTATAACGTAAATTAACAGTATGAGCTCTCTGGGCAAAAATAGGGCACATGCCATTTGTTTTTTCTGCTGCTAAGGTTATAACTGTAATCATACCAGTGGGGTTTTTGTTGAACTGCTGTTCCTTCTGATCTCAAAAGTTGTCTTCGGGTTCATACGGATTCAGGTCAGGGCGCCCTACAATTGTCTGGTACAGTGATCTTGTTTTCTTTTTAGACATGAAGCACAAACTGCAACAACTGGCTATCAATTTTATGCATTTTATGCAAGTTACAATTCAGTCTGGTCCATAACATGTCCAATTTACATCCTGCAGTCAAGTCAGTTTAGATTCAAATCTCTTTCCCACTGGAATTCAGTGACACCGCCCAGAGGGAACAAACCTTCAAGGGTTCCACTGAAACAGACAAAATATTGCCAATGTAAAAGCATCCTATAACAGTCCTGATAACATATTTTTGTCTGGAGAGATCATTATTAACAGTTTTAAAAGATGTATGAATGAAGTCCTTAGTTGAGGGTTTAAGATTCTGAGTTACTGATCAGTAGGTCAGTGGTTCAGTCGCCAGCTCCACCAACTGTTGGGTCCTTGAGCAAGGCCCTTAACGCTGTCTGTTCCAGGAGCCCCCAAGCTGGGATATACAAAGGCAAGAATTGTGGTGTGGAGAAATGTATATCTGAGAAATAAAAGCTTGACTTAAGACACACATCTGTTTCAAGACTAAAATTGATAGTTTAGGCTATCAGTACTCAGTACTAAGTGGAAACTGCTTTGCATTGGAAATGTCCGGCTGTTGTACCCCTCTTTAAATTAAAACTTTCATGCATTTTACCCATACTGTATGTGGTGGGCAGATCCAATTAGAGTACAGCTTTTGTTTTTCTCTCGCACTCATATTTACTGTCTTTCTCCTCTGTTTCATTCTCTTCAGCTGTAAAGTTTGGCCGAATGTCAAAAAAACAGCGTGACTCGCTCTATGCTGAGGTCCAGAAGCACCAGCAACGACTGCAGGAACAGCGGCAACAGCAGACAGGTGACGTTTACGCGTCCAGTCTGAGCACTCTCGGGCACGACCTGGGTGCTGCCTACACCAACGGACATGTCATTGACATGGCCAAGACGCATGCCAATGGTGCAGCCGCTACCTACTACAGCATGGACTCGACCCAGCCGAGCCCAGACCAGTCCGGACTGGATATGGCAGGCATAAAGCCCATCAAACAGGAGCCTGGCTATGACCTGACACCTGTACCCGACCTCTTCCCCTACAACTCGTACCAGGACAGCCAGCTAGCGCCTGGAGTGTCCATGGGGGAGCTCGGTAAGACACAACACTTTTTCAAAATAATTTAAATGTTCATAGCCAATTTAAGAAGATCAAAATGAATTTTTTCTTAAGTTAAAAAGTTGCCACTTGGAGCACATCCATCAAATACAGTTTACAACATAGCATAGGAACGTCTTCACGAGAGCTATGAGATTTAAACCATTATGCTATTTAATCAGTTTATGATTGGTCAATTCAAGTATGTTCAAACTGAAAAGATAGAAGTAATTGATGAATTCAAATACCACAACTTTTGCAGAAAACACAATACTCGCATTTTGCAAGACCATGACTTCCTTTACTTTTGATTTTATCATTTGTTGTTTCAATACCGCCCCCTACTGGACGGGAGTGTAGAACAGAAAAACTGCAGAAGAAAGTACAAGACATGACATTTAGGCCTTGTTCACACGGGCGTTAAAATCGACCGTTTTTCTGCCGTTCGTAGCGTCCGGTGAACGCGGATGAAGCGCTGAGGGTTTTCTAAACGGCTTTCATATCCAGTTCCCGACACACTGCCCCCACAGGTTAAACACACAAACTACAATTTGGGCTGCAGGCTGGAGTTAGACAGAGACAAACGAACGCCAGTGTAGAAGTCAATCGAGCGGCACTACAAAACGCAACATAAATGTATAGGACGTTCAGAGCTCGTTCGTTTATCCAAAAATTTAACGCCCGTGTGAACAAGGCCTTATACAATCAATAAACATGTTTAAGTAGCATTTCAATGTTAATTACATACTTTCAGTAGTTCTTAAGTCCTCAAAGCCTGTTAGAAAGGTAGATGCTGAAGACAAATTTAACAGCAAACATTAGTGCAAAATCTAAACTGAATTAACAGTCTAGCTATGGATCATAGCTCTAGTTGAAAGACAAGCACTCCAGATTTGTTGTAGTTCAAAAAATTGTTTTGATCTCATGGAGACTCCCGGAAGGAGTCCAACTTAAGTTCAGATTTAATACTTATTGAAGGAGGTCAGATGGAAAAACTGTTCAAGATGATATGAACACAAATAAAAACTGAGAACATGGGTGGGCATTATGTTTAATAAGATTAATGCAAGTAAAAAAAAAATCTAAGGGTCCTTACTAACTAGATATGTGCATGCCAATCTGATATTATCTGAGGTAACGTTTTAAGAATCGTTTAGGGAATAATTAAAATAAATGTTCTTGTTAGTATAAATGTGCCCTTTATTGTTAAAACAAACCCAAACAAACTTAACCGGATTTACTGTAATACATGCCTTTTAGCCCTGTTAGTTTACACCTTGCATTGGCATCTCTATGTATTTTGTTCATTTTGGAATGGACATCCAAATTGCATCAAGGCAAAGTTCCTAAAGCTCATTTGATAAATGTGTAAATCAGATTGTACTGTTTGTGCATGTGGTATTGAGTCGTGTAAAGGGAAACACTTTATTAAGTCAGAGCCAGGGGCAAAACAGTCATTAATTTTCAATGCAAAGCAATTTAAACGTTTTTTAGACTGCTTTTATAATCTGATGCTCTATAACGTAGAAATACTGTTTGTATATAATTGCACAACTGGTCCATATGCTATGCTTTGGCCTATATGTTTGTGGTCCAATAAATAATTTGGTCTGCTGCTGTCCTGACCTGCCCTGTGCTCATCTCACTAGGATTCCTCCTCATTTTGTCCTAAGGAGTTTTTCCTCGACATTGTCCCCTCTGGCTTGTTGTTCGTTAGGGATTTAAACCTACATCCATGCCCGGATTTCTGCGATGCTTCTTCATAATTATATTTGTCTTCAGTGACTTCAAACTACAGTATAAGTGCATGCTGATCTTTCTTGCCTTTTCTCCAGACCGAATTGCACAGAATATAATAAAGTCGCATCTGGAGACGTGCCAGTACACAAGTGAAGAGCTACAACAGCTGTCCTGGCAAACACACTCATATGAGGAGGTCAAGATGTACCAAAGCAAGGTGAGGATATTTTTATTTATTTTGTATTTTTGCTCATCTTATACTGTAAAACCGCAACCCTGTAATCCTTTGCCTTCTGTCCAGATCCGTATGAATATATCAGGTGGTGTAATTTTAATACAATCCAAGTAGTAAAAACACATCATAGGAGTTTCATAGTTTTTGTGGCATTTAGTGGCATAATGCACTGTTCATTACTGTCCTCTTATACTAAGGACTGTTTCTCTATGGAGATGTTTATTGATCAGTTACAGTATCAGATTCTCAGGAACATGACAAGCTATTTGTATTATACATTTAAGTACATAAGTACAGTCAGTGTATCTCAAAAAAATTTAAAATAACATGAAACAATAAACTCGTATTCTAGATTTACTACATATGAAGTGAAATATTTCAAGGCTTATTTTTTTCATTTCAATGATTGCACAACTTACAGCTCATGAAAATATCAAATATAAACCACATTTCCTAAGCTTACCAAGGGATTTACAATATAGAAATGTACAAATTCTGACAATTATGTTAATATGCAGACAACACTTGGTTAAGGCGCAGAGGTGATCAGCCTGTGTTGGACCAGCCTGTCAGACCAGGTTGCTTCGATAGCAGCCTTCAGCATGTATTGCTGTTTCGGGTGTTTCTCATCTTCCTCTTCACATTACCACATAGAGTCTCTGTGGTGTTCAGTGCAGGCAAGTTGGCTGGCCAGTCAAGCATTTTATTTTATTACATTTGAAAGGTAAAAACTTTGGTGTGGCTTGATACTAGGAATCCAATGGTTGGAGCAATTTTCCTGAAGACATCTGTGGGTGTTGGCTTTTGATGCACTGACTCCAGCCTCGCTCTACTCAATTAGAAGCTCCACCAAGTTCTTGGATCGACTTTTCTTGACAATCCACACTTTTCACTTCCAGGCAATGTTCCATGAGTATGCTTTGATGCAACACTCTGTGAACATCCAGCTCTTTCAACTATGACCTTCTGTGGCTTACCCTCCTTGTGGTTAGGGTCAATGACGGTCTTGATAACTGTCAAGTCAGCGTTCTTCCACATGATTGTAGTTGCGTGTACTGAACAGGTCGCAGAGGCAGCAGTCTAAGTAGATATGCCCAGACATCCCTCTCTCTATCCACCTCCTTCCAGTCATGCATCACGATACCAAGGCACACACCTCCAATCCTGAGTCTATCCCAGGGCCTTCTCCTCATCAGACAAATGCCTCCATACAGTAGGTAGGAATCCAGGATGCATACTTATCAGATGCCCGAACCACCTTTGCTTGCTCCTTGTGATATCGAGGAGCAGCGGCTCTACTTTAATCTCCACCCAGATGACTGAGCTCCTCTCCTTACCTCTGAGGTTGAGCCCAGGCACCCTGTGGAGGAAGCTCATATCTGCCACTTGTATCCATGACCTGAATATCTCTGTCACTACCCAGAGGCTTGTGGCCATAGGTAAGGGTTGGGAGATTATGAGTTTCACCTTTTGACTCCGCTCTCTCTTCACTACAATAGATTGGTACAATGTCTGCATTACTTCTGATGCCACACTGATCTGTCAGTATCTTACTCCAATTTACCCTCACACACGATCGATGCCCTGAGATAACTAAACTCCTCCACTTGGGTCACAATCTCATTTCTAATATTAAGAGGACAGCTTTGGCAAGTGCCTGGTGGTCAGCCTGAAAGAGCTACATGGGACGATCCTTCTGTGGCCCACCACCTGCAGTTGGAGTAGCAAGGGTACAGAGCATTATGGAACTCTGTACTCCTTTTTTACAACAAGCAGTTTCCTCTCTGTTACTGAAAGAATGAGGAAGAAAAAGGCAGGAGACCTATCCCAAGCTCTTCTCATTTTCTCTGTATCAAATGGATTTTAGGGAATTATCCTGCACCCCTTTGAAACAGTGTTTATAAAGATTCGGTACACAAAGACTGTGCACTTTGCTGACACTTGCATTTTGCAGAGTAGGAAGTGAAGTTTGGAAATACAAGTCAACTTAAGAGTCCCAACACAAAACATAAGACACAGTTCATGAGCGATGAACTCCCTCCAGAGGTTATCCCTGACATATGATAACGCACGATAGATCATAAACAAGGCTTTGTGTATTTCCCTGTTCGTGTTTGCAGTCACGGGAGGCGCTGTGGCAACAGTGTGCAATTCAGATCACTCATGCCATTCAGTACGTGGTGGAGTTCGCCAAGCACATCACCGGCTTCATGGAACTGTGTCAGAATGACCAGATACTGCTGCTCAAATCAGGTCTGAACTTTCCCCATCAAACTTATTATTGGATTCCAAATAAAAGTGCTACAGTTGTCTGTACAGTAAATGTGTTGCGTCATAAATACAGAACTTGATAGATTAAAGGGTTAAAAGAAGAGTTATTCCAGTAATGCTACTACAATACACTACACATTAACACTATTAACAAGGATGTAAAGTGATATTACTCAGTATTAAACTATAAGCCGTGTCTCTTTCAGGTTGTCTGGAGGTGGTGTTGGTAAGAATGTGCAGAGCGTTTAACCCTCTCAACAACACGGTTCTGTTCGAGGGTAAATACGGTGGCATTCAGATATTCAAAGCGCTCGGTACGTATATTTTCTTTCATTCAACCATCATTCTTTTTTTTTTCCAGTCTGCATGCGTCTCAGTTACGCATTTGCGTTTCTTTCCTCTTCAGGCTGTGATGATCTCGTCAGCACCATGTTCGACTTTGCCAAGAGTCTGTGCTCTCTGCAGCTAACGGAAGAGGAGATCGCTCTGTTCTCCGCAGCCGTTCTCATCTCCACAGGTCAGTCTGAATGCTCAAAGGTTTGGAGAAGACACTGACCAGAGGTCGTCTCAGAATGGAAGAATGTCAAAACCATGTCAGATTTGATGAAATGAAGAGCATAATGATGGTGTCGGTGATGGTGTAGATTTTAAATCTCTACATTTTTCACTGATTTTAAGAATTTCTTAAGCAAAGCTCTACTTTGCGCAAAATTCAAACAGTGACATTGGTTATGAGGCTGACAGCTCCAGAATCTCAGGTTTAACCTAGAACTCTCTGAAGGTCCATCTGTGTTTTCTCCAGGTTCTCTGGTTTTCTTATTTCCCAGCCTCATTCCCAGTGTTCCAGATAATTTAATATAGGAATATTTGAAAACCAGGAAAGAGAAAGTTAACGAATAACAAAAATTTGGTGTGTTTCCTCAGATCGGCCTTGGCTAATGGAACCGAGGAAAGTCCAGAAGCTTCAGGAGAAAATCTATTTGGCCCTCCAGCACATTATGCAGAAGAATCACATGGATGAAGACGCACTGACAAAGGTACCAATCTTGTAAATTCTCCACTATTTTGGATTGCTGACGGTTTTAAAACAGTTTTGCTCTGTCCCAGCCAGTGGTTTGAGAATCAGTAGGTGTGTTTACATGGACAGTAATATTCCAGTAATCATGGGAATAACAGCCCAATAAAAATAAAAATGCATCATGTAACCACCTCAGTCAGAACAGAACAGAATTAACAGGCACAAGTGTTCCAGCAGACACGAGCCGTTTGTATGTATGTTTGTCTGAACATAGACTACAGGAAGAGTTACCACATAATGAATCAGGAAGCACAATGAGGAGGTTGTTTTAAAGGCATAGAGGCATGCGATCATATTATAAGACCATTATATAAACACAGAGGATAATTGTCTCAGCAATTCTTATACATTAATGCAGACGGTGGGTCTTTATCTGTTATATTTCTGATTAATTAAGTTATATTCTTATTGAGTTCTTAGAGAATGCAAACACTTATCAGATCAGTGTCTTCAAAGTTATCAAAGATCTCTAATCAGATCGATTTCAGTTGGACTGAAGAAATGTTGTCCATGTAAACTTAGCCACTAGCTTAAACCAAAAGGACATCAAACTTGTTCAGTTTAGCGTGTTCTGAACTCCTTTTGAAGCACTCGCTCTGTCAGGTGTTCAATCACAAAAAATCAACCTTGAAAAAATCATTACTTTATCTCAAAATCAATTCAACAGATGCCGCTGTACATTTTTTTTTTATATGCTCTTAGCATATAGCAGAAGTTCATCTTAATAAACGCAATCTCACGCCTTCATTCTGTGCACTTCGCAGTAAAACGTAAAAGTTTTAGTTCATTCTAAAATTCAACAGATGGTGTTGTACATTTTTTAAACTTGCTTTTGAGTGTGTAATTAAATTCGTGCACATCTAGTCTAGTATATATAGAAATAGTATGTATATACTAAATATGCTGTATATAGAAACCGGGATTAGGAATGTTCTTCTGAACTACAGTATATTGGCACCCCGTATATTGGCATGTTTATTATATTATGCAAGTTAAACTTGCTCCAGAATTAATTAACCATATTATATAAACATTAATATTAGCAATTAGTAAAAATAAACCCAGTGAATAATGGGATAAATAATAAAATAATAATTAGATATATTACTGCCTCAAAGCAAACTACTTGTTTTTTTTTTATGTCTGCTGTTAGCATTGCTGTTCATGTTTTTTGTTTCTTTTGTCATCTTATTGTGAAAGCAGATTGCTATAATGATGTCCCTTCTTTGCAGCTGATTGGTCGAATCCCTACGCTAGCGGCCTTGTGCACCCTGCATGCGGAGGAGCTTCAGGCTTTCCAGCAGTTACATCCTGAAACAGTTAACATGCTTTTCCCTCCACTTTACAAGGAGCTTTTCAATCCGGATGCAGCCAGTGTCATGTCCAAGTGATAAACGTTTTAAAAAAAATAAATGAAGGGAAACGAACATGATGGCAGAAGTTCCAGGGGCCACAGCCACTGAGGCAGAAGAGGCCTCACCTGGGTCACCTCGACAACGCGGCGATGTTGGCGTACAGCAATCTGAGGCAAGGGTATAGCGGTAGAACTTCCGAATGTCCAGCACTTCAACCATTTGACTTCAGTTTCACCGATCCAGTCAAAAGAATGTACAGTATATACGCACCTGTTAGTGAGGATCTGACCAGAAATGTACAGACTTTAGAGCAATCATTTAATAAGCTGTTGTTTATTTGGGTAAGTTTATTTGAGATTTTTTTTTTTTTTTTTTTTTTAGAAACATGATATGTAAAAGAGGACAAGGGTCAGAAAAAGAGGATCACATAATAACTCCCTAGTTCTGATATATTCCAGTATTAAATCATGTTCTGTTTATATTCTAGGCATAATTTATAAGCGGAAAACCCAACAGGCCGGTACTTTGTGTAAATTCCTTTTTTTGTTGTTTTTGTAGTTTTATGTGTACATATTTTGAAAGAAACATGTAAAATTATACTAGAAACAATGTCATTTTGAGTACATTTAAAAAAAAAAAAAAGCCTTGTCTGGGCCATGTAGATATGTATAGACGCTACACCAATCTTCGGGAAATGATGGAAATGTAAATGATTTTCTAAAAGAAGAACAATAATTGATTACTGATCTTTTTCCATAATACAAAATAGAGAGATATATATATTTTATAAATGCTTACGGTAAATCATAATGACGTCAGTCGACGCTGCAATAATATCAACAAGCACTATTCATTTAGCAAGATCGGTTTATGAAAGACCCTTGGAAAAACACGTTAAAATAAGAAAAAACGTAGTTAAAAAATTTTTTTTTGCTGCAAGCAGGAACATGAATAAGCAAATAGCACTAGCTCGTTTAAGGTTGATCATCATGGTCGCGCCTAACTTTCCCTTTAAAGCTGCACTTGCTCAGCAAGGATGTCCAAACTGTGACCTGTGAAATACAAGTGAAATAGCCTTTTTCCTGCTACTTTAGTCAAACACTCTGAATTTGAACACTAGGTGTCACTGTGATGGAAAGCCTACTGTCACAGTAATAGGAACAAACAATAGGACAAAAGGTCACTCTGGGCAGTTTCAAATGAAACTTTTTTGAATTGGTTACAAACACAGTGTGCAAATATATTTAAGTTTTTTTTCTTTCCCCCTCATTTCTGTCAACACATGTAACTAGCTAACTAGCTGTCCATATGTCAGTTAGGTTCCCAAGCAACTTAAACCCTAGTACTGGGAACCAGGAACTTTTACTATCCCTGGGAGCGACCAAATGACGTTCTGACATTTGATTGGACACGGTGCCATCGGTTGAATGCAAACATATGGTTGAAGGAAAATTTGCTAAGCAGTCAGTGTAATTAAGGACTAAAATGTTAAATTGTTACTCTGTTTAATTCATACAGCTTAAGGTGCGTAAAAGTACCGAGCCCCTTTAGGGACATAGGAGGGGAAAAATGTAGGAAACATTCTCACAAATCTCTGTGTGTGAGGTTAAGAAATCCTACCTCGTGTGTTATGATTGGCTACAAAATGTTGATCTTGTCTATTAATAGATAAAAACCTAGAGCAGAAGGTGGGACTTTAAATAGTTTTTAGGTGCAGTTTAAAAGATCTCAGATGTATGTGAATCACTCTGGGTTTTGGGAGATCTTGCAAAAAGAAGGATCTTTTTTTTTTGTCCTATGTGTTTTAAATTTTTTGCTCTTTTTTCTTTCATATCTCTTTAGGGGCTCCGTATAACGCTGACAAATTAAGCTAATTAAAATTTTGCATAATTTGCTAATTTAAGTTGATTTAAATTAAAATGCAAGATGAAACTACCAGTGACACAGACCAATAAATTTTTATTTGTAATATTGTATTATATTGTGTCCCACATGCAAAGTGGTGAGGAAATGCAGCAACGAGGACAAGCTATTACTTTTTTTTCAGTTACGGTTATTAAGCAGTTAAGTTTGCAAGCTAAAAGGAAGTAATGAATGTCTTTTAAGTGCTACACAGATAGTTGCTTACCTAGTTTACTAAATATATAGCATCAGCCTATATCTAATCAGTTAGAAACTTTGCTAACTGGATTGTCAGTTGCTCTGTAGATGGTGAAACTTATGTAGTTAAGTAATTTAAATATAAAAATAGTACTGGTCAGTGATGTCTGTATTAATTTGCCCAAAATTATACACTTAAAAACAAGTATAAGATTCAAACTTTTTTTTTTTTTCCAGTCCAGCAATAATCCACTTTGGGGGAAAAATGCCACAATATTGACTTTGAGCTTTGGAAAGCCACATTATTTCAGCCATTTTAAATTAAACGTAAACAAATACAATGCTTGTTGGGTCTTTTATAGTTATTTTGTAACTTTAGATGATATTCTATAGCTGTCTTAGGGAACGCTCTGCAGTGGCAATATTGTAGCTTTGACAATCATGTAGCTTTGGATTATTCACTCTTTACAGCTCTGGTACTATAAAACTGAGCAGGCGGGTGTCATCTGTATATTTGTTCTGGCGTAGTTTACAATATTCATATTTCTCAGGCAAAGCAGTTTCCAGTTTCACAAGAACCCCCCCCCCCCCTTATTTATGCGTACCTAAGAGGGTTTGAAGTAAAAAGCAATCTCGCACAACTTAACTTATTTATTTACACAAATAAATTTCAACTTCAGTTCAAAAGTTTAATTAAACCTATTGATTAAAGCCATTTCGAGGATCTTGACATTGAAAAGCGTCATAAACATTATAACTGCTATAATGTAACCTGTTAGTGGAAGTTTCACAACAAGAACAAATGTAATCAGAAACGTCTTATTTTTGCCCCTGTATAACATCACAGTGGATTTAAAATGCAGCAATCAAGATGAACTTTAGATGTTTCAGGCTCAAACGTAATTTTCTGACTGACATAACTATAAAAATTGGGATTATTTTAATACTTACAAAACCTTTACATTTGAAGTCTGGAACCTTTGGGCCCATGTGGCTTTTTTCTCAAGCTGTTTTATCAGACCTTTACTGCAGCCGTTTTCATTTGCTGCTTGTTTCTGGGTCTCAGTTTTGTCTTCAGTAAGTGAAGAGCATGCTCTAGTGGGTTGAGGTCAGGTTGCTTTTGTGGTATGTTTTGTGTCATTGTCCATCTGTACTGCAAAGAGGTTTCCTTTCAATTGTGCAGCACTTGCCTCTATCTGATCAGAAAGTGGGGCTCTGTACACTTCTGAATTTATCCTACTACTTCTAATAGCAGTCAGGTCATTAATTATCATTGATAATTATGATTAAAATTCAAAAACCTCCACCATGTTTGTGATATGCTTTGGAGCATGAGCATTTCCATTCCTTCTCCATAATCTTCTCTTCTAATCATTCTGGGGTACTAATTATCCTAGTTACTGAACTGATTGACTTGAACTTAGCAAGCTGTAACCTGGCTTATCTTTTAATGAGTGGTACAGTGGTTTGCGTTTTGAGGTAAACAGTCAGTATTTACGTTTTTGAGGGCATCTCTTCTAGAATGTTCTTGAGTTGGCTAGATGTTGTGAACAGGTTTTTCTTCACCAAGGAAATAATTCTATGATCATCCACGTTAGTTGGCTTCTGTGGCCATCAAGACCACAAGTGTTTTTGAGATCACTAGTTATTATTATTATTATTATTTATTTATTTTTTACTTTTCAAAATGTTGATTTGGCCACGCCTGATGTTTCTGATGTCTCTCTGAGACGACATGACATTGATATGTCTTTGGACTGCATATTGACTGCTGAACTAGAAAATGCAAAAACTTTGAATCCATGCAGGGACTAAAACAGTTTTAATACCTAAACAGTTAATGCTCAATTGTTAAAGCGTGAATTGACATTCATTAACATCTCAGCTGCTTCATTTACATCCATTGTGGTGGTTTTCAAAGGCGAAAAATCCATACAGTAAATTGTATCTTTAATTACTAACACTAATATATAATACATACACTAATAGAACACACCCAAGTATAATAAAACTGGCTATGCTTCATAGACACAACTTTAAGAACCACTATAAATCTAAAATAGGTAGAACTGTGAAATCACTATGGTGCAAGTGAAATAAAACCCTGTAATTTATTGTATACATATACTGTATGATTAATGATTCTTGGTTCAACTTGTTTAGCACAGACCACAAAGCCATAGTACCAGTTTACAGGTTTTGCCGGCTTAAACGCTGTTCCATTCACACTGTACTCAAATGATAGTGCGTCGTGCAATCAGTAAAGGAACGATTGAATTTTAAAAAAGCACTTACAGATTAAACATTGAAGGCAATACAAGAAGTGCTGAGAATATACATGTGTGTGCTGAAATGCTGAAACCTTCTATATTAGAGAGCTGATGTTCCCTTGCTAGTGCGCTTCGCTGGGGTTGTCTGTAAGCGCTATCTCTACAATTTTTTTTTCTTAATCAAGACAATCACTTCTGGATGTAACCTGAAAGCATCCATCTCAGGGATTTGACCTTTTGTTATTTTCAATAGACGAAGACTCCTATTTTACTAAGAAAATGTAAATTTTCGAGTAAAAAACAAACAAACAAATTTTTAGGATTTCTGAAATAATGCCTGAAATGAGACCTACCCAGACAAGGCTTTGGTGTGTGTGTGTGTGTGTGTGTGTGTGTGTGTGTGTGTGTGTGTGTGTGTGTGTGTGTGTGTGTGTGTGTGTGCGAGCATTTCTGACATGTTAAATGCTCGAAATTATTATGCCCTACTCGTGAAAAGGTCCAGAGGCCTGGAAATATTGTTAAAAGTGCTAAAAGCACTTGATAAAGAGAAAAGAGATGTTGAAACAAATAGAATACTGTAATTTATTATTATTATTATGATTATGCTTTTCCTACGATCTCTATGTAATTTAGTTTATTTATAGTGTATTATGCTCAACAAGCTGCAGCGACAAAGGTTTTTATTTAATTTTACTGTATGGTTTAGACTGTATCGATAGTGGTCACAATGTAAGCAAAGGATTTAACACTGTTATAGGTAACTGGAGCAATAACTGGACACTGACTTTCTCTCCCGTTTGCATTGGAAGGTTATTTTTTAATTTTGTTGTTTTCCTGATTTTGGTAATATACGAAATCCCAGCACGTCGTTCAGTATATTTTCATGCTGTTTCATGTCATTGGAGTGTAAAGCATTGCTGAATTTTCATCCTCTTATGACAACACATGTTACTGTCAGGGTTGGGGGTGGGGTGAATTGGGGCGGGTTGTTTTTTGTTGTGAATGTTATATAGTAAGACTGAATATATGTTACTCTGCTCAGTCTGCTGGCTCACAAAAACATGTTTTCTTTTTTTCAAGAACGTGCAGGCACTTAAATAGTTTTATGAAGGACATGGTATTAAAATTTAAATGTAATGCACAACAAGAACCATTCAGAAGTCATAGCATTGCTGTTTCTATTTTATCTAATCAGGCTGTCAGAATATTCAATATAGCCATATTTTTAATTAGGTCAATACCAGACATTCATTCATTTTTTTTTAAACAAGGCCCAAATACTTTTGTCCCTGTTTCTACACTTAAATATGAGACTCCTATTATACTAACCTTAATGATTCTAGCTATTTATACCACAACACTGTTAAATCCTTGATTCTGATTGCTTAGCAGGTGTTGATTAATTTCCCTTTAACAACAGCTATGATAGTATGCCAGTAGTAATAATGATAACATTACTTTTAGGTAGCATTGATGGAAGGAGTCTCCAATTTTAGTGCTTTCTCCAGGTCAAGTTGAATGAATTTTTCAGTCGTCATTTAATTGGATTGAAAGCAATAACACTACATTGTGCATAACTTTACTAGCTATGTCTTTGATGCTGACATTAGTATGTTTTCATAATTGACCTTCACATGAAGGCTTTCTAACAGATACGTCGAGTTTAAATAATGCATTCTTGAATAACAATCAATCATTTAATAACATAAACAGTCCTTCGACAGGGACTTTCGGCAGCCTGTTTTGGCACTAATCAAAGCCAATAGTGTATTGTGATTTGATTTGATTTCTTTCTTGTAATCACCTTTTAATGTGATTTTTTAAAAAACATTTTTGCTCACAATTACTTAAAATGTTGTTCAACCATACACATTTTCACAATCTTTCTTCCTTCCTTACACACTACAAATCTCCAACATAAATAAATTCCATGTACATGTTTGTTTACCTCTAGAAGTATAAAAAAAAACCTGTATGAATTCGAACGTCCTGCTCATTGGATTGACCTGAAAAGGAAGCTTCTTTCTTTCTTTTTTTTTGAGGTGCCATAGCTGGGGTTCAGTGAAGCTACATGTAAATGGCACTTAAGGAGTAAAACTAGGGATTTACTTGTGATGACACAATGCTGCAGAAAGACAGGGGAACAGGTGAGGGCAGGAAGAACAGGGTAACTTGCCAAGTGTGTGTATGTGTGTGTGTCCTGTGTGCATAAAATTTCAAAATGAGAAGCACGAGTGCACTTGAGTGCAAAATAACTGATTGTGTGATTGTGTGTGTTTTATGGGGTTTTACCACAGCGAGTGTGTGTACATTTAGTCAAGCTCTTGAATTGTCTCCTCCGAGTTGTAAATAGCCGGCAAAAAAAAAAAAAGGACTTTTGTTAAAGGATATTTTATCGCTTTTGTAGACTTTTCTTTTGTGGGGGAAAAGAATTAAAGACGATTTTATGAACACAACCCTCTGGCTCATTGTTATTTATTTATTATATTATTTATTATTATTTTAACCACAAACCAAAATAAATTGTATATATATATTTTTTTATTTGGCACAAAATTAATCATGTGACGTATGTTTCTGTCCCTTCGATGCTGTTCACCAAAAGTTCCATAAATGAATAATGACCGTACTCACTTGTGGTTTACTGTATAATCACACCATTAATGATATTGTTGGCCACTTTAATAATCCGATCATCCAATGGTCATGCAGCCACATCCAGATAATGAATCAAGAAAAAACATCAGGAACTTATTATCATCATCTGATGCTTGCTCATATCCAGTAGGTTTTAACAGAAAACTAATATTAAAAACCAAATGTTTAAGAAAATCTAATAAAAAAAAATCTAATAATTATTTTTATATCACTTTAATATTACTAACATTCTTCATGCTTTCCCATGAGTAATGAACTCATGGCAACCTGTTGTGTGATGTGGAAAAATGGAATGGAAAGTACAGTATGGCAGTGAAACGCTTTGTGTTTCTTTCCATTACTGCTAAAAAAAAAAAAAAAAAATCAGAATGGACACAGCATGTTATAAACACTCCTGGGGCAAAGGTCAACCTGTGCTGACCTGCACTTCAGAGACAAGCTCATGAAGATGGCTGCTCTTCCGCAAATCTGATGAGGCAAACACACACAAACATGTTAGGCATGAATAAATGAATGAGACTATATGAGATCCTGTGCGCCGATTTATAATGAATAATTTGCTTTGATTCAGCGTGCTTCTTGAAATGTATAAAAAGCACTGTATAACTATGGCAGTGTATTTTTTTGTTGTTGATTTGTTTTCTCCCCTCCCCCGCACTTCTGAACGAGAGTGCTCTCTCTTAAGACGAGACCGTCGACTCGTCTCGTCGTTGAGAGAATGATTAATATCTAATCAAAGTGAATGCACAAAGGGCTATTAAATATGTAATCAAAGACAGATCTCAACATGCCAAACATAGGAAGACCCGCCTCTACGTTGCTCGCTTTTGTTGTCAGGCTGATTCAATGATTTCCAGCTCATTAAGCCCTTCTTTAAGCTGTTGTTGTTGTTGTTGTTGTTGTTGTTGTGGTTGTTTTCTCACCTTCTGGCATAACAAATCGAACTTTTTTATTTCAGACACACTATATGTGCGTTACTGAGGAAATGGCGAGAATGAGAGCTCACCTGTAAGGCCAAGTTTCTCACAGCACAAGTTGCAGGTATGTTTGAGGACAAAGTTTTGGACTGGATCGTCATCCCAATTGGTTGAGCCGAACACCAAGTCTCTGGATGAGCTACAAAAAACAGAAGATCATACTCATCCATCGTACTGTAAACACAATGAAATCATGTGCTTTATGTAGATTTCATCTGCGTGATCCAGATAAGAAAGGAATAAAATCCTTGGCGAGCCACAATCAGGTAGTTGGATGGAAGGTGGACTTATGCTTCACCAATGGGATTAAGGGTTGGGGAGTTTCCTGGCCATGGAGCCAAACTCACGTTTTGTCCTTGAACAACTTAGTTGTCACTTTTCCCTTAAGGCAAGGTGCTCCATCATGCTGGAAAAGGCATTGTTCATCACCTAACTGTTTTTGGATGGATGAGAGAAGTTGCACTCTGACAATTTTTTTGTACCTTTCTTTGTGTTCTTAGGCAACATTGTGAGTGAACCCACTCCTTTGGCTGAGATTTTACACCAGAATTAAAATTGAACCATTCATTTTTGTTAATTTCAAATGTACTTCCCTAATTACATTGCTAATTACAGTAATATTTAGTAAAAACGGGTTGAATGGACCTGTCTAGGTATGACAAACCATAAACTAAAGGCCATTTACAGTATAAGCAAACACAAAGCTCAAGGAGAATGTCGAGCCTATAGATGATTAAGTAAAAGTGTTTTAAAATAAGTAATTGAATTATGTTGAACAAATTTGTTCATATGTTGATGAAAAAGCTGATAAAATCTGTAAAGCTTAACCAGTTAAACATGCACTAACTATTACACTAAATGCAGTTTAACTCTCGTCTGTGTTCCTGAATTTTAAGACACCCTGTGAGTTGATTTTTGTTTAACGTTTAAAGAATACTAATATGGACGTCCTTATAACATGTTCTACTTAACATAATGTCTCTTCTTAAAAACGAACCTTTGATCAACTGCTCTGATCACAGACGGTTCTGTCAGCTCCACCCCCACACCTTAGAAAAGTAACAACATTAATACAACTTTCATCCATAATGTCAACTGACAGAAATTGTGCATTTGGCAAAGTGGATATAAATAAAGATAATATAAGACAATGTATAGACCTTGCAAGTCGAGTACCAGGAGCTCTTTGCCTGTATACTCATAAGTCCAGTGGGAGAAAGCCAACACTGTCTCCTCCAGGCCACAAGAGGGCATGATTTCTTCACCAGTGTTATTGTTGTACTTCCTGAAGTCACCGTTCATGCTTCTCTCTATGGTAAGCCACTGGCCTTTAGCCTGCCACCAAAGCAGGCACACGTCCAGAAATCTAAGAGACAGAGAGACAGAGATTTACATCCATATATATACAATACCAAGGACAGTCTTTTTTTAATTATTTTTTTATTCAGGTCTGTTAATCTACAATAGAAGAGTCTGGAGCACATTGTTATTATGAAGGTTTGACTAACCTGGGGGAATGAGGCATAGAGCTGGGCTTGACTTGATTGAAGACCTGCATGAGCTTTTGGGCTGCTCTCTGCTGTTGGATGTCCTAGGAAGTTTTACAGTGCACAGCAATAGAATAGAATAGAATAGAATAGGACAGGACAAGATGGAACGGGACAGAATGAAACAGCATAGGATAGGATAGGATAGGATGAAATAGAATGGTAATAGGATGGGATGAGAGAATGGTTTCGAATGGGATAAAATGGCATGTAAAAGAAAGGGATGGGATGGAGTGGAAAGGAATAGAATCGGATGAGATGGAATAGGATGGGATGAATAGAAGAGAACAGAATATAATCATTGTTAAAATATAGAATAGAAAAATTTTCAGTAAGTCCCCCACATACGAAGTTTTGAAGGTACGAACAAGTGTTTGTTCATTCATTCATTAATTTTCTATACCACTTAATCCTGTGTTCAGGGTCGCGGGGGACCTGGAGCCTATCCCAGGAGACTTCGGGCACTAGGCGGGGTACACCCTGGACTGGGTGCCAATCCATCGCAGGGCACACACTCACACACCCAATCACACACTACGGGCAATTTGGGAACGCCAAATAGCCTAACCTGCATATCTTTGGACTGTGGGAGGAAACCGGAGTACCCGGAGGAAACCCACCAAGCACGGGGAGAACATGCAAGGCGACAGTGCTAACCACTACACCACCGCACCTGCCACAAGTGTTTGTATGTGTTCAATTGCAAAAGTTAGATATTAGTTTAATAATATTTAATATTAGAATACTACATAAAAGAATACATTATGACATAATTGAAGAGAATATTAGAAATTAATAATAAATAAATGACAAAATCTCTCATATTATTAACAACCTTTTCTTAAAGTGTTTTCAAAATGAACATGAATGATAACGTAAGGATGACAAAAAGGCTGAATGATAATGAATGAACTGGGCGATATATAAATAATATAAATAGTGATGTGATATAAATAGTTGTTGTTATTACCCTTAAGCAGAGATGAAGGGTAGTGTTGGTGGGAAACTCTGCCTGTCTCGTGTCCACCACCTCCTCACGGAAGGACTTAACTACGTACACACAGCCAGGTCTGAGCACATCTTCCTCAGCCCAAGTGCACAGCACCCACTGAGCCCGGCGCAACCCGCCATCCAGCACTCCCTGCTCCGTCACGGGCTGCAGCACAGCCGCACGACCTCTCGGACACCACGAGGAGGAGCTGGAGAGCATGGAGTCTGGCTCTGATTCTCCCAGATTGTAAATGTACACCTCCTCTCCTCCTAGACAGACAAGGAAGACATCTGAGTGCACTAAGAAGACATTTGTTAAGTAAAGAAATATCTGACCAACTAACTTTGAAAATAAAACAGTGCTGTACTCTACAATAAAGTAAAATAACAGATCAGTGCATTTTCTCGAGCAAACAGTATCGTGTAACCCACCCAACAGGGACACCGGTGTGAATGGTATCGTGTGTGCTAATCGCATCAGGTTGTTCCTCTCCATTGCTGCAAAATCAAATCAAACAAACGTTAGTCTATATCACGTACATAGTCCATGAGAGCCACAGAGAGCCTCCTTTAACTGACAGTCAGGCATGAAACAATAAACAGAGTGTAAACCAAGCCAGACGTGCCTGAGTAATGTGGGTCTAAATCTTCAGTTGACTTAAACACGGAAGGTCGACCTGAAGACACAGAGGAGGTGACGTTCAAACTCTAGGATTACTGAAATAAAATATTACAAAATATGGCATAAAACAAGATTGTGAAAGCTTACGCTCAACTGCTGCCCAGCTCTGTACTCTGCACAATACACATGAAAAATTATTCAAATTTTCTTAGACTAAGAAGTTAGGTCAAATTGTATATTATTATTATTATTATTTTTCCTTGCAACTTACGAGGAGCGACGACTGACAGAGCGCGCCCAACTGCTCCAAACCGATTGACTGGGACTTCTTGTATTCTGGTGGAATCAATAATTAAATGTCAAAAAATGTCCCTACGATGTCTAATGAATACGATTTTCTGCTCTGATATTCAGTAAATGACAGATATCTACATCTAACCATTTTTATATTTTACAAATCATTGTTCATATCCAGTACAAATATTGCACATGATAAAATCATAACTCATGCTTAAAAATCTCACCTGACCCAAGGCACTTGACTTCTGTAAGAAATCCACATGATCAAAGTCTGCAAAATGACAACAACGGCATATCAAATACCATGACAACATGGCTCATGTTACAATAGTATTGCTATTATACTACAGTAGATATAAACTAGTCATAGCATCATTGCCACCCACCTAATATTGAGTAGGTCCACCAAAACCGTGATGTACTGTCTGTACTGTTTCTATCAGAACCAGCATTAAGCTTTTCCTCGATTTGAGCTACAGAAGCGCTTCTATTGGATTAGACTACACGGGCCAGCCTTCACTCTCCATGTGCAACACTCCATGACCCTGTTGCCTATTCACCGGTTTCCTTCCATGGATCACTTTTGCTATGTCCTCACCACTGTAGCCTGGTACATCCCACAAGAGCAGCAGTTTTAGAGTTGCTCTTACCCTCAGTCCTCTAGACATCACAATTTGGCCCTTCTCACAGTACATTTACTTGTCCAGTACATTTTCAGTATTTTGCTACAATGGAGGCTGAACATGGGTGGGATATATTAAGCATCAAGTGAGCCTTTTCCCTCCCTGAATTTTATGTGTTGCAAGCAAAAAAATGTGTGTAAAGTTTTAAGTGACTGTGTCAGAGCAACTCCAAAACTGCAGATCTTACAGGATGTTCCTGGTCACCAGTGGTCAGGACATGCCAAAAGTGCTCCAAGGAAGAAAAACCAGTAAACTGGCGACAGGACCATGGGTGGCCAAGGCTTACTGATGCACATTGGGACCGAAGCCAATGGAAAAGTTGGTGTCTATCAAATTGAGGAAACTCACTGTTATGGTGGCAAAATATGGGACCTTCTCAATATTAGGTGGGTGGTCACAATGTTGTGGCTGATAGGTGTAAATATGGTAATAAGTAACGGGCATACTGAGCTGAGACAGACTGACAGATGATCGGAATTTACGTCCAGCTATTCCCTTCCCTTTTCGTTTGCTCCTCCGGCTCAAATCCCTTTCCAGTCCTCTCTGCACAACAGACGTTAAGAGACAGATTTTGATAGCATGGAATAAGGCAAAAACACAGGAATACGGCAAAATAAGTATATACATTTGTATATATTGTTAATTAATGAATGTATTTTAAAGCCTTTTCTTACATCAGTTGCCTCTCCTTCTTTGATTTTGACACACTTTCGGCCAAACGATCGCTTCCGTTCCAAGATTCTGTAGAGACCTGTCAGTGGCAAGACAAAGAAACATAAACTTACATTGCTTCAATATTTGCTGATCAGTTTTCGATTAGCTAGAACGCTTTAGGAATTTTCCCTAATTTGTATTTTTGGTTTCTCGGATCTCTGACAGTGGACAGTACAACTGAACGTGTTTGCTTTGAGGTGTCAAGACTTTTCAATTCTCACCAAGAACAATTCTCACCAGTTAACATCAACCTGGATCTGTGTTTTGGGTACCTGTGATTTATACTTTGGTATAAAGTCTAACAAATTGCCTAAATAAAGATTATTTCAACAAAAAAATCTCAAAATCATATCAGTCTATGCATTTTTGGGAATACCTCTGTCTTTCTGGCCTGGATGCAGTGGTATGGGTTCTCCTGAAACACTGTGCCTTTTCTTGGGTACGGCTAAAGTCTCCACACTAGAAGTGAGCGAACGACTATGCCCCAGATTTCTCTCTGTGCTGAATGGCTGCTTCCTGCCAAAATGGCTTTGTCGGGGGATGTCTAATTCATTGTCATCACAGAATGCTGGATTCACAATGCCCAGCTCACTGTTCTTCTTAGATTTAGTGTCAATAAACACATCATCATCATCATAGTCATCCTCTTCCATGGACTCCTCCTGGCTGGGCACCTGCTGTGGCTCATGATCCCAAACTGTGGTGAGAGAGCTACCACATGACTGCCCAGGTGACCCATGCAGGTCTGATAGCAAATTGGAGAGAGAGCCATGTGAGAGACGGAATCCTACATACGAGTCTCCGCCAAGTCTCTGTCTTGGATTGCTGTGCTCTGCCTCCAAATTTCCCAACACCCACTTGAGCTTGCTGTCAAAGCAGCTGCCCGAGCTCCCTTGTGAAAGCTCTAAAGAGTTGCAAGACTTGCCATGGACTATGCCACGCCGCAGGGAGGGTGGATTGCTAAAATTGACCTTTGGAGATGGAGGGACGTGGCTCGGGGTGACATTCCCAGGAATGGGAGACTGTGAACAGGACATAACTTTGATTCTGGGGCTAGGACAAAGATGGACAGCTTCCTGCTGCCTGTTTTCAGATGCTGAAAGAAGGTTAAGAGTGTCCACAGCAAGGGCAGACAGATCCTGCAGCTGGCCGAGGTGAGCATCCAACGTCTGCAGGCTTTCCTGGATGAACTGGACCTTCTCAGATACCTCAGCTAAGGTACCCATCATCTCTTCTGCCCTGATGGACATAGTGCAGAAGTGGTTACTGTTATTAGCATACTTATTATCAGGTATTAAGTAGAAAACATCTGGTAATGAGGGGGAAATTAATAATATCTATTTACACCCTTTTAGTGTATAATTGTCAACAAGCTATACATATATAGATATAGCTTGTTTTATATATTATGTCTCGTTAACTTGTTATATATTATGTAACGTTAGTTACGTCCTAAAAGATGAAAAACTTCCATAATTCTTTGAAATTAGGATTTTGATCATCCAATGGGATGTGCTGGACAAACAAGTCGGGGGCCGATGGTGTGGTGGAAACCGCACTTGTCGGCTGCGAGGCGGATCCGGTTAAGCTCACTGCAGTGCTGGCTCTTGTGCTTTTCACGGAAATATCCAGCTACACATTTTTCCTCAAAATCAAGCAGCTTCTTCAGATCATCAGGTGCCAGGAACAGTTCTGGAAGAAAGTCATATTCAATAAGTACAAGAGAGGCTAATTGCCCTAGACACTTTTTAAAGTTTCCATGCGGAATCCTTTACAAGCTGTACAACCCCGCAAAGCGCACACACATACATACACACAATCAAACACATACACACTCACTAAGGCCAGAGCCTCTGTCATGTGTGGATGTCCATCTACGTTTCTGCCAGACTGTATTCACACACATGGCCATGTGACTCAGGATGATCAAAGGAGGAGGCAGGAATGGCTTTTTATGATAGGTCATGATGTAACGGTAGCGGTTGTACCTCCACAGCTGGTTAGATATGGTCTTCATGTGGATGTAGACATTACTATGGGGTGAAAATAGCACATAAGGAGAAACCAGAGATGTCTTTATATTGCAGCATTCTTATGATTTGGCTAATTTAGAACCCAAATCTCAAATTTATCATCCTGTAAATTACAGTCTTTATAAGATTACAAAAGAAAGCTGGTGCATACTTGTAGAAGGCAATAAGGAGGTTGACCATGATGATGTACTGCATGAAGAGGTAGACGGCCTGCAGCGGTGGGTTGAGAAATGAACCAGGAGGACAGTCAGGATCTTCTTCACAGGCTGTTAAATAATAATAATAATAATAATAATCAGTTTAACATGTCTTTATTTATATGAAATATACTATGTATAAATATAATACATTATAGAATATATAAAAGAATAAAATATTACATAGAACATGTAAAAATGGTTTATATCTCTGTATTTAAATATAATACTCTTAACAGTAGGATTGTGATTCACTGCTGAGAGGTTTAGGCTCCAACTGTCTCTCTCTCTCTCCCTGTCTCTCTCTATCATGGTACACCAATTTTCCAGACTCTCTCTGCCCTCTGGCCATGTCTGATTTATCCTGGTTATGGTTGGAGATCTCATCACATGGTTGTCCCTATTGTCTGCTAGGGATGCGTGTGATGACCAGTGTTGGGGGACATTACTTTTTAAATTAACGAATAAGTTACATTACAGCGGTCCTTTCTCATAAAGGTAACTAGTAGTTTTCCATTGCAGAAAATGAAAACTCCTTTGTGATTCCTCATGCATGTTGTTTTAGTCAAGATATTTATAATTATTCTAACATCATCACTCAGCCAAGTTTGGCCCATAATCTGTTAACTACTAATACCCCTATCTCACCTAGGCGGTTTTGCGCGGTGGATGTAAGTACGGTTCATCATGATTCAGCACGAGTTTCAGCGCTGTGATAATGTTTACATCTTTCCATGTGTTGGTCCTCGCATAGTCAAACCACATAGGTGAGATAGGGATACAGAGATAGGGATAACTGCAGGAATAACAGAGGGGGGCGGGTTATCAGGGGCGGAGCTTGTAGGAGGACTTTCACACACACACACTAAGGACTTTAATACAAAGCAGGAGAGGAACTACCAGACCCCCATCATCAACAGGAGCCCAGTGGAGAGAGTGGACAGCTTCAGATACCTCGGTGTTCACATCACGCAGGACCTGTCATGGTCCTGTCACATCAACACCGTGGTGAAAAAGGCCCGGCAGCGTCTGTACCACCTCAGACGTTTGAGAGACTTCAGACTGCCCTCCAAGGTGCTCAGGAATTTCTACTCCTGCACCATAGAGAGCATCCTGATGGGAAACATCATGACCTGGTTTGGAAACAGCACCATGCAGGACAGACGAGCTCTATAGAGGGTGGTGCGTTCAGTTGAGCGCATCATCTGCACCAAGCTCCCTGACCTGCACTCAATCTACATCAAGCGGTGCTGGACCAAGGCCAGGAAGATCGTGAAGGACCTCAGCCATCCCAACAATGGACTGTTCTCTCTGTTGCGGTCAGGAAAGCGCTTCCGCTCCCTGAAGGCCAACACATAGAGAATGAGGAGGAGCTTCTTCCCGCAGGCGATAAGGTCTCTCAACCATACCACATTCACACCACAAACACAGAACTAATACAACCTGTTAACGTCAATGGACACTATTGACACTTTCATGCATATCTACACTTACATCGGAACTCATGTTTATGTTTACAGTACATTCTGGACCTTTGCACAAAGTCACTTTAATAAGGCACCTTAAGACACTTTTCTACGCATACTTGCACACCATACTTCGTCCACCAAATTTCAATAAAAAAAAAGAATTTCTATTGTACAGTATATTTCTATTTTTATTTCTATTTTATGTACAGTATACTTCTATTTTTATTTCTATTTTTATTCTAGTTAAGTTTTAATTTTCCTATCGTATTTCTTTATTCATATTTATTTCTTACTATAAGATTTAATTCTCTTTTTAAGCTCACTGGCGGTCGTGTAAGCATTTCACTGCATATCGTACTGTGTATGACTGTCTTCTCCTTCTTCTTCTTCTGGAATGACTGCTGTCTGGCTCGCGGATTATATAAATTGTCTGAATAATGGATTACAATGCAACCATGGGGGGACGCAATCCAGTGTCATCTTGTGCCAGTCCCAAGTCTGGATAAATGCAGAGGGTTGTGTCAGGAAGGGCATCCGACGTAAAAACATTTGCCAAATCAATGATGCGAATCAGAAATATAATTTCCATACCGGATCGGTCGCGGCCCGGGTTAACAACGACCGCCACTGGTGCTGTTGACCTACAGGGTGCCGGTGGAAATTGGGCTACTATTGGTCGAAGACGGAGAGGAGGAAGGCGTGTTCAAAAGCAGAGAGAGAAGAGGAAAGGCAAGAGTTTAGGAGTGAAAGTAGGGACTTCGAATGTTGGGACCATGACAGGGAAGGGAAAAGAGTTGGTTGATATGATGCAGAGAAGGAAGGTGGATATCCTGTGTGTCCAAGAGACCAGGTAGAAAGGTAGCAAGACTAGAAGCTTAGGATCAGGGTTCAAATTGTTTTACCATGGTGTGGATAGGAAAAGAAATGGAGTAGGAGTTATTCTGAAAGAGGAGTTTGTAAGGAATGTTCTAGAGGTGAAGAGAGTATCAGACAGGTTGATGAGTCTAAAGCTGGAAATTGAGGGAGTAATGTTCAGCGTTGTTAGTGGTTATGCCCCACAGGTAGGATGTGAGTTAGAAGAGAAGGAGACATTCTGGAGTGAGTTAGATGAAGTGATGCAGAGCATCCCCAGAGGTGAGAGAGTGGTGATTGGTGCAGACTTTAATGGACATGTTGGGGAAGGGAACAGAGATGATGAAAATGTGATGGGCAGGTTTGGTCTTCAGGACAGGAATGTAGAAGGACAGATGGTGGTGGACTTTGCACAGAGGAGTGAAATGGCAGTAGTAAATACTTTCTTCCAGAAGAGGCAGGAGCATAGGGTGACGAAAGTGGAGGCACTCAGGTGGACTACATCCTATGTCGACATTGTAATCTGAAAGAGATTAGTGACTGCAAAGTGTTAGTAGGGGAGAGTGTAGTCAGACAACACAGAATGGTGGTGTGTAAAATAACCCTGGTGGTGAGGAAGGTGAAGAGGACAAAGGCAGAGCAGAGGACAAAGTGGTGGAAGCTGAGAAAGGAAGAATGTTGTGATGTCTTTAGGGAGGAGTTGAGACAGGCTCTGGGTGGTCAGGAGGTGCTTTCAGTTGACTGGACAACTACAGCCAATGTGATCAGGGAGACAGGTAGGAGGGTACTTGGTGTATCATCAGGTAAGGGAAAAGTGGACAAGGAGACTTGGTGGTGGAACGAGGAAGTCCAGGAGTGTATACAGGGAAAGAGGCTAGCTAAGAAGAAGTGGGACTGTGAGAGGACTGAAGAGAGTAGACAGGAGTACAGGGAGATGCACCGTAAGGTGAAGGTCAAAGTGGCAAAGGCCAAACAAAGAGCATATGAGGACTTGTATGCTAGGCTGGACAGTAAGGAGGGAGAGGTGGATCTGTACAGGTTGGCGAGACAAAGAGATAGAGATGGGAAGGATGTGCAGCAGGTTACTGTAGAGTGATTAAAGATAGAGATGGAAATATACTGACAGATGCCAGGAGGGTGATGGGAAGATGGAAGGGGTACTTTGAGGAGTTGATGAATGAGGAAAATGAAAGAGAACAAAGAGTAGAAGAGGTGACTGTTGTGGAGCAGGAAGTAGCAAATATTAGTAAAAGTGAGGTGAGAAGGGCGTTGAAGAGGATGAAGAGTGGAAAGGATGTTGGTCCGGATTAAATACCTGTGGAGGTATGGAAGTGCTTAGGAGAGGTGGCAGTCGAGTTACTGACTAGTTTGTTTAACAAGATCTTGAACAGCGAGAGGATTCCAGAGGAATGGAGGAGAAGTGTATTGGTGCCGATTTTTAAGAACAAGGGAGATGTGCAGAGCTGTGGCAATTACAGAGGCATAAAGCTAATGAGCCATACAATGAAGCTGTGGGAAAGAGTAGTGGAAGCTAGGTTAAGGGCAGAGGTGAGCATTTGTGAGCAGCAATATGGTTTCATGCCTAGAAAGAGTACATCAGATGCAGTATTTGCTTTGAGGATGCTGATGGAGAAGTACAGAGAAGGTAATAAAGAGTTGCATTGTGTCTTTGTAGATTTAGAGAAGGCGTATGACAGGGTGCCGAGAGAGGAGCTGTGGTGTTGTATGAGGAAGTCTGGAGTGGCAGAGAAGTATGTTAGAGTAGTGCAGGACATGTATGAGAAAGGATACATTTCTAAGATACTCAGATACACAGATACACTGTGTACTCTAAGATACACAGTGCAGGATCACTGTGCTAAGACAGTGGTGAGATGTGCTGTAGGTGTGACAGAAGAGTTCACGGTGGAGGTGGGTCTGCATCAAGGATCGGCTCTAAGCCCCTTTTTGTTTGCTCTGGTGATGGACAGGATGACAGATGAGGTTAGACAGGAGTCTCCATGGACTATGATGTTTGCAGATGACATTGTGCTTTGTAGCGAGAGTAGGGAACAGGTGGAAGAAAATTTGGAGAGGTGGAGGTACGCTCTGGAAAGCAGAGGAATGAAGGTTAGCCGCAGCAAGACGGAATACATGTGTGTGAATGAGAGGAACCCATGAGGAACGGTGAGGCTACAGGGAGCAGAGGTAAAGAAGGTGCAGGACTTTAAGTACTTAGGGTCAATGGTCCAGAGCAACGGAGAGTGTGGAAAGGAGGTGAAGAGGCGGATACAGGCAGGTTGGAATGGGTGGAGAAAAGTTTCAGGTGTGTTGTGCGATAAAAGAGTATCGGCGAGAATGAAAGGAAATTGCAATAATTGCAATCTCTCCTCCTCTTCTCTTCCTCCCCCTCTTTCTCTTTCCTCTCTCCCCCTGTCTCCCCCTTTCACTCTTTCTCTCTCTCTCTCTGTCGAGCTACACATGTGGTTCCTGAGCTGCCAGTGATCCAGACTCCCTCTGCCCTCCGGACCTGTCTGGTCCATCCTGGTGCCGGTTTCTGGTTGGAGGTCTCATCGCATGGATGCCCCGTGTGTCTCTTTAGGATGTGCCTGGTGTCTGGGGATGATTCTATCTACTTAGAAGATGGTTCTGGCCTCGACTGGTGTTGTCAGCTGTTTCTCCGAGGACTTGACAATTCGATAGTTCAGGACTGGAACTTTCTACAAGTCTATCTGAGTCTCGAATAACTAATGGACTCCATTTTACATCAACTATTATAACATCAATTAACATCAACTATTATAGCTGAACCTAACACTTAACACTGTATAAATGCAGATAATTTCCTGCTATCTGTTTCACCCAGATGAGGATGGGTTCCCTGTCGAGTCTGGTTCCTCTCAAGGTTTCTTCCTATTACCATCTCAGGGAGTTTTTCCTTGCCACTGTCGCCCTCGGGCTTGCTCACCAGGGACTATCTGAACATTTTGATTCATACACATTCACATTCCATACAAACTTAAATAATTCTTTTGATTGTGTAAAGCTGTTTTGAGACAATGTCAATTGTTAAAAGCGCTATACAAATAAAACTGAATTGAATTGAATTGAATTGAAAGGTTTAGAGACTGTGGCACTGAAGAAAAGACAGGAGGCAGAGTTGGAGGTAGCAGAGCTGAAGATGTTGAGGTTCTCCTTGGGAGTGACAAGGATGGATAGGATCAAGAATGAGTTAATCAGAGGGACAACCTATGTGAGATGTTTTGGAGATAAAGTCAGAGAGGCCAGATTGAGGTGGTTTGGACATGTTCAGAGGAGAGTTGGTGAGCATATCGGTAGAAGGATGCTGAGGTTGGAACTGCCAGGCAGGAGGTCTAGAGGAAGACCAAAGAGGAGATTTATGGATGCAGTGAGAGAGGACATGAAGTTAGTTGGTGTGAGAGAAGAGGATGCAGAGGATAGGGTTAGATGGAGGCAGATGATTCGCTGTGGCGACCCCTGAAAGGGAACAGCCGAAAGACAAAGAAGAAGTCTGAATAATGGATTACATTTTTGAAAAAATAATTAAATAACGAAGAACCTAAATGGCGGCCCTAACGCGTTAGATTACTCGTTACATCAAAAAAGTAATCCAAGTACTCTTGGTTTACTTTGTAACGCGTCACACCCAACACTGGTGATGACTGGGGACTTTACCATAAAGAGGATCCTGGTGAGGACTTGTAACTGCAGTTGCTCAATAGTTCAGGACTGGAAGTTCCTACAAGTCTACCTGAGCCTCCAATAACAAACTAGACTCCATATAAACTTAAAGACATAATCTGTTACACCCAAATGAGGCTGGGTTCCCTGTTGAGTGTGGTTCCTTTCCTTGCCACTATCTCCCTCGACTTGCTCATCATTTTTATTCATACACATTTTTCACATTTCAAACAAATTTACATCATTTATTTTTTGATTGTATTAAGCTGCTTTGCGACAATGACAATTGTTAAAAACTGTCCTTCTTTCCTTCCCGCTCAGGAATTATGTATGTATTTCTGTTACCCACGATTAATCTCTCCAGCATAGACCTCCCCGAACATCATGAAGTAGGGCTGGAAGAGGACTTGTTTCAGCAGGTCCCAGGACGGTTCCTCGTGTGGATTTAGGATGGACCACCGAGGTGTCCCAAAGCTTACCAACACAATGCCCATGATGACCACAATGTATAACATGTTCTTCAACTGTAACACCACACCCACACAAATACACGTCATCAACACATCATTGAAAATCACATGAATCTTTTGGTTATATCAATGAAATTATGAAAAAAAAAACATACCATGTTGGAGATCATGGTGAGATAAGGTCCGGCTTTCTGATTAATAGCCAACAGGTCTAGCAGACGCACAAACCAAAAAACAATGTCGAGGCAGTACATGATACGGCCTGTTGTGTGGATGACGCCCGTGAACCAGCGCAACACCATGCCCATGAAGAAAAGAACGATGGCAACAAAGTCGTTCATGTTCCAGTATTCACTGAACCACATTTTCAACTTTTTTTTTAACTGTCGAGGCTCAGACACCCACACCTGGGAAAAAAAAATCACATAAAAAGAAAACAAATGCTGCAGGTTTATTAGCAGACGGGGCGGGGCTTATGGAAAGGTGTAATGCAATTTAAAACCTGTTTTATATTACAGTGCATGTCAATCAGGGAAAGACTCCATCATCATTCTATGTTTTTTTTATTTTCTTTTATTTTGGTGTCTTTATGTGACGGAATTATGAAATGAAAAAAATGTCATCAAACATTGACAACCAGCTTGAAATGTAGCTAGAGTGTTCCAGCCGACGAGATCAATGTTTTATTTACTTGTAACTTCTCACTGCTTTTCTCACCAGGAAATCTGCATACCGAAGTTTAAACAGCCTCAGTTTGTCACGTTTGGAACGTACTGTAAACAATTGCATTGGGTGAATGATTAGCAACACAGCTGCTTATTTACACCCCTGAGACAGACAAATGTATGAAGAAAACATTGCCTTAGAGAAAACTGGTATGAAGATAAGAGAAGACCTTTGGTTCGAGTCAAGATGATAAAGTGGGCCTTCAGTTTATTTTTTAACAGATCGGTACATCGAAGAAACCGAGAACCCATTTAATTCCCACTCAGTGCTCGAGGTGCCTTTGTTTTAGTTTTAAAAAGGCAGAATATGTCAACTTGTAAATTTAATATCGATTACATTGAACAGAAAACAAGAACTTGACATGACTGTGACCTTGTTTACAATTTGCCCTATAACCTCAGATGGACTTTCTTGTTAATAATTCCATATGCCATAAACATTAATAAATGTTTTTGCTTCAGACTCACCTCTCTGATCTTGTCTATAGCTGTGGATGAGATGTAGGAAATGACTAGCCATTCCGGGACACTGGGACTCGGCTCCATTCTTACCAACACCGTGAAGGAGAAAAGTGCAAGGAACGTCAGGTAGAACATCTACAACAATAAAAAAAAACACAAAATACAAGGAAAAGGTGAAAAAAAAGGTGCAGATGTATATTAGATCAACAGTAAGGAGAAGAATAAAGCAGGAAAGAAAGACCAGACAGTAGATGGATGTGTGGATGAAGAAGTAGAATATATGGAGAGAAATATAGACACACGAGTGAGGGTGGACGTGATGGGGACATATAGAGACAAAGTAAGGGAAGTATATCTAAAATACAGTATACAGAGAACAATCTTTGATCTGACTTATCTAAGGTTAGAGGTACAAGACTTACAGTGTGGACCCAGAATTTGACCACGGGTGCACTGTAAAAGTCATAGACCTTCCTGCACCAGGGTAGCCACCATGCCACAGGATTTCCCCTGTGCCTCACATGGCTCCGCCCTCTTTCCGCATCAATCTCATCCTTCAGAAAAGAGAAAACCACCATAAACCAAAAGCGTCAATCCATGTTACTAGAAAGTAATCTTTATGTGATGTATTTTGTACAGCCAATTATTAATGACATTATGGCATCATATAGCTGATTGATAGATGTACAGTATGAAAGCATCAAGGGAGCAATACTGAGTAACTGATGAAAAACAATGATGAGATGATGTTGTTGCTCTCACTGCTTGCATTACGTCTTCTGGTTCTCCTAAGCTGCCAGAATCCCTCCCAAAATGCAGAGCCTCGTGACTCTGTGGCACGTGGGACATCTCAGCTTCGCTCTTAAACTCCAACAGCTGGATACCCACAGGGAGCAGGATACTAACAATGATCTTTGTTAAAAGAAACAAAATAAGGGTGTAAGAGCCATATCGTACGTGTTATGAATTTGTTGTTGTGTTTATTTTATTTGTTGTTATTTCATTTATTCTACCTTGTTCTATTCATTAGTAAAGCATTAAGCATTAAGTTTGTTGCATAAGCCATAAGCTTTAAATTTCTTAGTTATGCATCCATTTTGACAATCGTAAGTTGGTCTGTGATGTCATTCCACTATTACATGCATTTGTATGACTGTCGTATGATAGAGAGTTCAGTTTAGATGCGGAAGGCTACGGAAACACAAGCTTTTGACCGTAAACTGGGAATGTAAGATACAACAATTAGGTTGTTGTAACCGTAAGCTCCCGTAAGCTCCCGTAAGTAGAGATATACAACAAGAGTGTTGTTATATACGTAAGCTAAGACTGTAATTTATAAGATACAGCAAATAGGTTGTTGTAAAAGTCAGAGATTTGCAAGATGCAGCAACTGGTGTCTGTAATCACAGTAGATTTACTCAAGACGACTGTATGAAGTGTTGATTCTTTGATGCTGACAAAATAAACTACAAGAGACAAAGAGATCGGACTTCTGTTGTGTGAGTGAAACTTTAAGACAAAGCTACGCGTCAAAACTGGTGAAATAATATGACCGCATCTACAAAGGGTGATTAGTGAATGATGCAAACAAAATATTTTACATTGAAATTGTCACTTTTTGCTTTTCACAGTGCTTTTTTTTCATATATAGATTTTTAAATATAAATAGCATATAGTGATCTTCACTTTAACTGAAATTGAGGATTTGGGATTTACATACAGTATACAATCTAAGAAAGCATGTCATTTATCACCCTTAATTTATGTGGGAAATAAATTTAAAATTCAAATTTTATTTGTCACATACAACAGTCAAACACAGTACGATATGCAGTGAAATGCTTAATTCTTCACATATGCCAGCTTCTTGTTAGTAGTGGGGGTCAAATAATTCACATATTACATTCACAATCTGAGTCCTGGAATGTGGCTGTGTCATCAGAGCATAAAACCTCCATAGTTGTGATGGCCTGGTCATTCAGTACATTCAGGTGATGAGCTGACTTCATTTTATTGCCACAAAACATTGCTGAGTCTAGACCTGAGCAACTGAAGCAACCCCAGATCATAACACTTCCTCCAAAGGCTTATACAGTAGGCACTAGGCATGATGGTGCAATCACTTCACATGCTTCCCTTCTTACCCTGATGAACCCGTCAATCTGGTCAATCTGGACACATCAGATCCCATGCCCTTTTCCATCACTCCAAAGTCTGATCTTTATGCTCCCTAACAATCCTTCTTGGTGGTATGCTGTCATTACCCTGGACCCAGGGTGGCTCTTGATACATCACAAAGACTTGCTGTCTTGGTCACAGATGTGCCAGCGAGACACACACCAACAATTTGTCCTCTTTTGAACTCTGTCATCCATAATGTTGTGTGCAGTGCATTATTTGTGCTATTACTCTGATCATTAAACATTCACACTCTGCTCTTACTGATGAAATGTGCAATCAATGAAGACTGGCCACCAGGCTGGTCAAATTTAGCCGTGAAACCTCCCACTAAAACGGTCAGTGTTTCAGTTGCATTGTCCAACCCCTGTAGATCTGATTTTTCCTGTTGATTTTTCACCATGCAACTTCACTAATAGATCTCCATTCAGAATATTTTGCTAATCACGTTTCTGACAAAAGTCCCACCAGCTTTTAAAATTTTTTCAAAAGGTTCTCAACCCAGTTCCAACAATTTCAAATCTTCATAGTTGCTTTCTTTGCCTGATGCAGCCCAATAATTTGACCTTTCTGAAATGGTTAGGGTTTTATTTGGGGACAGGCAGTGTATACCACATGTCTCTGGACTGTAGGAGGAAACCAGAAAAACCTCAAGGAAACCAACAAATACAATGATACCATGCAAAATCCACACACATACTGGAATTGAGATTCAAACCCCCACTCCGACAGTAGTATTGTAGGTAACAGTACTAACCACACCATAAAGAACATCCTTAAGACAAGAACCCATTCAACCACCAAGTCAATACCTTTAACCAGGAGTTCTTCCTCATGTTCAAACGGCCCATCCACAGGTCGGTGAGGAGCATCTGGGTGCATGAGTGGGTCACAAGGGGCCTGTGGCCTGATGCCACTGCCATTTGCAAACAAGTAAAATTGCTCCAATCTGTCATCTCCCATGTCAGCAGTTTCATGGCCATGCGTTCATTCTCCTTGAAGGCCTTGTCCAGAAGATCCACAGCAAGCTGGCCAAACTCTCTTGAAGAAAAGACACACATAGACATTTCAGTTGTACTACTGCTCTTCAAAGTTAAAATTGCATTATTTTTAATTGGTATAACATCACAGAGACTGACAGAGAAAATTTCCTCAGTTCATCAGCAATGCTGTCATGCATGCTGCTTTCCTTGGCTTCACTGGCCATGGCCTGGTACAGCCTGCATGCCACCACTGCTCTGGCCATGGCTTGCATTCCATGCTGCCACAGGAAGAGCGCCATTTGCTGCCGCCGCTTCAATACTGCCCACACAAACAGGTCATTGAAACCGTAAACAAATGGTGATGTTTTGCCCAGCTCTTCCTCCACTGCCTCTACTTCATTAGGCTCAGATTCTGATTTCATCTAGAGCAAAAAAACAAAAAAGAATATTAATAAACATTTATACAGCACGTTTGCCTACTCAGAAGATGCACTCACTGCTTTTGACCATGTTGTTTCTGTCAGTTCAGAACACAACAAACTGACGCTATGCTGACAGTAGCACCCAATCTGAAGCCCCAGAACCCTGCACCCAGAAGATGATCATCCACACCCTCCACAAGGAAGGAAAGCCACAGAAGATAATTGCTAAAAGAGCTGGCTCTCTGCCCATTGCTGTATCAAAGTGTGTTTATAAAAAGTTGACTGGAAGTAAAAGTGCTGCAGGAAAAGGAGCACAGCCAATGGGGATGACCGCAGCCTTAACAGGATTGTCAAGCAAAGTCAATTCAAGAACTTGGGAGAGCTTCACAAGAAGTGGAGTAAGGCTGGATTCTTTCCTGGGATAAGGACATACTACATTACTCAAAGTCCTCTTTTCACTCACTCACTCATCTTCTATACCGCTTTATCCTGTATTCTGGATCGCATGGACCTGGAGCCTATCCTAGGAGGCTTAGGTCATGAGGCGGGGTACACCCTGGACAAGGTGCCAATTCATTGCAGGGCACATACACATACACACACTTATTCACACACTACGGGCAATTTGGGAACACCAATCAACTTAACGTACATTTCTTGGAACTGTGGGAGGAAACCGGCATACCCAGAGTAAACCTACCAAGTACGGGCGAGAACATGCAAACTCCATGCACACAGAGACGGGAATCAAACCTGGCCGGGAATCGAACCAGAACCCTGGAGGTGCAATGCGACAGGGTCCTCTTTTCGGATGAAAGTAAATTTTGCATTTCATTTGGAAATCAAAGTCCCAGAATCTGGAGAACGACTGAAGAGGCACAAAATTCAAGTTGCTTGAAGTGCAGCATGAAGTTTTCCACAATCTGTGATGGTTTGGGGTGTCATTTGCTGGTGTGGGTCTACCGTGCTTTAATTCAATTCAATTCAATTTTATTTGTATAGCGCTTTACACAATCAAAAGAATTATTTAAGTTTGTATGGAATGTGAATGTGTATGAATCAGAATGATCAGATTGTCCGTGGTGAGCAAGCCGAGGGCGACAGTGGCAAGGAAAAACTTCCTGAGATGGTAATAGGAAGAAACCTTTAGAGGAACCAGACTCAACAGGGAACCTATCCTCATCTAGGTGAAACAGATAGCAGGAAATGATCTGCATTTATACAGTGTGTTAGGTGGCAGGCAGTTCAGCTATAACAGTTGATGTTAATTGATGTTCCAGTAATATGGAGTCCAGGTAATTATTGGATACTCGGGTAGACTTGTAGGAAGTTCCAGTCCTGAACTAACGAACTGTCAAGTCCTCAGAGAAACAGCTGCCAACACCAGTCGAGGCCAGAACCGTCTTCTAGGTAGAGAGAATCATCCCCAGACACCAGACGCATCCCAAAGAGACACACGGGGCATCCATGCGACGAGACCTCCAACCAGAAGCGGGGCACCAGGATGGGTCAGACATGTCTGGAGGGCAGAGGGAGTCTGGATCACTGGCAGCTCAGGAATGACATGTGTAGCTCGACAGAGAGAGAGAGAGAGAGAGAGAAAGAGTGAAAGGGGGAGACAGGGGGAGAGAGGAAAGAGAAAGAGGGGGAGAAAGAGAAGAGGAGGAGAGATGGCAGTTAGGTATGGTCACAGTCACAATGTATAATGTGAATGTATATTTACTGTAGAGTGCAAGCAGGGACTCCGGCAGGACTAACTATGACAGCATAACTAAAAGGGAGAGCCAGAAGGAAACACAAACATGAGGGCTCCCTGAGATGTAAAGCAAACAATCACCTCACCGTCAACAAACCTGAGTGATCAATGAGATTGAGGAAGACAGCATCTAAACATACCAGTTCACCGTAATACTCTACGTCCATGAGTCCCCCAGATCTGCTCCTTTACCTTATGGCAAATCTATTTATAAAAATGCTTGGCTAAATAAATAGGTTTTTAGTCTAGACTTAAACACTGAGTCTGTGTCTGAGTCCCGAACATTAATTGGAAGACTATTCCATAACTTTGGGGCTTTGTAAGAAAAAGCTCTGCCCCCAGCTGTAGTTTTCATAATACGCGGTAATGACAAGCAGCCTGCATCGTTTGATTGAAGGCGTGGCGGATCGTAAGACACTAGCAGTTCACTCAGATACTGCGGCGCGAGACCATTAAATGCTTTATATGTCAAGAGTAGTATTTTAAACTTTGGACTTTATCAAGTCCAAAGTCAATTCAGCCATCTGCTAGAAGTATTTTATGGTTTTTTGAGTATTTTATGGTTTGGTCTCTTTATAACCTTCATGGAGATCATTTTCTTTATAACCTTCATGGAGATCATTTTCTTCATTTTCTACAAGGACTACAACTACAGTACCACTCACCGGTTTGCTGACCATGATATTACTATGCTTGATTGGCTTGACTGGCCAGCCAGCTCATCTGATCTAAAGCCTATAGAGAATTTTATCAAGAGGAAGATGACAAATACAGATATACAGTACAGATATAGAATAGAAATACAACAATACAGATAAGCTGAACACTGCTTTCAATATCTTTCAATAACGCCTTCAATCAAAGCAAATCTCAATAACGCCTCAGCAGAGTCACAAGCTGCTTCCCCCTAATGCCATTTAGTGTTGAACCCTGGAAAAGTACTGAGTGCATAAATTAACATTGTCTTCAAAAGTTAATTCAAGTGTGCTGGGAGCTGAGAAAGCACTAAAATGAGCAGAGCAGTGGTCCTCCAGAACCAGAACTGAGAACCACTGTGTTATATTAAACCAACAAATTAATTAATTCAAAATGTCATAAAATGAACAAAAACAAATAACAACAATGATTTGTTTATTATGATTGTGATTTACATTTTTATTATTACATATTATTTATATTATTATTTAACCTTGAGACTAACCTTGCGTTTGTAAGGATCTGCAGTTCTATGGAACTGAGGCTGTGGTTGATTTGTCTTAGGTTGCTCTGTGAAAGTCCTTCTGGATGCTGAGCGCTCCTCACTGACTTCCTAGCCAATATGACATTTCAATTAACAGTTACATTAAAAGTATGGCATGTTATTAATGAAAAATTTATGACCCTGATATTTATGATATGTGGAAAATCTGGACACCCACTTCATGTGCTTAACTCTTGCCTAAATTCATAGTACTAGCTATAGCACTAGCTAAAGCTAGGAACGAACACCTGAATGCTTCCTCGTTTTGCCACCAAGTTACATGGTGACCATGCAAAAAAAAAGACCCATGTAATGGTAGACATTGCTGTTTCCTTATTTTTCTTTAGGTTGTTCTTGTTAGGTGTCACCACAGCACATTTAATCCACATACCAATTTTGGCTCATACTTGGGATGAGCACTGAGAGCACACAACAATCGTGGTCAGTTGCAAAACAGGTAGATTTACTCCTAAGGTTCACAGTCGTCCAGGTGAGGTTATCTAGAAGTTGAGTCATGTCAACTGGACTTCGGACCTTCTGGACTTCTGGACTAGCTGCTTCAGTCTAAACTAAGTTGGAAAGTTCCTCGTATTTAAGTCCTCCAAGGTCAAAGGGTCTTCTTCCCCTATCTTTCTTGGGATTGATAGAAGGGCGGCATGAAAAATACTGTAGGAGACAGGTTGTGTTGAAGACCTCCACCTCTGTTCAGAGAAGGATTTTCCACTTGGACATAGCTTCTTCTACAGATGGCTTCTTTCACCCCTCTCTCGAACCAATTATTGTCTCTGTCCAAAATTTGTCCTGGAATGTGTGTCCTTTGTCCTAATGGGGCATCTAGTGATTATAAGATCCGCTTAGGAATAATAGGTGATGGACGATAACTAAAAAAAATTTAAAAACTGCCTAAACAAAAACTTGTCATTTCTCAAAACAAATGGCCAAGCACTAGATAGAAATAGAACCCATAAACAGGTCAGGGTTCACGGCCAATGGTAGTCTAAAGAACTAACACCCAAACCTGATTTCTAATGCTCTTGCCAGTCAAAACACCAAGAAAGTCCCAAATCCCTAGCACATAAAGTTACAGTATATGTGGTTTAGTGCCAAGGTTGTCCAGGTGTTGAAACATCACCCCAGCATTTATTAGGAGAGAAACATAAACATATTGGTTTGGACTGATTGACTGGTATAGAACAGGACACTAATACTTACCCATTTTTTTTTTTTTTTTTTTTTTTTTTTTTATTACCTTCCTTAGTTAACAACTGTGAGCACCTGTAACCGAGCATAAGCAATTTCCCTTTGGGATTAATAAAGTTCTTTGAATCTTGAATCTTGAATCTTTGAAAATCAGGTCATAGGTCAAAGGCCAAAAAGGTCCAACTTCTGCCATTATAAATATCATACAGTGGCTTGCAAAAGACTTGATACTGGGGCGGAGGTTCACCTTCCAGCAGGACAACGACCCTAAACATAAAGCCAGGGCAATAATGGAATGGTTTAAAACAAAACATATCCATGTGTTAGAATGGCCCAGTAAACGTCCAGATCTAAATCCAATTGAGAATCTGTGGCAAGATCTGAAAACTGCTGTTCACAAACGCTGTCCATCTAATCTGACTGAGCTGGAGCTGTTTTGCAAAGCAGAATGGGCAAGGATATCAGTCTCTAGATGTGCAAAGCTGGTAGAGCCATACCCTAAAAGACTGGCAGCTGTAATTGCAGCAAAAGGTGGTTCTACAAAGTATTGACTCAGGGGGCTGAATAATTACGCACACCCCACTATTCAGTTATTAATTTGTAAAAAATTTTTGTAATCATGTATGATTTTTGTTCCACTTCTCACGTGTACACCACTTTGTATTGGTCTTTCATGTGGAATTCCAATAAAATTGATTCATGTTTGTGGCTGTAATGTGACAAAATGTGGAAAAGTTCAAGGGGGCCGAATACTTTTGCAAGCCACTGTATATAGTATAAAAACAAGTTTAAGTTAAATTTCAGTATTAAGTCCTAATAAAGGTTGTGTGGTTTGGAGTTTATGGACAGACCTTCAGCTCAGTATGGATTCGGTTATATACAGCCTTGAACCTCTTCTTCCTGTATGTGCTCCGATAAGCTCCTCCTATCAAATATTCAATCACCATGCCAATATCGATCAGAGAGATCTTATATTTCCCAGGGAGACGACACTGGAGATGACACAAAAAAAGGCAAAATTTTTGTTTTTGTTTTATACCAACTGGCAAAAAAATCATTTAATATTTGTAATTAATTTAATAGTACATTATTTTATTTAAATTATCTACTGTATAAGCAAAGTAAAATGCCTTTCAACTTAGTTCCACATGCTAAAGTCATACTTAAAGTATGGACAGTATATATAATATGTTTTATTTACATAACTAGTACCTTTTTGACATCCTCAATGATATGCCGTAAGAAGTGATCCGAGGAGCCTTGGTGCTGCTGTAAAGGCAAGAATGAACTTCTATAGTATAGCATAGCATAGTACAGTACAGTATAGTATAGTACAGTATAGCTCAGTATAGTATGGTAAAAAATTTATTGTGCCTGGTAGCAAAATTAATACAATAATTATTTCTGAACTGTAGAATGGTAATTAGCACCTGCACTGAAAAAAATTAATTTGGCTACCTGTTACATGTACTAAAATGAGATATGTGTTTTGTACATAATCATTTCATGTTTCCAAGATTAACATGAATAAATTATGTTGTACTTGCATGAAATTCAACAACTTAACATGTACTAGATTCAATCATGTTGAGAGAAACCAAAGAGATCTAACAAAATAGCAAAATAGCAAAACCGGAAATATCGCGAGAAGACATCGCGTGAAGAGAACAGTTTGTTGAGAAGACAAGCGTTTGGCGATCGTGTGGAAAAGGTAAGCAGGAATTAATTCCCATTTTTCTAAATAGAAGCGAAATACTGAACATAAATGTCACCTGTTGTTTAGCGACGTTTAAGTCATGTTATTTTAGTTTAAGCTATTTCTTGTATTTTTAATCACACTTAAAATACTGACGGTTATATGCGCGTGCTTAATCTGCAGTTCGGTTCTGGTTTCGGTCTGTTCTCGAGTTAAGTATCATAAATTTTTATTGAATACCTATCTCTGTATTTTTTCACAGCAGTTTGTGACTGAAAGTGTGTCTGCATCTGACTTCAGGAGTTTCCTGACCAACCGGATCTAACGGTCATATTTAAAAGTCATAACGTACAGTTAAAGTACAAAACGTTTCTGTTGGTGTTTAATTAATTTTTTTCTATGATTAATACTTATTTGCGGTGTTTTATGTTTTGTACTTCTTTTCAAATTGAGACCTCATTTGTAAGTTGCTGCTGGTGTAAAACAGGGTTTTTATTAAATATTAAATATAAAATAAAAACCTCTGTTTTATCCCGTTTGTCTTATGCTTCCTTCCTTCACAGAATTTTTTTTAATTAAAATTACATTAAACATTTGACTCATGTAAGCACTAAGAAATTGTTAGACTTTTCAATTATAATGGAGTATCAGACATAATTCAATTACATTACAATTGCACAATCAATTGCTATTACAGTAAATGATAAAGATTATGTTAAGTCAACATGATTCTTTCACACAAGTTTAACATGAATGAAATACTTTGGTTTAGCAGGCAAAATTTGTGTCATTTGGCCACATTTTGATCATGTGGGACCAATGTACACATTAAAATCAAGTAAATTCAAAGGATTTTTTTTTTCAGTGTGTAGGGATTGACATGATATGTCTACACCTGTGTCTACAGTATATTTCCAGGCTAATGAACTGCCATATTTGAGTAGTGTCTGAAAATGTGCTTTGTCAGCTGGCATTTACTGCTCTAAACTAGTTTGGGATTGTTGCAGTACCAAATGATTCAACAAAGCACAGCACTGGTCACAGCAGAATTCTCTACTGTGTAGTGCCCAGATTTAATTTTCACATTTGATGCAACTACTGAATGAACTTGTGGGCTGGTTTACAAGTCAATAAAACCCCAATTAAATATTTAAAAGCAATTGAACTGTACAGAAGGTGTTACCATGTTATAAAGTTCCTCCAGACGAGACACTGTCAGGAAGTGCTTCATGGTCACACCGTTCTCGATGAGCAGCTTCACAAAACCGACACGGTCCATCAGCAAAGCATTCAGCATGGCGTGCTCCAGGGCCCCCACCTTCAACACACCGTCATAACACTGCATTAGTACAACCCTTTTTCACATCATTCTACTACATTATATCCCACATATCATACTGCACCTTCCAGTGGTGTCCATACACCAGTACATGTTGCTGAGCAATGTCAGCTCTGTCCCAGGCCAGTGTGATGTTTAGTTTCTCTGCTGGTGCCCCTGATTGCAGAATGCACCATGGGAGATTAAAGCAGATAAACTAAACATAGTTTGGCAAAAGAGTTTTTAACGTGTTTCCCACACCTCTTAGTGAAGCTGTCAAAATCGCCACATCTGCTTCCAAATGGTCCTCTGATTCCGAGTCGAAAATGGTGATCTGAAAAAAAGAGGGTAATTTGTTTGTTAGTTTCCCGAGATGATAATCAAAGAAAATATTATATGTAGATGTCTGTTATGAAGCTTAAAAAGAAATGATTCAAGAATAAAAGGTAGTTCTGCTCAGTCATAGTTCATCACTGCACCAACAAAACTGCACACAAAACAAGACTAGACAAATCCTGCCTCGTGCTTCTTAAAGGTTCACAATTATTTTTACATCCTCTCTAACATATTTGAACTCTGTAAAGAAATTAATGGTTAAATAAATAAATAATGGGGTGAGTAGATCCATTTCCTAGTTACTCACCACATCTCTGTGATCCATACAATGTTTAAGCACGGTGAAGAGCTGATGCGCCTTCATTCTAGCAACACCAAATAAATTCTCAATACGCTTCAGGAAATCCTCCTTTATATTCACATCCAGCTCCCTATGTGACACCAACAAAGCATTACCTTTTCAAGGAAAGTGAATGGTTAATGCTCCACATTGCTCTCTTTACACTGTTTAGGTACTGTAGGTTCAAATAATTGGAAATAGGCTCAGTTTTTTAACGATTTCAATGATTTATTTACCCATTTATTTATCTATTTGCAGTGGTTAAAGAATAGAAAGAATCAGCCCCTATAAAATAATCACAATTTGTTGCTTTGCAGCCTGAAATGAAGACAGATATTTTTTTTTTGTTTTATCCAGCTGTATTTACTCAGTGCAACATCCAAGTGAAAGATATAACACCAACATATCAGAAAAAAAATGAAAAGCAAAGAAAAAACAGAATCACTGATTTGAAAAAGGATCACCCCTCTCCTAAAAATGACTTGTAAAGTCAATCAGGTGAAGCTAATCACCTTTTCAATGGCACACAAAGCTTTGCACATATTTGATGGTGACTGTCATTTCACAGATTTCAATAGGGTTTAAGTCTGGGCTCTGACTAGGCCATGCAAGGACATTCACCTTTTGCTCCTTCAACTACAGTGTGGTCAGATTTGGTGTGTGCTTTGGGTTATTGTCATGTTAAACCTTCTTCCTATTAACAACTTTCTGGCAGCAGAGAGCAGCAGATTTTACATAAGAATATGACAGTATTTGCCCCATCCATTTTCCTTCTGTCCTTAGAAGTGCTCCAGTCCCTGTAGGTACTGTATATTTTATATAGATGGTAAGCTGTATTAGATTTCCGCCAAACATATCATTTAATGTTGCGGCCATATAATTTAATTTTAATCTCATATGACCACCTGCGTATTTACAAAGCTCAGTTGTGGCTTCATATAGCTTTTTTAAAAACCATAAACCACCATAAAAACCACATTTGGGGAAAAAATTTAACATTGTTGTCACATGCACAAAATGAGCAGTCTTTGTCATAAATATCTGCAACTGCTTCAGAGTTGCTGTTGGCCTCTTGGAAGCCTCTGACCAGTTTCCTCCTGGCTCTTTCATCCAGTTTGGAGTGATGTCCTGATCCACGAGGGTCTGTGTTGTATCAAATACCTTCCAGTTCTTCATAATAAAGGGATCCACTGTACTTCTAAGCAGTGAGGTTTCTTTTGTATGCAGCCTCCGACTTGTGCCTTGTGACTTCATCAGGAGATATTTTGAAAGTGCCTTGCCACCCATAGTTGATTGACAGAAATGCTTTAGCCTTTCATGCTGAGCTAATAACTTACTAACTAATTAATTGTGATAATTTTCTTAATTCTGTTTGTTCTTTTTTTTAACATGCTGGAGTTGTATCTCTCAATGGGATGGTAAAATTTAGACTCATTTGTCCAGCATTACATCACAGTTGCTTCAACTGTTTGTGTGGTTCATCAAAGTATTCCTGAACAATTATGCATTGCGGGGGCAGGGATAGCTCAGTAGTTAAGGCATTGGCTTAATTGGACTACTGTTTCAAAGGTCCCAGGTTCAAACCCCACCACCACAAGGTTTCCCCTGTTGGCCCTTGAGCAAGGCCCCGGACCCTCAACTGCTCAGATGTATAATGATATAAAAGGGTTAGTTGCTCCAGACTCCCCTCAGGGAATACAGTGTTTATGTACAGATTTTACAGTTCATCTGCGCAGGCAACCTTCTTCCACCGTTCCATGTTCTGATGTTAATGTGGCCATTGGAGCCACTATCAGTAGTGGACAGAGGTCAGGGTAGGAAGCAAATTGTAATAGCTTTCTATCAGAACCAGCATTAAGCATTTCAACAATTTGTTTTAAAGTAGCTCTACTGTGAAATCAAACTATACAGCCTGCTTTTGATCCCTATTTGCGTCAGTGAGCCATGGGTGCCCATGACCCTGTTGTTCCTCTTGTACCACTTTTGGTAGATACTAACCACTGCATACTATACTAGAGATTGCTCTGCCCCAGCCGTCTAGCCACCACAATGTGACCCTTGTCTAAGCCACTCAGATCCTTTCACTTTTTATTACATGCTTCTAAATTTTTCCTGCTCATAAACAGCCAAATTTGAGAATAGACTGTTCACCTGCTGCCTAATATATCTTACACATTGACAGGTTTAATTGCAAAAAGAAAAGCAATTTCCTTCAATTCACGTGTCAGTGGTATTAATGTCATGGCTGATCTTTGTAAATGCAAGGATTTCCATAAATGCAGTTAATCCAAAATACAAACCAATAAAGATTTTCTCCCATACATGTGCAGACTCCTTTATTTCTGAATAGCATATCAGACTGGCTATTTTGTATTAATATGCTTTTATATATGATCAGGACTGCAGAACATGCCAGCATTAGCGCTGTATCCCTCAGTTAGAATATGCTCTACTGTATATATGATTTAAAGAGTAGATTTTTTGCCCCACCTGTCTGCTGCAGTCTGTTTGTGGATGAGTGATAGCAGGTCTGCAGCACGGCCCGTACCCTCAAACACAATGACGGGCACAGGAGGAGACCTGCTGACATAATCTAGCACTATGGAGAGCACTGCCGGACCCCCCTCAACCACCACACACACCAGGGGAACTCTCTGACCCAGTCCTAAAAAAAAAATTATCATATGCAAAATAACTTTCTTTTTTTTTTTTTGCTCATGGGTAAGGGTAAGGTGTGCAGCCTCCGGTTCATGCACACACACTTACTTGGATGGATCCTCTGTCGTTGGATATGTCTCTCCAGCTTTCTCCTCAGCTCCTGCTGGCCTCCAGCTTTACCCAGAGTTCCATCATCCACCAACAGGAAGTGCGAGTGCATGCCATTAAGACTGGAGCGCTTACTGAGTGGATTCCCCAAAGTCTGGTAGTGCCTCAGGACCTGGTGTGTCACAAGGGTGGATGTATACACAGACTTGTGATTCTATTGACTTATTGAATACTAGATGTGCCTGCAACTTCGTTCATATGGAATTTCATTGCACACTAACGCACTTAAAAAATTTACAACACCATCTGTTGAATTTTGGAACTAAATATTTTGTGCGTTACCGTGAAGTTTGCAGAATTAAGGTGTAAGATTGTGTTTATTAGAACACAATAAGTGTTTAAGTTTATAAGTAGATTTCAATTTCACACTCATAAGTGCATATTTAAAAAGTTTATCAATTATGTTTTATTGGAAAAAACAGTACTGTATCATGAGGTGCACTTCACGATGGTTACACACAACCACATGACTGACCTTTTATTCCACATTACATTTCTAAAGTTCTGACTGTCAAACCGACTTTCAGTTATTATCATTACCCATTATTATTGTTATGATGTAATCAAGAGATAAAAAAATTATAATAAAAGCTCACGTCTCGTCCTATGAGGTCTGTGTGGTTCTCGATAAGCCCCCATGGCGTGATGCCAATCACAGTCCTCTTCCTGCGTTCATGTGTACCATAGAGTTTCACAGCATCTCCAACATACATTGATACCCCTAAGTAATGGAAAGACAAAATTTACTCAATTACATAAACAAATAAATGAAAGTAAGAAAAACAAACAAGCACACACAGACAAACCTGTATTAAAACCATCAGTGAAAATCCAGGCTCCCGCAGTCTCAGCAGCCCTGATGAGACCCTTGCTGAATGCCTGGCCTACTCTCGGGGGTATGGAAAAGTTGTCCGTTCCTCCATGTACTGATATGAGTAGCTTGGGCTGAGCCATGTTCCACTCTCGCAGCATTAAATGGCGAATTTCCTCAGGTTTAGCGTCGCAAGACAGACGCACATACTGTGGGAAAAAACAACCCAGAAGTAAGTCACAGATTTTGTGTTTCAAGCGATCACACTAGCAAACAACGAACCTTAGCACGGCAAGAACACTTGTTGCTGCGCTGGAAGTCGATAGAGCCGAATGCATCGGTGGGGCTGGTTTTGGTGTGTTGAACAACACACCACGCCTCTTCTTCTCCAGACGGAGGAAGCCAAGAACTGGAGTCAAGCTCTGAATGCTCACCGATTAGCCTCCCACAGCAGCACCTGGGAGTACAACAGATGCAAATCTGCACATAAACACTTACAGTTTTTACCCTACCATAAAGATGTCATCTGTTACATATAAATAAAAACAATTATGAAACCACGTGCTTGCAAATAAAATTACCAAACTGTACTGTAGAAATGAGGATTGGAAAAAAAATCATAAATACAAACCTGACTAGATTTTGGCAAACATGACAAACCGGGAAACACCTGAAGAAAATACAGGAAAGCCTTCAATTAAAGTGGAAAACTATTTCAATAGACTTTAATGGCACTGTCAAATAAAACACACGAACAAGAAAAATATAGCACCTGTGGTGGTCCCTTGATGCTGGTAAAAACTTCACACACTCCCTTTTGTAAAAGGTTGTCTGGATCCACGACTTTTTAGACTAGAGTAAGAAAACAGGTTAATAAAGATGATTTACATGGGAATGTTATGTTTGTCACTTTATATGCTATCCGGGTAAAAGTATGTGGACACATGGCCAATCACACCCAAACAGTATGTAAGCTGGGGTAGTGTTTAAGGCACTGACCTACTGATCGGAAGGTCCCAGGTTCAAACGCCAGCACCAACAAGTTGTAACTGTTGGGCACTTGAGCAAGGCCCCTTAACCCTCATCTGCTCAGATGTATAATGAGATAAAATGTAAGGCGCTCTGGATAAGGGCATCTGCCAATGCTATAAATGTATATGTGGTTGCTGGACATCATATACTGTTATAATAAACTTTTATAAGCAGGCTATGCAAGTTATTTCATCCAGATTTAGCAAACTGTGGTTTCATGGAGCTCGCTTCATGAAACCACATGCTGGTGATTTGTGAAAAAACTCATTTCAGCTCAAGGTTTTAGCTCACAGAATGTCCTGTCCTGTCTATAAGACTTCATTAATGCTCAGAGTCAGCATCTACAGAAAGACCTAACGCTTCATAAGGATGTTCTGGCGCTTCAGAATCCACGTTGGCACAGAATCAGCACTAAAGACAGCAGCCACAAAGGCTCTCTGGACAGCAATGTCAACAAATGTGCCCATCACATGCATCAGCATTACAATAATTACACTAGGCCATATAAGTTGATGGTATTCAGTGGATTCTGTTAGTTGAGGTTAGATGTGAAGTTCTGTTTCTCCTACTTTGCTATGCCTAATTGATGCTTGATGCTATGACTGCTTGACATATCCAAGGAAGCTTGGTGGTGTCTTGACAGACGTCCCCACATTTGTTTGTCAATCAAGAAACACTATAGAAATTGGAAATAAACTGACTCTTTGAAAGTTCAGTATAAGATCTGTGGAACCATCTAAATATAGTTTGAATATAGTCTGACACATAAACAAACATATATTGTTCTGCTATCGTGAACCTGTGGCTGCTCTGGACACTTTGGCTTATTTTCAAGAGACTGGTTTGAGCAAAACCTTGAAATGCAGCCAACCACTTATCATTCTCTGCTTTTCTCAAAAACTCCTTTACAACTGGCCTCAGAGGATAATCAGGTTCTTGTGCTCTCAACCAATGTTCTGTCAGATGGCAGTTTCCAGAATGTAGCTGAAAATTTAGTTTCAATCTTCAAGGTTATCCCACATCACTCTGGCCTGCAGCTTGATTAAAATATTATTTCTAACCAAAAAAATTATCAAGAAACAAACAGAACTGAGAGAAACTGTACCACATTCTATTTGAGCCTCAAGTACACCGATTACCCATAACAGTAACACCATAAAACATTAACACATTAACATTAATTGTCAATTATATACCAGTAAATTGATGATAAGATCATGGGCAGCCAAGGCTCACCATGCCCATGGGGACCAAAACCCAGCCTGTCTGGTCTGATTCAACAGATAAGTTAATGTAACACAAATCGCAGGAAAAGTAAATGATAAAAAAAATTATAAAACCAGAACACCCAGTAAACAACAGCCTACTACATACAGGGCCCAGTGGGCAAAGAGCCCAAGACTGTCAACCCAGCCCTCAAATTGCCCAGATCCCAATCCTACTGAGAATGCCTGCGATGTGCCAAACAAGTCCAAACCATGGAGTAAAGAAATGTGCATCCATACAGAATCCAACAGGCCCTGGTCCAATACCCCATAGTACCAATGTCGAAAAATTAAAGAACAAAGCTCAAAAGTGCTCTGACATGAAAAAGGGCATATACAGTACGTACATATACATATAGTGGTATAATGTGTTAAGTCTTTCTTTAAGTACAATTATACAACAATTTCTCATACACTGACTGATCAGTCATGTTTTTGTTTATAGTTTTCTGCTGCTCACATGATACTATTTCCCCTCCATTTGGATAATACATGCCTCCCTCAATGCACATCATAGTCCCTTCCGGAATATTTGGAATATTACACAATTACGTCTTGAGAGGTTAACTCTATGAGCAAGACTGAAACTAAAAACAACAGCTAGCTATTTATGTAGTTAGCTAAATTTTGTATGAGAAACGGTGTCTGGAGACAGCCCTTACATCAGTACATGAAAAAGCTGACTACCAATGGATGACCCATTATACCATATTGTGTGTGCGGAATGTTGCAGTATTATCGTCAGAAATCACTTATCGTTCTGTGCTTTTCCCAAAAACTCTAACTCCGAGAAATAAAAGCAGTAAATTATTGGTGTAAAGTTAACACCAGTGTTCTTAAACATTTAAAGCCCAGCCTGATGGATGAGAACAGGGTCAGGGGGTAAAAACAGGCTGGATTTTAATGTCCAAAAAAAATCTATTCTCAATTTACATTCAGTATTTGATTAAAAAACAAACATCACAATTACAGGTTCAAATGATAGCTACTAATGTGAGAGATAAAGTGATAATGCTATTAGTGGTTGCATTAGTAGTAGTGACGGTGACTATTCATCGTCATCTAGTTGTGGTTGATGTCATAGTAGGAGTGTTGGTGGTGGCAATAGTAGTAACAGTGCTAGTAGTAATAGAGGAAAGGGTGTACGGAATATTACTAACAGTATTAGGAGCAGAGGAGGAGAAGAAAACCATAAATCATGTCATTCTATCATCAAAATCTTAAATAGCAGAAGTGATCTTTTAAGCTAAACAAGCATTAAGTGTGACTTTTAAAGCTCCAAAGCATCCAAATCATTTTCTCACCTCCACCTTGACACTATATGTCTGCGTGTGCTCTGACATCTCTCCTCACTCGCACGACCTCGGCCCCCGTGCTCTGAGTTCCCACACGAGCTCGCACTGAGGACAGCAGGAAAGACAATGGGCGTGGCTGTGAAGCTCTGAAGGAACTGGAGACTCTGTAGCAGTGTGCTGAGGTGATCCCAAGCTGTGCTTTATGTCTAATACCAAAACACAGTCATCAAAATCACTTCCCCCTCATAGGACGTCTGCAGCATTTAAATATGTTTCTAACCTGAACTTGACTTGGTGTTAAAGGACAAGTGGTGGAAAGGTAAAGAGCAGTGGTAAAGCGTGCCTGTATATACAGTGGTGTGAAAAACTATTTGCCCCCTTCCAGATTTCTTATTCTTTTGCATATTTGTCACACTTAAATGTTTCTGCTCATCAAAAAACGTTAACTATTAGTCAAAGAGAACATAACTGAACACAAAATGCAGTTTTAAAATGAAGGTTTACGTTATTAAGGGAGAAAAAATACTCCAAATCTACATGGCCCTGTGTGAAAAAGTGATTGCCCCCCTTGTTAAAAAATAACTTAACTGTGGTTTATCACACCCGAGTTCAATTTCTGTAGTCACCCCCAGGCCTGATTACTGCCACACCTGTTTCAATCAAGAAATCACTTAAATAGGAGCTACCTGACACAGAGAAGTAGACCAAAAGCACCTCAAAAGCTAGACATCATGCCAAGATCCAAAGAAATTCAGGAACAAATGAGAACAAAAGTAATTGAGATCTATCAGTCTGGTTAAGGTTATAAAGCCATTTCTAAAGCTTTGGGACTCCAGCGAACCACAGTGAGAGCCATTATCCACAAATGGCAAAAACATGGAACAGTGGTGAACCTTCCCAGGAGTGGCCGGCCGACCAAAATTACCCCAAGAGCGCAGAGACAACTCATCCAAGAGGCCACAAAAGACCCCAGGACAACATCTAAAGAACTGCAGGCCTCACTTGCCTCAATTAAGGTCAGCGTTCACGACTCCACCATAAGAAAGAGACTGGGCAAAAACGGCCTGCATGGCAGATTTCCAAGGCGCAAACCACTTTTAAGCAAAAAGAACATTAAGGCTCGTCTCAATTTTGCTAAAAAAACATCTCAATGATTGCCAAGACTTTTAGGAAAATTCCTTGTGGACCAACGAGACAAAAGTTTAACTTTTTGGAAGGTGCGTGTCCCGTTACATCTGGCGTAAAAGTAACACAGCATTTCAGAAAAAGAACATCATACCAATAGTAAAATATGGTGGTGGTAGTGTGATGGTCTGGGGTTGTTTTGCTGCTTCAGGACCTGGAAGGCTTGCTGTGATAGATGGAACCATGAATTCTACTGTCTACCAAAAAATCCTGAAGGAGAATGTCCGGCCATCTGTTCGTCAAATCAAGCTGAAGCGATCTTGGGTGCTGCAGCAGGACAATGACCCAAAACACACCAGCAAATCCACCTCTGAATGGCTGAAGAAAAACAAAATGAAGACTTTGGAGTGGCCTAGTCAAAGTCCTGACCTGAATCCTACTGAGATGTTGTGGCATGACCTTAAAAAGGCGGTTCATGCTAGAAAACCCTAAAATAAAGCTGAATTACAACAATTCTGCAAAGATGAGTGGGCCAAAATTCCTCCAGAGCGCTGTAAAAGACTCGTTGCAAGTTATCGCAAACACTTGATTGCAGTTATTGCTGCTAAGGGTGGCCCAACCAGTTATTAGGTTCAGGGGGCAATTACTTTTTCACACAGGGCCATGTAGGTTTGGATTTTTTTCTCCCTAAATAATAAAACCCCTCATTTAAAAACTGCATTTTGTGTTTACTTGTGTTATCCTTGACTAATAGTTAAATGTGTTTGATGATCAGAAAAATTTTATGTGACAAACATGCAAAAGAATAAAAAATCAGGAGGGGGCCAAATAGTTTTTCACACCACTGTATATATATATATATATATACATATATATATATATATATATATATATATATAGTATACTTTATCACAAGTAACATAACTCACATCTTCTTAATGAGCACCATCCATGTGCATGAAATTTGTCATGTGATTCAGTCCAGTTGAAATGTTTTGGTATTAAAAGTAGGGGAAACATTCAGATTGTGGTGTTTTTATTCACACTGTCATGTCCCACTTACACAATGCTAGCAGAGAAAGTGGTTATCAGAATACTTCAACTTTGTCCTTAATCTTATTTCTAGGCTGTGAAACTGATTCCAAACATCTGGCATTAATGGCAATTGAACTTGGTTTGAAAGGCCAAGAGAGACATCGCCAAGACATCACAGACTAATTCAATGGCATGGATTTAAGAAAACGTATGTTTGAGTCCTGCCACTGCCTGGGTTCCATTGTTGGGCTCTTGGGCAAGACCCTTAATTCTTGCCCATATGTATGTGCCCATACATAATACCCATCCACTAAAATGCAGAGTAAACTCAGTGCCAGTCCCAAGCTTGGAGAATAGTGCAGCACAATTAATTGCCTAATACTTGAAATTGCAATATGGATCTGTATGCTTCATTAACTGCAAAAGGCTGCAATTTATTAAAGGTAATTTGAGTACAAGTTTAAGAATAATTAAATTTTCTTTTTTTTTTTTAAACATTAGAGGTGATAACAAATATTATTTTGACGGGATAATCTGTGCTATTATTTGCTGTTAGCCTGTAATAAATACATTTAAATACAAAACAGCTAGTTTTATAGTTACATATCACAACATGAGCTTTTGGTCAGCCCTAATAGGGAAATGTGTAGATTGTGGCAGAAAGGATGTAAAACCTATGCCAATAATCAAATGATATTAAAAGATTCCAGGAAATGGGGCAAAAGCACTAGGAAAAAACAGGGATTTGAAATATTTTTAAAAAACACCACAATACATACATGAACAATGGGTCCTTCCTGGACAATTGGTGTGGTACCAGGATTAAATCCAGAGCCGTAAACATTCATTCATTCATTCATCTTCTATAGCGCTCGTCCTGTGTACAGGGTCACGGCGGCCTGGAGTCTATCCCAGGAGACTGAGGGCGGGGTTACATCCTCAACAGGGTTATGTTGTCACAGATAAACATTACGTAAAATTTGGCAACTGCAATTAATCTGAACTGCATGTCTCTGGACACTGGACATGCGAGGCCTCAGTGCTACCTACTACGCCACTCAGTCATTATTCATGTTAGTTTACGCATCCACTTAGGAATATATTTTGCATCTTCTTTTTGCAATTTCCTTATTAAAATATATTCCGACGTATATTACACCATCTAGAGCCACCAGCTCTTTAGTATATGATATAGTATTACATGTAATAGTACACAGTATATTCTACACACTTAATGACTCAGGACCAGCTTCATTATTCGTATATCATTTTGGTCAGGTGTTAAAACTCTATATTATACCAAACATCAACACACTGAAGAGTAAACACTCTCACACAATAATAATGTTTTTTTTTTTATCTTAACACACTATGGTGTTTGAAGGAAATTGTATTGATCCTCTATAGCGTCCATGTAGAAACTTTTCAGAACAATACACAGAGCAACAAAGGACCGTTTCACACTGCCGTTTTTCTAATTCACTTTTTACAGAGTACCAGTACATATATTTGTAAAGACTTTTTTTAACACATGCTACATTTTACTGCGTTGTAATGACCCAAAAGGTCACAAGACAATAGAGATTACATGTAATACTTCTCTCCCTGCGTTAAACATCTCACCACTGAAATTTCGCTTTCATTTACAGTAACAATCAGCTCACTGGATCAGTATGTTAGAGAGCACAGTTCATTGCTAAACTGCAGAAATTACCACCCACAATTATGATTGTAAATTACTTCAATCCTTTAACTACTATGAGACTCAATGCACACAAATCTAGCATGAAAACTAAAAAAAGTGGACAAGCAAAGATAGAAAAACACAGCTTACCATATTAGACACAGTTTGCTAAGAAGGTAGGATGGTCTCCATGCCTGGTTTATCACCAGCTGTGACTCATAAATAGAAAAGAAAAAAAAAGGAAAGAAAAAAAACCCAGAAAATCTTACACTTTGTTTTCCTCCTTCACTCAGAGCAAAGGTCTTTGGAGGTTGACCCGACACAGTGACAGTCTCAAGGTTCTTTTATTTCATTTCGAAAGTGCCGCCTACTGTAATAAACAGCTGCTTAATGCTGCAAAGAGATTATATGTATAATTTGTTGTAATTATTTGGAAATCATTAAACGTATTCAGATCCATATCAAGGGACATTCTGATTTGTGCCCCAGTCGTGCACAGCTTGTAAAATGTGCCATTTAAGACACAATGAACTTATACTGCATTGCTTTTTCTCAATATCAAACCCTCATCATCACTATGATGGCAGAGTTCTAGAGGGTGGTTAATTGGACTTAAGGCATAAGATTGAGCACATAAGTAAAAACAACTTACAAATAAAGTTCACATGTTAATAAGCAAAAAAGGAAGTAAAAAAAAACCACACAAGCTCAGTATGGTCAGTCTTTTGAATATGAAAAGTTTTATTTTAAAAAATTGTCTCCCTAGTACAAAATATTTCCTTTATGCTAGTTTTAAACTCATCACATTGTAAAAGCAACTTTGTTCAGAGCACTTTAAAAAAATTTAAATTGGGGGCAGAAAAAAAAACTTAAACAACCTTTCATGGTAACAGATCTTGTAAAGTAACAGATCTTGTAAAGCAGATTTTATTAACATAGTTCACATCACATAGGGATAAGCACTGGATCCACCATGACCCTGACAAGGACAACTGCTAAATGAATTACAGAATTTTAATGTATGGATGCCCAAGTGCAGCTCTCCAGCTAATAAACATGGAATTACAGAGTTGAATTCAGATGCATTATGAACAAAATGAGAAAACTAAATACATCAGAACATTGTCACTTTGACAAACAGTTTAGCATTTTAACTCTAACTCTAATCACTAACCATGAACTTAAGCATTTTAAAGTCTTAGTAACAGTCTAGAAATATACAATTTCTAAAAAGCAATGGAGGGGGGGGGGGGAACAAAACAAAAAAAACAGTACAACATAAAGAGGCCTGAACGCATAACTGTCATGTGGTACTGGTATTCCCTCCAGTTCTTTTTTTCCTTTACAGGGCAATTCCAGACGCTCTTGCTTTTTTCGAATCTTAATACAGTACTTCCAAGCTGATGTTGCAGCACAGAGTTTATAACGCATTGTGGAGTGATGCGTCACGTCTCCATTTCCTCTGTGGTGTCTCTGACAGAACTGTCCTCATCGAGCACTAATGTGGACGGGCTGTCCAGGAGCGAAAGATCTAATGCAGGCAGAGGAGTTCTCCAGAACTGGAAGGAGTTAAACGCAGAAAGCTCATCCCCATTGTCGTCAAAACGAGTCACCTGTAACAGGACAGGCAGAAAGTAATTACTTCTTAATGAAATTTGAAACCTACTTTATTTCTACTTTATTTAAACATGCTGTTTAATACTAGATTCTGATTGGAGGACAAATAAAAGACTTATATCATCGTTTTTATGGTAGCGGGTCATTCATAGAGACTTGGAAGGCAAAAGCTCAATATAATTTAAACCTAACAGACAAACTTTCTGAAAGATTGTCAGTATTTATAGTGATATTTATGAATCATTTAACATTAATGAGAAGAGTATCTAGGCTAAGTTTAAAGCAATTTTCCAATATAGTAAAGTCTTCTTGACAGTTGTTCACGTGCTGCATTTTTATTCTCTTCAAGAGACAGAAATGAGAGTCTGGTGATGGAATGAGTGTTTACAGCTGTTATATCTAATGGGTTTAAAATTTACAGTTAAGGGGGCATTAGTCAGTTTTTACTACAATATATAAGTTTGACGTTAACTCACTTTTAATGCAACAAAAGTTTAAAAAGCCACGATCACAGAACTAGCCTAACAATGTGTAACTTCCCTTCACACTTGAAGCCATGCTGCATACCACTCTTATAAACACTGTTGAGTAGGAAGCACAAACACTTTTTCAATCACAATTAAACTTTCAGTGAATCTTAAATAAACGTATCAGCTTACTTAAGTCATATTTTATCTCAGTGCGATAAGATCCAAATATGCATCATATACAATCAGTACTTATAGATATGTATGATAATGAGATATTTCTGCTTAAATCTTAAAATCTTTACATTTATTTCCAGACATAATTTGCTTTATAAAATGTAAGGAACCAAATGAAAAATAAAATAAAATTAAAAAGCCAATTCAAAGCTATACTGCACAAGCAAGAGCGAGAGAAATATTCTGAAGATGCCACACTGAATTTTTCCCATGTCAAGAAGTTCATACAAGGTGATTCTTGTAAAACTGGTATCATTTCTTTTTCTATTCATCTTAATCTGATGACCTTTTCTATTTTTAATTGAAATTAATAATCCTGAAAAGCATCATTTTACATATCCTCCAATTATGTCACAAATGAAACTAAAACATAGGAATTTTATTTATGAATTTGGCGAAAAACAAAGTGAAATGTTCTAGAATGTTCCACATTTCTGGAAGTAGTCATCAGTGTCAGTGCTTTGTAATGGTCTGACCGCCACGAGAAAATCTTCAGGTCTGTTTTGCTTTTGTTGTCTTATGCAATTTATGTTCCTGTTAAATTTAAAACAAATAAGACTCTCAATTTCACAGTTAAACGATCAACTTTACTGCATTCCCATCAACAGGTTGATTGGTTTCCTGTTTTCACTCGTTTATCTGTCACACACAATAGTTAAAATCAAGCTGCTAGCGCCACAGTGAGGTAGAACTTGTGAACTGACACACAGACGAGTTATTAAAGCTCGTGCTGCTTTTGTGTGTAACTGACACAGTTTTAAATCATCACCTTTGGTCGCGTTTCCAGTGTTGACGCGGTCGCGCTTCCTTTGGATGCCACCTCGCACGCACCGCTCGCGCTTTGGAAGTTTCCAGAAGTGCGCGCATCCACGGTGTGCACAGCGTGTGTCGCGGTACCGTCTCCGTGAAGCGGTGCTGCCGGCGTGTCGCGGTGCTGATGTTCTTCTTGATCCTCGCAACATCTCGGTCTCTTTCTGCGCCGCTCCCCGGTTAACGTGCTGAAGAGCGCGGGCGCGGCGGCGACATTGTGCACCGCGTGCACAGCCTCCGCGTCCGCATCACACACAGAGCGACATCTCTTCTTCTGCTGCTCAGGAGAAGCATCGTGAAGTAACGAGCTTTCGGCTCTGCGCTTTGTTGTCATCTGCAGGAGATCTCTAAAAGGTTCTACAGCTCTAATTTGCTGCACTAAACTCATGAAATCCGGATAAACATAAGCAGACTGCAACTTCACATCCAACTTGCTCGTTTGGTTCTAACAAATAACACCTTGGACCCAAAACGCAGCGCCCTCCTGTGTCTGGAAGACCGAACAACAAAACACTACCCACATTAAACTTGTTTCTATTCAAACATTTCTTGTATTTATATCCATATATAGAAAATTTTAAGCTAAAAATGATCTGCTTTAATTTAATCAATGATACTAATATTTTTATATTTCAAGTAGAAGGCCCACTGATATGTCTGCCTGCAACCAAGATGATCCACTTGAATTTTTATTATTGCAACCAATTTCACAAAAAAAAGATTTGATGTGACATAGGGTAGTAGATCTGTCGCCTTGCACCTCCAGGGTCCGGGTTCGATTCCCGACCAGGCTAGATTCCGTCTGTGTGTGCATGTTCTCAACACAAATCAGAAAAAAATGAATCTAGTGGAATCTAATTTCTAATTTTTAGTGGAATAAAAGTAGATTATTAGATTTGGCACATAAATGTCAATGACATCACTTTTACTGAACATTTTGATATTGTTTATGGTTCAGGTACAAATACTGAAAAGATTAATTAAATTCCATTCTGCCAGTTTTGCTTGATGTTGTGGCAGAATCTGGCTGGACAGACATACAAGCAGAATTTTTTTTATTTTTGCTGCATTTCTACTCTTCCTCTGAGAAGTTCACATTTGTGTCAGCAACTCTACAGGTGGCATTATTATTATTAGTAGTAGTAGTTCATGCAAACTCCATGCACATAAAATCAAGGCAGGTCTTCAACCCTCAACCCAGGAAGTGCAAGGCAACAGTGCAAACCACTACGCCAGCATGCTGCTTGCTTTAAAACTGCACCATTACGTATGGAAACCTGCAGAGAAATATAATTTTATCATTTCCTAAACAGTCGAAGGATTAGAACTGTTTTTTTGTGCAAACATGGTAAGGTCAAAATGTTTCCAGGAGAAAAAAAAAAACATCTATTTTTTTTTATTATTAAAATATATTTACTTACATGACAGCAAGTCCATTGTTTCACATTTTGGAAAACAAGAGGAAATAACTTTATTGTAATACAAAACACACAACTGTACAGTAAGTTTAAAACAACTTATTTCATTAGTGCTGTGTGAACTTTTCCAATGCAGACAGCCAAAATGTGCTTAAGGCAGCAATCATCCAGTGACAGTGACCGAAATGTGAAAAATGAATAATAATAGATTTTCATGAATAACAATGAAAATATTATATATTTGGCTGTATTTTCTGTTGAGACATGGAGCAACTCTGAACACTCTACCGTCTGAATATCAGCAGAAATAATTAACAATGCAATGACATTTTGAGGTGAGACGGTTCAGGTAGGTAAACAATTAAATATATAAGAAAACAAGCAAGTGAAGACAAATGAACTAACTAGTTTGTGTTGGTCTGCTTCCATGAAAGCTTGAGTGCAGCGAGACTCGACCCACCTGCCTGTTGATATAGAACTATCTACAAGCTGAAAAGGCAGGTGTGAAGGTGTACCTTTAGTATGGATCACTAAATTTTATGCACTGGGTTCAAAAACTGGCGGATCTAGTGGTGGCTCAAAATGTCATTGATTTCTGACAAATTAATAAAACCGACTTTTTTCAAGGGGGAAAAAAAAGGAAGTTAAGCCATTTGCCAAGTGTGTATACAAATCACACAGCTAGCACCTTATTAACTGATTAGCAAATAAGGACTTCAAAACAATTTGTGTATTGCATTACTTTCCCCCCCCCCCCCGAGCATTTCTGCAGCACTACAGATCTGTCCTCTGGCTCAGTTTAGTAGCCGACATCTACACTATCTATTTTGTTTTTTAATTTGTTTGACTCGCTTCACTGCATACATTCACTTGGAAATGGACCAAGATCACTTTGTCTAGAACACTTTCAAAAAACAGCACAAGGACAAAAGTATATGAACAGCCAATCGTATGTTTTTTTTCTTAATCTCTCGAATATACCATTGCAAACTTTAAAGCACAGCATTTTCTAGTATGCCTCTGTATATTGTAGAATAAAAAAAATCCCTTCTATCACAACACTAAGATGCCCAAATCTTTTTTTGGTATGACGATGCCCCTTCACACACTCACTCAGGGGCTTCAGAGACACGGTTTGTGATGTCTCTCACACGGACATCAATCCTACTGAACAAATTTAGGAAGAACTGGAATCTCATTAATGCTCGTGAAGCTAAATCAACACAAATCGGGAAAAAAAACTGGATTTAGTGGAAGGCATGCTCGGAAGAGTGGAGGCATTAATAACTAACAAAAGTGGACGAAATCTGTAAAGAGTTGTTTTAAAAGCACGTGTGCGCGCGAGATGGTCAGGTGTGCAGAATATCTTGGTTATGATAGTTTGATTAAATCACCTTTAGTGTGTTTATAGAGCATAACTCAGTGGTCAGTTGATTGTGACATGTTCCCATAGTGCACTGCATTCAGACGCCAGTTTAACAAAAGTCTTAACACCAGTAAATTAGCTGCTTTAATGTAAAGTGTAACATTAGCTGTTGAAGGCGAGGTGGTAAATGTACGGATAATACGACTCCTGGAACGAATTCCAAACTTCAAAGCGGATTTTTAACCCTTAAGGACCTAAAACGTTGGTAACTTAGTAATAAAAAGCAGACTTGCTTGGATGATTTGATCAGTGCTATAATGTAATGTACATACTGTGTGCTGTGTACCTACTTCATGGATTTTTGACAAAAGTGCTTTAGAACACACTCGCGTCGACTTGTCTTAACTCAATTCTTGTCACATATCCAGGCTGTCAGCTTTACCCTGTTCAACAAGAAGTTAAGAGGTTGTAGATATACGTCACCCTTTTTGTTTTCCTTCATCGTTGTACACTGGCAATTATTATCCTGCTTCCTATGGCAAAGTCGACAACAGCGTATTTAAAAAGCACCCGAACACAGAGAAATGTACAAAAAGTCTCTAATCCTATTTTCCGAGCTAGTAAAACAACTAAATGTCTAAAAGCTCGAACATGTTCTCTGAGGTCATGTCGTTGTAGGTTCTGTAGGGTCTGAGTTTTTTAGCTCGCCGTCTTCACAGTTTTCGGGGTTGGAGTGTAGGACAGCGGGTTTCCGCACCACGAAAAACACACAATCGTACAAGTACTTGAGCATTGAGCGTTCATTCTCTGTGTACGTAGTGAGCACTGACTCTCTCTCCATCTAATGAGACAAAAAAATAGAACCGTAAAAATAAATAAATAAAAAAAACGTACACACAAGGGCGACCATATAACACATACATTCAGACTTATATTGTGATCATACCTCTAGCACAAAGCCACATTTGATGATGGCCTTCTTCATTTCTTCGTAGGTTAGCTCGATGGACAGTTCATTAGCCATGTTCTCGAAATGGTACAGAAGAGGACCTGTTCAAGAGCGTGTTCGATTTAGCAATTTTCAACAACTCGCGTATACTGGATTTGCCGTTTATACTGGAACTCACCCAGGTTGATCCAAATGCCACCAGGTTTCAGAATGTTCCAGATGGTCTCTATATATTCGATGACGTTGTGTGCGGTGTCGATGAAGAAGCAGGTGGCGACGCAATCCCACATGTCTAATCAAATACATTTTTCAGACTCCAATGTAAACTTTGCCGGTAAGACACATTGTGTATGGATAAATCTGATTACATATAATTAAATGTTATAAATTCAGAAATACATACTGTATGGCACGTGGTTATGTTATTAGGACAAACTAGCATGAAAGAAATCCCATTCACATACTTTAAAATCATTTCAATTTGGAGTTTAAATTTAAAAACTTAGTTTACCAGCATGAATACTTGAAGTAGAAACATGATAAAGATAATACACAGTTTCTGTGTTATGAGGTTAAGTGACGTCGCGACTCACCCGGATCCGTATAAACTTCCAGGAAATCGCCGGCAGTCATGGAGAAGTCGCAATCAGGTGGAAGATCGTTGGGGTTAACGTCTGGGAAAGTCACGGCTCTTGTCTGGTCTCCAGACATCTTGTTGTTGCTGAATTGGTGAATCCAAGGATACAACGTCAGAGTGTTCTCCTTCTCGCACCTATGAATAGCAAATAGTTCAGAGTCAGGGTGTTTTTCCAATATTCATTATTGTACTTGGTTACACTTGCATAATTTCACCTTCCAATATAGCAAAATCTGGTATGCACCTAGTTGGTTGGTTGTGAGACGCCATTAAACAAAAACGAAAAGAAGAAAACGAGGAAATCAGTCTTTGTGCTATGCCCAACATTGTTATTTCCGATATACTTCCTATTTTATCACCTATGGCTGTGTAGGTCAGAGGATGAGACTGACACGTACTACTCGCGAATGGAGATTTCAAAAGAGGCAAATGATGACACGCCCAGATCAGATTTTCATGTTTAAGAACAATTGGCTTCTGTATCTAATTCGATCCATGCCAGAGTACTGTGTTTAAGACCATCTCTTTCCAGCGGCCTCAGGCACGGTTCCAGAGCGTGAAGGTTTGTGTTCTAATTGTTAAAAAATGAATAGACTGTGGGGTCAAGTGTTCTCTGAAACGATTCTGGGGCCCTAATGTGAAAACGCCCTTAGTCACCTTTCCTAGGGGAAAAGCATCCAAATCCTTGTGTAAGTTATTGTTATAACTTACAAATCAGGTACATTAACATGAACCTGTGATTTGCCCTATAACTGAAACTCAAAATGCCCTCTAGAACACACTTATAAACACAGGAACATCTGAACTCCTCCCTTCTTCATGACAGCATCACCTCAAGACATGTTTGTACCTGTTAAGAACAAAGTTGGAGGAAAAAAGCATGAAGAAGCTCCATTCGTTGCCCTGGCAGGCGTAACCCAGGTTGGCGATTTCCCAGGCTAGACGGCCCAGACCAGCTCCAGGAACCAAGACCTTCACCTCAGAGACCTCACTGTGGAGAAATTATTTATCAGCTTGTCAATCACTTCTTCTTACATACAACGCCACATCAAAAGACAGCTACATACGTAAAAATACATGCGCCGTTGTGGGGGGGGGGGGGGGGGGGTTGTATGCGTAACACCTTTTCTTTCACAACATAGAATATAGTCATAGAATTAGTATAGCTATAAAAAATTCTCGAAAAAATAACCAGCCAAAAAATGCTTTTTAATCTAATTTGCAATATATTTCTTCAATGCACTTTTGATACAAACATGCATTGTGATCAACATAGTGATCATCAATGCAATATGCAGTTTGGTAAAATCATACGCACCACTTTTCAGGAGGAAACTGTTTCTGTATCTCCTCAATGATGGGCAAGTAGCAGGAATCTCTCTCCGCTTTGCCTACTTCGCTCCAATCCCGCACAAACTGCTTAATGGTGGACTTCAGCTTGTCCATGTCAAATGTAGAAGACGGCCCGGCTCGCCTCTTGTCTTTCTTCCAACATGAATAAAAAGAACCTAATGAATACCTAATGAACGGAAATGCAATCCTGCCTCGACCATTCCATTGAAAAGAAGGTGCATGTACAAAATATTTGCTTGTTGAAATCACTGGTAACTGAAATCGTACTTAACCCCGATTCACCTACATCCTCGTCATACTCCATGTTCTCGAACATGTGTGTGCAGTTCTGGACGATGGCCCGCAGGACCTTGTGGTTGCACTCCATGCAGCGTCGGATCTCAGCTAGCTTATCCAGGTACCCAGAGAGGAGCTGCTGATGGCGACGTGGAAGACTCAGGAACTGCCTCTCGCACCGCTTCAGCCGCTCATCGACATGGATCCTGGTTCAGAAAAAGGTATAAATAGGATACAAATATGAGGTAAATTTTTTTGGAGGAATCATTTTTCAGCTCACAATTCAATTGTGGGAAGAAAAAAAAAGCATTAGGAAAAAAAATTAGGCATTCACAATTTTTTTATATAAATTATAATAATAAAACAAAATAAATAAATAATCAATCCAGTTAGACACATTCAGTGACTATTTCAGTCTCCTCTCAAAACCCAACTGAAAATCTGTGTTTTTTTATTGAGGAGGGCCGCTCTCAGGAAATAACAATAAAGACATCTCAAGAACTTCAATGGAAATGAAACAGTTGTGCATGGAAGATTGGTCCAAGATCCCTCCACAAGTTTTTGTTCAACTATGTTAAACATTACAGAATGAGGCTGCCATAATTGCCAGGGCACGGTCTATTAACAAGTGAAAATATGCATTAATTTACATTATGTTTTAATTATACAATAGATAGTTCGAGTGAGCAATCTGATTGGACGAGAGGCATTCAACGAGTAGCGATAATGGACGCTAACAGACTATTAACTATATGCATCACTCAGTGTCCCAGTTGTGTCATAATGTTAATTACACTAAATGTCGGTCGTAGCATGGGTGAAAGTTGTTCTCTACAGTCTACAGTTAAGTTTAGCGTTTATTTGTCACACATACTGTACGGTGAAAGTCCTTAATCTCCACATATACCAGCTTTTTGTGGTAAATGTACATTTTGTTGTAAATGTAAAACCTACATTCAAACCCAGTCACAGAAGCACTGTTATCAAGAAAACACATCTGATAACGTTATATCAACTTGAACAACACTATTCTAAAGTGCCCCTATTATGCCACTTTAAAGGTTGCGAATATTGCTTAATGAGTCTCTTAAAACAGGTTTACATGTATGCATGGTCAAAAAACACTTTAGTTTGCAGTTCGAAGATTCAGTCTGTCTAAACCTCTCCTTTCCTTGAGCCCTCACTGCTGTGATTGGTCAGATGGCGCGGTGATTTATAATTGGTCTACCGCTACAGCGTGTGTCGGAAAACTAAACAACCATGACCATAACTGAACACCGGCTCTGGAGACCAGTCAATACATAGAAAAGATGGCGTCGGTTTTACCATGCAACGACCAGCTAATTTTATATTAACTGTGGCTACAAAAATTGAGAGGTCTTTTGCGTTAAAAGGCCAGTGAGCAAAAATTACAAACACAAGCAAGTAGATAAAGCAAACGTTTATTATACAAAATTATAAATGTTTATTATAAATAAACAAAAAAGGTGTACCACAAGATATAAACAATATTTACAAACTACTACAAACTAATATTTACAAACTACATATAATAAACGGTATGTGTATGTGTACGAGTGAGTGGAAAATACCCGAAGTCCGTGTTTATTGTATTGTATGTGTGTGTGTGTGTTATCCGAGTATGGTTCGGTCTCACCGGGTTTAATGAAGTCCGGGAAGCCGATGACGGGGGTGAGAAGCCCGGGGAATATGTCCAGTCAAAGATAATCCGGTTAAAAAAATCTTCGAAAGAAAATTATCCACAGCAATCTCTCCTCTTATCCAAACAAATAACGAGTGTGTGATGCGCGAAGTGCGCATGGTCTGTGCCCTTGCACTTCACGTGTGTATGTGGTGCGCATGCTCCGTGCCCTTGCACTTCGTGTGTGTGTGTGTGTGTGTGTGGTGCGCATGCTCCGTGCCCTTGCACTTCGCGTGTGTGTGTGGTGCTCTTGCTCCGTGCCCTTGCACTTCGCGAGCGCGTGCGTGCGTGGTGCGCATGCTCCGTGCCCTTACACTTCGCGTGTGTGTGTGGTGCGCATGCTCCGTGCCCTTGCACTTCGCGCGCGCGTGCGTGGTGCGCATGCTCCGTGCCCTTACACTTCGTGTGTGTGTGTGGTGCGCATGCTCCGTGCCCTTACACTTCGTGCGTGTGTGCGCGTGCGTGTGTGTGGTGCGCATGCTCCGTGCCCTTACACTTCGCGTGTGTGTGGTGCGCATGCTCCGGGCCCTTACACTTCGCGCGTGCGTGGTGCGCATGCTCCGTGCCCTTACACTTCGCGCGTGTGTGTGTGGTGCGCATGCTCCGTGCCCTTACACTTCGCGCGTGTGTGTGTGTGTGTGTGTGTGTGTGTGTGTGTGTGTGTGTGTGTGTGGTGCGCATGCTCCGTGCCCTTACACTTCGCGTGTGTGTGTGTGGTGCGCATGCTCCGTGTCTTTACACTTCGGCATTTTTTCCCTCGGGGCTTGCCGTAGGATCTATGCGAAGCGGCATGCGCCCTTCGCGAGTGTTAGAGTTCAGTTTGGTGAATGGTGGAGGATAAACAGTTAAAAAGGATTGCGTGTGCTTTTTTTTATACTACAAGGTGTTTAAGCAAACCCGGCATCACTGCTTGGTCACATTAACAAGACTGTGGTAACGTTAATTGTAAGATGGCGGGCAAGTTGTTTGTGACGTAGAACGTGGGCGGACATTATGCAAATATGTTACGGAGTGACATGGATCCGTAACAGAGAAAGATTCTAATTGCTAACGACTCGTTTAGGCGAATGTGAGCTGACTTTTTTTTAATAGACAAAAACTTCATTTATCGTGCACTGTCGGCGTCACAGATAGTGCGGATAGTTTATGTTCACATACAGCCACATTACACACTGCATGAAAGATCATATTTGAAAAAGCATAATAGGGGCTGTTTAACTACTTTAAAATCGTTCCAAATTGCCTCAGTATTGTTATATTTATGCCTAAACTAGCTTTTAACAAGCCTGAATCCCAAATCCCACACTAACCCCTAATTAAGAGCACTACTTGGTGTGTGAAACGAGGGACTGTATTCCCTACATAGCGCAATAAATTTCTATCTTCATGCTACTTGGTATTCAACCCCAGAACCCAGAGGTTAACTGATATTCCAAAGCTGAATAAGTGAAAATATAAAGAGAATCTTATTAGATTTACAGGACAGTCCACCACCTCTACGGTTAAATACAGAAACAACTCTGTTGATAATAAATGTTGTTTGTAGAACTTTTGTATAAAAGCAATATCACACTCGAGATTGTGCTGAATATCAGTATGGCTGTGATTCCTTCAACCCACTCGTGTGATATTACTTAATTCTATATTTGTTTAATCTTTTTGAAGTGTAAAAATAGTAGTAGTGGTAGTTATGTTATGTAGTTATGTAGTAACAGTATTTCCACGTTATTCGATTTTCTTACTTGATCAAAAACTAGCATGTTAAACCTAATCTGTACTAGACCACACGTTCTATTACTCATCTAGTCCACTAGGTAGGCTGCATTACTCATCAGTTTGTGGTCTCAGTAGTGCGCCTGTACAGGAGGGGGACACATTCGTTTGGGACACAGCCTGATGAACCGGCACACTGAGCAAGTCTCGGTTTCAAACCTCCATGAGCCGTTTCAAGCGTTTAAAATATCCACAAATATCCCCAACTTGTGATTACATTTAATTAAGAGATTTTTAATTAATGAATTTATTGAATATAAATACAGCAAACGTATAGGCTTGCTTTTGTTTATGTTGTTAGCAAAGTGCCTGGCAAAGATTTAAACAAAACGCCGGATAAGTTAAGGTTACCTGTAATTTTTAAACACGTTGATGATTCTCCAGAAATGTTCTCTTTCCAGTTTCGCGTCTTCCTCCAGGGAACATTTGGTTCTCCCTCGGTAGAGATAAGGGTTCTCTTGATTTTGGTCTGCAGACTCAGTCCCCATGCTGCTTTCGGCCATTGCACACAGATAAACAGAGCAGACCTGAATAATCAATAGCAGAGAGAACCGATGTGCGGCGCTGTGGGCCGTTAGCTCAGTAACACTGTACATGTACTGTATACCGTTAAGAGATTTAAATGATTACAGTGAGTCAGTGTGAATAACAGTAATGGTCAAAGATGAGAACGTATCTAAATCGCCTTTTTTAAAATTTAAATAACACTCCATTGTATAGCCGTTACCCTATAACTAGCGATAAATCGCTACTTTCAGTGACAGTGCCTTGCAAAAGTATTCATACAACCTGGAACACGTTTTGTCAAGTTACAAAAATGAAAGTATATGTATTTTACTGTATTTGATTTCTGTGAAAGACCAACACAAATTGCCACATAATTGTCCAGTGGAAATGATGAATGCTTCTAAAAATCTGAAATGTGTGGTGTGCATTTGTATTCAGCCCCCCGATAGATAGATAGATAGATAGATAGATAGATAGATAGATAGATAGATAGATAGATAGATAGATAGATAGATAGATAGAGATCTGGGTTCGATATTCCTCTTTCTGTGTGCATGGCGTTTGCATGTTCTTCCCCCAATGTTTAGTGAGTTTCCTCAAAGTACTCCAGTTTCCTCCTACAGACCAAAACATGCAGATTTGTCTAATTGGCGTTTCCAAATTGCATGTAGTGTGTGTTTGTGATGGATTGGCACTCTGTCCAGAGTGTACCTTGTTTTGTGCCCTATGTCTCCTACGATAGGCTCCAGGCCCCTGTGACCCTTAAGTGGGATAGAAGATAAGTGAGTGAGGTGCATTAAAGAGGGAAAAATGCTGTCAAATGATATGAATATACTCCTTCTATGTACACATGCATACAGTTGGGAAAGAAACTGTACACAAGTCGCAGTTTTTCTTTACTCTGATACCACTATCCAAGCCTCCAATAACGAACTCGTCTCCATATTAATGTAAACACAACTTCTGTTATATTGATCTTTCAGCATCTGACCTATGACTGCAAAATAATTACTGCCATCCATTATTACCTAAATGATGATGTTCCTTGTTGAGTCTGGTTCCTCTCAAGGTTTCTACATGTTTAAAACTCGGAGGTTTTCCTTGCCACTGCCATCTTCGCTTGCTCCTCAGGGACTATCTCATTTATACATATTTTCTCACATTACATAATTTTCTTTTGAATCTGTAAAGCTGATTTGCGATAATGGCCATTGTTAAAAACACTACTTTACAAATAAAATTGAATTGAATTATCTAAAATCCAGTGAAACCAGTTGGCTTCAAAAGTCACCTAATTAGTAAAATGAAGTCTACCTATATGTAATTTAATCTCAGGATAAATATACCCTCATAGGCTTGTTAGAGAGAGCATCAATAGACAAACAGCATCATAAAGCCCAAGGAACACACCAGACAGGTCAGGGATAAAGTTGTGAAGAAGTTTAAAGCAGGATTAGTTTAACTTAAAATATCTCAATCTTTAAACTCACTGTTTAATCTATCATTCCAAAAATGGAAAGAACACTGTATGGCACAACTGCCAAGACAAGGCCCACCTAAACTGACAGGCCGGTCAAGGAGATCATTAATCAAGAAATGCAGAAAAGAGGCACATGGTAACTCTGGAGGAGATGCAAAGATCCACAGCTCAGATGCGAGAATCTGTCTACAGGACAATTATTAGTCATGCACTCCAAAATCTGCCCTTTATGGAGGAATGGCAAAAAGAATGTCATTGTTGAAAACAAAGCCATGAGAAGTCACTTTTGCAGTTTAAAACAAGCCATGTGAGAGACACAGCAAACATATGAAAGAAGGTTCTCTAAACTTTTTGGCTTAAATGCAATGTGTGGCAGAAAACTAACACTGTGCATGGTGGTGGCAGCATCTTGTTGTGGGGATGCTTTTCTTGAGCAGTGAAGGTGGTCAAAGTTGATGGGAAGATAGATGGGGCAAATACAGGGCAATAAAAAAAAATGGGGTGGAGCTTCACCTTACAGCAGGACAATTCCGCTAAACATACAGCCAGAGCTACAATGGAACTGCAATGGATTCAAATCAAAGCATATTTACTGTATGTGTTGGACCGTCTAGTCAAAGTCCGGACCTAAATCCAATTGGGAATCTGTGGCAAGACTTGAAAATTGTTGTTCATATATGCTCTCCATCTAATCTGACTGAGCTTGTGCAATTTTGCAAAGAAGAAAGGGCAAAAATACATGTACAAGGAGTCGCCAGTGTCAGCGCTCTAAGGTGAAGCTTTTTTCAACTACAGGAAATTTAAATAATTGTTGTTTGTTTTAATTAACTAGAAGAGAGAAAAACGTGTGATGGGATGGTATAAATGATAAGTGGAGGTTAGTTGGAGTTACAGGTTGCTGCTGTGTTACTGGACATTGTCAGTGTCTACTATCCTACTATACAGTATGTAGTCAAGTGTAAGTGAGGCTTAAATGAAAACAAATCTTCAGTGCAAGAACACTGCACATGCTTGCCTTACTGATTAAAAATGGTAAATGAATTTTATTCAACATAATGCAGTAATTATTTTGTTCATTTAAAGGTAAAGATTTTGGCTTGTAGTCTGATGACAGACTAATAATCTGTCCTCTCCTCTTTTCAAAGTGCACAGGTTCTGCATAATTTTGCCTCGGTGAGTTGCCATTGTCACCTCTGATTTGCTCATCACATCATTTACTTCTACAATTCTGTAAAGGTGCTTTATGACTGTTCGCGTGGTTAAACACTATCCAAATAAAACCAGACTGAATTGAATTCAAATTTATGGCTAATAAACAAACCCCTGAAGCACTACATCTAGTTTTAAGTGGACCACTAGATGTCAGTGCTGTTTATTCTGTGTTTGCAGATCCCTACAGACACCTCACATGCAAAATATAAAATATATATATTTATTTTTTTAATTGGTCTATGAGGAAGAAGCTTGATTGTTAAACATATTGTCATGGGTGTAACATGCATACTTTATGTCTACTATTTTATTAGAATAAAAAGGGTAGAATTAATCTTAGAATTACACTCTGCTACAGGGGCAAACTATAACTCCTTATCCTTAATGATTCAAATAATCAATAGTTTTATTTGTATAGCAAGTTTAGCTGTTATAGATTGTCATAGAGTGGCAAATCAGTATGATGTTAATGAGCACGCCAAGGGTGGTATGGAAAAGAGAAGGGGGGGGGGGGGGCTTATTGAGATGACATATGTAAAAAAAACTGACAAAAACCAGACTAAAACATGCCTGACATTTGATAGTGGGATTATAAAATCATTACAGTGTACACTTAAGACTGTGTTAAAAATGTTCTCTTGTTTTTTCTCCCTATTGTCTTACAAGTCCTTATTAATGCATTTCATGATGTTTGCATATTTTGTAAGCGACTCTAGGTATTAGTATTTTTAATAAAATGTCAAAACAGCAAAATAAATGCCGTAGGTTATGCCCTCTGCTTGGGCGGATCAGGTAATTAATCTTCTTTAACTCGTGAGTCTGAAAGGAAGGTGTAAGGTCAAAGATGAAGTCTGAGGACACATTGTGAATTGACTCATCGCTTTTTGTCCCAGATCACCTCTGGGTTTCCTGTTTAAAAAAAAAAAAAAAAAAAGAACCTACATTGTTTTTGTGTAATTTACTTTCGGGAGTACAATACCAGACCAGGCTTGAGGCTGCAGCAGTAGCACTGCCTCTGAAAACTGAGCTCACACACACCACACACACACACACACACACACACACACACGCACACACACACACACACACACACATGGTTTCAGTTTACATACCAATGAGCTATACTGTAGTTAAACACTGGCATGCCTACACCTAAACCTTGACCTTCAGCAACCACTAACCAAACAAATGTTCTGCTGATTAGAAGTTGTTCCATATATTTTCTTGACAACATTTTCACCAAACATACTGTACGCATTGGCATCTATTAGTGTAGCACATTAGATGCCTGGCCTAATACTGGTTGGTTTACTGGAGGGGTTTAAAAAGTAAACTGTGTAATCAAGGATCAGTAATGATATTGAACGTGAACGTTAGAAATCCACTGTGGCAAGAAAAAAATACAATATTCCAACATCGCAATACTAGAATATTTATGCATATTTCTACATGGAATTTTAGCCGCAAAAGGCTGCTATGTGTGGCATTTACATAACTAATGTTACTTCCTGTCATATCTATCATGTTTACTTAAGAGATTAGGTTTGTTTGTGAGAGAGAGGATTGGAACATACAGTAACATTGATAAGACTTAATGAAAAATGGGTCGTTTTATTCACAGAACATCACTGCAACAATATGTTTTTAGTGCTCACTCAAACACACACACACCACACACACACACACAGCCCTATTCAGCTTTGTGTCCCGGTGAGCCAAATCATTTGTCTCCAGCCTCCTCAGCAGAGTAAACATTTTCCTTGTGCCAGAGCAATCTCCAGACCTTTCTCTCTCTATCGGTGCCTACCTCTCGCACAAACCTTTTCCTTCATCTTCAATAGGTTATCTTTTGTCCACTGCTTTATTTGAAGCATCAGCCAAATTGACCTTGTCTCCTCTGCCTCAGATTCTTTACCATCATGTCAATGTGATGCTCATACCTCGTTTTTTTTTTCTCCCTTTTCTCTGAACATATCGATAAAGAGAATACACAGTGATAGTGACAAACAAATGTTGCATAATATAATGAAATATCACACTATTTATTGCTTACGGAATCCTTGTTATCTTGTATCCATGAATAAACACGATATACAGAGCACTGGTTTCATGTTTACAGGTCAGCTTCTAAATGATATACCCTAGAGCAGGCATCACTAAATGGCAGGCCATAGTCCAAACCAAGTGACAGCTCTATTCACACCCTGATGCTTTTCTGGTAAATGAGAATAATTAATATACCAGTAATCTACCGATTCTTCCCTCAGTGTGTGTGGCTATATGCCAGAGGTGGGTAGTAATGAGTTACATTTATTACATTACATTTACTTGAGTAATTGTTTGAAAAAAAAATTACTTTTATGAGTAGTTTTAGCACCATACTTTTTACTTTTACTTGAGTAGATTTGTGAAGAAGAAACGCTACTCTTACTCCACTACACTCGGCTACAATGGACTCGTTACTTTTTTACCATTTATTCATTATTTATTTACAGTGGCTTGCAAAAGTATTCGGCCCCCTTGAACCGAATAATTACGGACACCCCACTTTTCAGTTATTTATTTGTAAAAAATGTTTGGAATCATGTATGATTTTCGTTCCACTTCTCACGTGTACACCACTTTGTATTGGTCTTTGATGTGGAATTCCAATAAAATTGATTCATGTTTGTGGCTGTAATGTGACAAAATGTGGAAAAGTTCAAGGAGGCTGAATACTTTTGCAAGCGACTATATGCAGTCGGTGGATCTACGGTGGATCTATCGCATTGACTGTTCCACCAATGGACGTAGCAACAATAATCACATGACTCTGTTGACCAATGAGCCGCAATAACAATAACCACATGTGGTCACATGACCATACACAAACCGGCAACATACAGTAGCAGTGAAAAAAATAGAATAAAATCTGGTCAGCCGTGGTAGACAGCGAATGAAAACATTATGAGGCATCTGTCTCCAATGCTACAACAGAAATGGACGAACAAACCTGGCCTCATATACAGTACAAAGCATGTTTCGCTTCCTTTCTGTCTGCCAAAACAGACACACACTTCAGCATATAATGCTATTAACATGTAATATAAACATGAATGTTGCAATGTTAGCAAACATAATTATTATAAAATAAATATTCATTCATTCATTCATTCATCTTCTATACCGCTTTATCCTATGATGAGGGTCGCGGGGGGCCTGGAGCCTATCCCAGGAGACTTCGGGCACGAGGCAGGGTACACCCTGGACAAGGTGCCAATCCATCGCAGGGCACACACACATACACTCACCCATTCACACAAAATAAATATAATATATTCATCTTCTATTCATTCATCTTCTATACCGCTTTATCCTTCTATTCAGGGTCGCGGGGGGCCTGGAGCCTATCCCAGGAGGCTTAGGGCACAAGGCGGGGTACACCCTGGACAGGGTGCCAATCCATCGCAGGGCACACACTCATACGCAAATTCACACACCCAATCACACACTACGGTCAATTTGGGAACACCAATTAGCCTAACCTGCATGTCTTTGGACTGTGGGAGGAAACCGGAGTACCCGGAGGAAACCCACCAAGCACGGGGAGAACATGCAAACTCCATGCACACAGAGACGGGAATCGAACCTGGCCGGGGAATCGAACCCAGACCCTGGAGGTGCAAGGCGACAGTGCTAACCACTACACCACCGTGCCGACCATAAATATAATATATATAAATATATATTTTTATCCCCCGCGACCCTGAACACAGGATTAAGCGGTATAGAAAATGAATGAATTAATATTTTTTTATTATTTCTTAAAAAAACATTGGAAATGATAATTAAAACAGTTACTCAGTACTTGAGTAGTCCTGTCTTCGAATACTTTCTTACTCTTACTTGAGTAATATTTTGGAGGACTACTTTTTACTTCTACTTGAGTAATATTATTTTGAAGTACAGTCACTCTTGAGTAAATTTTTTGACTACTCTACCCACCTCTGCTATATCAACAGAGCCAATCAACGCGATAGTTTATCATGTATAGACAGAATGTGAGACACGGAGATGAAAGCACAACACAGCATGGTTTATTCCAAAAGGAAAGTCGACTATGAAAACTGAACCTTCAAAGATGAAGGTGATGAACAGATTAATGTATGTTTATTCTTATCGTAGGAAGTTTAAAACCAGTTTGTCTCATATGTTCCAAAACCGCGGTGACAATAAAAAGCAGTAATGTGAAGTGCCACTAGGTGACATAACACAGGTCATCAAAGCAAAGATATCCGCAGCAGTTCAAGGGCATGTAAGGGCATGTAAAATACCCGAACTGAGATCCTAGTATGGCGGAGCAACCAGAGTTCTAAAGATTGATTGAAGATTGTTGTTTGCATTCCATACAAATGCAAAGAAATATACAAGTCCATCAAAGTTTAAATTGTCCATATGTTTTAATGCAGTTACAAAAAATTTATAATAAATATTATTGAAATACTATAGAAATTTTTTGGGGCGGTGTGGTGGTGTAGTGGTTAGCACTGTCGCCTTGCACCTCCAGGGTCTGGGTTCGATTCCCTGGCCAGGCTCGATTCCCGTCTCTGTGTGCATGGAGTTTCCATGTTCTCCCCGTGCTTGGTGGGTTTCCTCCGGGTACTCCGGTTTCCTCCCACAGTCCAAAGATATGCAGGTTAGGCTAATTGGCGTTCCTAAATTGCCCGTAGTGTGTGATTGGGTGTGTGAGTGTGTGTATGTGTGTGTGCCCTGCGATGGATTGGCACCCTGTCCAGGGTGTACCCCGCCTAGTGCCCGAAGTCTCCTGGGATAGGCTCCAGGTCCCCGCGACCCTGAACACAGGATTAAGCGGTATAGAAAATGAATGAATGAATGAATATAGAAATTTTACATTTTTTATTTTTATAGACTTACAATGACTGCATATATAGAGATCTGAATCCTAATTCAAACATGAAATTCGGACATCGACTCAAAAAAGATTTTAGTTACTGGACCTTATTAAATTCTAATTTAGTTCCCCTACCCTAAAGGAAAAAAAATAGTCATGATTAATCTTCTGATATTTTGATTGAAATTTGTGAAACACGTACAGTAGAGTGCAAAGGTTTGCATACGTATCAAAATGAAAAAGGGTAAGACTGTTTTTTTAGTATAAAATGGACATAAATCCCCCACAAAAGGCGCTACTCTAGAGAGCCACATGGTGGTCCCACACGTCCCCTAAAAATTTGTCAGGTTCTCAAGCATGAAGGCTGTGGTAAGGCTTGGCATGGGTTGGAACAGGGCATTGCACAGTGACAGAGTTGGAACCTGGCATGGGAACAGAACTGCATGTAGGCATGGGGACATGGCTGGACTGTGGAACAAGAATGGAGCTTGGTACAGAGCTGGTTCTTGGCATGGGCATTGGATTGGAGCTTGGCATGGGCTTTGGGTTGGAGCCTGGCACAGAGCTACAGCTTAACATGGGCACTGTGTCGAAACAGGAAACGCTGTCACTGAGGCATGGCATGTGTTTTCAAAAGGCAGGCAGTGGCTCTGGCATGATAGCTTGGATGCAAAGGAAGCATGAGATTTTCAAAAAACAGGATAACGAGCAAGAATGGAATTTAAAAATGGAATTTAATTCTGGTGGCAACTGGGTGCTACAAACCTGCTTCTCAAACCCCTATCAAGCCAAGGCAGCTGGGAGGTGAGCACTGCTCCCTGCGTCCAGGAGCTCTTGCATCCACTCCACCGTTTGCTGTTTCAAAAGAAAGTATGCACAGTATTTCCAGCACAGATGTTACACTTTACACTGTATGCTGATGCTGTTGTGTCTGGACCTTTAAGTCCAAAATGAAGACATGGTTCACCACGTAATTATTTTTTAACAAAATATTTAATGTTTGCCTTCATGGGAATCCAAGGATTATTGGTAACGTAGTGGTTACTGTGACAAGGAAGCTAGACATGAATTTCTAGTATGATTGACTTTGTGGAATGGATAACAAAAGTTTCCTGTAATAGGCCCACCATTCAGGGACTGCACTTTCAAGAGGTGTTGCACTGGATGCAATTGGATGATGTCCCCACTTTAGTATGTAATCCAAGGCAACAAAATTTTTTTTAATAAGAAACAGAGTAACTGTTATTCAGTTAACTCAGTTGGAGCAAAGTGTTATAGAATGCTTTAGATTATGGTCGAGCTGTGCACTGAGGTTTTGGTTAGTGGTGCACGAGAAGCACAGCTGATTGCAACTATGATGCAGTCACTCACTTGCATCCAGCTTCAAGGTCTCTAGGGAACTGACTGTAGGCTGTCTTGTTTGTCTGTCTTGTCTCTTGAGGACGTAGTTCCAAGCAGGTTGTCAAAAATTATGGGCATGTCAATAACCTCATCTCAAAACAATCAACATTGTTTAATGTCCTTACCCTTTGAAGAGTGATCAAACACTTTGGAAAAGTTAGAGAACATGATTGTAGGAGGTTATCATCTCCTTGAGTCCAGACAGCTGTAGTCCAAGCCAGTAAGTCAGTAAGGAGGCAGATAAACATTGGTGTAAGGATGTAGATAAGCCTAGTTCTTGGTGTGTTCAGAAACCCCCTACTGACTAGCAAAGTGAAGCTAGCACTGTAACAAAAAAGCCCTTAACACTCTACAGGCTTGTAGTATTTTTCCTAGAACAGACCTAAAACTTTCTGGAAAGATTATTTCTCACAGTTGGCTTAAGAACATCTGAGGATCCCACAGGAGGAGATGCTATTTGTGTCTAGGGATAGAGAAGACAGGGATGACATAATCAGCATGTTGCCACTGAGACCCCTGGCAGGAGAATCTGAAGTTAAAATAAAGGAATAAATGAGTTTGTGGGGTATCATTTTAGAATGAATAAGTGTGTGGATGATATCACTTTCATAGTGGGAGTATAAGACAATGTGTAAATAGGTTTTGAAACAAGAATGCAGTCATTTTTTCATATGGGGTATGAATATGCTGTAATATCTCATCTGCATTCACGCTGAGTGTCGACTACATCCACTTATTTTGCATTTACAGTGAATAGTTTTGGATCATCCCAATTTTTCATAAAATATTTGCTCTCTCGTGTTCTTCTTGCAGTTTGTGTTATAATTTTGAATAAAGAATGTATGTCAAATCTTAGCCTATTTTTTCAATTACAGATTTGTTATACCTCTGACATATAATGTGCTACATTTTAGACCTTTAAGCTAACATTTAAACAGTAATACCATTGATGTTAAGTCATCCAAAAAGTTACTCCCATATACAAATGTCTCCTTTAATCCTTTCAGTTTCAGGAGGAACCTTGGCAGAAACATAGGAAGGTTGTCTACCTTACCCTCTGTGAAAATTCTGAATTGAGGATGCAGTTACAGGCTAAAGTTTATATGCACTCATCATGAGCATGAATGTCAGGTCATGACTCATGTCAGGTAATTGCAAATAAATGAAACCTTGTGTACCAGGCCTTTGGGGTTTTCTTGTATTAGAGGTGTCTGCTACAGTATATAATCATTCTGCCACAGATAAAGTCCATTTAAAAAATGCAAGTCCATCGAGCCTTGACATTTATGCTCAAGATGAAAGTATGTTATACATGAATCATTACAAGCTGGCATTGTCTCAACTGGAAAATGCATAACGTTTCAAGACATTGCAAGTTTGTGCTAATATGTTTTCATGTAATATACAGTAAAAGATCTTAAAAGAAAAATACATCCATGTTTAAAAATAAGAACATTTACGAGCTTCTGCCAAAAAGGGAACTGAAAGAAATATGTATGCTATTTTAGACAAAAATATGACCTGCTTATCTTATCTTGCTATGGGGAAGGCTACAGCAGAAACTGAACCTGATTTGCCATCAGGGACCTTATGGAAACAGTACACAGTAGAGGACCTCTGTTCTGAAGCTTTATTTCTATTTTCAGCTCTACTCCCTATTGGGGGTCACTGCAGTTCTTAAAGTACAAAGGTGAAACTTTTGTACTTTAAGATACCTTTGCTATCTGCTTTTAACCATTGATATCCTAATTCACACACAATCTGCATTTCTTAAAATTTTCTTCATTGCTTTGTTATTGCATTTCTCACTCATCCAGAAAGAGAGAGAGAGAGAGAGAGAGAGAGAGAGAGAGAGTAGTTAACTGTGAGGATACAGTTGCATAATAAAGAGCATAAAATTGCTTTCAAAATGACAATACGATAATAGAATTTTCATTATTTATTAGCATTAGAGTTGCTACTCACTATTAATAAAACATCATGAGTTTTTTAATCTTTAAAAAGGAATAGCATTTGTCTTCAGTAACTGAAAGCAGCAGCTCATGCCTTATATACTTTGGTGAGACTGGATTAATAGTGACATACACTACGTACCCAAAGGTGTATGCAAACCTGAATATAAAACTGAATATAAAACCCATTCTTGCTATTGCCAAACTATTGTCACAAAGACTGATGCACACAATTGTCCAGGAGGTCTAGGAGGCTAAGAGATCGCCATCATTAGATCTCAAGGGCCCAAAAATGCTTTTCCAGCATAATGCTCCTTTTGCACGATAAAGACAACTGTTTGCCAAGGCTGGTATGGAAGACTGCTATGGTGGTCCATTGCCTTAAAAAGTTTAACCAGTGAATTGTAAACGGGCTGCAATCCATTTCAAAGAACCCGAAAGTCTGTAAATGTAAAAAAGTACATTTTAAACTTTTCTACAAAAAGGTCATCATTGTGCAAACACTTCTCTGATGTAAAGAGATTATCCATGCCATAATTCCATTTTAACTCTTTTTATCTTTGCAAACACTGATCTGCAATAACATTACAATGCAAAACATTATGTATGGTATTGTGCAGGTTCCACTTGGGCACCTCTGGCTCCTTACAGCATGGCTCCAGGGCTGCTGGGGATGTCCTAGCACCAGGACCTTGGCATATCCTCTGGGTGCAGTGGGTGGTGGGGTGGTGTCTCAGTGGATTGGACTTGTTTGTCCAGTGCATCGCATGGGTGCTCATTTGGATTGGGACCTGGAGAATTTGGGAGGCCAGGATGGTTGCCTTGGGGTGTTCTGGTGCTTTGTACCACAGCCAGCACTGACTTTTATTGGTCCATTGGCCCCATTGGCCTAATCCTAGTCACAAATTTACTAGTACAGTATATAATTGATCATCAATGTTAACATGTTAATGTTATACTTTGTTAAGGATATGGCTGATCAAATGTTTATGATTGTATCTTACATTGGAAATGGTTTTGTACACCATAGACATACTGTTTAATACATTTATTTATAATGTACTTTATATTTGAAACAAATCTCAAAGTGCTACAAAATTAATTCGACCCAAAAGCTCTGATAAAAAGATAAGTTTTAAGACCAGTTTTAAAAGCATCAACAGTCTGTGGCGTCCTCAGATACTCAGGGAGAGCATTCCATAGTCTAGGTGCAGCTGAGCAAAAAGCTCGATCTCCCATGGTATGAAGTTTAGTCTTAGGAGGTTTCAAAAGATGTACTGATGCAGAACCTATTTGCGTGTGGACGTACGTACTGTATGTGAGGAAATAAGTTCTTTGAGGTAGGGAGGGGCAGCCCCATAAATACACTGGTGGATAAGAAGGGCAACCTTGTAATCAATTCTAAATGAAACAGGGAGCCAGTGAAGAGATTAAGAGATTTAAGAATGGGCGTAATATGGTCATATTTACGCCCTCTCATCAGGATCCTAGCGGCATTGTTCTGAATATACTGTTAGCACTTACACATTGCCTCTGTTGAATGAGACAGGTTCCTACTGTATTGCTCCCTGCAAAATAAACTTATTTCTGTTTCCCCAACCTCACTCTTTCTGTCAGTAACCAGAGCTCATAATAGTAGGTGAAGATTGGGACAAACATACTGTAGATCAACAGGTAATCCATACCCTGACAGGCAAGTACAGTACAATGTGCTGTTGCTGCACAATACATAAACTACTGCTTAAGGCAGTAATTCATTCCCAGCCTGAAGAGCTACAACCAACACTTATTTGGCTGAGAACCATGGCCTTAGATTTAGAAGTGTGGACAAACCATCCCAGAGCTTCTGGAGATCAGTCCTCAATTATGCCATAAGAATCACTTACTTCAGTTGCTGTATATACTTTAAGGTCTGCAATAAATACTCTCAAGAGACACAGTTGTAAACGTGAAGAATGCCATAAACCCTTCATGGTCCTTTGGAGGGTCTATATTGTAAATCCATATCGCACCTTCTGAATCTGAGGTCCAGACCCTTTTTTTTCCAGTACCATGGCATAGACAGGTACTGCAGCTCAGGAGTAAGATCGCCTAAAGTTAGAACACACCCTTCAGTTTCTTTTTATTGGAGACAGAGACATATACTGTAAGACTGGGACCTCCACAGAAGTCTGCCAATCCAGAGGCACAGTCGCCAACCACTTCCAAATGCTGAAAAGGCATGGGAAACCAAGACACCCCAACAACATGAATGGCCTTCGGGAACTCATGGCAAATCCCAAAGTGGCCAGTAGTATTGTCAGAGTCGGTAGAGGGCGTGGTGGATCCAAACGCAGATTTAGGTAGGCAGAGTGATTTACAGGCTGTGTGTGGGTTAAGCTCTGTGCTGTGGTGTGAGCGGGGAAGGTATTGCAAGAATGCGGAAGTGCAGAGCAGCAGCAGGAGCGCGCCGAGGCGAGAGCCGGTGTGTGACGTTTGCCTTGCAGGAATGCGGAAGTGCTGAGCAGCAGCGCGCCTGAGGCGAGAGCCGGTGTGTGACGTTTGCCTTGCAGGAATGCGGAAGTGCTGAGCAGCAGCAGCAGCGCGCCTGAGGCGAGAGCCGGTGTGTGACGTTTGCCTTGCAGGAATGCGGAAGCGTGTAGAGCCGGCACGATGGAGGCGCAAGCCGGGATGTATACCAGCGTGACAGCAGTATTGCGGAGAGGCGCGAGCGTGCAGCGCCGGAAGAGAGAGAGCGCCCCGTGAGCTGCTTGAGGCGAGCAGCGTGAGCTCGAAGAGGAGCGCGGAGGAATCGTGGTCGTTGAGCAGGCGAGGGTCAAAGCCGGGTAGTAGAGGGTCAGTCCGTGATCCAAGCTCGTGGTCGATAGCAGGTAAGTGGTCGGCAACGGGAAATAGCAGCAGTCAGAATCCGAAGAGACGAGAGACAAAGACGTAGTCGGTGAGGCAAAAACAAGGTCGATATCATGAAAAGCTGAGACGAAAATAATGCTGGTAAATTGGGCTGGTAAGGCACTCAGTAAACTGGCGATGTGGTGGTGTCATGGCGAGGTTTATATAGGCATGATGGGTGATCACTGATGGAGTACAGGTGTGTGGAGAATGAGGCGGTCAGATGAAAGAGGTGGTTGGGAAAGTGGAACGGGAGTTCTCAGGTGATCATGGTGGGGCTGTGGCTTGACGTGTCATGACAGTACCCTCCCCCCTATGAACGCCCCCAGGCGTTCTTGTGGGTGCCTCAGGTTGTAGTCTGTGGAAGTCGGTGATTAGGGAACGGTCTAGGATGAATCTAGCAGGTACCCAACTTCTTTCTTCGGGGCCTTAGCCCTCCCAGTCTACTAAGTACTGGAGGCCACGTCCGCGGCGGCGAGACTTGAGGAGTCTGCGGACCGTAAAGGCTTCGCCCCCCTCTATTAATCGGGGGGGTGGGGGAGGCTGAGGTGGTGTAGATAGTGGGCAAGGGACCAGGCGGCGAATCTGGGAGACATGGAAGGTGGGGTTAATTCGACGCATGGAGAGGGGTAGAGAGAGTCGGACAGAACATGGGTTGATGACGCGGTTGATCGTGAAGGGGCCGACGAACCTTGGAGAGAGCTTTCTTAACGTGGTTTTAAGGGGAAGGTCGCATGTGGATAGCATGACCCTCTGACCGATGCGATACCGGGGAGCTGATGACCTGTGACGGTTAGCCTGACGCTGGAAGGTGCTTACAGTGCGTAGCAGCTGATTGCGGGCCCGTTGCCACGTCCTCTTGCAGCGACAAACAAAAGCTAGGGCTGATGGAACAGCTACCTCCTCTTCTTGGGCCGGAAAGAGGGGTGGTTGATAACCCAGACAGCAGTGGAAAGGAGACATGCCTGTGGAGGAAGTAGGGAGCGTGTTGTGGGCATACTCCACCCAGGGGAGGAAGCGGCTCCAGGAGGATGGGTCCCGAGAGGCCATGCACCTTAGGGCTTTCTCCAATTCCTGGTTCATCCGTTCTGTTTGGCCGTTAGTTTGGGGGTGAAAACCAGATGAGAGACTGGGGGTGGCACCGACGAGGTTGCAGAAGGCCTTCCAGAACTGGGCAGAGAACTGGGGTCCCCTGTCTGAAACAATGTCGATGGGGAGTCCGTGAAGTCGAAAGACATGGTTGACCAGGAGCTCAGCTGTTTCTTTGGCGGACGGAAGTTTGGGTAGTGGAATGAAATGAGCTGCCTTGGAAAAGCGATCTACAACAGTTAAGATACAGGTGTTATCTTGTGATGGTGGTAGTCCGGTGACGAAATCGACTGAGATGTGGGACCAGGGGCGGTGAGGGATGGGGAGGGGTCTGAGTAGACCCTCAGGGGGTCGGTTAGAGTTCTTGTCCCTGGAACAGATGTCACAAGAAGCTACAAAGTCCTTGACATCCTGCTTGAACGTGGGCCACCAGAAGCGTTGGTGTAGGAGGAAGAGGGTGCGTGTCACCCCAGGGTGACACGCCAACCTGGAACTATGGGCCCAGTCCAACACCTGTGAACGCACGGAGGCGGGAACGAAGAGTTTGTTGGGGGGGAAAGCGCTTGGGCCTGGTTCTCGTCTGAGGGACTGCTGGACGAGGTGCTCCACCTCAAGTCGGGTTGCTGCCACGAGGCAATGAGGGGGAAGGATTGTCTCCGGTATCATCGTGTCATGGGGAGTTGAAAACTGTCGGGAGAGGGCATCAGGCTTGACATTCTTAGAACCCGGGCGGTATGACAACGTAAAATGGAAGTGGGAGAAGAACAGTGACCATCGTGCCTGACGTGAGTTCAGTCTCTTTGCCGTCTTTAGGTACTCAAGGTTCCGGTGGTCGGTCCAGACAAGGAAGGGGTGTTCTGCACCCTCCAACCAATGTCTCCACTCCTCGAGTGCCAGTTTGACCGCCAAAAGTTCACGATCTCCAATGCCGTAGTTGCGTTCTGGGGGTGTGAGACGGCGGGAGAAAAAGGAGCAGGGGTGGAGTTTGTTATCCTCCGGAGATCTCTGTGACAGGACGGCCCCTACTCCCGTCTCGGATGCGTCTACCTCCACGACAAACTGGAGAGAAGGGTCTGGAAACTTGAGAACTGGGGCTGTGGTGAAGCGGCGCTTAAGTTCCTTGAAGGCCTTATCGGCCAGAGGGTTCCATCGGAACGAGACCTTTGATGAAGTGAGTGTAGTAAGTGGGGCCGCCACCGTGCTATAACTTTGAATGAAGCGCCGATAGAAGTTAGCGAACCCCAGGAACCGTTGAAGTTCACGCCTTGAGGACGGTGATGGCCAGTCGGTGACCGCCTTGACCTTGGTGGGGTCCATTTGGATGCCCGTAGGGGAGATGGAGTAACCCAAAAATGAGGTGGAGGTACAGTGGAACTCACACTTCTCTGCTTTGACGTATAGCTTGTTCTCCAACAGGCGCTGCAAGACCTGGCGTACGTGACATTTGTGTTCCCTGGTAGAGCGTGAAAATATTAGGATGTCATCCAGATACGCGAAGACGAATACGTTGAGAAAATCCCTAAGGACGTCATTAATGAGAGCCTGGAAGACGGCCGGTGCATTGGTTAAGCCAAATGGAACTACGAGATATTCGTAATGGCCAGTAGGGGTGTTAAAGGCAGTCTTCCACTCGTCACCTTCTCGTATCCTGACCAGGTGATAGGCGTTCTGTAGATCTAGTTTGGTGAAGACGCGGGCATTCTGGAGGAGTTCAAAGGCTGATGACATCAGTGGAAGGGGGTAGCGGTTCTTTATCGTGATCTCATTAAGCCCTCTATAATCTATGCAAGGCCTGAGGGACTTGTCCTTCTTTTCAACGAAGAAGAATCTCGCCCCCCGCCGGTGAAGATGATGGGCGGATAATCCCTGCCGCAAGTGATTCATTGATGTACTGTTCCATTGCCTCTCTCTCTGGGCGAGAGAGGGAGTAGAGTCGCCCCTTGGGTGGGGAGGAGCCAGGGAGGAGGTCAATCGCGCAGTCATAGGGGCGGTGAGGTGGTAAGGATATAGCACGTGATTTACTGAACACCTGTCTTAGGTCGTGATATTCGGGGGGAACCTTGGTTAAGTCGGGGATCTCCTCTTCTGACGCAGGTGGGGTCCGTCCTGTGGGAGCTGAGCGAAGACATGAGGAGAGGCAGGTGGGACTCCAATCAAGGATGCTTCTCTTATTCCAATCGATGTGGGGGTTATGAAGCTTTAGCCACGGTAGCCCCAGCACAATGGGTGCATGAGCGTTTTGGATAGTCAGAAAAGTAATGGTTTCAGTGTGGTTACCTGAAAACTGTAGGGTAACGGGGGTGGTGCGATGAGTAATAGGAGTTAGTCTACTACCATCAAGGGCCTGAACAGTGAAAGGTTGGCGCAGGGGTGTGAGGGGAATTAGAAACTCGGAGACAGTAGAGGAGGAAATCAGGTTCTGGTCAGCCCCGGAGTCCACAAGAGCATAAGTGGCATAGGATCGGTCACCATGGGTCAAGGTCACTGAGAAACAAGATCGCTGGTCCGGGGAAGAACAAGAAGCTGGCCCCCCTGTATCCCCAGAATTACGGGGGGGCCTGACCTTTTAGTGGGCAGAATCGTACGACGTGACCGGTCTGGCCGCAATAGAAGCAGGCGCTGTCGTCTCTGCGGCGCTGGCGTTCCCTTGGTGAAATGCGTGCGCGGCCTATCTGCATGGGTTCAGGGGGTGCCTCTGGAGTGACTAGGGTCGGTACGGGGGTGCATGGTGCAAGATATGGCTGCCGTTCCGATCGTCGGATATGCTTGCGGGCGTCAATGCGTGTTGCAAGGTCAATGAGGCCCTGCAGATCCGAGGGGAGTTCACGAGCCGCGAGCTCGTCTTTGACTGAGTCAGAAAGGCCATGGAGGAAGCAGTCGAAAAGTGCTTTCTCGTCCCAGTCACAAGAGGGGACCAGAGTCCGGAAATCAATGGCGTAATCCGAAACAGAGTGTGCTCCCTGGCGTAACTGAAGTATCTGATTAGCTGCCTGATGTCCAGTGAAGGAACGATCAAAAACCTTCCTCATTTCCTCAGTGAAGGTTTTGTAAGAAAAGCAGCATGGAACTTGGGCATCCCATAGTGCCGTTCCCCACTCTCTCGCCTTTCCAGTGAGGAGGGTGATGATGTAGGCGACCTTAGAGCGTTCCGTGGGAAATGACATGGCCTGCAATTCCAGAACGAGTGAACATTGAGATAGAAAAGAGCGACATGTGGCTGGATTCCCATCGTAGGTAGGCGGAGCGGGGAGGCGTGGCTCATAGACGGGGGAAAGCACTGGGGGGGAATGTCTAGGAGTCGATGCAGGAGGTGGTAGATTCTGAACCTGAGTGGAGAGAGACTGCAAGGTTTCGGTGATGGTTTGAAGTGTTGTAGTGATATGTGTGATTTCCTGCTGATGTGTCCCTAAGAGGACTCCTTGGTTCTCTAACGCTCCCCTCAGGTGAGCAACGTCTGCTGGATCCATTACTTTTAGGCCAGTTTATTCTGTCAGAGTCGGTAGAGGGCGTGGTGGATCCAAACGCAGATTTAGGTAGGCAGAGTGATTTACAGGCTGTGTGTGGGTTAAGCTCCGTGCTGTGGTGTGAGCGGGGAAGGTATTGCAAGAATGCGGAAGTGCAGAGCAGCAGCAGGAGCGCGCCGAGGCGAGAGCCGGTGTGACGTTTGCCTTGCAGGAATGCGGAAGTGCTGAGCAGCAGCGCGCCTGAGGCGAGAGCCGGTGTGTGACGTTTGCCTTGCAGGAATGCGGAAGTGCTGAGCAGCAGCAGCAGCGCGCCTGAGGCGAGAGCCGGTGTGTGACGTTTGCCTTGCAAGAATGCGGAAGCGTGTAGAGCCGGCACGATGGAGGCGCAAGCCGGGATGTATACCAGCGTGACAGCAGTATTGCGGTGAGGCGCGAGCGTGCAGCGCCGGAAGAGAGAGAGCGCCCCGTGAGCTGCTTGAGGCGAGCAGCATGAACTCGAAGAGGAGCGCGGAGGAATCGTGGTCGTTGAGCAGGCGAGGGTCAAAGCCGGGTAGTAGAGGGTCAGTCCGTGATCCAAGCTCGTGGTCGATAGCAGGTAAGTGGTCGGCAACGGGAAATAGCAGCAGTCAGAATCCGAAGAGACGAGAGACAAAGACGTAGTCGGTGAGGCAAAAACAAGGTCGATATCATGAAAAGCTGAGATGAAAATAACGCTGGTAAATTGGGCTGGTAAGGCACTCAGTAAACTGGCGATGTGGTGGTGTCATGGCGAGGTTTATATAGGCATGATGGGTGATCACTGATGGAGTACAGGTGTGTGGAGAATGAGGCGGTCAGATGAAAGAGGTGGTTGGGAAAGTGGAACGGGAGTTCTCAGGTGATCATGGTGGGGCTGTGGCTTGACGTGTCATGACAAGTATAACATAGTTTTTGCAGCATATACTGTACTACAGGTTTGGCTGAGACTCCTCATTTCTGAATGATTATTCCTATTAAAGATCATTTGGAGTCATTTTCATTGCCAGACAGATGTAATGAACCAGGTGGAAGGAGTGCGTAATTCCTTAACTGCCTGCATAAAAGCTCTCAAAGACACAGATAAACACTGAGAGGACTTTAATCACTGGAGGAGGAAAAGGAAATGCAGATGCTGCTAATGAATATGAAATGACTGCTGAAATGACTGCTGTATTTTAAGCACAGCATTATAAGCAATGCCTGGCTCTCCAATATATATATCAGCCATCAGACTCTCTAGATTCTCTGAAGGTCTTAGAGCAGGAAGATCTAATTATAGCTTAGAAATACTTAAGTGAATTCTACATTGAGATACAGTACATCAGTGTCATCAATAAAAAAAAATGCAAGCCAGATATTTTTGTTGATTGCTTGGGGAGCTAGAGCAGCAGATTATTGGTGTGCACTTAAGATAATCTCATTATTTTTTAATCATGCTGCTAATTAATTCTGCATGTGTTTTCAATAATTCACAGGCAATTTTTTTTCCTTCTGTAGTTTTCAGCAAGAGCAGCTATGAATAATTTATTCTGACAGCCCGATCACACTCTGGTGGATGTGGGTTGCTATTTCCATAAAGTCCACAGGCCACTTTCTTTCTCTCTCTCTCTCTCTCTCTCTCTCGTAGCAGCAGAGAAGGTGTGAGGAGAAAGTGCTCACACTCTTGTATTCATTAAAGAGCTTTAGAAACATGCTCAACTCAAAAGGAGCCTAATGTTTACAACTTGCAATTAGATGTTTCTCCTTGATATAGTAATCACTTAAAAGGTAATCAAAAGGTAGTCAACTGAGGCCTGCAGGTTTTGTGCCAAAAATGTTTTCTGAAGCTGTCCATAATTCCCTTTATCTTGAATAGTCCCAGCTGAAGAGAAGCAGCATAATAGCATGCTACCACCACTGTGCTTCACATAGGATTGTTGGCTGCCTTGGCTTTCACATCTTTTAGAATTATTCCTTATCTTGTTTTCAACAAACCATCACACAATTTTCCACATAGTTTGAGCTAATTGTTTGTATCCTGTAAATGTACAAGGGGTGTTCATGTGTCCATATAATCCTCTACTACACTAATGAACTTATCCCAGCATTTCCCTAGTGTTTGTATACCATCATGGTAGAAAGTTTTCTCAGTTTTTCGAAGCCATGATCGGATTTGCCTGCTTCATTTCTAAAATGCCTGCCTCCCAGGAACTCCTTTAATGGTGCAAATTTGTGGAAATGACTTGGAGCGAGATCAGCGCTGTACAGAAGATGTGGCAATAACTCCCAGCCTGCAATGAGTTGGTTCCTGTAACGAGCAGGTGGTGTTGGTGAATGATAGAGAATACAGTTCCCACAGACAGATGCATCTTTTAAAATTGGTTTTCTGTCGATTTTCAAGGATTAAGCATTCATTACACTGAATATTTACAGGATCAACTGGAGTCACCCAGTAACGTCTTTAATGGGGTATGGCCTTCTTTAAAATAATTGCACCATGTGAGACCAAGAGTCTCCTCAGCTTACTGTGGTTGACATCTTATATAAATGTTAATGTATTTTATTCCTTCATTTATGAGAAATTTCATCACAAGTGCTGGTTTGACTTGAAAACCCATCGTAAAATGTGCAATTATATACAACAATTCCCCTGGATTTCGTCTTGTAATTTAATCAACTTTTGGAGGAGGCATTCCATTCTTATTGCTGTCAATCATTGTGGTGGCCCATTTTCTTCACTTGTTGATGATGCTTTCATGCCTTCATGGTGTTCCGTGGTATATCAAATGTTTTAAAAATCCTTTTGTATCCCTCTCCTAAACAATGAAAACAATTTCAAAAGCAAGATCAATCTTGACTCATCTTGGTTACTTTCTTCACAAAAATTTACAATCTTAACAGTAGTGTGTGAACTTTTATATCCACTGTATATGCTTTGTGTAACATAAGAACATAGCAAGGGGAGATAAAATCATGCACATGTGTATGTCTGTGCATGCTTTGTAGTTATACTGGAAACAAGCAATGTCACTAGGGAATTGCATCGATTCCTTTTACATAATGTTCATGTTTCCAGGGCATGGCTGTGGTGCATACATATTCTCTCTCTCTCTCTCTCTCTCTCTCTCTCTCTCTCTCGCTCAGGCACACACAAAAAGATGAATATTCTACACACATACATTTCATGATGGACAATAAAACTCAGGCCAAAAGTTCATAAAGGGTCAGAGTTAGTTTGTTGTAGCATGGTACTGTACAATGTCTAATGTAAACTGAATAACAATACATGAGCACATGAGCAGTAAAATATTTATGAAGCCAGCACAGCAAAGACCATTCATTCTGTATAAATAGGATTGCACTAACCACAGTACCACTCTTTTGCAATGTTTTTCTTTTTTCTGTCTGTGGCACAGTAGCATAGCAGAGGTTTTGAGAGACGGTATCTCATTACAGACTGAACTGATTAGGCTCATCTATTTTATATACAACAGCACATGGACAGGCATAATATCTAACAGCTTGATGAAATTTGTGGTAGGAAACCACACTTAGCTGGCAAGGTTTTAGACATCTTTACAAACATTGTCTGTTTATTAAACTTTCTTAGTACTAAAATCCTAAAATTGCATAGAATGTCTTTGTATGCTGTAGCATTAAAATTTCCCTTCACTAGAATATGCAGTCCTAACATGTGTGACCTAACGTGACACAAACACGATACACAAAGCGAGCTACAAGAAGACATGATGTGCCAGGGTTGTAGTGAACGAATTGAAGTGTTCTAAATGCAGTCCGGATTACAACCCAACTGATCGTCTTTGGGATGAACTTGAACACTGACTGAACCGCAGCTGTTCTTACAGCTGTTCCTACACCTCACCAAGGTTTTTGCTGATAAATGCACATCACACTATCTATAATCTAATTGGTTGTGATTAGACAGTCATCCCCATAGTTTTACCTACAGGATGGGTGAAAACAAACTAGGCATTCAAAATTTTTAAAGCTTTTTTTAAAACTTTGAAAAATGGTCAATTATGATAATTAAGTCAATACAGTACTGTAAAAAAAATTATAATAGTAAATAAAATAAAAAAACTGAGAAATTAGGGTAAGAGATCACGGCTAGTGTTGCTCCCCTGTCTCTTAGCCAAAACAAAGAAAAGAAAGAAATTAGAAGTATGAAATAGCATCTAGAGGAATGGTGTCACAGTTCACCCCTTCATCTTTTCAACGATCAAGAACGCATGCAAACCCTGCTGGAGTTGGGGGCACGGCTCCAGGATCAGCTCGTTCTGCTTGACAATATGGGCCCAGAACCTCCAGTCAGCCCCGCTGCGGGCCCAGAACCTCCAGTCAGCCCCGCTGCGGGCCCAGAACCAGAGAGTCCTGTGATGGGCCCAGCTGTTCCAGAGAGCCCTGTGATGGGCCCAGCTGTTCCAGAGAGTCCCGTGATGGGCCCAGCTGTTCCAGAGAGTATTCCAGAAAGTCTCCCAGAGAGCCCAGTGGAGGGCTCCAGTCTCTCAGAGAGCCCAGTAGAGGGCTCCGATCTCCCAGAGAGCCTAGTGGAGGGCTCCGATCTCCCAGAGAGCCCAGTGGAGGGCTCCGATCTCCAAGAGAGCCCAGTGGAGGGCTCCGATCTCCCAGACAGCCCAGTGGGGGGCTCCGATCTCCCAGACAGCCCAGTGGAGGGCTCCGATCTCCCAGACAGCCCAGTGGAGGGCTCTGATCTCCCAGACAGCCCAGTGGAGGGCTCCGATGTCCCAGACAGCCCAGTGGTGGGGCCGCCGATCTCCCAGACAGCCCAGTGGAGGGCTCCGATCTCCCAGACAGCCCAGTGGAGGGCTCCGATCTCCCAGACAGCCCCAAAGGGCAAGAGCCAGCTCAGCGGCAGCTCTGCCTCGTCAATGGCTTCGTGCCTCAACCGCTGTCCGGCTTCGTCGACGACTTCGACCGACCTTCTCCATCTGGTTTCGACGATGACACCGAACTACCGCCGCCGCCTCTGCCGTGCTTCGATGGCCTCTACTACGTCCCTGCTCCAGTGCTCCTCGCTCCGCCGACAGGACTCGGCGACGACCCAGCTCCTGTGCCCGCCCTGCAACCCTGCCCAGGGAACGTTTACTGCAGCCTCTCGGTCGGGAGGGCCAACACCGAACCTTGGGGAGGGTGCCCTGGACCACCATTTTGGAGGGGGGGTTATGTCACAGTTCACCCCTAGAGGGAGCCAGACGCAGAGACTCCATTTTGTGTTCCTTTGGGTTTTTCTTTAGTTTGAACTCCATTTCCCAATGTGCACCTCGGTCAGGTGACTGGAACAATCACCTGATTCGAGGTAGCTAATCAGTTTGGTTATAAATGGCCCTTTGTTCAGTTGATCTGCGTCTGGCATCTGTTGTGTTAATGTGGTGTTTCGTTAATGGTCGGTTTAGGTAATATTCTGTGAATTCTTAATGTCTTGGCGTTATGCCATTCCTCCTAGCTCTCCTGTCAGGTGCAGCTCCTTATCTTGTTTAGATCTGTGTCTTGATAGTTGAATATTATGTTTAGTTCTGTTATGTTTTGCTTAATGTCATGTTTTGGAAAGGGTCATGTTCTGTTTGTTTCTTTAATGTGATGTTTAGTCTAGTTTGTATGTTCTCCTAGTCTGTGTAGTCCCCTTGCCTGAGTATTCTCCAAGTCTCTTTTGTGTTATCCCTTAACCTGTTGTGTTTAGTCAATGTTTAGCCTGTTGTGTTTAGTCCATGTTTAACCTTAGTGTAACTCCAGTTTAGTGGTTTAGTTTAGCCCCTGTTTTGCTTAGCCTTTAGTCTCCCTTATGCCCCGTGTTGCTCTTCCTTAGTTCCTTCATGTAGATGTCTATTTATATTTGGTTTTTCCTTTATTAAAGACTCCTTTTATTTAAGATCACCTCCGCCTCTATACCTTCTCCAAATCCCACACACTAGCACCCCGTTACAAATGGGAAGGTTTATTATCCTGAGGACAAAGGCTGGATTCCAGGTCATGACATTCTTTCCCATTAAAGTGTTCCAGAAATGCTCTGTTCCATGTCTGTGAGGAAACATCAGAAAATTATGCCCTTCATCAGTCAATAACACGAATTCCATTTCCCAGCCAGCTATCAACCCACAGAACATTTCACCATGACCTTTATCACCATTTACCTGTTTCCAGCAACATTAATTTTTTTAAATAGCCTGGATGTTCTCTCAGTGCCCACTCCTGTTTTCTACCAGTGATGATCAGAGCCCCCAATAACTACCTGGACTCCAAATCAACTGTTATGCTGAACTGCCTGCCACCTACTGTAACACACAGTATGAATGAAGATCAACTCCTGCTTTCTGATTCACCCAAATGAGGATGGGTTCCTCTCAAGGTTTCTTTATTGCCATCTCAGGGAGTTTTTCTTTGCCACTGTCGCCCTCGGCTTGCTCATCAGGGACTATGAGACCATTTTGATTCATTCACATTCCATACAAACTTAAATAATTCTTTTGTGTAAAGCTGCTTTGCGACAATGACCGCTTTGCGACCATGGTATTTTTGACAGTACTCCATGTACTTATTTGCTGTAGTACTGTACATGTGCCACACTACGGTACATGGTTCTACTATGGTACATACATTTGTGCAAGGGTACATGTAATAAAGTAGGGTAGATGGTTCTACCATGTACTGTGGTGTGGTAATAGGGAACACATGGACCACGGGGTGCTAGTGTGTGGGATTTGGAGAAGGCATAGAGGCGGAGGTGATCTTAAATAAAAGGAGTCTGTCACCAGGATGCTGTCAAAAATATGTTACACTTGTTTATGAACTAGTGGCATAGTGGTTAGCACTATGGTCTTGCAGGTCCATGGTTCGATTTACTGCACTACACCATACCAGTTGTAATGTATCTAATATGGTACAGAATATACAACCATACCATACTATACTGTATGCTTGCTGAACTTTGGTAGCCACTGTGGTTCCCAATGAGTACCATGGTGCTCACCAAAGTACACTGGTACATAAAATAGTACGGAACCCACTAAAGTGCCATAGTATTCTATAAAGTTCTATGGTGCCTACCACGGTGATGTCTGAAGTATCACTGAACATATTACAATAAACTTTATTATGGGTTTACATACTGTAGTTATATTTCTACCCAATATAAATGAGAAGATCATACTATATTATTATTTTTGAATGCTGGGCCTACTTGGCTGTTAATTAAATCAAGGTAATTCTCACTTTACCAGGTTGTAATGAGGGGTGAAATGATGTGTGGTTTCATATGAATAGCACCAGTGTCATCCAGAACCGAGAGGGAACTGAGTGAGTTGGCATTCATAGTAAATAAGATGCCATGCGATTACTTTGCGATATTGTTTAAGGTCTTTTGAATGCACACACAACAGTAACGAGGTGATTCTCACAGTTCCTGGCAGAATCATTGTGACATGCATAATAAAATGAAATTCTTTATACTTACTGTGCTGCTTTCTTTCATCCATATTAAATGAGATCTATTGATGCTACCTCACTGATTGTACAGAAACATTCCAATTCAATTAAGTTTTATTTGTATAGCACCTTTTTTTCTAACAAAAACACCATCATTAATCTTCTTTTCAGATATGCCGATTTACAGTAGATCAAATTACCAATAGAACAAGCTGCAGGTGACAATAACGAGGAGAAATAAACAACCCATTCTAAACACATTTAGATTTTCACTGCTTTACAGGTATAGGACAGGAAGAGCTGTATAAACTTATCACCTCGGCTAAATCAACAACGTGCCTGTTAGACCCAATCCCAACCAGATTTTTAAAAGAAGTGATGCTTACGGTTGGAGAGCCACTTCTAAACATTATTAATTCTTCATTACATCTAGGTCACGTCCCTAAACCTTTCAAGTTAGCAGTTATTAAGCCGCTTCTTAAAAAATCTAATTTGGACGCGAATGAAATAACAAATTACAGACCGATTTCAAACCTTCCGTTCATATAAAAAATACTAGAAAAAGTAGTATCAGCTCAAATTTGCACATTCTTGCAGGATAACAACATCCTTGAAGAATTTCAGTCAGGTTTCAGGCCCCATCATAGCACAGAAACTGCACTAGTTAAGATTACAAATGACTTGTTTTTAGCTTCAGACCAAGGCTGCATCTCATTGCTAGTCCTGCTCGATCTTAGTGCTGCATTCGACACTATAGATCATAATATTCTCATAGATCGCTTACAAAATTATATAAGTATTCAGGGACAGGCATTAAAATGGTTTAGATCTTACCTGTCTGATCGCTACCATTTTGTAGATCTAAATGGAGAACCGTCTGGTGTAATGCCAGTGAAATATGGGGTCCCACAAGGGTCAGTTTTAGGACCTCTGTTGTTCTCAATATACATGCTTCCCTTGGGTAACATCATTAGAAGACATGGGATTAATTTCGATTGTTATGCTGATGATACCCAATTATATATCTCAACTAAACCAGACGAAATACCTAAGTTGTCTAGATTAACTGAGTGTGTCCAGGACATAAAAGACTGGATGACCAATAACTTTCTTTTATTAAATTCAGATAAGACAGAGATATTACTTATTGGCCCAAAAACCAGCACACAACAGCTTTCACAATTCAGCCTGCGCTTAGAAGGATGTACTGTTACTACCAGCTCAGCAGTAAAAGACCTGGGCGTAATATTAGACAGTAACTTGTCTTTTGAAAATCACATTTCAAATATCACAAAAACAGCCTTTTTCCATCTTCGAAATATTGCTAAACTTAGGAACATCTTATCCGTATCTGATGCAGAAAAACTAGTTCCTGCATTCATGACCTCCAGACTGGACTATTGTAATGCATTACTAGGTGGTTGTCCTGCATCCTCAATAAACAAGCTTCAGTTAATCCAAAATGCAGCTGCCAGGGTTCTCACTAGATCCAGAAAATATGATCATATAACCCCAATATTATCATCCCTGCACTGGCTACCTGTTCAGTTTAGAATAAATTACAAAATAGTATTACTTACATACAAGGCCTTAAATGGTTTAGCTCCCACATACCTAACCAGTCTTCTGATATGCTACAATCCACCACGCGCCTTAAGATCACAAAGCTCCGGACTTCTGGTAGTTCCCAGAATTTCAAAATCTACAAAAGGGGGTAGGGCTTTTTCATATTTAGCTCCAAAGCTTTGGAATAGCCTTCCAGACAGTGTTCGGGGAGCAGACACGGTTTCTCAGTTCAAAAGTAGACTCAAGACGCATCTTTTTAATCTGGCATACACATAACTCATCCCATAATCTCATACTCCAGTACACCTATCCCGAATGGCAACTACGCTAATTCTCCCCATCTGTTCTGTATTTCTCACCCATCCCGAGGCATCGGGAGATTTTGCCAGCTTCAGTAGACAAAGGCCGACCCTGCGAGGTTCCTGAGGCATCCAGAGAAGGACCAGCTCCAGCTGGATTCAGCTTCATGATGGTTGGAGCTACACATGCTGCTCCTGTGCTTCCAGTGATCAAGACCTCATCTGCCCTCTGCACCTACTGACTCGTCCCTATGCTGAACTGGTCTTCATGTCAATTTAAATAATTTCTGTCATATTGAATTTTCGCCTGCACAACACACAAGATGTTATATCATTTCTATCTGTTATCACCCAAATGAGGATGGGTTCCCTGTTGAGTCTGGTTCCTCTCAAGGTTTCTTCCTAATGCCATCTCAGGGAGTTTTTCCTTGCCACCGTCGCCGTCACCCTTGGCTTACTCATCAGAGAAATTTCATTCATTCGTCTCATTATTATTATCTGCACATTTTTCTCACACATACACACTTCCAATTATTTTCTTTTCTATAATTATTATTATTATTATTATTATTATTTATTTTTTATTTTTTTTGCTAAATTTTGCTAAATTTCTTTCATTTTTGTGAAGCTGCTTTGAGACAATGACCATTGTTAAAAGCGCTATATAAATAAAATTGAATTGAAAAATTTAATTGAATTGAACCCTGAGACAGCATGATGGAGAAAATGAGCAAAATCAGACACAAAAGAAGAACAATCCTGGAGCACACAGAAATGACTGAATATACTACAAATATTTTATAGGAATTTCCTTAATAGTAATCTCAAGGTGAACATTATACACAGTATACAAGCATATTGTGAGTAGTAGTCTCTTAGCTAGTAAATATTAATTATGCTAATCTGCTAGACTTGAAAGACCTTGGCATGCATTGTTATAGATAACAGAGCTTAAAAACAAAGTATCATGAAACTAGCTGCTCTACATCCTTCCGGAGGGCTGGGAGGAATTTTAAGAAGGTCAGAAGATGGGAAAGGAGATAAAGTGTCACATAGTTGAGCTGGAAGGGTAAAGTTCTATTTATGATTACAGAAGATGATACCCATACACATATTAGCAATATGAAAATATGGATGTTCATGCATTGTTATTAATATTATAATAAATGCAATTAGTTATGGGCGGCACAATGGCTTAGTGGTTAGCACTGTCACCTTGCATCTCTCAGATTCTCACCTGTGTGCAGGGAGTTTGCATGTTCTCCCTGTACTTGGTGGGTTTGCTCCACAGTCCACGGTTATGCAGATTAGTCTAATTGTTGTTTCCAAATTGCCCGATTGGCGTTCCCAAAATTGCCCATAGTGTGTGAATGAGTGTGTGTATGTGTGTGTTTCATTCAGGGTTTATCCTGTCTCGTGCAAGTCTCCTGGGATAGGCTCCAGGCCCCCGCAACCCTGTTTACAGGATAAAGTGCTATGTATACTGTATGAGTGAGTGAGACAATAAGTTATTCTTTTTTTGTCAATTTATTTACTAAATAAAACAACTAAAAGGAACCTTTTAATTAAGACAAAATAATAGGTATTGTTATCTGGCATCTGAACTTCTAAATATTGTGCACTTACTTTATAAAATAATAAAATTAATAAATAAACTGAATATATTGTCACGCGCACTCAGCCGCGACCGGCACTAGGACCCGGAAGTAAGACGGTCGCGATCCTGAAAGCATAAAAGGAAACAAGATGGCACCGCACATCGCTCTGTCATTGAGTTTTGCCCATGCTACCTCGGTATCGTTCGAGTTCACGTGAGTACTCACTTTCTTGGGTTCGCTTTCAGACTGAGTGTGTGTTTATAGGACACGGGTTAGATTGTGTCTTTCCTTTGCTCATTCACTTTGAGAGTCCTTATAGCAAATCGCGTGATTATCCTGCCCGCTCGTGTCCATCCGCGTTTGGGTTTACCATTCACGCTACAGGGCTAACTGCTAAAGCTACGTCTTTCTGGTCGTCATTGGGTTAGTTCGTGACAGAATGACAGAGCCCAAAGCAGTAAACCCAGTGGATCACGCGCGCCTATGCGATGTGGTTGACCAGCATGCTATGCTCATCAATAAGCTAATCGGGGAGCTCGATACTCTGCGCCGGAGTGTCCAAGAAGTCCCTGCGCCGCGAGGTTGCGGAGCTTAAGCGGGAGAATGCGAGCCTCCGGGCGGCTGTTGATGACATGGCTAGCGGTCCGCCCGCCGCAGCGGCCGCGGCCCCGCACCAACCCCCCCCCCCCTTCTGATGTTTTTCTAGCACTCCCGGATGAATGGGATGGCACGGATGGGAAATGCAGTGTGTTTCTAACATCGCTGGAACTGGTGTTTGAGTTTAATGCCACCAAATACTCCACCGACCGGCTGCGCATTGCACTACTCATCTCGTTGCTATCAGGGCAAGCAGCAGAGTGGGCCACGGCAGTCCTGCGCGCTGACACCGACACCGCTCACTCGTACAACGAGTTCACCCGTCAGCTAAAATTAACATTCGAACATCCCGCGGGCGAGGTGGAGACCGACACGAAGCTCTACCATCTGCGGCAGGGAGGATTGTCCGTGAGCAGATATACTGCGGACTTCCACACCCTCGCCATCCAGACCTCGTGGGGAGATGCAGCCCTCCGGACATCCTACTTCGAGGGACTGGCTACCTGCATTAAGGACGAGCTAGCCGGACAAGAGCTCCCAGCCACACTGGAGGGGCTGATCCAGCTAGCCCTCCGTATCGACCAGCGCCTCCTCTCTCGTCCGAAGCCAGCACCTCGAACCCTGCCGCCAGCTCCCACCTACGCCTACACTGCACCAAGACCACCACCCACCGTCACCACTGCCTTCCCCGGACGTGTCGGATCTCCACCCCCTGCCGTGGTTGACACCGGAGCCGGGGAACCCATGCAACTAGGGCGCGCCTCCCTGACCGTGGTGGAAAGCGAGAGGCGCTACCGCGAGGGATTGTGCGCCTACTGTGGCTCAGCGGTGCACCACCGAGCGACCTGTCCATACCGTCCGGGAAACGCCCAACCCCGGTGAATGACACCGCCATCTCTCCGCCACCACCGAAACCACCACTTCTCGACTTACGGTCCAGGTAACCCTCCACCTTGGTCACAAGCGGGTCCGAAGTACCGCGTTCATCGATTCCGGTGCCGCGGGTAACTTCATTGACTCTACATACGCCAAAGAGTTGGGGGTAAAAATTGAGGCGTTATCCCAGCCAATGAGAATCACCTCTGTCGACGGCGGCCCCTCTCATCTAGCCCCATCACCCAACAGACCCAACCCATCACTCTCATCCTCGGCCAGCACCAAGAAGTGATACAATTCCACCTCACCCCCATCTCCTCTCCACCTCTCATCCTAAATAAAATCACCATCAGAAACCGTCACCCGTTGCCTCTTACCAACTCAGCCCTGATAGCCCTCTCTGGTGCCACCGTGTTCACTAAGTTGGACCTCCGGAGCGCCTACAACTTGGTGCGCATCAGAGAGGGTGATGAGTGGAAGACGGCCTTCATCACCCCCACCGGACATTATGAGAGCCTGGTCATTCCTTTTGGACTCTGCAACGCACCCTCGGCCTCCCAACAATTTATTAATCATGTTCTCAGGGACATGCTAGGCCGATGGGTGTTCGTATACCTCGACGACATACTCATATACTCACACACCACCGAAGAACACACCAGACTCGTTAGAGCTGTTCTTAAGAGATTGCTCGCCCAGCAGCTGTACTGTAAGCTGAAAAAGTGTGCTTTTCATGAGCACTCCACCACGTTCCTGGGTTTTGTCATCTCGCCCCGAACTTTTATCATCGCTTTATCCGGGGCTACAGTACAGTTGCAGCACCACTCACTGCACTGACCAGGCCCTCAACCCATCCATTCCGACTCAACCGAACCGCCATCTCCGCCTTCCAAAAACTCTGCCACCTATTCACCACCGCACCTATTCTCCTCCATCCGGATGCCAGCCAACCATTCGTTGTGGAGGTGGACGCGTCGGAAGTGGGCGCCGGCGCTGTTCTCTCTCAACGAGGTCCAGACCAGAAGCTACACCCATGTGGCTTCTACTCCAAAAAATTTAACCCCACTCAGCAGCGATACGGAGTAGGGGACCGTGAACTGTTGGGCATAAAGTGGGCTTTGGAGGAATGGCGTCACTGGCTCCAGGGCGCCAGTGAGCCGTTCATCGTCTGGATGGATCACCAGAACCTGCTCACCATCCGTAACCTGAAACAGCTGAATCTACGCCAGGCACGGTGAGCCCTGTTCTTCGAGCAGTACTATTTTCATCTGTCGTACTTGGTGTCAAAGAACACCAAGGCCGATGCCCTCTCCCATCAGTATGAGCGAGAGGCGACCCAGGCGGATCCCGTCCCTGTCCTTCCACCCACCCGGATCATCGCACCCCTGCATTGGGACATGGAGACGAGGATTCGCCAGGCACTGACCAGAGAACCCGCACCGGCAGGCGTGCCGCCCGGACGGCTGTATGTTCCAGACCAACTAAGGCCCGAAGTCCTCCAGTGGGGCCATTCTTCGCCCATCGCGGGACACCAGGGAACCCGAAGAACCATCACCTTTGTGGGACGGGCTTTCTGGTGGCCTTCGATGAGGAGGGATGTCACCGAGTTCGTCCGGGCGTGCCCAGTGTGCGTCAGGGCGAAGGACTCCAACCAGCCGACACCGGGGGAACTTCAACCACTTCCAGTCCCCCGTCGGCCCTGGTCGCACATTGTATATGACATATATAGTATAATTTGGGTTAATTCATGTATTATATTCCTTATATACAGAATATAAATGGACCATGTGGGGTGAACAAGTCTTATTAGGATAAAACAAATTGTGCATGTACTTTATTACATAGGAAAATAAAAGCAAATATTTAGATTTCATCATAGGCAACAGTGGCGTCAACCTCAGCCTCAATTTCCTTCCTTCCCATCATGTATAGTGGCCCCTGTAAAAGCTTCTGGAGGCGGTGTTATGATCTGCGGTTTCTCCAGTTGTTCTGTACCTGGCTTAGCAATGGTATGAAGCAATAAAATAAAATCATCTGAATGACCAGGATTTTCATCTCTCATGACACAGATTCAAATTGCCCATGACTCACATTGTGAGGGTTTGTTTGTTGGAGCATGAAGAATCATTTTCACACATGATTTGGCCACCACAATATGCACCTTAATTAAACCTAAATGCGGGTGAATGAAATTGTAGCATGTGTGACTTGTTTTTGTGGCCAGGCAATATATGATGTTTCTGTATGTAACCTGTCAGCCCAAATCTGGATCACAACAAATGATGACTTAAGCAGAACACAGTAACTTCCTTTAAATTTAAATTAAAAGTCTCTGGATGAAGGATTCTGATTATTCTCTATTATCTGACATGGAAGACAGGTTATGAAACATACTGATGCAAAATTTGACCATGATTTCATTGGAACAATCTCATATAGACAAATAATAACCATGAAATATACAGTGTAATGCACACTCTGGCTTAGTTGTCTCCTTAATATCTTTGATCAATGTGTGCTGATTGAATACATTCCAGACTTTGTCTTTAGTGGATTCGGTGATGTATAACCTTGCTGTTCGTTTCTAAGTGCAGTGACTGTGATAACCACTTTAAAGTGTTTTTCGAAGCCTAGGGTGGTATGAGAATTGGCTTTCAGAGACTCCCCTGCAATTATCTTGACTTCATAGAGGAATCATAATGTGTGTTTGAGATTATATTTGTTTTGTTCTTAGAGTAGTACTGGTCCAGAATGCTAGATTTGTTTCGTGCACCATCAACCGTATGCCATGTGTTATTTTTGTTTGTGAGCTGCTGAAGTATTAATATAAGTATATGTAGTAATATAAGTACTGTATAATTATTAATTTTCCAAGATAGTTAATCATGCCAGGAAAGCTTTTTAGTTTAGCTACATATGTGAGCAGTGATATTTTGCTCATCACTTTGGTCTTAGATGGAGTGTCTCAGACCATAACTACAGTATAAGTCAGTAGTTTGTAATGAATAGTCTTACCTGGGTGTTTGGTAACTTCTGATATTGGTTTACAAAGTAAATTAAAGTAAAGTGGGAAAGTCAAACTGGACTCACAGTCACAGTGTTCACCTTTAAGTTCACTTTTGGTAGGTGAACTAATAAACCAAGTGTAGATAAAATGCATCTTTAAAAAAAAAGAAAATATTGTAGAAAATTTATTTTTTTTATTTAAATCTAATTAAACCAATTATATATATATATACACTGTAAAAAAATTCTTGCTACTCCAACTAAAAAAATTCTAGTGACCTGTTGCATCTAAAATTTTTAGTTGGCTCAATTTAAGTTGTATAAACTATTTTGTTTTTGCTGTGCTGATTACCTCTAAATGTACACACAAATTGAAATAAAACATTCTGTCAACTAAATGTTCTAAGCTGAATAAACATGCCTAGTTAGGCCAACAAGCAGTCTCAAATTGAAATATAATGTTGTGTCAATTAAATGTTCCAAGTTGACTGAAAGGTATATTTTGAATTGGAAATTATGCTTGCATAATTATAAAATTAACATCTTAAAGTTTACTTGAGTAGGTTATTCACTGTGGCCACATTTCAAATAACATGACACATTCTTCTAAATTTGAATATTTTTTTAATGTAAACTTTAAACACCTGTTAAAGACTATCAACATTGATTAAGTGCAATCCAGCTACTCTTTCAACAAATAAACAAATGCTGCATTGTTATAACAAAATATGCAAATAACATTCCAAAATGCAAGAATGAAACTGTGCCCTTAACATTCATGTTACAAAGCTTACTAATATCACACTCAGTCAAAACAGTATACTGGATAAATAGACTTCTGCTTTGAGGAACAAAACATACTGATATTTCTCAGTAAAAACGTGCAGTGGCTTATTTGAAAATAAAATATTTGCTTTAACTCAGAAATGGTTTAAGATGTGAAATAATTTTGCCAAGCTCCAAGATTGTTTGCAGATGCAGTAAGCACTGTTTCCCAGATATTCTCCCTAATACCTGAAATACAAAAAGAAAAATATATGAATAACTAATTAAGTAACCGTTTGTAGTTCAAAACCATTAAAAATCCTAGACAAAAAAATGTCCGTTTAGTCATTATAACCGTTTTCAGACACTATAAGGTTAATGAATGATGAAGAAGTGAGAACATTAAGCTCCCTCAGTGCTGCACTACGTTTTCAAATAGCCTTTGAAATTATCAGTCATTAAAATGAATAAAATGCATGTAACGTAATTAAACTTTAGCGGTTTCATAGATTAACATTAATGTCAATGTACATACCATCTGAAAAAAAAATGCGTTAGGAGCTGAAACGAGTGCATTGTCAGATAACTACTGTAACACTCCAAATTATATAAATAAACACTCGAAAATATAATGTTCTAAAGCTTGCTGCTGGATAATATATATGTTATAAAGCTAAAATTGCTAATTACTTTGCAGGACAGTTAGTTTCCATGAAGTACTCACAATTTCGGGAGGAAATAGCGGGAAGTTCGAAAATTCTGGAAGAACGCTTTTGCGCATGCGCAGAGGTCCCTCTTGTTCGTCCAACATAAAATTGTTTGTGTGCAGTTAAATGTTTCATGAACACAGTTTTATTCGTTGCCTCGATGAAACTTTCGTAGTTGAGTAATGAAATTTATACAATCATTGAGAAAACATATTTTTCTTTTTTGACACCAGCATTATATTAGCCCAACATATATTTCTTTGTTCCAACAACTATTTTCAGGATTTATTTTTTACAGTGTATATATATATATATATATATATATATATATATATATATATATATATATATACACACACATTATACACACATATGTGTGAAAGGCGGATGGGCTACAACAGCAGAAGACCCCACCGGGTACCACTCACCTCCACTACAAATAGGAAAAAGAGGCTACAATTTGCAAACAAAAGCTACAAAAAGCTACTGTACAAAAAAAAAGCTATAAAGCTCGAATCATTTCAAATTGGTTTCTTGAACATGACAATGAGTTCACTTTACTAAAATGGCCCCTACAGTCACCAGATCTCAACCCAATAGAGCATCTTTGGGATGTGGTGGAACGGGAGCTTTGTGCCCTGGAAGTGCATCCCACAAATCTCCATCAACTGCAAGATGCTATCCTATCAATATGGGCCAACATTTCTAAAAAATGCTTTCAGCACCTTGTTGAATCAATGCCATGTAGAATTAAGGCAGTTCTGAAGGCGAAAGGGGGTCAAACACTGTATTAGTATGGTGTTCCTAATAATCCTTTAGGTGAGTATATATATACTGTATACACAGTGAAATATTTCACAAATCCAGCATCTTAAAGTATTAGAACTTTTTTGCAAGATTAAGCAAAAAAAAAAAAAAAAAAACAATATTGAACTAATGTCTGGAAAAGTATGGGCAATTTTTAAACACCAATGAACCTAACTTACATATCTTTGGACTGTGGGGGGAAACCCACCAAGCACGGGGAGAACATGCAAACTCCATGCACACAGAGACGGGAATCGAGCCTTGGCCGGGATTTGAACCTGGACCCTGGAGATGCAAGGCGACAGTGCTAACCACTACACCACTGTGCCGCCTAATCTGTAATCATTAAATGAAATAAAAAATGGCTTGAACTGCATTTAATAAAGTGGCCTCCAAGTGGTCCAACATCATTTATCCAGTGAAAAGAAATGGAAGATATGTATAATTACGACCACACAATGACGACAGCACATGACGTTGAGGCCCAGAATCCATCCAAATGCCACTGGGTGATCAAACAGCAGCTACTGCTGGATAAGATGTGGAAATCTAGTAACTATAGATTTTGATGGAAGGTATGATAGAGTAAATTTGTCATTTGTTACAATCGTTAAACCATGTGTTATTCTGTTTCACTTCGATCCACAGAAGTCCAAAATACTCTGCCTTAAGACAATTTTAACAGCAAAAGTGTCTTAAGTAGGTGCCAAAAATGACACTTTATACTGATGTCTTCTTTTAAAAGAAAGACTGTGCGTGTGTGTGTGGTGTTTGTTATTCTAAAGGATTTTAAAAGTGAGATTCAGGAGCCATAATTAGACATGTTCCTTACATCAATTTGACTGATGTTTTTTTTTTTACCCCAGTCCTGAACCAATTTTTGCTCTCGTAGGACCTGACAGACGTGATGAATTGTGGGATACTCGCCAAAACAGGGTGAGTGAAGTGTTACGTGCTCACACACTGCCGTGTTGTGCCTCTTTAAAAGCTGTAGGCAGTGCTGTGGGGCTGCAGAGCAGGGTGTGTGAGGACACACACACACACACACACACACACACACACACACACAAATCTTGTATTACAATCAACGTGAGGACTTTGTAGAGCCGTCTGTTACCACAGCTAATTAATAATTTATCAGTAACTAAATCTAACAAGCTTAATCTCAGTAACCAAAACCAGCTGCTCAGATAGACATATTCTAGTGACATTTGGTCTCCATCAGGATATCAAAACACAAACTCTCATGCTCTCTCTCTCTCTCTCTCTCACACACACACACAACCTTACATACACTCTCTCCCTCTCAAACACACACACACACACTCTCTCTCACACACGTGCACACACTTACATACACTTTCTCTCTCTCACACACACTCTCTCTCTCTCACACACACACACACACACACACAATCTTGTTATTCTATCGTTATACTATCAGAATGAGGACAGTGTAGAGACTTAACTGATTGAGACTTAATAAGTCACAGCGCAATTAATACTATATCTACAACTAAACCTAACAATCTTAGGTTCAGCAAGCAAAACAAAACTTTCTTTTTTCCCTTAAGAAATCCTTTTGTTTAAAAAAAAAATGCGTTGTGGGGACCAACTGCTCAGATATACCTCTTCTTGTGAGGACATTTAGTCCCCATTAGGATATCAAAACCTTAGCATCCGAACACTCACACACAGAAAATAAGGACAGTCAGGTCCTCGCATGGTGGGGGTGTGTCTAACAACGAAGACGTTTTAACAGGGACCAGATTAATGCAGCTGTGAAACTGGGACCACAAACGCAGACACACACACACACGCCAGCGCGCGCTCTGCGGCAGTCATCATCGGAGATAACGGGTTTGTAGGCGTGCACCGGAGCGTGTACCGGAGCTGACGGTCGAAGCGCGACATTGTTCGCTCTCGCTGTCGCCTTTAAACACGCCGGGACTGAGCGAGAGAGAACGCAGCGAAAGCGAGACCGAGGCAGCACGCGCGCGCAGGAAGCCAGTTTCGGCACGAGTTAAGCGCGAGGCAGCGTCTTTCGCAGCACGAGCCCTGACTTCAGGTAAATCAGTGCAGGCACGCGCATTAAAGCAAACACCATTCAAGTGTGTGTGTCTGAATCCACGTACAGTACTGATTTTAAACTGCTGCTTTCGTTATTACACTTGTGTTGTTCTCTTCCACGCACTAACTTATAAACCAACATGATCATGTTATTTCTATTAATTCCATGGTGTCACGTGTAATATATATATATATATATATATATATATATATATATATGCTTTGCTGCTTTTCTATGGTCTAATGCCAGCTTTTGCAGTGCAGGGGGCAGGGGTTCCTAGTCTCACACTGCAGATTTTGTAACATATCTTTGATCAAAAGTCAGATCAGATAAATAAATAAATAAATAAATGAAGAAATGAAGAAATGAAGACCCATAGATTGAAGATTACATGTATTTGCTTATATATGTATATAATTTCTTACGAATTTCCATGACTTGTCATGGCAAAAAATAAATAAATAAATAAATGGAGCAAAGAATCAAGGTATTAAAAATGTATTTAGAGTAACAGAAAAGACCTGACCTTGGCTAACCTGATTTGAAGTAATATAAATTGTAATTGCATACTTTCATTTGTGCCCTGAGATGGATTGGAACCCTGTCCAGGGTGTACCCTGCCATGTGCCCTAAGAATTCTAGGATAGGCTTCAGGCCCCCTGTGATGCTGTATACAGACAGAATAAGTGGTATAAATGATGGATGGATGCATGGATGGATAGATGGACTTTCATTTGTGAACAATAAACCTCAGTGTGGAGCTGTGAAAAAAATAAGAGAGATTTGGATTTGTTTTGACATGCCATCCAAAGGTGATAACTAGTTTGTGTACTGTGTTACTATGCAGCTGGACACGAACAAACACTGCTTTTATTAATGCAATGCAAATTTAGATGAGCAAACGTTATTTCCAAACAATTGAAAGTGGAACTGCACAGCAAATTTAGTGAGGCACATGCTTCCAGAGGACAACGCTGACATTCGGATTAAAAGATTAGAGAGAGATAGTCAGGGTTTGAGGTTGCTGATTCTTCTGGTTCTTGTTTTATGCTCTGCTGACATTTGAAATATGTCATGATTTTTCCCCCCAATCTTCAGACTTTTCATCCAGATTCTTTAGGGAAGACCTGTTTTGTTTTTGCATCTCTTCATGGGTGTGTTAAAAAACACTTCTCTGAAATGTAATTATACACTGTTAATGCTTTACTCATAGTCTGGTAATGAGGGTGCTTATGCAAGCCCACACTCAACGCTCTTTCTCTCAATGTTGTAAATGCATGCCAGGTCACGATTTATACAGAGACACAACGGAGCACTTAAAATCTTCCAAACCCTGTGATGCAGTGCTGAGTCGAGGTGTTTACTCAGATTTAGCTTCTAGAGGTGTAACAGTACACGTGTTTGTGATCGGAGTAAAGACAGTCAAACTAGTGCTGCGTGATTTTCTCCATTTCACCATTTTAATTTAAGCAAAACATCCATGAATGGTGTAAAAAAAAAAAAAACACAGCCTTCTTAAAGTGATAAATGCCTCCTGCAGCCTGTGCTGCTCCCAAACACTGCACAGTTAGATCCCCCCCCAAAAAAGAAAGAAATTTGGCATACAGTTGAAAAATCGGATAAACTTTTTTTTTTTTTTTTTTTAATATAAGCCAGCATTATACAGTAATCCTGAGTAGTAAATTGCCAGTAGGAATTGCGTCATTTGAGATCTCAGGGGGTTTGACAGGAGAAATGGGAAACTAGATGCTCCTGTGTTATTTTATTTTATTTTTTCATTTAAAACTGTCATGAAAAACATTTTCCCCATGTACTATTTTCAGAAAGATGGGTTCCCTGAGTTGGGCAACTGTATCAGTTGTGCTATCTCTGGCTAATATGAGTCAAACTGGGATTTTTGTTGTGCAGAATAAAATGACACGGTTATGAGAGTAAAAAAAATCCCCTGATACAATAATACACTTATCCCAGCGCATCACCAGTGCTTGGACACCTTCAAAGTGGAAAGTTTTCTCAGTACACCAGATGCTGCCATGGCCCAGACATGTGGAAATCACTTGGAGTGAGTTAAGGGTTGTACAGGGCATGTGGCAAAAAAACTCTTTCCTGTAATGTGCAAGTGGTGCTGGTGAGTGATTGTGTGTACAAACAGATACAGTAAGTCTCTTCCTCAAGTTGGTGACAAGTTACCTGTCGTTTTTCAAGGTTCAGGCGTTCCACTCACTTAATGTTAATAGGAACGACAGCAGAGCCACCTCGGCTGGGATTATCATTCATGGATGTAAAGTATGGCCATTGTTACAATGTTTGCACCATAATACATTTTTGTTGTGGCTAAGAGTTTCATTATTGTACTGTGCTTGAATTCTTACTGTATGTAAAGACCAGGTATGACTGGAACAGCCCTCATAGTATAAATGATGTTAATGATTATTGACCTTTAAATATAACTTATTTAAAAGAACCATTGTTCGCACTATTTGCTACAGATAGTGCTCTTACTCTTCATGCACAACTTAGAATAACTTAGAAACCTGTGTGCTTTTTCTAAAGAAAGAATGGAAAGTGTGTTGAGGAAATGATAGTCAGTTTGCCACTGGTTACAAGTTTGTACAAGTTTATATGTTTAAATGATGTTTAAAAGCAATACTGAAAGACACCGTACACACCAAACCATGACCACCCACTACATACTGTAACTCAGGAAAACTAAATTCAATACAACAGTTAGAAAAACATGTACTTTATGTAACACCAAAATGCTGTTACAGATATACTTTGGGTTATGAATATATGAAATTAATTGATAGTCCAGTATGGCTGTTTTCCTATTTGAACATTGAGAATGCCATGTTAAAATTTTGTTGTTGAAAATTCAAGCTGAAGCTGAAAATGTAAACTGACAGATACAAGCTCATGTGTGTCATAAAATCATGCACATGTCAAGAACTTCAGTTAATTTTTACATCAAACATCAGAATGTGGAAAAAAGTGATTTCTGTGACATGTTAGTGCCAGATGGGCTGATTTGAGTATTTCAGAAACTGAACATTTCCTGTGATTTTCACCTACAAAGCTATTATTTATAATGATAAACAGAAAACACTGAGTGAATGACGGTCCCGTGGGTGGAAATGGCTTGTTGATGAGAGAGATCAAAGGAAGTCTGTATCATTGTAAATAATCATTTGTTTCAATCGTGGTGAGCAGAAAAGCATCTCAGAATGCACAGAACATCAGTTCCTGAGGTGGATGGGCTACATTGGGTTCCACTCAATACCAGTACTCTACGGCTATCACAGGGACTGAAACTGGACAGTCATTTAGAACATACAAACAAACGCATTCAGAGCAACGGCCGGGTGGTGGTGGAGGGGCGGGGGGGGGTTTCCGAGTGCTTTAGTTCATGCAACGTTGGGGGGGGGGGGGGGTAGTGGGGTTGCGCGCGCGTTCAGATCATGCGACCGGGTGGGCTTGCGCGCGGCTCAAAAATGTGCGTCGGTATTTTAAAAATAAAAATTTGCCCGGTATGCTCTATGGTCAGTCCAGGCCTGGTCTGTGCCCGTGTTAGCCTCAGAAATTTACTGTTGAAAATATTACAGTGAAGTTTGATTATGTAGTGGCTTAACTTGAACGCTGTGGCATGATTGACATCTCTCCCTCCCACATTCACTTTCTTTCTCTCTCCAGCTTGCTCTGTCATACTTAATATATTCTTGGTCATGATTACTTAAGGAAGTAATTGGATTCCACTTCAGACACTCTTAAAAAATCATTATGGCTATGCTTGAATCATCCTCTATATGGAAATTCACTTAACTAGCTAAGTAGCTTGACATCATTCATTTATTCCATTATATTTGGTAATGCTTTGTTTTTTTGCATAGTCAATTCAAAGTCAGTAACGAAAAACATGGGACTTGGCAGCACATTAGAGATTCTACTTGGCTGGCGGGCTAGTCAATAACTTTATGATTTATCTGCGCATAAAATGGCAACACACAAACCCCCAAAACACGCTCAGCAGCTCGTATTGTATTGCAAGCCAAGTACAATTTATGCAGTCCATAACAATATGAGTAGACACATGCAAAGCAAATACATTTAAGAACTAAGCATCTATTTAGTGGCAGTCAGGCCTGTCTTATATTGTGGCATCCGTGGTGAAGTCTGTCTCGGCTGTAAAAGTTAAGCAGAGCACATTGTTTCCTCTTATCACAAAGTTGAACAAATATAATCTGACAGCGTTCTGTAAATTTGAAGTTGACTTCGAAGCAACGTCTTTCAGAAATGCCAGTGAATTAGTCATTAATTGACATTTCTTCCCATCCTCTAATAGCAGGCCTGCAGGGTGTTGGTCAGGCTGAGTTTACAGTTCACTGGACAGATGGATCGCTTCTGATCTGCTCCAGTACACCACAGAGGGCTTTGATTTTCACTGTTTAGCAAATGACAAAAAAAATAGCTATAAGATGAAGCCGTTTCTCTAATTTATCATTATTCAATAATGACGTATTAGTAAATAATGAATGTAGTATAACAATTAATAACAAACACTTCTACTAAATCTCTTTTTTATAATATATAAATGTATCTTCTTTTTTTTAAATGCTATGATGTACAGAACTGTGCAAAAGTGTGAGGCAAACTTGCAAACTTCTGTAGAGCAAAGTTCAGTTTCTTGCTCAGTCTCAGTGCATGTGTGTCACTCGTATAGTCAACATCCGTCAACATTTTTTAAAATTTGTTTCCGAGTGTAGTGACTGTTCTTAAGTAACTGTACTGCAACAACAGGCTCCATGAAGAAAAAGGCTAAAAAGGCTGTAGTAGTGTGAGAGATTAATCTGTTTGGAGGAGTGGTTCCTGTAGTGTGTGTGTGTGTGTGTACGAAAGTCATCTTGCACAGTAGCCCCCCCTGCTCCTGCTTCTGTTTTTGTTTAACACCAGTCATGATTTTTTTCAAAGGTAAAGTGCAGATAATTTTTTTTACTATATATTTTGTATTCATTATTTTTATATGAATATTTTTGGATTGTGGAACAAATCATCAAAGTTATTATTATTTCTTATGGGGGAAATTCGCTTTGATTTATGCATTCTTTGATATACTGTACAAGCATGCCTCAGGAACGAATTCCACATACTCCAAGGTTCCACTGTATAAATGGTAAAAAAAAAATTTCATAGGCAATTCAAAGTCAGTACCGAAAAACATGGGACTCGGCAGCACATGGCTAGTCAATGGCAGTAAACAGTAATTAATTAAACAAAGTCAATGAAACTAAGTTAGCATGATGACCCTTTGCTTAAAATATTCGTTCATTCATTCATTTTCTATAACGCTTTATCCTGTATTTAGGGTCGCGGGGACCTGGAGCCTTTCCCAGGAGATGCTTAAAATATCTCAGGTACAATTTGTACAGTTTTATATAAGGAACTAAACTGGGCCCGGTTTCTCGATAACGCACACTATTCGCGCGCTAAGTAGACTCTTAAGATATATCTTACGTTAAGTGATAACTTTTCTAAATGTATTTCTCGAACTGTCTCTTAGGAGTCTTCTTAAGTCGGTGCCTCTTACGTCCGACGTTACGCGGCGCTGTCTACAGTGAAGGTCCTGAATTAGCGGACATCGGTTGCTCTGGAATCGATTTTTGACTCCTTTTTCATGACAGCGTTAAGAAAGACGGCACTTTCTATTCAAATTAAACATTGCACTAAATTCTTTTAATAGCGTTTATTTCGACATGGGTTAACTTAACAATAACATCCCATAATAGACAAATATATAAATTAATATTAATTATCGCTAATATTTTCATGCAACATGTGATTGACAAACAGCTGATAACACTCTTCACCAGCTTCAGAAACAATGTGAAGTTGTTGGGGTTGTATAGCGCACTTATGGAATGAATACGATGAGATGACAGAGTGGAGGTTTAATACCCCTATCTCACATGCGGGGCCGTAAGTGCGGTTCATTATGATTCGGCGCGAGTTTTGGTGCTGTTATTACGTTTCCATTTTACCACGCAAAAAAATAAACATGTTTAACATGCGGAAGCTCGCGGACCTTGTAGATCTTCGCGGACCGTCAGGCGCCGGTCACTCGAGGCGGATCACGGTGCCTAATACCCCTCTCTCACCTGTGTGGCCTGACTCATCTCCGTGAGCTGCCGCGATTGCCCACGACGTTCCTTTAACAAATGAAACGTTTAATTTTTCACGCGGAAAGATGGAAACGTAATCACAGCGCAAAAACTCGGGGTGAATCATGATGAACCCTGCTTACGGCCACAGCACGAGCCCGCTCATGCAGGTGAGATAGGGGTATAACACCGCATCTCATAGCGAGTCAAACCGCATAAGTGAATAGGGGTATTAAACATTACAATCACCCAGAAGAATTAATGGATGCGGGGTCTGAAACTCCCAAGGTTATTTTCTCATTTAACTAAATCAAATTTCATAAAAATAAAACGTGTCAAAAGAAAAACCCATAAAGTTATGGATAATGGCTAATGATCAATGAAACATATTTTAAACAAAAAGCAACGAGCAGCTGGACATCGGGACGTAGAGCGTAAGTATGACGCGTTGGCCTGGCACGCGCAGGTCTAAGCAGCTCAAGAAGCTCCATAATCTGTTGCCTTGGATGGCAAAACTTTTATATAAATATTTTTTTAATAACGACCACGGGGAAAATATGAAAAGGGCTGAAGTTTTGTCTAAAGGAAAAATGTACATGACCCACACGGCTCCACGGACCGCACCGTCTTCAGTCTAACACAACACCACGCTGCCAAATTGTTCGCCAGCTGATTAATATTAATTGTGATTGGCAATTTTAATGCGTTAGTCACATTATGAAATAGGCTAATTAAAAGTCACTCTATTAGTTCTGATATCAAATAAAATAAAATTCTTAAACAGGTCTACAGTATATTCCATCATTAATATGACTTTGATAACGTGCCATAATGTGTTTACATACACCGCTGGTTTATAAAGACTGCTGCTCAGTGGCGGCGACTAGCGTCTTGAGCTGAAACTACGCTAAGTATGAGTTAAGGTTGGTCCAGACCAACCTTACGAACGGGTGACAGCTATGAGATACTTAGCGTAAGAACATTTCGGGAAATGCGCCATAAAGTTAAGAGAGAGGTTAAGGTACAACTTAAGAACTACTTAGCGATAAGAAGCTTTCGAGAAACCGGGCCCTGCTTAGTTTTACTCACTATCTTGCAGAACTAGCTACAGTCCTTATGAGGTCTGTTCTGATGTCTCCGCACCTGCTTCAATTTCATGCGTTTTCAAACCTAAAGGCTTTTTTTTTTGTCTGTAAATTAATCTTTTATATAATATTCTACTTTGTGGTGGCATAGTGGTGAAGTGGTTAGCATTGTCGCCTTGCACCTCCAGTGTCCAGGTTCGATTCTCGCATTAGATCGGTGTGCATGGAGTTTGCATGTTCTCCCCGTGCTTGGTGGGTTTTTCTTTGGGTGCTCTGGTTTCCTCCCACAGTCAAAAGAAATACAGATTAGACTAATTGGCATTCCCAAATTGCTCGTAGTGTGTGAGTGTGTATTTATGTGTGCTATGCAATAGATTGGCATCAGTGTCGTGCCCCAAGTCTCCTGGCATAGGCTCCAGGCACCCCGTGACCCTGTACATAGGATGAAGTGGTATAGACGATGATGAGTGAGTGAGTGCTCCTTTGTTACAAAGGTGTCTAAGTGATGCACCATATGTATCACAATGCATTTAGCCATTAACAAATTTCCGGCAGGACGGTAGGTTACGTAGAAAGACGAAACACAACAAGCTTAAATAATAAGTTACATTATACTGAAGGAGTCTTCAATGTAAACACTTTGTGACAGTCAGAGATCTAACTTCATCGCTAAAGTATTGGAAAAGATGATACATTTTCAAGATCTAAAACTTGATGAAACCTTTCTTAAAAGGGTCAAATCGAGACTGGATTACAATTCTTGTGATACCTCTAAGGCGTCTCCTTTACCATTTACTGTAAATATCTCTTAGCCCTGAATCCTGTAAAATAAATGAATAATACTGAACATTAGAAATATAAACCTTCTGTTACTCAATACACACTCTCAGACACGCTGTACTGCTCAAGGCTTAGACCGGTACTTGGTATTTCATAACAAGACTCTCGTGACACAAAGTCTTGCCAAGTACTTGGTCACTGGTATGTTAGAGCTGCAGAGCCCTGTGTTATCAAGGACAGGGGAACATTTAAACCAACGCTCAAAGCACCGCGGTGGTGGTGGAAAATCTATTCCTTATTGAACACGAGATCGAACAGTGCAGAGCAGGCGATACACAAGGGTCATCACCTCACCAAGCATTCAATCAGTGGAATCAATGAGGGAGGCTATTTGTGATCCTGCTTTTTCATCTTCATCATCTTCTTTTTGCCTCGGTAAAGGTTTCATGGTTTGTTGTTGGCAGTCTTCTCTAGCCGGTGTCCTTGGCAGAATGTTTTATAATTGCTTTTATAGCAGAGTGTATAAATAGGCCTTAGAACAAAAAAATAAAAATTGAGTCTGCTCCAAGCGACTGGATTTATTTTATCACAGGGCTAGGAAATACGACCAACACGTTATATAGTTATACTTATACATTTTCATCACTGTGAATCACCTTTTTAGGATATTTATTTGTCACACCGCACATCAAATAATTTTAAATCACATTCTGGATGATTTGAGCTATGCATAGTTTCAGATTCCTGGTGCAATAAGCTTCATTCTGATACTGTATTTATTATTCATTCATTCATTCATTCATTCATTTTCTATACCGCTTTATCCTGTGTTCAGGGTCGCGGGGGACCTGGAGCCTATCCCAGGAGACTTCGGGGCACTAGGCGGGGTACACCCTGGACAGGGTGCCAATCCATCGCAGGGCACACACACATACACACACTCACACACCCAATCACACACTACGGGCAATTTAGGAACGCCAAAAAATCGATCGATTTTTGAAAAATAAACAAAATTAAAAACAATAAGCTGCCAATCTTTTTATGCCATCCATTTATTTGATTGCATTCTCATTACTATACTACTACTACCAATAATGATAATACATTTTAATCTAGAGTACAAGCCAGGCTAGGTAGCTGACGCTAGTCATGGCTAGTTGTTTTGTTGGGTGGTTAGAGGAGAAGTTCCCAAGTGTCTAGTTAAAAATTTTATAATACTATCGTTGTTTTTTGGTTTTCACTAAATGGATGTGTCATAAAACATCTCTGGATTTTTATCATTGAGTACTGTATGTACAGGAATATATATGTATCTAGGTACAGGAATGAAAGAGAGGGAGATAGAGAGAAAAAGAGAGAGAGCTACTACTACGGATCAAGGCTAGACAGTCACTCCTCTGACATTTTCAAATCTATTTTACTTACTAAACGGATTTCAGTGGTGGTAAATCCCATGGGATTGCATGCCTTCGTCTAAATGTAATCACAAACGGTTCAAACAAGGATAGATTTTCTTCTCTAATATATTTTTCCTCTAAACAGCCATATCTTCACGTTAACCACCAAATGACCCCAAAACATCGAAATGTCAAGAAACAGCAACGCAAGCAGCAAAGAAAATGTCTGCAATATTTATGGAGGTGAAAAATGACTGTCTGTGTCTGTTGTAATAGGGAGAAACTCACTGCTTATATTCAAACTTGTAACTGTTGCTGCTTCTGGAGCAAGGAAAAGTCACAGCTATAACCACCTGGTTCCCACCGACTACAGTCAACAGAGTGCCGTGCCGTTTGGGGGTTTGCTAATCTCTATCAGAGGTTAATTAATGGATTTGACACCACAGCATCATCGCTTACAGTCCTACTCAAAAACAGGCTCAAGCATCTCTGCTGCTGTTTGAGCTCTGACCAATGTTCTCTGTGTGAGCAGTATCACTGTGCCCTGCTGATTGATGCTCATGGCTGAAGGGTTCTTCAGTGGCAGCCCACATAGAGCCGGCCATAATGGAGGATCGGGTTTGTGGCTGTGACGGTGATAGATGTAGGCTCATTGTGAGCAGTGGCCTGTGGAATAGGCAAATAAAGTGGCATGAAAGAACCACAACAGAGGTCTCATTAAAGAAACCTAACAAGAAGGCTGATTTTTTAGTCAATGCACATTGTCGTTTTTTGAACCCTGTGTCAGTACCTATAGCACCACAAGGAATAGCAACTACGTCAATTCTCATCACATTTCAACTTATCAGGTGGACTCACTCAATGTAGAGTATACTCTCTGTATATACTTAGTCATAGTCCCTTATGGATTTGATCTGGTTTGTGGTTTCTATGTCTTATGATTTGGATTGGCTGCAAACCAGCTTCACAGAGCATTTGTTTATCTACAGTTACGTCTACTAGCAGTTTTCACAGTATTTAACAGTATTAAAACAAATAATTGACTATTTGAATTATGAATCTCATACTAACTATCATCAGATGTCAAAGTAGTCTAAATTCTTACCGGTACTACATACAGTAGCCAAAAAGCGAGGAGAATAAACCATGAAGGTGGTGGACAGTACTGTAAATCTTGTATGTTTTTCCACTTATTACGCTTCAGAATAGCCTTAGCTAACTAGCTGTTCCTAGGTTGAATCCCAAATAGTGTAAAATGTAAAGGTAGTGCACTAGGTGGGGTGAACAATCCCTTGTTCCACACATCAAGTAGTGTTCGTGATCAGGGATTAGAGAGGGATTTGGGATTCAGCCTTGTATTAGAAGCTGGTTAGCTTTATATTCAATGGTATAGACGATGCATGAGTGAGTGAGAGAGACGTTCATGAACCTTTCATGCCAAGCACACCAAAATTTGGACTAAATGATATGAAAGATAGCTGTCCTTATTTATTGTGGCTTTTAAATACCTAACGCGAAGTACGAAACCTGGTTCCTGTGTATATCCTGGAAGCCAGCCATATTCACATCTTTCTGTTCTGTAGAAACACTAAGCGTCTCTGCTTCCTCTAAAGCTCTGACCGATGTTCTCTGTTTGAGCAGTATGACTGTGCCCTGCTGATTGATGCTCATGGCTGAAGGCTTCTCCAGTGGCAGCCCACATAGAGTCATAAAGGAGAATGGGGGTTTGTGGCTGGGACTTGATGGATGTCGGCTCATCGAGAGCAGCGGCATGTGGAATGGGCAAAGAAAGTAGCATGAAAAAAAACACAACAGAGGTCTCATTAAAGAAACCCAACAAGAAGGCTTTTAAATGAAAAAAAGATTTTTTTAGAATGCGTGGGTGAGCTGGATTTTGTGTTGCACAAAATGTTGATTTATCCACAGGCATTAAACCCTGAAGATGTGATCTATAATCTAGGACTTGGCAAAACTAGCAGTAATGGTTAGGTAATGAGTAAGGTAATGAGGTGAATATCGTCAATGTGATCATTATTGCTATCAGGTATTGTGATAACAGAGCCATGTTAAAAACATGAAATGTTGCTGTGTTTGTACAAAAGGAGATAAAGGGGGCTAATTTGCTCAAAAAACTAAATTCCCTTCCATAAATACAGGAGAAAGAATTCTGTTTATGACCAGCCATTAGTCCAAGGAGCGTAACTGGCGCTGCACAAGGGTTGGATTGGTCAACCAGAATATCACTCACTCACTCACTCACTCATCTTCAATAGCACTTTACCCTTCATTCAGGGTCGCGGGAACCTGGAGCCTATCCCAAGAGGCTTAGGGCACGAGGCGGGGTACACCCTGCACTGGATGCCAATCCATCACAGGGCACACACACACACACACACACACACACACACACACACACACACACACACACACACACACACACACACTACGGGCAATTTGGGAACGCCAATTAGCCTAACCTGCATATCTTTAGGTCTTTAGATCTTTAGATCAGATAATAACGAGATACAGTAGTGTAAAAAGATGTCTCGGCCATTCCTAGATGTGTGAAGGTTTGGTATGAGTCAAAACGCTAACATTCTGTTGATTGAATTAATGGATATCATAACGTTTGGCAGTTTGGATAAAACTATGGAGGGCCCAGGCTCAGAGTTGGTTAGACCCTGATGGCAACTATTTTGGATTTGTTTTCACATTTTGTGAGTTTTATCTAAATATCTAGAAACAATGGCTAGACAATTAGGATCTAAAATATCTATAGTCTCCACTAAAATAGAAATATGATGGAAGGAAATCTATTCTCCACATTGTCAAGCATTTTTTTCCAGTTTTGTTTTTAGGAGAATCTGAAATGAGGAATGTGTTGTACAGATGTCGCCATTAAAAACCTGCGTTTCGAGAAAAGGGATCCCGTGACTTGCCGCGGCTTTGCGCGGCTGCGTGCGGGAAGCTGTGAACATGCCCTTCATTACCTGTAGGGGGCAGTCGTGTTTCAGTCTGAAGTATTGTGTGTCTACTGAAGCCGAAAATGTGTGCAAATTAAACTGCGCATGCGTGTTTGGAGACGCTGTGCCGGCGCTGTGGATCAGTCGGTTGTGGATCATCACGGAGGTTACAACACGGTGTGGCTGCAGCTGGAGTTTGTCGTGTTCGAGGTAAGTTTAGCTTTCTTTTTTGGATGTGATTCTCGCTTTCATGACTCCCAATTAATGTTCATCTTAATCTCAGGACGTACAATTAGCAATTTCAGTGTTTAATAGTGTGGAGATTCACAAAACACCGTTTTCGTGTAAAAACCTGAACCTACGGAGCCCCCATGGGTCCTGTGGTAAATAAATAAATAAAATAATAACGAACCGAGCGCGCGGATTAATACACCGAGATGTGTGTTTCTTACCCCCACCCGAGTGAAAACGGCGTCTTCAGACAAAGCCTCGCCAGTTAGATGCCATTTCTGAACAAACTGAGTCGTGTGTGTTAAAGCATTAAATGGTAAAAGAGCACTAGCAATAAACGTTTTTTTTCTGAAGCCGGACTTTATTAATGAGTTACGAGTAAAGAACCTGTACATATGTTCATACAGTATTGACAGCAGCTCTAATTTACTGCGGTAAAGCCAGCCGCGGTTCAGAAAAACACGGTCAAGCCAGCCGCGATTGATTTTAGTGTGCGCGCATATTACAGCGATTACGGTAGTTTCATGAACAACACAGAGAGAATGCCCCATATCTGAAAAATGCTGCAGTAAAATAGTTTCATATGTGGTGTGTATATAGTATGGGACGTTCTGAATAAGAACTGATCATTGTTTTTTTCTACTTATTAGAAATGGGGTCTTTATACCCCTTTAAAGTGTAATAATGTCCAATATCTCAAAAATGCTGCAGTAAAATAGTTTCATATGTGGTGTGTATATAGTATGGGACGTCCTGAATAAGGACTGATCATTGTTTTTTTCTACTTTTTTTTTTATCATATAATGTGTGTACATTATATGGGATAAAAACTGACCATGGCGTTTTATACTTACTAGAATTTATTTTTTCATAGGTCTCTGAAGTGAAATAAAGGCATTTTATTTAACTTTTTTCCCCATTGTGAACATTTGTTTATTTGACCTCTCTTCCAAAGCAGACGTTAATCCTCATTATAGAAAACATTCATTGAAGAATAACTGCTACTTTTGAACAGTAAAACAAAATAAAAATCAATTCTGGTATTTAGAAAGACTAAATACATTATTTTGTCTGTTTTCTACGAATTCTGCTGTAACTTATCTACATAAAACAATTATTTGAATGGTGAATATTTAAGAAAAATATTGTAACAGACAACCGTCAAAGTCACCAATAAATAACACGGATATTAAAGCAGAAATGCAAATAAATAAGCAAGTAAAAATTGACGAGCATGTTGTATTATCTCTCAGTCCTGGGCGTCTAAATGAAAAGCGCTCTGAAAGCGCGTTGTCTCTGTGTCGGTCCTGAAACTACCGTAACCACTGTAATATGTGCGCACACTAAAATCAATCGCGGCTGGCTTGACCGTGTTCTTCTGAACCGCGGCTGGCTTTACCGCAGTTCTAATTTGTCTAAATCGCATTGCAGACAATAAAAATAAGTCGAGTCATCCTGTGACCCTACATGCTTAATCTTTGCACACATGATTCTTGCTTCTCACTTTTTCCTTAATCCCTCACTGTTCTATCTTGTATTTTCTAACGGTGTCAGAAACTTTGTGTTAGTAGCACTGCTTGACGCCTTCCTCTTTTGTAATTTGCTTTGGATAAAGGCAAACTTACAAAAGATGAAGAAATGCCTGAATGTAGTTGTACGAATAAAAGATTATGTAATGATACAATGTAAATATTTTCACAGAAACAAAGTGTAAAGATGAGACGTGAATCTGAAGAGGATCTCTTTGATGATTGCCTGGTAAAGCATTGTTTTCTTATTAATTATACAATTTATTAATACCTTGAATATAGTGTTTGTTGTATTGGACAGAAGCATATAAATGCAAATGTATATATAAATGAGTAATTATTGAACGAATTTTCATGTTTGGACTAACCCTTTAAATACAAACTCAGCATTCATCATAGGATTTCCTGACACTGTAAAGCCATCTCATGCCATGTTTTACTGATGCAAGATAAAGCAATTTAACCCAAGTTTAACAATATGAAGTATATGAAGTGATGGTCATTTTTTTATCATCATTTATTTTTATTATTATTTTTTTCTCAATGAAGTCAGCACAGGTTGAAGCAATTCAGATTTTTTTTGCTTCTCAAAATAAATGATTTATTTTCTTGTAAATTTTATGCAGGGGGACAGACGAAGTGACACCTTCTTAAAATCCTTGTCGTCCGTGCTGTTGAAGGGGAAGAACCGGTTGGTGTATCCATAATCCTTGAAGGAGAGGCTATTTTCAGAAAGTTCTTCTAGAACTTGATGGGATTAAGCTATCACCAAAAGTGCAAGCTTTAAAGATGAAGTTATCATCTTAAAACATTTGATTTGGCTTGACTACAAGTGTTTACATGTTGTGTTTACATGTTCAGCTTAAAATGTTTTCATGCATTAAGGTTTCAATGGCATACTTTTAAGTGCACTAGTCCAGAGTGCTGATTTGAAAGTTGCAACTTCACTGCTTCAGAGGGCTATTACGTTTTAACGTTTATTCTACAGTTTGTTTAAAGTATTTTCTGCTGCATTTTATTTCTAAATGAATGCTGTATTTTATTTATTTATTATTTTACACAATTTTGTTTAAAACAAGTATTTCAGGCCCTGGTGCCGTGCAGTTTTTTTCTATGGATGCAAAATTTAGCTGAATGCACTTTTATTAAAAAGACAACTTGGATCTAGACTGTGAATGTCACAAATATTTGGTAATGTTGGCGAATAAACTGTTTAATTATATTTTAGTTGTGTGATTTATGAAAGATATAGATGAAATAATTACTTAAGTTTCTTTCCAAAACATAAATTAGCAATGTTTACATTATTATAGGGAGTAATAGGTAGCAAACCTACGCCCTTGTGTGTGTGTGTGTATGTATATATATGGAAATATAATTAATATTTTCGTGTTTAATTACAAAAAAAAAACATTTTAATGGTTAGTGATTGTTGCAGACATTTACACTATTTTTGAGAACTATTAAGTTCTCCTTCAACGTGTCATAGCCGATAACTGCCCCTTTGAAGCCTTTGAATGGTGTTAAAAATACTTGCAAAACAAGTATTGCAGCCATACATTGGAGGGAACTTCTGAGGTGGTCAGTGATTGATGGCACGGTCGGTCGGAGGGGGTTGTGATCACATCTATAGATCTTTTGTTCTAGGCTATCGGTCAAATATCTCTCCACTTGGAAGCAAAAACATGCAAGCCATTTCAGCATCTCGACGCACATACTAAGCTGTTTATAAAGTAGACACTGTTTGTTTTTTCATTTTGTAATCTTTCCCGTGTTTACCGTGTACTGTACAATGTATATTCATTTTTTAATGAATTACTGTAAATAAACTACACATTCCGTTGATTTACCAGAAATGACTTTTCTGTTTTTTGTGTGTGCTAAACTAAACTTCAGGGTCAAAGTAATAGCGATTTTATTTGAAAAGTATTATATATTTACAATGCTGATAAGTTCAAGCTTAGATTCATATATAAACTGCTTCAAAGTCTTTCCGTGACCGCTGAAATCCGACAGACGCAGGGCTCAAGGGAGGTGTGTCTGTGTGTGTGTCTGTGTGTGTGTGCGCGCGCGTGTGTATGTGTGTGTGTGCGGGTTAGTGTGCCTGTCCTATTTCAGCGGATTTTTCCGCTACCGCAGATCAGTTTATCAACTTGTAATATATACATTTTAGGAATATATTAACATGTGCAGACATTTAAGGTTGCGCTGCCCTCTCTTGCCCCTGCGTAGAGCCTACACACACACACACACACACACATCTATCTATCTATCTATTATATAAATACACATTTGGAATCTGCATCTACATTTTCTGTTACAAGTATAGAATTAGGTTCAGCTGAGACTCATGATCAATGGTGTTAGGGTACTTATGTAGTGATAATTAGTTTCAGCCAAATCATTAAAACTAACAATGGACTATGACACTCTTGAGAGGGGATATGAAGGTGTTATTCATTTATTTATTCTCTACAAGGGTGCGAACTACAATACAGACCAAACTATAACTCTCTCTTACTACTATAAAAAGTCTAGACATAAACAAACAAAATACAGCTTTTTTTCCTCAGAGGTAAACGGAAAAGTGAAGTTGTTCAGCTGTTCACTGTCACTGCAGCTTCTTCAAAGTCTTCCCACTCCGTGACCACTGAAATCCGACACGACACCACGTTAGGCTGCGTCTTGACTCATTTGTATACCGACGGTGATTGGATGTTTCCCGAGGGCTCAGGGGAGTGTGTGTGTCTGTGTGTGTGTCTATGTGTGTGTGTCTGTGTGTGTGTGTCTATGTGTGTGCGTCCGCGCGGGTACTTGTTCTACTGTTATAAAAACTCTAAATATAAACAAACAAAATACAGCTTTTTTTTCAGAGGTAAACGGAAAAGTGAAGATGTTCAGTGTCACTATGCAGATGTTACACTCAGTGGAGTTACCGAAATCATTGGTTTAGTCCTCATTGAGCTTTTGTTCCTCTTATGTGAGCATAAACAGTGAAACATTCCTCAGGTTTATAATAGTGAACCACGTTCCCGTCGAACGAAACGAGGCATAATCGTGGTGTTTGCTTCGGTTATGACACACCATAGTTTATTACCTGCTGTGGTAGATCTGAATATTTATTCAAACACAATAATAAAGCTTTATATCCTCAGGAGGGCTCAGTACATTGTTTTAGCGATAGTTTCACGGAAGCGAGTTCAGAACTAATCTAACCAAACCAAAAAAAAAAATAGCTGGATAGTTTTGTTCTTCAGAAAAGATATCTGAAGTCACAGAGAGATCCTGCTCTGTAGAAGCTGCCTCAGTCTATTTGTGCAATTACTCCATCCCGCCCTTATCAATGATAGTATAGTAATGATGTCGCTGTTGATTATCTGTTCTTGTGCTTTTGAAAAATAAATATTTTTTTCTAAGAACATGTAATAGGATGGTGTTTATTGCATATATGTATGTTTTTTTGTAATAGGCAAGTATATCAAAATAATTTAACTGTTTAATAGACATGGGTGTTTTTTTTACAGATTCACTGTAAAACATGAAAATAATAATAACCTATTTGTGAGGTAGAATTAACCCAACATTCCAGTTAAAATGAACCAACAAACCCCAAACATATGGGTAGAACATTTGAACCATTTATGTGGTAGAATTAACCCAGCATTATAGTTAAATATGACCTAGCATTTGGATTGAATATTTAACCCATCTTGCTGGGTTAAATTAACCCAGCATTTAGTTAGTCCTATATTTATATATATATATATATATATATATATATACATATATACTATATATGTATACATATATACTATATATGTATATCCTATATATATATACACACACACAGACATGCGTGTGTCATTTTAATTCAAATGAACATTTTAATCTGTGCATGGGCGTCAACTCGCACGTTCTGTAATGTTCCATTGTCTTTTAGAGCCCATTACTAAAGCAGGTTACTAAAACCTGGCTTACTACCTATAAAAAATATTTCAATTTAACTCATGGGTCTCAATCACAGATGACACGACAAATTATATACTCTGAAACGTTCATTTGAACATTTAAAATGTTAATACAAAAATACAAAAACATGAATACTAATGTTATCATGGTGTAAATTATTAACATTAGGTTAGGTCCTGCCCTTAATTAATTCATATTATAATTACTTTTACATAGTATAGTTACTGGACTGACATTACCAAAACTAGCTATTTGATTTAGCCTTTCTAAAATCAACCCATATATCATTTATAATCAGAAAACATAAAACATATTATGATCTGTTAGCCCATCTGTTTTAATTTAGTTTGTATTTTTTATTATTCATAAGACAACCTTTCAGTTTTGTAAATATTTTAGTTATAGTGTGTTAAGTCTTACTTTAGGTTAAACGTTTTTGAGAATTTGACCATCCAGCTTAGATAAATGTTATGTCATTGATAAAATCTGGATTAAGGATATTTTATTATATAATTATATATTATTGTGGTCTGGGGGTTTGCGTGCCTCAACACAATTCAGCAAATACAATACTGTTACTATACAGTAAGGCCAGGTAAAAACAGTGCTCGAACATGATGCCCCCCTCCCCACACCCCGTGTTGTCTGGTCTAGAACGGCGCTGCCTCTGACCGTCTTTTGTCTTGTAAATGAGTATTCTCACTCACCTTCCAATCCCCCCAGCGCACACACTCTGTTTGTACTGTAAACTGTACTGTAACTGTGTTTGCTAGGGCACTTGGTTATACACAGTACTTTAATGTATGGAACACTTACTTAACTTACTGGTTTGGTTTAAATATCGCTTGTTACCTTATTCAACAAAATAAATTCATTATTAACGTATTGAAGTATTTTAGTTAAGGACAAAAACTGTGCTTGTGTTTAGAACTGCTGAACAGCCGAAAACACACACACACCCATCCCCCCGCCAAAAACACACACGCACACACAGAGCAATTAACACCAGGAGTGGAAGGTGAAACCTCAATGGAGAATACCAAGTTTGTCGTTGCTCTTTTGGAGTTCTTAAAACCCAAAACATTTATTTATACTGAGAAAAAATTATTATGGGTCACAATCACAAACACAAATACATATAATCAAGTGTTTAACTGGTTTCATTTGTTTCTATGATCAATAATTATTATTATTATTTTCAGCCCAACTCTTTGACTATTTAAAACAAAGTTGTGTCCCATTTTTTGCCCATTGAAGTTGTTGGTTCAACTAAACAATTTTTAAATACCCAAACAATCCCCCAAAATTAAAACACGCAAAACATGACTTTAACAATTCAATTTATTCTTCCAAAACTAGTCAAAGTTAAAACAGTAATTTATATAAAACAGATGAATACATGTTGTCTTTTTGCTTAAAGTTCATTAAACAACCCGGATACACCAGCTGCTTATAAGTCTCTATCTATAGTCCTTTTACATTAAAATAAAAAATTTTCAAATATCAAAACTATTACATATTTGTTATTAATAATGTTATTACTTAACAGTTTAAGTCTTTGTTTCCCCCAAAGTACTGTATCAGACATTTTGCAGTTCTATGTTCAGAATATACAGTAGACCTGATCAAACATCATTCTAAAGCTGTCGGACTGTGACGTCATCGCTACCGCAGATCAGTTCATCAACTTGTAATACATACATTTTAGGAATATATTAACATGTGCAGACATTTAAGGGTGCGCTGCCCTCTCTTGCCCCTGCGTAGAGCCTACACACACACATCTATCTATCTATCTATCTATCTATCTATCTATCTATCTATTATATAAATATACATTTGGAATCTGCATCTACATTTTCTGTTACAAGTATAGAATTAGGTTCAGCTGAGACTCATGATCAATGGTGTTAGGGTACTTATGTAGTGATAATTAGTTTCAGCCAGATCATTAAAACTAACAATGGACTATGACACTCTTGAGAGGGGATATGAAGGTGTTATTCATTTATTTATTCTCTACAAGGGTGCGAACAACAATACAGACCAAACTATAACTCTCTCTTACTACTATAAAAATTCTAGATATAAACAAACAAAATACAGCTTTTTTTCCTCAGAGGTAAACGGAAAAGTGAAGTTGTTCAGCTGTTCACTGTCACTGCAGCTTCTTCAAAGTCTTCCCACTCCATGACCACTGAAATCCGACACGACACCACGTTAGGCTACGTCTTGACTCATTTGTATACCGACGGTGATTGGATGTTTCCCGAGGGCTCAGGGGAGTGTGTGTGTCTGTGTGTGTGCGTCTATGTGTGTGCGTGTCCTCATTGAGCTTTTGTTCCTCTTATGTGAGCATAAACAGTGAAACATTCCACAGGTTTATAATACACCGCAGCCAAGTGAACCACGTTCCCGTCGAACGAAACGAGGCATAATCGTGGTGTTTGCTTCGGTTATGACACACCATAGTTTATTACCTGCTGTGGTAGATCTGAATATTTATTCAAACACAATAATAAAGCTTTATATCCTCAGGAGGGCTCAGTACATTGTTTTAGCGATAGTTTCACGGAAGCGAGTTCAGAACTAATCTAACCAAACCAAAAAAAAAAAAAACATCCGAAGCTTCAAATAGAATGAACGAACTAATGAAATTGATATATATGTAATTGATATACTGTATATACAGACGTGTGTGTGTCAATTTAATTCAAATGAACATTTTAATGCTTTCTGATACACTTATCAACTTATCCACATAAACTTATCAACACATACTCTCCGTGCACGCACATACAATCTCTAAAAAAGTAAAATTAATAACATACATATACAAATAAACAAAAATATAAACGTCTATGTATATTGAAGTTTACGGTGAACGCAGAGTCGGGTAAGCACATGTGATGACGCGCGCGCCCTCACCTCTTGTTACGGCTGCCTATTTGGCCAAAAAATAATTGAACGATATGCCTGGTCCTGGAAAGAGACAATAAATATATATATATTTTTATACATTTATTGCATTGTTTGTTGTTTACAGTCAAGCCATCAACATACAATAAAATGTAAACATGAGATCTAAACTAAAAACTGTGCTCCCTGTGCTGGTGCTGGCAATATCATCTCTTTGTTCTGCTGTCTCCGGCTCCCTCCCTGGTCCTGAACCGTACCACCATACATACCAGATCAAGAACTTGAAGATGAAGATTATATCTCTCTGGTCTTCTCTCTCTGACGGGTTCCTCCCTAGTTTCTGATGATCTCAATTAGTTTGTAGTGTTGCTTGTCCAAGGAAACCAGTAATCTTGCTTGAAGTGGAGCAGATATAATTCTCAGAAACTCATTACTGATCTTAAAAAAAAAAAAAAAAAAAGGTAAAAACAAAAACTGGACTGGCTCAAGTTCTTATGTTAGCAAATCTTAATTACAGTGTGTATAAAGTATAGAAAACAGTACACTACAAACAGCACTCACTCCAAATTAGCTTGTTCTATGTTTACGTCACTTTCCTATTAATTTTTACATCGTTAACCAACGGTACTTAAATATAATTATTTTCTTCGGCGCCGCTGACTTACTGTATAAACTCCGGTGTTTTTGAAAATCACCACGTTAGTTAGCTAATGCTAATGCAGGTAATATAGGTGGTTTTAGCTACAGTAGCAAACACGGACACAAAACTCAATCTACAAAGTAGTTGTTCCTGACATAAATCATGAATTTGCTCATAGAAGAGATACATTTAACATAGAAATGACATGAGTTTGCTTTCTTACCTGGTTTAAATGAGTTTTCTTTGAGAATCTCCACCCGCATGTGATTCAGTCCGTGAAAATGCTGCGTCATGAGGTCATGAGACACGGTTTGAAGCAGAAATGTCCTTTGTGAATGGATTAGATTTAAGTTTAATCAGGGGCTTTAACTAACAGTAACTGAAATACAGGTTCTGATATCCTTCCTTACTTGTTTCAACGTCATGCTCCGGTTTGAGGCGGAAATAAAATTATACCGGCAAAACTATGGTCTAAAGACTGCGCATGCGCAAATCACACTCAACCTAATAAGAGTACCTTGATCAAAATGAAATATTTCACTTTGGTTTCCTGCTGTAAACAGCATTATACTAAAAAAAAAAAAAAAAAAAAAAGATTCACCCATAAGCATAAATTAGACACTTCAGTTAAAAAGAGCAAATTATTTTTTTTACTAATGGAATGAGAAAAAAAAACACATTAAACTAGGTTTACTTTTTTCAGTGGATCCCTCAATAATTTCTGTCTCCTTTGCCTGTGTTTGATAATGTGAAGCACATATACACTCATTCATCATGAAAGATCTATTATAAAACAAAATAAAATTCATGTTCGCTTCAGCACTGTTCATCCGCGTTCTTACATTCATTGTTGTACTTGGTCCGGCTTTTAGATAAAGTCCTTCCATGCGCCATCTGGCGGATATTCAGTGAAGCGCAACACATTTATTTAAAATTCCCGAATGTTGCCTCCGGCAAGACGCGGCACGCCGCGCGCTAAATTGCGGCATCCCGCGGGAAAACACGCAGGGTTTTAAGGGCGACATCTGTACCTGTTTGTCCATGATTTTTTAGCACCCTTGATGGATTGATGAGCTGATTATGCTCATGTCTGTGTTTTAGGTTGTATATTTTGCCTTGTACGGGTTTGCTTCATGACCTAATGTACAAACTGAGATCGACCAGGGTGCAGGTGTGCACATGCTTTTGGATGAGCTTCTCCTGGTTGCTCATGAACTCCAAATGAATGCAATTTTGTTCCCATTAATATGAAATATGCTACGCTGTAGCAGCAATTGAACTGTAAATGGTGAAATGTAGGTAAATAAAATTTTTAGATTTTCTCTGATATCAAGCAATGCCACCGATGCAGAAATTGCTTTCAAGCCAAAGAAGAAAAAAAGGAAAGAGTGGAGAAGAGAACGACTGAAACGACATACGAACGAGTTCCGTTCTCAACAGACATCGCCTAGGTACAGGGATACTAACACAATTGGCTATATGCAGTATATTACAGTACAGTGTTCTTTAGAAGTGTGCCGATGGTTGAACGATTCATGTTTAAAAGAACAAGCGTTGTCTGCCATCTTTTCATCTCGCTTCATTCCCTCAGTTATTTTCACTTTTGTCTTCATCGTCATCATTATCGGATCCATGGTTTTTGTATTGTGGTGGTTGTGTGCATAAAATTATTTAATTGGATTTAGAAGAAATCCTGTAGAAGAAAAAAAAAGCTTTAACGATTTGTTCGAATTAAAAAATCTAACAAAACTAAACTGAAGTAGATAGACCAGCTTTGATTTAGCCAGTTTCTACAGCATGTTGATCTTCTGCTAATGCTGCTTTAAGCGTCTGCTGCAAACCCCCATTAATATTAAACACACAGCTCTTTAAATACATATATATATATATTTTTTTTTTTTTTATATATTTTTTTTTATGTAAAGTATGTCTTCTGAGTGTTTAATTACATTCAAGCTCCACAGGGTGAAAAATGCAGACAAGTGTTATTTTTCTTTATATAAACTTCACCAGAGACTTTACGATTTCTATGTAATTAATGGAATATTTTAAAAGATGGTAGCACATAAAAACATGATTCTGATAACCGGTAATTAATTCTGCAGTGTCTATAGTATAGTAAGAGACTGTTCAGTGAGAGCTGAATGTTGGTTTGTGTGTGTGTGTGTGTGTGTGTGTGTGTGTGTCAAGGTTGACTGTTTTCCAGATAGCTGAAACATGAAACTTGTGTTCGATCTTATTTTTGAGTCATGAGTTTTTTATTTGCCTGCAGTTAAGGGTGTGGTGTCCCACTGCTGGATCAGATTTCCATTAAAACTTAATGTGAGTGTCCGTCCGCTGCCCCCCCCCCCCCCCCCCCCCAATAAGTTTGACTGTGATGTTATTTTAATTTTCCTGCCCTGTGTTCCACAGGATTTCATAGTTGCTTTCATATTGTTTCATATTGCTTCATGTGCTGAAACAAAGCTGTTAAAAACAATATGATGTTTCCAAGTAATTAAATAAGTTGCTATGCTGGGAATTGACATGAAATAAGCACAAGGAATGTTATTCTAATCAAAATAAAGTGAACTTTTATCATTACTTTTATTTTCTTTTAATTTAATGTAAGTGATACTATGTAAGTGATACTATGAACAAAAAATATTTGTCTCACTGATGTTCCACGATGTTAAATGAAACTATAAATGGTTTAAAGGATGTTGTACCGTGGAACCTCGGATTACGAGCATAATTCGTTCCGGAAGTGGGCTCGTATTCCAAAACACTCGTGAACCATATTTTATTTTCCCATAAGAAATAATGGAAACTTAAATCATTCGTTCTACAGCTCCAAAATTTTTATACATAAAAATAATTAACACAAAATATAAAGTAAAAATAAAACAAATTAACCTGCACTTTACCTTTCAAAAAAGTAAAAAATAAACCCAGACAGATAAGTGTTTCCGTTTGTGCGTGCAGGCGCTGTGTGTGTGTGTGTGTGTGTGTGTGTGTGTGTGTGTGTGTGTGTGTGTGTGTGTGTGTGAGGCTAGAGTAAGTGGAGACTCTTGCTTTCAGCCCCGCCTGTCTCCCCCTTCTCATCTTACACAGTAAAACTTTCTCCTTTCGTCTTAATTAAACACACACACACATTAACGGAAAGACTGTTGTTCTCTTCTAAATTATTAAAGCTTCTCCACTTTATTTTAATGTTGCTCGCAACATCGTAACAGCCCGTTAATTCATGCTCGTGTAATGATGAGATGGACAAACTGGTCGATGCCCCCGTTCTTTTATTTTCTGCATTGTCGGGTTATACTGTAGTAGAAACTTTCGAGTGGATCCTGCATTTAAATCCAACAAAAAAAAACTGCTGAAGAACAAAACTCAGGCTCTATATCCTAGTTAACATCTCACATTCGCGTTCACACACACCGGACTGCATAACCCACACTTCCGTAAACAGCGGTCATAAATCAACGTCTCTCTCCTGCTACACTGTTTTATCTGAAAATTTGCAATAAACATCGCTAATGACACTCACATGAGCGCAAACTTACAGAATCACTGCTGTAAAGTAAAACAAACAAACAAGTGAACCAGCACCTTACCTCTGAAAAGAGCTGAGTTTCTGTGGATAGCACAGTGTGTGTCTCTTGCGCGTGTGTGTGTTTGTGTGCGTGTGTTTCTGAAGGGGGCTTCACACCCACACACACACACACCGCTATGAGCTGAGGAAGAAAATAGATTTTTAACCTCTGTATTAAGAATTTCTTTTGCTTTACTCACGCGCACACACACGTGTGTTATAAGAAACAGTACACGCGCTGAACATACACGCTTACAAACACAAAATAAAATATGTTTTACACACACATGGTCACAGTGTTATAGTAAACAGAACACGCACGGATGTTGATTATACCAGTAAGAGACGAGCACTAAGACCCAGCAGGTTACCCACAATTCTGCAGTGCTAGAGAGAGAAAAACCGTTGGCTCAGTTGTGATGATGTGACGCTCGGCGTCAAAACAAGAAGTGCATGCGTTATACATGGTACTCGTATGTATGTAGTTTACTGATTAAAGTGTTGGTAGATTATTGCAGTATAAGAAGAATAAAATTACCCCAGGATGCAGTGCTATAAAAATGACCAGCTTCCTGGTGATAATAGTAAAATTTCATGTCGGGTCACATCATGCCATTTAGACGCTGGGTGTTTCCTGTTACACCATGAATTGACATAAAAAAGCACAAGGAATGTAGTTCTAATCAAAATAACGTGATAATGGTATATAAAAATGGTATAGATAATGGTATATAAAGTTAATGGTATAGATAGTGGTATATAAAGTTAATGGTATTGATAGTGGTATATAAAGTTAATGGTATTGATAATGGTATATAAAGTTAATAGTATAGATAATGGTATATAAGGTTAATGGTATTGATAATGGTATATAAAGTTAATGGTATAGATAGTGGTATGTAAAGTTAATGGTATAGATAATGGTACATAAAGATATAAAGTTAGCAATTAGGTTTTCCACAGTGGTATTCTATTCTTGGATTAAATTGGTCAAAAGGCTATGAATAAATTTTTATATCAGTTTTATATAGTAGAAAGTAGATCTATTTAATCATTCAAACCAAACTGGGATTTGTAATGAAATTTGACTTAGTACAAGCACAGTAAGCACAGTATGGTGATCAGACTCTTACTATACCTGCAGTAAAACGTTTGAACGGTGCAAGTGTTTTAAAGAAGGTCGAATGGTGATCTCAGTCGAGGTGGCTCAGTCGTTCACATGAATATTCAGCTAGTGGAACGCCTAATCCTTGAAAATCAATGGATAGAGAAGAGATCATTTACCAACACCATTAACATGATCATTCACCAACACCACTTGCACATTACAGGATCATGGCTAGATCACTTATTGCCACATCCTCTGCACAGTCCTGAGCTCACTTCTAGTTATTTCCACATGTTTGGGCCATTAAAGGAGTTCTTGGAAGGCCAGAGGTCCAGACGTAAAACGTCCGAGGCAGTCCGATCATAGCTTGGGCATACTGAGAAAACCTTTCACTTCGATGGTATCCAAGCACAAGTGAAACACTGGGATAAGTGCATTAGTGTATCTGGGGATTATATAAATAAAGGGAGTTTTTACTCTCATAACTGTGTCATGTTATTCTGCACAATCAAAAGTCCTGGTTGACTTGAACACTGCTTTATAAACTAACCTATTTGTAGGGTTTTGTACAGTGCTGCATCAGCTAGGCCTTTACAGGAACAGAGGGAGAAAAAGTGCTACGTAATTAAAAGAAAGTGCAATCACACTTGTAACAGTCAGTAAGTTCTACAAGGCAAGGCAACAGGACAGAGGTCTTTGTGCATGACTGGTCTCAGCATGACTGCTTATAGCTACTGTAATGTAAGTGAACCTATGAACAAAAACATATTTGTCTCATTGATGTTACACAATGTTCAATTAAACTGTAAATTGTTTAAATTATGTTGTTTAAAAGTCTGTAGTTTACTGATTAAAATGTTGGCAGATTATTGCAGCGTAAGAAGAATAAAAATACACCAGGTTGCAGTGCTATAAAAATTATCAGCTTCCTGGTGATAATAATAAAACTTCATGTCACATCATGCCACCTAGATGCTGGGTATTTCCTGTTACACCATGATGATGATCACATGCAAATATAAAAAATGTAACCCCATTTGAATATGGCTTTAAGTTGGAAAAGTAAAAAAAAAAAAACATTATTGTGTATTCATGTGTGTTCTTCTATTTTTATATACTAACATGGAGGTTATTCCTTGTCGTGAAACGCAATAAAGGCCACATTTTCCAGTCCACACCAATATTAGACATTCCTCATCCATCTAGCACATCTGTTTCTGGAATGAATCATCAAGCATGCGAGGATGAGTCAGCCCCTAGAGATGTCATAAATTTTTCAGGGCTTATAGTAACCAGTGCTTAGTGGATGATAAATACGTAATGTTGAGTTTTATTATAGACACAGAAAAAGCTGGATGTAAACCGACAAAGCTACTGTAGCTAATATCGGGCCTAGCACAGAGCCTTGTGGTATCTCGGCTCCAAAAGTGGAACAAGAGGTGGACTTTGATTGGGATAATCTTCTTGCAGCAGTTTTAAGAATTGTCATACAGTTAACTGTGTGTGTGTTTGTGGGGTGTAATTCTGGATTAAGAAGTTGAGGATAGAGACACATGGAGCAAATCACATACATACACATGCAAATGAATTTAAACAACAGTAAATCTAGAACAGCGTCTCTGTTATTAAAAACGGATGGGAAGTTCAAAAATCATGTGTCTATTGTTGTGCAAATGTTATTTGTCGAAGCAGAAAAGTTTGCATAATCAAATTATTTGGTGGTTAGCACTGTCAGATTGCACCTCCAGGGTTGAGGCTTTGATTCCCGCCTCGGGGCTGTGTGCATGGAGTTTGCATGTCCAGAAGACTTAGGGCAAAAGTTGGGGTTCGCTAATTTTCCTGGGATAGAGCGTGACTGTGTACAGGATAAGCAGTATAGAATAGAAGATGAATTAATGAATTAATTATTGAGTTATAATAAAAAAATATTCTTTTTGACATTATACTGTAAATGTCCAGGTAAAGCATGGAACAAAATTAAAATAAAGCTTTATTAAACAAAAGGAAAGACCTGAATTATGCCCTTATACACATCACCATGTTCCACTTGTTCCCTTTTCATCTCCTGTTTGTCCTCTGTTCCGCCGTATAATTTACAGTCAGGTATACTGTGTCCTCTCTCTCTTATCTCTCTCTCCCATCCCATTGTCTGTAATCTTAGTTTGACTTTGACTTTCTCTCTCCCTCTCTTACTCTCTCTCTCTCTCTCTCTCTCTCTCTCACAAACACACACTAGTATTGTGTGTCTGTGCTGCTCATATTTAATTTATGCCTAGAAAGGTTCACGAATGGAGGGTTTGGCAGTGCTAGCAAGAACACACACACACTCACACACACACACACACACACACACACACACACACATATATATATATATATATATATATATATATATATATATATATATATATATAAATATATATACAGGGTTGTGACTTCCTGACTTGTATGCAGGGCACACACACACACACACACACACACACACACACACACACACACACACACATGCCACATACACATAGACCACACAAAATGTAAACAACCGCCTAGCCAAATGTCATTAGTTTTCTCACCAGCCTCTTCTTCTTTTCTCTCTTCTATCTCTGTCTCTCACACTCTTTCTTGCTCTCATTCTATGGAATAAAATCACTGTCAAAAATATTTGTGCATAAAAAAAAAGATTTGTGTGTAATTCTGTCTTTTGTCTGAGTTGGATTCCAAAATCTACGGCAACGACAGCTTACAGATACGAGATTTTGTGTGTTTGTTACAGTACAACTCTGAAATATACGACTCTGGCCGTTTACAGATACAAATCTCGTTTTTACAACTCCTCTGTTTCACGGATGAATTGCGAAATTACGGCTACGAATGCTGTGCGTGAAAACACTGTCAAAAATACGTCATCAAGGCCACATGCACAGGCATTACTATCCAAGGGAAGATGAATCGATTCGGCGCATGCGCCCCGCCTCCGTTTTAAACTCCTAAAATCTTACCTACTATAGTTAAAACATCTCTGTAATTTTACTTCCCTTAAACATGTCCGAATCTGTGAAAAAAAAAACTTAGCTGAGACGATGAGAGAGCGCTCCACTGCTGGTTTAAAACAGTGGCGGGGCGCATGCACCGAATCGATTCCTCTTCCCTCGGATAGTAATGCCTGTGCATGTGGCCTTGATGACGTATTTTTGACAGTGTTTTCACGCACAGCATTCGTAGCCGTAATTTCGCAATTCGTCCGTGAAACAGAGGAGTTGTAAAAACGAGATTTGTATCTGTAAATGGCCAGAGTCGTATATTTCAGGGTTGTATTGTAACAAACACACAAAATCTCGTATCTGTAAGCTGTCGTGGCCGTAGATTTTGGAATCCAACTTAGACAAAAGACAGAATTACACACAAATCTTTTTTTTTTTACGCACGAATATTTTTGACAGTGATTTTATTCCATACATTCCATCTCTTTTCATACATATCTATCTATCTATCTATCTATCTATCTATCTATCTATCTATCTATCTATCTACAGTTCTCGTATGGATTGTGTCTCCCGTGTCCATGGCTGTACTGAGCCTCAGGATAAGGGTTCCTCTTGAAATGCTTTATAAAAAATGGAAAAGTTTGTTGAAAACCTTTTGTTTAAAGGAAGCTGAAGAAACATTTATTTAACATTTATTATACAACAGTTAATGCTGACGAGTTCCGTCTGCTTGTACGAGAGGCATTTCACGAGTGATAATAATAGACAGTAACAGCTGTCCAGTATGCAATTTTTATCACTGTGTGTCACAGGTGTTGTAATCACCGGTATTTACACTAACTCTCGGTTGTAGACCAAGAAAGAGGAACGAACAGCTACCTGTCAAAACCCACATTCAAAACCAGTCATGAAAACACCTTTAGCACGGAAACACACGTGAAGAACGTTATGTCATCATAAAAAACTCTTTGTCTCCTTAGGATTTGCTTCTAAATCATTCGGAATTAACACAAGCATCTCTAACCCTTTACCGAGGGCACTACTCGGTGTGTAGAAGAGTGTTTGTACACACTAGCGCATTAACTTTCCTTTTGATGCAATTTGCAACCTGGAAGTTAATGTAGCTGATATTCTTAAGCGGAATAAGTGGAAATATTTAAAGTAAATCTTCCACAATTCACAACTGTCCACCACCGCCACCTCCACCTTTTGGCTACGTACAGTATTAAAGTAAAGTAAGAGTTTTAAACTTCTTTAGTTTCTGTTATTTACACTAACTGAAAGTCACCAGTCGAAGTTAATTAGCTTTGCAAGTTGTGGAAAGATTTGTGTTGGCAGAGCAAAATAAATAAAGAAACACATCATAACCTATTTATAATAAATGGTGTTTGTGTAACTGCTGTATAAAAACAATATCACACTCGTGGTCGTGCCGTTGTGCTGGATATCAGCACGGCTGTGATGAAAACCAGCTACGACTGCATCTTATCCATGCTGATATTCAGTACAACAGCACACCCTCTCGTGTGATATTGCTTAACTAACAGCACAACTGTGAATCCCAGTCTCCATGGCTGTGTGCGTAATCACCTACTCCAGTACAGGTTCCATTTTGATTTACATTTTGTCACTGAGGTTCTGCAGGAGAGATAGTACAGTATCTGATTGGAATGAAGGAGATATTAAGGAGACAACATCTCTAGAGAAGTAAAGATAAACCGAAGAGAGCTGGTGTTGCACCTACAGTACAAAGGGAAAGTGAGAAATGGAGAAGTGTTCCATAAAAAAAAATAATGAGTTGGAGAGAAATGTGAAGAGACCAGACAAAGGGAAACAACAAAGAAATGCAAATGCACAAGGAAGCATGTCTTTGAGCTCAGCGCACACATCAAGCCCTGTAATTATAAAAGAACGACTCTCATGAGATGCACGCACGCTTTAAGGAGGTAGAAATATTATGAATAAAAGATGACACCTCATACTTTTTATTTGTTCGTACTTACATTTAATATTATGCTTTACATTATAGCTGTACATATCACTGTTTCAGCACAGCAAGTGCTGCCTGTGTCGTATGTTTTTCTTTAATATCCCCATGCAGATTTGTTTCTTTTGTAGTCCTGTCTCCAACCCTGCCCTATAATTGGGCTGGGTCTTTATTAAATGTTGTGGCTTGAGGCTAGACCACTAGAAAAAAAAAACTTAGGGAATGAAATCAGAGGTAAATGCTAATTCCAGCATGGAGTAATACAAAAGAGGCAAGACAAATGAACTGAAAACATGAAACCGAAATCCAATGCCTTGGCAGGAATTAAACAAGCCACAGGTGAAACATAATCAGAGCAAACACAATGCAGGTTTACAAATGATCAGAGATGAAAACCAGGAAGTAATCTGAACATGAATGAATTATGAACTGTAACATTAAACCAAAGAATGTTAGGAACAGAAAGCAAAGACAATATAAGGGTTTAAAAACCAGCAGCAAATTTATGCCGTGTCCCAATCTTAAGGCTCTGATATATTAGAGCAAAAAAAAAAAAAAGAGTTTAACGTGACACATTCCTTATATGTGCAAACATACGTGGCAAAAAAGCTCTTTATTATTGCAATGTGGGAAGGAACTTGGCATGGAAGCTGCAACTTATGGGCTCTGGGCTGTAACTTAGTAAGGGATTTAGAACTTACCATAGGTGCCTAACTTGAGCTTGCCTTGAGCTTGAGGTTTAAACTCTGGTCATTTGGCGAAAACTAGAGTGTGACTGAGCTGGGGCTCAGGGCTTAAGAAGCCTTTAGGGAGAGCTTGACAGGTGAGCCTCAAAGCTGGAAGGCAGAGCCAACCAAGGTCCGCAGGCAGTGCCAGCATCACAAGAGCTATGCTGCAAAGCTAGCATGACATCATTAAAGCTGTCATGCACGCGGACCAAGCACGGCATCAAAACTAGAGCATGGTTTGGGCAGGGCAAGGATTAGCTCAGATGGAGCAGGGCATAACTTGGGCAGAACAAGGCATGGCTCATGCAGCTCAAGGCATTCTTGTGGAAGAGGGGGTTTAATTTGAATGGACAAGGGTTAGTCACAAATGGAGGAGACATTCTTGAGACAGGTTTCAACTAAAAATTAAGCAGTAAAATGTCCTACTTTTGGCAGCGTTCTTCAAGCTGTTTCTTTTGTATTAAGACCATGATTTTCAGTATGACCTAGTCCACCACTGTGGCCTATATTTTCGTCAGACGAACGTCTCATATCTTTGTCTCTCGTAGAACAACACATCCCGAGTCTTCTTTCTCTTTCACTGACAAACATTCATTCATTTTCTATACCGCTTAATCCTGTGTTCAGGGTCGCGGGGGACCTGGAGCCTATCCCAGGAGACTTCGGGCACTAGGCGGGGTACACCCTGGACAGGGTGCCAATCCATCGCAGGGCACACACACATACACACACTCACACACCCAATCACACACTATGGGCAATTTAGGAACGCCAATTAGCCTAACCTGCATATCTTTGGACTGTGGGAGGAAACCGGAGTACCCGGAGGAAACCCACCAAGCACGGGGAGAACATGCAAACTCCATGCACACAGAGACGGGAATCGAGCCTGGCCGGGGAATCGAACCCAGACCCTGGAGGTGCAAGGTGACACTGCTAACCACTACACCACCGTGCAGCCTCACTGACAAACAGTTGTTCAGCATTTGCATTTCGATCATCAGTTTCCATTAGTACTTGTGATGTGTATGATTCGATGTGGTGCAGGAATCATGTTATAGATTATATTGAGTTAAAAAACCTATTAATGAGTCACTAATGTGTGATGTGTTGTTTGAAATTTTAGATAATTACGCAGTTTACATTTACTTGGATCCCTGTATGTTTTATATGTTTTAAGGTATAATCCATATGCTAATAGTCCACAGCTAATCCTTATGCTTAAGATGGCTTCCACAATGACAAAGAATATGTAATTACACGTAAAAGTAATTCAATGTAACCAATGAACAGTTTGACATCACAGCGTGTTAAACACGATTTTCGGACCTTTATTCATTTCGGCAAATCATTTTTTCCTTTAAGTTTGAAAACCGCTGTATAACCTCATTTTAGAAGCCTTAACTTAACAGGTAGCGACGTCGTAGAATTTTTCAGTTGAAAGTCAAGATGTCAACCACATCACATCGCTTCCTTCTATCACATGATCAGTGAAGCAGAACTACCAGCTTTGCGGAATAGTGGCTGTTGTGAATATACACATCATATCATGACTGTGGCAATGTCTCAGGATTGCGCAATACAGAGTGACAACCTAGGGAATATGATGAACTGAATTTTTGTCAAATTCAACCTATTTAATGTTAATTATACATAACATAACCAACAGAAACATAGCTTAATTAAAAAGTGTAAAAAGAAATATGGGTCTCTTGGGCAAAGAAACAGCACATATTCACGTTTTAATGGTTGTTTCTGGTAAGTTTCTGTGACCTAACAATAATAACAATAGCGTATTTCTAGTTTAGCATTTTTAGTTCTGCATTTTTGCGATGTAATTCCCATATTCTGTCAGCAGTACAATTTACATGTTTTAAAAGGTAATTATAACTTAATCAATAAATGACAGGAACGCGTTGCATAATGTCTCCGGTACGGTACGTCTGTGAGAATCATGCGAATATATACTTAACAAACATATGTGGGATACCGCAGTGTAAACACTGTGGTAAAGTTAGTTCGTAGTGCAACCGTATGTTACTTCTTGCTCTCCTCTTGCTTATTTTCGCTAAGCAGGAAAATAATGGCATGAGTGATTTGTGTACAAGATGCGCTGTGTGTGGGAAGCAGTTGTGGTTGACAGATGCGCCTTCAGTTAATGCACTAACAGATGTTAAGTGATGCATACCTGTGCTATGATAGGGAGCTGTTTTCAAGTATTGATGTGAAACTGAAGCTGGTTTAATGGCAGGCTGACGATGCTGTAAAGGTTTGGTGTGTAACAAAACCCAACACAGCACTTTGAAATTACCTTGATCTAATTTTCTGCCATTACTTTGTGTTTGACACGCTACAAAGTCAAAATCAAAGCATGAGTTTGCTATTTTTTTTAAACTAAATTGCGTACGTAAATGACCACAAACATAACTGCAGTACTCTGGTTAATTGATTGTGACAAAAAGGTGGAGTTATAGCGTTTTGTGTAATAACACAAGATTCACACTTGGATTAGCGAAACAGTTTTGGCTAAATATTTTGGCACTTTCTTTGTGATTCAAACATGCAAAAATATTTTTTTTTAAGTTTAAAACTGCAAAAATGGAGTTCTCATTTTGCTGCCAAACTAGTCATATACAAACTAGTCTCACTAAACATCTGATTTTAGTAATAATTCTGTGAACATGAAGTAGAGCCACTTACTGTAAATGATGTCTGAATGCATTTGCTTTTGTTTAACAGAAATGACACTTAAAACTCTGTTGTGACAAAATAACACCATGTTGTGGAGGTTTATAAATGGGACATTTTTCAAGTCTGCCTTAAAAAATGAATCGGATGCATTGAGATAAACTATAATTCATTGTACATCTTACAGCATGTATTCTATAACTCCTATCAGCTCTTCATCAACCTCAGTTAAATTAACCAAAAATCTGTGTAGTTAAAATAATGACGAGAAATTAGAGTCTGGGAGCGCTGATGCAATAAATAGCAATCTAAATTTCTCATTTTAAGAAATTGTAAATGATGTCGCTCATGTGATTAGTGTGGGATGGGGAGAAAAGCTGACGCGACAGAGAGTCAGTCCATTTACACAATAAGTAATTTAGAGTTTTGAGGAAAATAAAGATTTAAAAATCAGTAAATTCACATTCAATTCAAACAATCAAGCAAACAATGAATAGAAAAGGGGAAAAGGGAAGTATAATAACTACAACATTTTGCACAACGGTGATGCAAAGAAAGAATAGAGGGAAAATGTGCGTATGCATGAGCGTGGGTTTGAGTATGACTAAATCACACATCATTTTCAGTAAAGCGAGGACCAGAAAATGAAATGTGGAAATGTGTCAGGTAGAAAGAAAAAAAGAAGTCACATGCTCCATCATGTACATAAGGAGAGTGTGGGTTTTATGTCAAACAAAGGCGACACGGCTCAGGAGATGCGCGACTCATGTTAGACATGAGGTGCAATTCAAAGGTGCTTCGATGTAAACGGGAAATCAGATGTGAAAAGAAGAGAAAGGTATACGGGTGTGAGAGATGGAAGAGGGTCATTTCCTTTCGCAGCTAAGTTTCACTTCCTTTCGCAGGCCTGTTGCAGTTGCACAATTTTGAAAGATTGCGAACGTCATGTGACAATATTCTGCTTTTGTTTGTTACATGACATTTCATTACTCTGCCATAAAATGCTGCATTGGTATTCGAACTATAGTGATTATAGAGTCAGGGTTTAAGTGTAATATATTTCTTTTCTCCCATAGCTTGGAGGTGTGTATCATGATTTTGTTGTGCAGGAAGAGAAGAGACATACATAAGAGGATATTTAAAAAGAAATCAAAGAAGGTAAATCTCAAGCATAACCATAACCATAGTTCTTAAATGATATCTTCTAGAAATGTGTTAGAGATATATTATTTTATTTAATCAATTAAATTTACCCTAATTTTAAAACTATAAAGACATTAGCAGACAAATTTAAAGCATTGTTATAGATTGAGATAGATAGATATAACTTTTCTTTTAATTGCACACTGTTTTCAGCAATGAACTACGAATGTACTTTATACAGTACAGTATGTGTACACACACACACACACACACACACACACACACACACACACACACACACACACACAGGAAAGCCTTAAACAAGGCTTTGGACAGTGAATATGTGCAGTCACTATAAAACATATAATGCTATGAAATTTTTAAATAAACAGTTATAATAAAAAGCTCATTAGTATAAGAGATATAAGGGAGTATTATTTGTAAAACTGAGCTAAAGAATATACAAAAATCAATCCATTTATCTGGGAACCACTGTAGTCCATCTAGGGACTGTGGAGGCTAATGGTGACAATTGCATTTATTCCCATTTTTACAACATTCACACAATACTGGTTAATTTGGGAACGCCAGTTAACATGCATGTATTTGGACTGTTGGAGGAATCCGGAGTATCCGGAGGAAACCCACCAAGCACGGGGAGAACATGCAAACTCCATGCACACAAACCATGAGGTGGGAATCGAACCTGGAACCTGGAGGTGCCAGATGGCAGTCTATACCGCTTTGTCCTGTATTCAGGGTCGCAGGGGGCCTGGAGCCTATCCCAGGAGGCTTAGGGCATGAGGCGGGGTACACCATGGACAGGGTGCCAATCCATCACAGGGTACACACACTCACTCTCACATTCATTCACTACGGGCAATTTGGGAACGCCAATTAGCCTAATGTTTAGGTCTTTGGATTGTGGGAGGAAACCCGCCAAGCACGGGGAGAACATGCAAACTCCATACACACAGAGACGGGAACCGAGCCTGGCTGGGAATCAAACCCGGACCCTGGGTTTGCAAGGCAACGGTGCTAACCACTACACCACCGTGTTGCACACAATTATATTTATATATGGAAAGTAGCAAATGAACAGAGTTTTGGAATGATTACAGGTAATAAGGTGGTTTAAATGGTTTAACACTGTAGTGTCATGTACAGTATTATATTATGATGATTGTGGGAAAAAGCTGAACCTGAACCTGCTATTTCTGGTGCAAATGTTTCTGTACCTTCTCCAGGATTGAAGGAGTTGTTACTCATGTAGGGGCAGTCCCTGATGATGCTGCAGTAAAAGAAAGTGTTAAATGGCAGCTAGTTGAGTGCTGATGATGTGCTGGTGGTTTTCACCATTCTTTGTGGGGCTTTCCTTTTATGGCGCTTTTCCACTGCATAGTACGGCACGACACGGTTCAGTTCTACTCACTTTTGGGGGGTTTTCCACTGGGACCAGTACATAGTACCTGTTCCTTTTTTCAGTACCACCTCAGCCGAGGTTCCAAGCGCGCCGAACCGTTACCAAAACGTGACGTGTTAACACGGCTGGTCACTGATTAGCCGGAGAAAATCGTCATTACTGCATCACCGAACTTGCGACACGAGACACAACAGAACCGATATATTTAGAAACAGCCAGAGAAGGATCGCACGCACCTTTTTGCATTAACCCTCGGCCTCTTTTGAAACAAACTCCTTCGTCTCGCTGTTAAAAACATCCACATGCCGAGAATGAAGAACACCATGCCGTCGATATGCTCCATTGTTGTGTGTTTGTTTGTGGCGCGTTTAGGATGACGTCACGGCAGTAGCGGCGCCGCGACTAAACGACACGTGAGTAATCCCGCCCACTCTAAAGCGGTACTAAACTGCAGTGGAAGCGCAAACTGAGCCAAACTGCGCCGAACCGAAGTGAGTTGAACTGAACCGTGTCGTGCCGTTCTATGCAGTGGAAAAGAGGCATTAGACACCCTGTAGCTGCCATACAAGCTGGTGATAGAGTTGGTCATCAGGATGCTCTATAACCAACTGAGCAACCATAATAGCTGTGTTGTATTTCCAGGGTGACAGATGAACTTTCTTTAGTGAACTCAGGAAGTGCAATTTTCTAACTAAAAGTGAAATGTTATGCTGACAGGACAGATTCACTGCGATGCGCACACCCAGGAACCTGAAGCCGGGGGCATGTTACACTTCAGCATCATTGATGTACAGTAGATGGGAGACTGATTTCCAGAATTGGACAGGGAGATTTGGGTTTTCTTTTGGCATTAAGGGTGAGTTTGTAGGAGGCATTTGTAGTGAATGAAGTTTGGACATGAAAGACATTAGCTTCTGATATCAGCTAATTTCACTGTCAATACATTGTATCTCGCTAAACTTTGACCTTCGAGTTCATGAGCCTCAGTTTTGTGAGTCATTATACATATATTATTATGATGTAAGTCATCATTTGTTATGATATGTTAGGAGGTGGCGGCGTGGTGGTGTAGTGGTTAGCACTGTCGCCTTGCACCTCCAGGGTCTGGGTTCGATTCCCCGGCCAGGCTCGATTCCTGTCTCTGTGTGCATGGAGTTTGCATGTTCTCCCCGTGCTTGGTGGGTTTCCTCCGGGTACTCCGGTTTCCTCCCACGGTCCAAAGACATGCAGATTAGGCTAATTGGCGTTCCTAAAATTGTCCGTAGTGTGTGAGTGTGTGTATGTGTGTGTGTGCCCTGCGATGAATTGGCACCCTTGTCCAGGGTGTACCCCGCCTAGTGCCCGAAGTCTCCTGGGATAGGCTCCAGGTCCCCCGCGACCCTGAACACAGGATTAAGCGGTATAGAAAATGAATGAATGAATGAATGAATGTTAGGAGGTATGTCATCATTTAATATCTTTCCAAGTGTCAGCAATGCTTTATAATTTTCTTTGATCTTTTTTATTTTTATTTTTTTTGTTTGTCTTCTTATTTGCACAGAGAAGTTAATTAATTTGTATCAGGTTTATTGGCCAAGTATGTTGATACTCACAGAAGGAATTTGATTCTGGCTGTTGGTGACTCTATTACAAGACTGACCGTTTTTCCAATACAGTACAGTACTTATACTGTAGATGTGAAGTGGGGTGTAAGAAGTTTGTAAAAAGAAATTGTTGGTGCTTCTATACAGCAGATTACATGTAAACCATATCGACTGTTTACGAGGGTGATTGTCTGAGGAAAGGAACAGCGTCTGGAGTGAACTGCTTGATGTTAAGCAGCTCTTGTCTAGTGGATATAATCGGGTTTGGGTAACCAACCACACAGACAATAACCAAAATAACCGTTGTGCCAAGGCTGCCATCCTCGGAGCCATCTTGAAGGCTTTGTGATCAAAGTGTAAACACCATTTTTTGGGTCAAAAGTCTTTAGACGATCTAGAGTCAGTTAACAAACAGTGAATCCTTCATTAAAGTTGTAGTCAGTTTATTATCATGGAATATGACATGGACTTTTATAATTTTGCTTTTGCAACCTCGCTTTGAACACCTTTATAAAATATGATTATTAGCTAGTTGCTTTAAATGTTTCTACATTACTGTTTATGCCTTTAGCTTAGCGTTATCTTGCCCATTTCCAAATACTTAGAGATCTCTCTCTCTCTCTTTCTCTCTCTCTCTCTCTCTCGGATTTTCTTATTACCATTGTTGCCATCGCTCCTACAGTCAGAATAAATCAATGATTCACCCTTTTGCAAATTCATCTAACAAGCTTCATTTAAGTCGTGCAACAAGCCCTAACACGGAAAGGGAAGCTATCCCAACAGGATGTGTTACGAATGTTTGAATACAGCCTTGCGTGTCAATGTTAGCCAAGGGATTTTATACTTTGTCTATATTTTTTATATATTTTTTTCCTGGATAATGAAGAGGGCTGTGCCAAAGTTCTAGATTTTAAAACATTTACCTGCCAATATTTGCCTGCACTTTCTCCATGTCATTACAACAGCTCAAACAAGTATACACAAAACACATGTTCCTTTTAACGGCCGGATCAAATAATGTTGCTTGCGGTGCCTGAGTGACGCTTTGCCAGGGGAAGAAAGTTGAGCGTTCGGTCAAACAAATTACACTGACACTTTGTTTCTTAATCATTTGGATTTGGAGCATGTCTACAGTAGCTCACAATTGCAGCTCATTTCAAACATGTGATTGTGCGATGAGATGAGTTATTGCTTTGTTTACCATCTCTTAGAATGTCTTGTGTTTGACACACTATTAGCCTCGTTAAAAAAATGACCAGTATGTCTGTATTTCTACTGGAAAATTTTACTATTTCCTGGATTTTTAATTTTATGTGTATTTATTTCTGGGCATGAAGTTGGTGGGAAAATATCATGTTCAACTGCAGGAGATAGGTAGGGAGGTTCTCTACTGCACATCACTCAAACGATTGGCCATAGCTTTAAATTCATTAACATTAAAACCCCAAGGCTTTAGGTTCCCCCTGTGCCCCACCAAGGCATGGCTCTGGGGGGTGTGCTGTGGTGTCTGGTGCCAGGAAGTTGGCAGTGGATCCCATGGATGCCATTTGTTGTGGGGTGGAAGCTCCCTGGATCGGATGTGTTTGTCCAGCACTTCTCATGGAGTTTGGAGGCCTGGGTCGGTGGCCTTGTGCTCTTTGCTAGATGGGCCCCATGCATGGCCAACTATGGTGCACTGGGTGTTCTGGTGCCTTTGTCAGCATTACATTTTTTGTTGATTTGTGCTGCATTGGCTTTTCTTTTTGGGATCTTCTGCGGGCATGGGCAAGCCTTGGATGCGCGTGATCCTGTCACCAGCTTACTGGTATATAGTTGGTGATTGATGTTGTTCAGTTCAGTTTGTGGTGATGACGTTATGGCCGACCAGCCACAAGAGCTCATTCCTTCCATTCCTATCTCTTTGCTTTCATTTAATTGTTCTGTATTGACTTTCTTATTTTATTCAGTTTGCTCTTATGGAATCTTTTCCTTTTTTCACTTCCTTACTGCTCTAGCCTTCATCCTGGTAAGATGACTGATCTCTGTCAAACCAGATTATTGGCAGATTATCTCATTTCATGGGTCCAAATCTCTCCTGATGCTGGATCGGATATCCAGAAGATTGAGAGATACAATTGGATAAGGACAGAGCTAAAAGAATGAGGAATAGTGTGAGTATGTGATCAAGTTGTGATAAGGAAAGTGGTGGCTAGGATGCCACTAGTTAAATTGCAGTCATGTGTAACTAAGAGAAAGGGGTTTTTCAGTAAGTGACATGGAATTGAATGAATTTTGACATTTGTATTGTTATGGGATTACATTAGCGATTTATAGTATGTTATTGAAGCTCTAATCACTTACTGTATAATGAGTTATGAATGGTGTCTTTATAGAAAGTGTCTTTTATGGGTAAAAAAGAAATACTAATGGTGCATTCCCAGTGTTAAACCCCGTTAAACAGGTTGTGTTTATAATTTGTTGGAATATTTGATGTCTTACAGCTCATATCCTTGTTTCTACCCTTCCATGGGCGTAATCCTCTATCTTATAATAAGATGTGTCTACTAAAAAAAAAAATAGCATGTCCCAGTCACAATAAATACATAAGACATGATGTGCAATTATCTAAATGGACCCTAGGCTAAGCTCCACAATTCATTACGATGTGGTTAAATGAGAACAGAAAAAAGAAAACGTCCAATCATGGATATTGTTTTCATCCTGGAACATTTGCACTCATCATCTTGATTAGAATAACACAAATGTAGTGCTTCAAAATGTTATTACACTAATATGGCACATATGAACACATCAGCTTTAAGGTTCTTTAAATCCACTGAATGTTCACTTCATTAATTAAAAAAAGAAATGATTAAAAAAGCACATGAAAAGGAAGGTGTCAAATTTTCATGGTGTTTTTGCCTTGTTTAAAAAAAAATTAACAATGATGGTACTCTGCTAACACTGCGCGTCATTTATCAAACTTAATCCAGACTCATTTATTAGTTAATTATTCATTAGAGCATTTACACAAAAAGTGAGCTACTTAATGAAATCCAGTGGCGTTGGAGCTGGATTGTTAAATCCTGTGCAAACTACTACATTTATTAACATTTGCAAACATAGAGAGTCAATTGACTCTAAATTGTTTACTTTTTGTACTGCAATATAATAAATATCATAATAATACCATGTCATATTCAAGTAACATAATAAGTAGTACATTGTCAATCTTAATTCCGGCATTTAAAACTTGATTATTTCACATCGATTGAGTTAAAGGTCCCATATTTTACTTCCCCAATGTGTGTACAGTATAAATGCTACAGATTGGAATACCCCTCAGATAATTTTTTTTTTCATATCTCAAAACTTAATTTATTTTCTATTTTTGTGTCTAAGTAAATGAGCAACTCCTGAACCACGGCCAGCCAGAGAACAGTAGAACTGAGCAACTGAGGGGAGGGGCTCTTCTTATATGAGGTCACAATAGTGGGGAAATGTAATTAGCTTGTTTAAGCCCCAACCAATACAAAAGTAGAAAACGACAAAAAACAGAGAGTTGTTTTTTCATCAAGGTTTGAAACCCTTCTGAATGTCAGAAAGGGAATTTTCCAAAACAGGTTACCTTTGTTGTTGGTCTTTCGGCTCAAGCCTCAGTCACCAGGCACAGGTTTTACCTTCCTGACGCAACCCTCATGTGTTTCATTTGGGCTTGGAACTGGCACTGACATTTAATGTGATTAAAAAATTGTTGCACATTTGGGGGATTAAACGCGGCTCTTCTGCTTGGCAGTCGAGAAACCCAACACTGAGACACCACTAAAGAAATCTTATGAATTAAGAAAAGATTTTTTTTTCTCCCTAATTTAGTCGTGTCCAATTTCTTCCAGTCACTGGGGGACTTCTACATTAAGGCTACTACTACCACTCAGTCGGGAGGGCCGAAGACTATCATGTGTTTCCTCTAACCACGTGACGCCATATTTGCGAACTGCTCGCTCATGCATCGTTAGGAGCGGCGTATCACACTCGGAGGACAGCACTATCCGCTCCTTACGCTTGTGTGAGCTCACAGACGCCCCTGATTGGCTATAGAGCCGTAATTAATGTGGGAGCACGAAGTACCTCTCATCCCTCCCCTCTGAGAGCGCTCCAATCAGCTCTCTCTAGACCTCCGGCTGCGAGAGGTTACACTATCGAAATCGCGACATGATATAGGGTTACCTATACTTTACCACTGCGCCACTCAGAGGCCACAAAAAGAAAGATTAACAATTTTTTGGCAAGGCTGCATTCATGGATTAAGGAGGTGCTCCTAAGGTGTTTAGTCGCCACTTTGTTTCACTATTTTCATATTTCTGTGAGAATTGTATTTATTGCTTTAAAGGAAAACATGCTTAACATGCTTGGTTATTGATGAGTTACCGTGTACACAAATATGTAGAAAGAAAATGTGCATTACTACTTTTTTTTAGTAAATTTGGCAGGATGTTGGTAGCATAACAGTTAATGTTCTCGGTTAATGAACAGCTCACTTCCAGCCAGGCCAAGCTGATACTTAACACTCACTGCTTCAGGGTTGCTGTATCATGGCTGTCCCTTACCTTCTGACCCCAGATCCCAAAACCGCTAGGATATGCAGAGAGCACAATTTCACTTTGTCTAGATTACAGCTTCAGATTTAGTTTGGTTTACACTCAGCTAAGAAATTCTTAATCTCGTCATTTTACTGAACGTTTATACCCAGTTAGTCAACGTAATGGAAAATTGTTTAAAAATATCACTACACACATATAATATTATGATATCTTTATATATTATATATATATATTAGAGTACTCAGAATTCTAAATCCCAGAGCAACATTGCTTTCTTAAATTTCTTCTCATTTTCAAGGATTACGTTATAAATGGCTGTTCTCCCTCAAGGTGAGTGCTTGATTAAGCAGTGGTATAAACAGTTCTCTCATCTCATCTGACATGCTATCACCTGGAAAGAAGCTAATCTCTAGCCTGTGAAACCGTAGATTTGAATGATGAGACTGAAAGACTCCTCAGGACGGACACACCATGAAGCAGTCCTTTTTTTCCACGACTCAAAGACGGTCTTTGTTCTTTCTGGTGGCTTCGGGACATCATCTGGCCTCTTGCTGACAGATTGGCTTCTGTTTCCTGGTCACCGAAGATAATGAGCCCAAATTGAGCACCAGTTAAGGACTTTTTTGGAAATCTGTTAGGTCATGAGATTTGTTTGTTCTTTTAAAAGATCTGAATGGTTCTTGAAGCACTGGATAAGTCAAATACATTTGATGTTCTAATGTTACAGTTTCAAACCTAACATTTCAGCGTTGTGTTGGATTGTACAGCTTTTAAAATACGGTTGGGGTTGTTCAAGACAAAGCAGGACTTAAATTTCTTGTGAATGAAGGCGGAAAAACCAATTGACATTTACAGAAGACAGTGAATGACAAGCCTGGCTGAGGAGCCCAATGTAGTTGTTCCTTTAAGCATTTAGCAAGTGGAACGTCAGATCCTTAAAAGAAGTTATGCATCTGTCTGTTGGAACTGTACATACAATCATTCACAAACACCACTTGAACATAACCGGAACTCAGCTGGAAGTTATTGGCACATCCCTCCGTACGGTCCTGACCTTACTCCAAGCCATGTTTACATATTTAGGCCATTAAAGGAGTTTGTGAGGCCAGCGTTTCATACATGACTCCGGACAACGTACAGCTCTGGAGTACTGAGAAAACATTCTACCTTGATGGTATCCCAGCACTAGTGAAACGCTGGGATAAGTGCATTATTGTAGCAGGGGGTTTATATAGAGAAATAAAAAGAAAGTATTTTCTCTCAAAATTGTGTTCTGTTATTCTGCACAATCAAAAGTCCAACTTCGTAGTTCAGATGTTGGCTTGATAGTTGTCCTTATCCAAACCAGTCTTCAGCTAATGATGGTGAATCAGTCTAAATGTCAAAATGGCTATGTGACTCCTAAACAAGCTACTGGAAGGATGAGGCTTGTTGACCATGAATCTAACGCCTTTTCTTATCTTTATTTATGCATCTCAATTCAGTTTATAATATTGCACTTTTATAATATTATACTTGTGATCACTGGAAAATTCCATTCCATGTATCAACATAAATAAATGAATGCCATAATTTTTACTCAAGTAAAAATCTGTTGATCAAAAAAGCACATTTAATAAAATTAAGTACATTTAAAAACTTATTTTAATAAAGCTGAGATAATATTTAGAAGTAACTTAAGGTCAAAATAATTGTTTAGTTACATTAAAGCTGAATATAATCTTTAACCTAAAAAAGGCTATAAATATACCTAAAGATTAATGCTTCAAGCTTTTGATACTCGTAAAAGCATGCTGAGCTTTAATCACTGCAGGATTTCCCCATCTGAATGTTGGTGTTCTTCAACCTTCACTAATTCTGAACTACATCTATGACCACATCTTTCCAGTACATTGATAGATTTACATCTCATATTGAATACGTGCTAAAGTATCTAGACCCGCTGACCTACTTTCTGAATGTTATGGCTTACACCTTCTCTATAGATCAGGTCAATGACAAGACTGCATATCTTAAGTGTACTGTATATAAAGTAGAATCACATGGTTTCCCGGAAAGTTCTGGGCAATTTTCCTTTTTGTACTATTAATAATTGGAAATCAGATCTGGTTGTGGTCAATGCTAACAATATTATTACATACTTTTTATATTTTATATTAACACTGTTAGCACAGTCGTCTTGCATCTCAATTATCCACCTCAGTCATGTAGATGAGGCTAACTGGCGTAGTGTGTGAATTAGCATGTGTGTGTGTGTACATGTTCGCGTGCCCTGCGGTGAATTGACAGCCCGTCCAGGGTGTACCCTACCTCGTGCCCTAAGCCTCCCCTCGACCCTGTATACCAAATACAGCGCTATAGACAATGAGTAAGTTAATATTGTAGAATATTAGCAGATTAAGATCGTTTTTCGTTATCTCTTATGTAATCTATAAACAGCAGGTATAAACATTTAAAGTTAATATGATAAAAAAAATGTATTACAGAAAAACTATAGTCTTCCATCCTGTGTTGTACAATTAAAACTGTACCTCTGACAGGATGACCTCTGTGTAATAATGTGTAGTAAATTTTACATTGTCTGTAATTATACATAAAAAAAAAGTAAAGTACAGTTTTAGTACAGATTTAATTTTGTCATATTTTTTGTCATTGTCATGACAAAATTAAATCTGTACTAAAACTCCAAATGATATTTTTTTTACTGTGCTAGAAACAAGAAGCACCCGTTACGCAGTGTGGGAACTTGATGTGAGATGGTGTTCTGAGAACTTTAAACTTATTTCATTACCCCTGTTCTGAATAGGTTGTTTTCGTTATTGGTCGTTTCCTCGATGTGTTTCTGGTTTTTGGTTTCTGCGTGTGCGCACAAGTCAGATTATTAGTCATCTTTACTTCTGGCAGTTTAGCTTTTATGAAGGCTGCTGTAAATGCTTTTAATCCATTAGACCCCTACTTGTGGTTAAAAACCACTTAATCGCTTGTTGCCCATTAAAAATCGTTATACAACAGTTATTTCCGAAATAAGTAATCTAATTGAGAGGCATTTCACGAGTGGTGATAATTGAGGGTAACAGCACTGGTATGTTTAACTATACAACAGTTGTACAAAATGGGAATAAATACAGTGGTCACCATTGGCGTCCATGGTCCCTAGTTAGACTACAGAGGTTCCTAGATGGATGGATGGATGTTTAATTATATGTATGTATAAATTATATGTATGTCCTGCCGGATGCAGCATGGGTGAAATTAGGTCTGTACGATCCGCAGTTCAGAGACAGCAGCACACAAAAACTCTCAATTAAAAAAACAGCGCTTTAGCAAGCATTTTAAGCAAGAAAACACATCTATCGTCATCTTAAACAGCTCTTTGTCTCCTTCATAATTGCTTCTAACTTGTTTCAAATTACCTTCATGTAGGGCTGGGCCGATAAACGATATCATATCGAATCACGATTTATTTAATTTTAAAAACAATGATAAGCTCTAGACATTTTTTGCTCGATATGGATTAATCTACAGTAAGAGCCAATCACACAGCAGAACAATACAACAGCGAATCAGCGTGCAGCTTGCGCGTGCCGTGCAGGTCAAAGTTAATTTCCTACCGTACTTTGCGAAGCAAACTTGACACCAGGACAACAAAAAAAAAATTAGTGGAAGCAGCGACGAAAGTGAATCTAACCTCGAGTTATTATCCAAAGATTTTGAAATTGTCGACAAAAAAGGTAGCACGAACTCCGCTATATGAAAGCATCACCCAAACGACCACACAGAGCATGAAAATGCGGCCCGATGCTACTCCGTCAACTAGCAGGGCTAGCAGTGGGGCTGTACCAAAGCAGATATCGCTCGTGTCGTCTTTCGTGGCCATTACACCTTATGAAAGGTGTTCCAAAAGGAGCAAGGATATAACCAGGGCCGTTTCTAACTTTCTAGTGAAAGATATGATGCCTCTAAGCACACGAGGCTGAAGTTTAGCTCCTTATTCACAGCTTCCTATTCATTTGGCTCCTTATTGCACAGCGTCTCATTCTGCGGGAGTGATCACGTTGGCGAATGCTGCGCAGTTTATCAATAAAACGTTATTTTGGTGGCTTAAACCATCCTGGCTGAGCAAATATGAACTATACAACACGTAGCAGGTACACAACTATATAGTAAAAGTGAAATTGTCCTGACCCAGATTGATAGCTGCATAATTCCTTCCATTTTTGTTGTCATTGCATGCTTAAGCCATTATGTCAGTTTATTGGGGCCGTGTGAAATAGCCTTCATTTAACTCTGAATTGTGGGATAAAGACAGCCCTAGTGTGTGTGGTCTAAATGTTGTTTCTCATTATTGTTTAAAAATCTCAAAACATTGTAATTTATCATCACAAGATACTTTTTATCATCACAATCAAGTATTTTTTTAAATAAAAATCTTTGCCTTGTAAAGATTCTGAGCATGTGGCTATAGTATCTTAATTTTTAAGGTCAAATCGGTCATCTGTTTTTGTTAATAAACTATACTTTAAAATGTAATTTAATGAACCCTTTAATTTTTGTGGCTTCAGTCATTGTTGGGATTCTCTTTTAAAGCTGGCAGCATTAACAGCTTATATCGAAATAGATATCGTTACCATTCAATATGGGCCAAAAATTATCGAGATCACTTTTTTGCCATATCACCCAGCCCTACCTTCATGTTGCTTTATTTATGTCCAAGGCGAGCTACAAAAATAAGTAGCTTCTATCACAAGATTAAATCACAAATTCTCCACACCATTTGGTTACATAGCACTACTTTCACCCGTCAGTTACAGTACATTAACTGACAGTCAACAGCTCCAGCAATCGCAGTTAGTTCGTTCTGCCAGTTATGGAAGGATACATGTTGGCAGAGCAAAATAACCATGTACATAAACACACAAATCCCTCAATGTTGATAATTAATGGTGTTTGTGGAACTGTTGTATAAAAGCAGAGTCACAGTCAAGGTTGTGGCCTTGTGCTAAATATCAGCATGGCTGAGACGTGTACAACCACATCACACCTGGGGTCCGTTTTTCGTACGTCGCTAACTCAGTTAGCTGGATTTGATTGTTGTGGATTTGTCCTGATCTTGAATTGTTTCGTTCTTCGATGCGCTTCTTGCATTTGCTGTCATAGCAACATGTCCGTAAGCTTGAACCTGCTCGGTAGCAGGCTTATTTCATGTGAACAGGATTTAGGCTGCGCTCCTGCCGGGTTAGGATTGGTTGAAATGGCGACGTCACATCTGATTGGTTAAAGAGCTCAACTGACGCGGACTGACACTCACGCGGTAAAGAAAGTATCTTATATATATAAATGACCACCTGCCATGAATTGCCCTCCACACATAATCGCTATCAAATATAATATTAGAACATAAATTCACAGGTTTATTATTATCAAATATGATATTACTATTATAATGAAGCCTAGGCACGAGACAGCCGTCAAAACCATTAATACAAATTCTTGTATAATGCTAACATTTATTTTTCAGGGATTTGTCATGAATATGCAAATAAATATTTATATATAATAAAAATTAATATTTTTTATAATGAAAAATTGGACAAAACTATTTTTATTAGAAAATAAACAATATAAAAGTATACATGTTGTATTTGAAATAAATATTATTATTTCTATTTTTTCATATACAACATTTTATATTGATTATTTTATTTTATTGTCTCATGTAATTTGTAAAGCATTAACCTATGAATTTATGTTCTAATATAATATTTTATAGCGATTATGTAGGGGGGGCAATCCATGGCAGGGGGGCATTTCAGGGCATAACAAAAAAAAATTGAGCCGCTCTTTTGTCATTTCGTCAACCAATCGAAGGGGTTGTGATCAGTGGTTCTACTGTCGATGCATATCGCCTTTTAAACCAACGCACGAACGCGCAATAATCCTAGACAACTCAATCCAGCTATACTAATCATCAACAACAGGTGTGCTCGAAGAACCAACTTAGCCAGATTGTAATTAGCACGATGATCTCATCTTAGATCTGTCAATTCATTCCGGATGTGTCAAGTGACGTACGTACGAAGAACGGACCCCTGTTCTGATATTCATCACAACAGCACTCCCTCTGTTTTGATATTGCTTAGTCGATAACCTTTTTTACAATGTTGAAATTTACCCAGTTGTTTAAGCACTCTTGCATAAAAATTAATAGAACTAAAATGTGCTCTAATGAAAATTATCCTTTGTACCATGTAAGCCTTACTTCAAGCGCTACAGTACACTGCTGTGAAATCCTAAGGTCTTATTGCTTGAGTGCTCAAATTATTTCTGTTTTCATCATTATACATATTATTATTAAAGTTTCTCAGACTCATTACTATCCGGTGTCCTTTTATGAAAGCCTGTTCACTTAGCTCTCTGACAGCATACACTGAAATCAAGGCCACTATATGGGATATTGGGATATGGATTAGAGGATTAACGTTTAGCCTTTTTTTTTTTTTACTTACCTCTCTGTTCCTCTCTTTCTTTCCATTTCAGTCTCTCATAAGGATTGAATAAAGACGTGGGCACTTAATAGACTGTGGAGTATTACACAGATTACAATGGGATGCTCCTGGCTGATCCTTTCGTTTAGCTTTCAGAGTCATTGAGTTTGGCTAAACTCCAGTAGAATTGCTGTGTGGGTGGAAGCTTTGCTTTTGTTCGTTGTTCATGGAAAGGTTTCTGCAATGTTTATTCTGTTGTACTTGTCATTCTATCTGTGGTGGAGCCAGAACTCTCACAACCTTTGACTTCTTTCTATGGAGATACAAGAGGCACAGTTTAATGCTTTTTTACAGAAGAAAAATCTAAGCATCAGTGAATCTTTTCTAATCAGAATAAAAGGATGTCATTGGACAACACCATCACAGCAAAAAAAAAAAAAAAAAAAAAAAGGAATGATCAGCTTACTTTTATTGACCCGGGTAGAATCTTGATGAAGCTTCCATATCGTTTAAAATGGATTGAAATTATCCAACTGAGGTCAATTTCTGTATTGTTCCATGCTGAAAGGGCAACAAATGTGTTTCCTCTTTTGCCCAGTTCTTGCCTAACAATCTTTCTGTAGTACATACCACAGACTGACCATTTACTTACAGTGGTGTGAAAAACTATTTGCCCCCCTCCTGATTTCTTATTCTTTTGCATGTTTGTCACACAAAATGTTTCTGATCATCAAACACATTTAACTATTAGTCAAAGATAACACAAGTAAACACAAAATGCAGTTTTTAAATGAGGGGTTTTATTATTTAGGGAGAAAAAAAATCCAAACCTACATGGCCCTGTGTGAAAAAGTAATTGCCCCCTGAACCTAATAACTGGTTGGGCCACCCTTAGCAGCAATAACTGCAATCAAGCGTTTGCGATAACTTGCAACGAGTCTATTACAGCGCTCTGGAGGAATTTTGGCCCACTCATCTTTGCAGAATTGTTGTAATTCAGCTTTATTTGAGGGTTTTCTAGCATGAACCGCCTTTTTAAGGTCATGCCACAACATCTCAATAGGATTCAGGTCAGGACTTTGACTAGGCCACTCCAAAGTCTTCATTTTGTTTTTCTTCAGCCATTCAGAGGTGGATTTGCTGGTGTGTTTTGGGTCATTGTCCTGCTGCAGCACCCAAGATGGCTTCAGCTTGAGTTGACGAACAGATGGCCGGACATTCTCCTTCAGGATTTTTTGGTAGACAGTAGAATTCATGGTTCCATCTATCACAGCAAGCCTTCCAGGTCCTGAAGCAGCAAAACAACCCCAGACCATCACACTACCACCACCATATTTTACTGTTGGTATGATGTTCTTTTTCTGAAATGCTGTGTTACTTTTACGCCAGATGTAACGGGACACGCACCTTCCAAAAAGTTCAACTTTTGTCTCGTCGGTCCACAAGGTATTTTCCCAAAAGTCTTGGCAATCATCGAGATGTTTTTTAGCAAAATTGAGACGAGCCTTAATGTTCTTTTTGCTTAAAAGTTGTTTGCGCCTTGTAAATCTGCCATGCAGGCCGTTTTTGCCCAGTCTCTTTCTTATGGAGGAGTCGTGAACACTGACCTTAATTGAGGCAAGTGAGGCCTGCAGTTCTTTAGATGTTGTCCTGGGGTCTTTTGTGGCCTCTTGGATGAGTTGTCTCTGCGCTCTTGGGGTAATTTTGGTCGGCCGGCCACTCCTGGGAAGGTTCACCGCTGTTCCATGTTTTTGCCATTTGTGGATAATGGCTCTCACTGTGGTTCGCTGGAGTCCCAAAGCTTTAGAAATGGCTTTATAACCTTTACCAGACTGATAGATCTCAATTACTTTTGTTCTCATTTGTTCCTGAATTTCTTTGGATCTTGGCATGATGTCTAGCTTTTGAGGTGCTTTTAGTCTACTTCTCTGTGTCAGGTAGCTCCTATTTAAGTGATTTCTTGATTGAAACAGGTGTGGCAGTAATCAGGCCTGGGGGTGACTACAGAAATTGAACTCAGACGTGATAAACCACAGTTAAGTTATTTTTTAACAAGGGGGGCAATCACTTTTTCACACACGGCCATGTAGATTTGGAGTTTTTTTTCTCCCTTAATAACATAAACCTTCATTTAAAAACTGCATTTTGTGTTCAATTATGTTATCTTTGACTAATAGTTAACGGTTTTTGATGAGCAGAAACATTTAAGTGTGACAAACATGCAAAAGAATAAGAAATCAGGAAGGGGGGAAATAGTTTTTCACACCACTGTATAATCAGTTTGTTCTTCCTGGAAGTTCAAAAGGGCAGGAGTGTTATCCATTAAGTGTTACCCATTTGAGAACTGCATACATTTGCTTAGGTCAGGTTTAAGTTATGGTTAGGGTTACATCTGGATTTCTTCTTGCACAAGTGTTAAATGCAGATGAAGTCTGTCTTACATCAGAAAATGAAGTGAATACAAGCCCATTACAATAGGTTTTGGTTTTCCTGCTCTGTGAGACTGAAGTTTGTCACCCGGAGCGTGAATATGATAAAGTAATCCTAGCCAAATCCTACAACCCTCAATCTGTCCCACTGAGCTAAATCAAGGTAGTATGTTTCAAAATTACGCTTTTATCAGTGGTATACAACCACTCGGCATATAATCTCACAAATTTTCACCTTAAGAACTGAAATTTTGGTAAAAAATTTGCCTTGACAAACTCACCATTTTGTTTTTCAAAATTTTTGCATCAGTATGTGGGTTATTTAAAAATTTTAGTGAAGATTTAGTGAAGACGTAGAACCATGAGTCCAAGGAATGTTATCAAGGGTGGTAGCACGAAGAAAAGGGAGAAACTCTCAGTTTAGTTTTTAAGAGGAATCATAAATTTAGGTTAAATGAGGTTTAATGTCTATTTGTTTCATATTTTACTTAATTTACGTATCTTTTCTAAATGTTTTGATTGTTTTTATATGCGAAAATATGAATCTAGTGTTGGAGATTGGTAATATTGGGAATAGTTTTGGATGGCTGAAATGGATTATCTGCATTTACATTATTTCCAATTGGGAAATGTCTTTCGGAATACGAGTTTTCGCCTTAAGAAGTCACCTCTGGAATGGATTAAATTCGTATGCTGTGTTTAAAAAAAACTAGCGGTATGGTTAACCGACAAAGTCTGAATTCTAAAGTCTAAATTTAACAGTTGCATTTGTACTGAAAGACTGTTGAAATCCACAAACACACACACACACACACACAAACACACACACACACACACACACACACACACACACACACACACACACACACACACACACACACACACACACACACACACAATGTTACATGATCCCTACTGTAGCATTGACTTGAATATGGAAGTCAGTCCTCTGTAGTCCTCCAGATATCTCGGCAACAGTTTGATATTGTTTGAGAGACGGGTTCCCAAACTCCATATTTTCCAGCCCCTTGAAGGGAGCAGCAGAAAGAAAGTTATTTTGCTGAGTCACTGTCCCTCCACTGAAAAAATAAACTTCCATTCCAAACATCATAAATAAGACAAATTATCTTTTCCAAACAAGATAATACAAACCATTAAACAATAGCTCACAGTACAGCCATGGTGTATTGATCAATGACGAGTATGGCCTATTTGTTAAGAACAGCGTCTAACAGTGATGGTTTCTCATAACGTTTAAGCAAGTCAGTTTAATGAAAGAGACATGTAAAGTTTGTATCGTATTTTAGAATTTGAGGATAAATCATCCCAGGTTGTTTCTATCTTAAATTATCTCATTTAAACTAGAATAGGTTTGGATACTTGCTGACCTAGAGAGGGTAAGGTCTAAATACTGTACATGCAGAAGGCTAAATAGCATCTCAATGACTGGTCTTTGCTGAGCTTGACATTCAAAAGCCCCAAATCATGATTGCTTATTGATTAATATTCAGGTTAAAAGTGTAAAGTGGAAATCGTGACCTTAGATGCAACAGTAATATCAGGATGACAAGTTAATGCTCACAAAATCAGTTTATGTAAATGATTATGAATTTGCTATCATGAGACCATTTTTACATTTAGAAGCGACACCATTTTTCATGTAGCATTTTCAACTCAGTTCATCTCTGCACTGCCAAATCTCTGTACACTGTTGACGTTCTAGCAGATAATCATCTGGCTTCCGGCCTGGAGTCATTTCGCTGCTAATTTCGCGAACGTCATTCAGTTCTGCCAAATGTAATTAAAGCAGGAGTGCAATGCACGCCTAAAGAAAAAGTGCACATTTCTTATCAGTATACATCTTCAAATCCAGTGAAGCACAGAAGATTTTGTTATACAATGCCCATGTAATATTACAGCATGCATTTGATTCATTTGTCTAATGTCTTCACTGTGCCGGTTAACTCATCAATCCTGTCCAAGATTAGAACGAATGCTGGTTCTTTCACGCACTAAAACGCTGAAGTGCTACAGTATCATTGGCTGCTTATATAAATGCCCATCTGCACACACCACTGTCCATTATTTAAATGTAGTTTTGTTCGAGCTGGCTATCCATCTCCCATAAAAGCTTCCTCTCGTTTTGGCTTAACCGGACAAATTAAATTTAGCCTTTTGGCCATTTTGTTTAATCTCTGGCAGCAGAGCGCTAGAAGGCCACTGGATCATATTAGACACTGACACAAAGCAGCTTTACAAAAATGTAGCTTTAGATCCCTAATGAGTAAGCCAGAGCAGAAAGTGACAAGGGAAGATGCCATGACATGACAACGAAACTTTGAGACGATCCAGATGCAAAAAAAAAAAAAAAAGAATCCTCTTCTGGATGACACTGGATCTTTACAGTATACAGATGTAGAAGAGTAACAGTAAAAAGTGCTAAGTGTGTTGAGAGGTTGATGTGCATTTGAGCCCTGGGTACAGCAGCAGCTTTTAGAAAGTAAATGGTTTTGTTATGTATATCAAGATGAATATCATGCATCAGAATGATCAGATATTAAAGAAAAGAAAGCAGCAGTGTAGCACTGATGCTATATTGGACATAAAATCTACTGCGATATTGTGTGATCTCTGCTTCATTTGGATTGGCTTTGTCCATTTCATACAAGGGGTCGCCAAGTAAGATCATTTGATCCGCAAGATCTGTCACAACCTTTCCAAAACAGGCCTGCGGGCCGGGCTTTAAACCAGAACTGTATGCAGTGGCTGAATTGTTTGGGCTTTAAGTCTTGCCCAAGGACCCAACAGTGGTGACTTGGCATTGGCAGGGTTCAAACCCCTGACCTTCTGATCAGCAAACTCGGAGCCTTAAGCTCCTAAGCCGCCACTGGCCCCTCAGAGCATACTCAATAACGCTCATAAAATGAATGTCCTGAAGCTGGGTCTGCTCCACTGACCTCCAATCTATTAATCAGGCTTAGACAGCTAAACCAAACAACTGTACAGTTAATAAGAACAGAATGAGAACAGAAGAATAAGACCGATATAAATGTTTAGGAGCTGAAGTAATTTCAACAGTTCTTTCCAGATGATATTTACGGTGGCGCTGATAGTTTCTGCTATTCAGAGCGAGGCTGTTTTGTGTTTATGCTGGCATTAGTAAATCAGGGTCTAAATGTAACCACGATCCAAACCCTAATTCAAAATGGTTATAGGTGGAAGGTTCTACTTTAGAATGTATTTTTGATTCATGGCATCCTTGTGTCTTATGCCAGATGAATAGTTGTGGGTTCGATAAATGTCTTGCGGTCTGTTTCTTGGCGTTCTATTGCAAGCTTTGTGTGTGAGGCAGGAACGCAGCAGTGGGTTGATATGAAAGAACCTGGCGAGGTTGAAAGCATGAAAACAGCGCAGCTGCATTCTAGACGAGTTGCAGAGGTCTGATGGCACGAAGAGGAAGACCTACCAGGAGCATGTTGTGAAAGTGTAGATGTTAAAATGACAACAAGCACTCGAGAGGCCTCGGAGGGAAGGCCTGAAATCTTATCCGCTTCATGGGTGTTGTAACATGAATGACCCTGTGTTCTGACCCCAGATTTCAAACAACATGGGATATGTGAAGAAATGCTTTCATTTCTTATGCAGTCAGTACCTGTGACAATAAAACTGTCTCATTTTAAGAGAATAAAAAGGGGCTGTCCAGAACTCCAGAAAAGTTTCGAGCATTGTCAGATGCGTAGAGCGCGGTCATGAAGTTTTAATGAAGCCTTTGATATACAGTAACAGCATCCTGCAAGGGAAACGCAGCAACCCGGGTGTCGGCATAAACATGAAAACAGCCACAACAAAGGATCCAGCTTTTAAAGCTTTCAAATATTATGAGTAATGCAATCTGACTCTTATGTAATTTTAACACTGGAGCTTTCTGGTTTGAAATTATTGAGAAGGCCCAAAGAATGTGCTTATTTTGGAAAAAAAAATGCAGATTTTTTTTTTTGTTATGTAGATAGAGAGGCAAACTAGTTTAAAGTAGTTAGTGCAGAGGAGGATGTTCAGGAAAGGAGTGTGGAGTGGAACAGATTTGATCAGGAAAAGTAGGCTGGGAGCTAAATTCACTGGCACATGATTAGGCACACACACGAAGACGTCACATACACACACACACCCAAGCAGACAAGCACACGCACATGGTTAGAAGCTGCTGGGTAAAATCATAAAATCTAATGTAAACATCAGTGTGCTTGGAGTTTATTTGATTTAATCTGATGTGTGAGCTGCGCTGCTGAACAGACTTTCGGAACAGAAGAACGATCTGCTTGATAGAGAAAGAGAGAGAGAGAGAAATAACTATGTCTTTAAAGATGAGAGGCGAATGAGAGAAGACATGGTTTATAACAGCTGGATTATTTTAATGAAATAGCGCATGTTGATTCACTAACAAGTCAAAAAATTGTGTGTTCTTATTATAACAGCAGCACTCGGGAGCATAACAGTTAGCAAAGACAAGTTGTTAGGAATGTACATGCGCAACTTCAGTTGTAGAGGTATCATGGTCACAAATTGAAAATATAGACTAAACAATTAATAAAGTGGTGTATGTTTTGACAAACCAATTCCTTAAGTCTGCAAACCCTGTGCTTAAGAATTTACCCTGATCTGATATAGTGCACTGTAGTAAACTTTGGTATGACCTACAATATTTCTCCACCCATAATGTCACAAACTGTAGAACACTGACCTTTGAAATGTTTCTTTTTCAATGTCTTGCTCTCTGGTGTTTCAGACATGAAGTGGGAAAATGTAATGTTTTGGATTAACTGTGAGATGCCTTCACAGGAAACCATGGGGGCCGAAAAGGTCTCTTGTGGTAGCGTGCTGACAGCCGGAGGGAAACTTGAAATAAATTATGATGAAAGGAAACCACATACATCTGAATGATGGATCAGCTACATGATATACTGCAGAGTGGGAAATGTTTTTATTGTCCTTTATAGTCTTGATGGTTTGGTTTTGGATGGTTTCTGGCCTAAAATCTGAGAGCATATGTTTTGTCAGGTGTTTAAATGTTTTAGTCCAGGAAGTTGATCTTTTCCAAAAAAATATGTTTTGTTTCAAAAGAATGTAATCTGATCCTAGGGGTAGCGACTTCAAAAAAGGAATTGTTCCTTTATAGACTATAAGCATGTCGTGTTTAGTCTGAATACTGGTTTTGGCCTATTCCAGGCAGCTCTTCCCTGTAATACAACAGCTACAGCTTCACAAATCATGACGCACGCTATCTGCGCTTTCTTCAACATACTGCACATGATCTCGAGTGTCAAGTGTTATGGTTACTGATAGTTTATGAAAAAAGAGTACTATGACTTTAATTCATATAAGGTACGTGTTCTGTTTCATCACATTCAGAACTTCAGCTCAATGACTTCTTTAAATTGCATCATGCCATATAATTAGCACCATGTAAGTTGTTTATTGAATATTTTTGGAAAGAGTCTCCAGTGTCAGCAGATAAAAGTAGTCCTTCCCAAGTTTTCAAGAACGTCTAAGTAAAGCGTAATATATTGGGGTTCCCACGCATCACATTTTGAATTATTGTGAGAAAAAAATTTCCAGTGGTATTGTCTACTTTCTCAATTTCTCATAATTATAAATGACTTTTGATCTGACTCTAATGTCGGCATGTCTGTCTGATGATCTGTCACATTGAGGTAAAAAAAAATTGGAATTGAATAATTTTAGGTTGGTAATTGTCACATTCTGTTATGATGTTGGACTGTGGGCTTGGTGTGGAGGCATAGATGCAGAGGGGATGCAGTGAAACAGAAAGAGTCTTTAATGAGAATCAAACAAACAAAAAGCAAACATGAACAAAACATGAACTAAGGAAGTTGGCTAAAAACATGGAGCATGCTAACAAACGAGAACTCAAAACACAAAGACTCGGGATTACACAATCTAATACAGTACAGACATGGGGATACAAACTGGACGAGACAAGACATACTAAACAGCCTAGAGGACTAAACACAAGGGACTATACATGCAAGGGATAAACAAACACAAGACAGGCTTGGCTAGGTCTACTGGCTGTGCTGCACATTAGCTGCTAAGCTAGCTCATAGCTAATCAGACTAATGGCTAAACAGGCTAGTAGCCTGAGACACAAGGGAATGAACAGACAAGGTGCACAGCAGACTAGGTATGAAACAGACTAAGAACGCTAAAGGTTAGTGGTTAAAGATGTTAGTACCTAAACAGACTAAGAGCTAAGCAGACTCAAAGACTAGACAGACTAAGATCTAAACATGTTAGTATCACCCTCATTAGGATTTAAACAGACTACTAGCTAAACAGGCAATGGGGGTTACTTACACAAAAGGGTAAACACAAAGGGCTAATTCTCCTAGAGGCCAATCCTGCTAGGAGACACAAAGACAAGGACATTTCAATATAAACCAACTTAACTAAAAATGCTCCTGAAACCGAAAGGCCAACTATAATCAAACCAAAACAGAACTGAAATTATATCACTTTAATGCTCGACCCAGTTTCCCAGAACAAACAGGTATTTATAGCAATGCTAATGAGCCTCCTCAGTTCAGGTGACCATCCACATCACCTGACTGAGGAGGCTTCTGGGAAACTGGGTCTAGAAACAAAAACTACAAACTAAAAACACTGCCCTCTAGTGGGCAACCCTCACAGTAATGTAAACATATTTCACATCGAGGCTAGTCAGCGACACTAACTAGCACATGTTAACCTGGATATGTTAGCCAGATATCTGAAAAGGCTGATAATAACTAACTAACCAATATGAAACAACACTGCTGTTATAACTTCACTAAATCAATTTAAATTTAACTTACCTCAATGAGCTATTTCAGGTTGGATGGGGATTTTTTAAATACCAATAATTCAGCGACTTTTGATAGGCATAAGAAGCACCTTATCTGATGGGAAGAATCTTTCAATTCAATACAAAATGGTTTCTTGCAGATAAGACCACGGGTGTGTGATGTTATCTTTGTAGCCACTACAGAGTTCAGTGAGTTCAGCACTGTCAGGTTGTAACGTTAGCAGCAGGAAGACGCTACACGATGCAGACCTCAAGGGGCATTCTCACAATGCCCAAGCTCAAGGGGCAGTTCCCAAAAGCTCCAGGGGCATGTTTTAATTTAGGCAATTTGTTTATCACTAGAGCTGTTCCTGAGCGATCTGTGCCATCGCCACCCGGACGTACTGCACACCCTCTGTACCTTTTGAATACGCTAAGACCTCTGGACGCTGATGTCACTGGATATGGCATAAGTTTAAGGAAACTTTATGGCTGGACGTGTCCTTCTGGTGTACCCGGTCGAGAGTTTGGGCCATAAATACAGATGCATGTATGAAAATGTATTACATTACCACATTTAATGGGAGGGTTGCGCCAGGAACGCCAGCCTGCGTTAAACCTGTAACAAGTGTGTATGTGTATCGGATGGTCCGCTGTGGTGACCCCATGCTGGGAGAAGCCGAAAGATTAACAACATTCAATGTAACTACAACAGATAAACTGGGCAGCAATGATTACAAATAATACAAAGAATTATATGAAAAACACATCCATTTATAAATAAAAATTTTCATAATAAATGGCTGTATGCACAGTGTGTGTGTGTGTGTGTGTGTGTGTGTGTGTGTGTGTGTATGGGTATGGGATGATTAAGGATGGTATAGATTACAGTGAACTCCCATGCTGCGGCAGTTGCCTGTTTAATTTTTTAGTCTTTTGCATTTACTTCAAAAGATTGTAATTATGTCTTTGGCATTTACTTCTCTCGTTCTGACCCCATGTGACTCCTTTATTCTTTGACTCACTTCCTTTGTTCTGCAAACGCTCACTTCCTCAGAGCATTGCATATCAGACCCACTGACCTTCTTTTACTTTTAGTGAGGAAAACAAGTTTTCAATATATTAGACCTTTAAAAAAAAAGCAACAGATCCATTTCGTCTCATGTATACTCCGTGCTGAGCATAAAGATATTTTTTATGCTACTTTTTGGAAGGATGAGTAAAAGCTTAGAATTGTAGTATTGCACTTTCACTTTTTCTGTTGGACCTGTCTGCTGGTCCTATTGTACATAAACAATAGAACAGTTTCCTACCCTTCCTTAGTATTTCCCCTGCATCCTGTAGATTTGTTTTTAGGAACTGCTGATGAAATCAAAAACACTGTCCTGACCTCATCCCATTATTCATACTGAATTAAATTGAATGGCAAAACTATTTGGCTTAGTGGTTAGTACTGACACCTTCAGCCTCTTGCAGGGTTTGACTTCTGCCCTTTGACTTTTTGTGTGGACTTTGCATGTTCTTCCTGTGCTTTATGGGTTTCTTCTGGGTACTCAGGTTTTCTCCCAAAGACATTCACAATAGGTTGATTGGTGTTTTGAAACTGCCCATAGTTATGATTGGGGTTTGAGTGTTTGTGGGTGCTTGTTCCCGGCGATGGGTCGGAGACTCCCCCGTCATAATACAATTTAAATGAAAAGTTAATTTACTAAAAATACGTCCATATTAATTAACACTTAGTCAGGACTCAGGACCTAGTAATGTAAAGTACTGGTGACAGTCCCACACATAATGTGAAATGATCACGCTTATTATTTTAATGATACTTACAGTAGAACTGTACAAGCGATTAAATCATGGTTTGGTGAAAAGCGAAATGCTTGTGTTCAAACTACACAGAATGTTTCAATGTAATGAATATGTTTGAAACAATATGTTTTAATTGTTTTTGTCTTTTGAATGAATTTGACTTAAAATTTGCAAACAACAAAACAAGCCACTTTAATTAATTTGCCCTGCAGAAAAAAAAAGCCATATAAATTTTGTTGTTTGTGGAATGAAACTGAAGGCCTTTTATTCATGCTGAAGTCTTCATGCATGCTCAATTCCATCCTCGTGTGCTTTACTACAGTATGTGCAGCATGAGACATACTGTAGGACTGGATTGGAATGTTAATTTCATAAGAATTGTACAGAGTGAGCTTTTATACTTGAGAAAAATACACAGGCTTTTCAGACCTCATAATCTTGCTAGGAAAGAACCCAGCTGTGCAGCATATATAATAGAGCTTACATTGTGTGTTTTTTTTCTTCTCCTCAATTCTGAATTTAAATGTGACTCTGTGTGTTGTGCACAGTGATCATCAAATTTGGGCCTGAAGACGAATAGAGACAAATGTGGGAGAAAGTTCAAATGACAAATATGAGCATTTGTCACTCACAACAATACATTTATATGGTTTATTTATAAAAATATATAAAATTTAATCTGGGTTGATATGTTTTTTTCATAGCGAAAATTTACATTATTATTATTATTATTATACATTTAATTAATTCTCTATACTGCTTATCATGTACATGGGGGCGTGAAGACTATTCCAGGAGACTTCGGGCACACGGTGCGGTCACCATGAACAGGGTGCCAATCCATCACACAGCACAAATACACATACTCACACATTCCACACACTATGGGCAATTTGAGAACACCAATTAGTCTAATCTGAAAGGAGTACCTGGAAAAAACCCACCAATCACATGGAGAACATGCAAACTCCATGCGCAGAACTTTTATTATTATTATTACTATTATTATTGTTATTATTATATTTTATTTAATTTTGTTTTTGCTTAATTACCCACACAGGTCTAAACACAGTGGATATGTATTATATTTGCATATAAGCCTGTTTCTGTCATTTAAGGCCCATTTTCATAAAAGCATAAAAAAATATTGCTCGAAATTTCACTTTTAAATTATAAAGTTGTTATAAACTTTATAAATTACAAAATTATAAAAACCATATAATCATGTTAAAAGTTTACCAAAAACCTGGGAAAAGTATCTTACATATTAATTTGAGAAATAATTTTATATTTGTATGATCTTCCTGATCAGTTTTTCATACTGCTTTTAATGACTACGGTACATAGTTCTTGTGTGAGTTTTTAGTTTCACCTGAGACGGTCACACACAGCACAATTACAGTACATGATGCTAGCTTTTTGTAAATCACCTAACCTAATTGTGCATGCACACTAATGTGCAGTTTATCTGATTATACAAACAAGTTAACACGTTTTGTTTAGTCAGTAAATTACGGCCTTAAATGCTTACAGTAAGTAAGCACAGAGAGAGAGAGAGAGAGAGATTGGGGGGTATGAGGGGGTTGTTATGGAAAGTTCCTCTGTCCTTGTAGCAAGGAAGTCTGATTAAGTAGTTAGTCTCGAGCCACTCTGTGTGTGTATTTGTTTTTTTGTGTGTGTGTGAGTGTCTCACTGCAGCATTTGAGACAAGGAGAGAATGAAGGATAAACCTACATCTCCATCTGCTCTTAACATGATCCATTTACAGTATATTGAAAAAAAATCTTAACTGGGCGAAATACATCTGCATTGATACAAGCGGTTTTATTTTTAAGGAGATTTTATTGCCATGAACTATATGAATTATGAATAGCCACTGAGTGTCCTAAACAAAAGGTTTCAATAAAAGGATTTTATTAAATTTTCTGGGTTTCAGTAATTTGCTAGTCTCAATGTAAACATACTTGAGTGAGCACATACAATACTTAAGGCTAATTCAAACTGGATGGATTGTGTTTAACGGAAAGCTGAGGAATTGAGCCAGCTACGGAGATCTCGTTACGCAGAATGTGAAGCTGATGAGATCTTTTAATTAACAAACGAGTGCTGTGTGATTAAATGAAATAGAGAGTCCACCTCCCTTAAGGTTAGACCACTTTTCTCTCTATGACTAACTTTCTCTCTTTGCTCAAAATCAGCCATAAATACTGGACGTGATCAATATCTGTTGGCGACTATCTGTATGTGACCAATGTGGTGATGATAGAAAAAAAGGGAGCAAAAACAACTTTCTTCTTCCTTTATGACTGTACAAATACATAATTATTATACTAATTATGTATTACACGGCATGGGCACTGGTGATTCGCCTGCCATGAGGCCTGGGGAATCCTGTGTCAGTCTCAAGCCTGGATATAATGGGAATGTTGCATCAGGATGGGCATCTGACATACAACCTATCAATGTACAGTATAACACAATGTTAGAGCTATTGATTATTAAGCTGCATCTACATTTACATAAGGAAATCTCCCTATATTCAGCTTAAGTTTGAGTTGTGCACAGGCGTGAGTTGTTTTTTCGGTTTCCCATTTAGAGTATGCAAATCACCTGCATGTAGTTCACACCTCCAAGGTTGCCTCATCATCTCTTGAGAAAAAAAGGATGCTGTTTTTCAAAACAAGCACATGCTTTCAAGCAAAAGAAAAGGAAAAAGGGGGAAAAAAAAGCAAGGATAGAAAGTGGCCTCATATAGAAAACAAGAAGCATGCATTTCATGTTAAAACAGGAAATGTTTTAGGTATATGTTATGAGTATTTATTATAATGTCATACAAGAAAAAACATTTATCTGTCTGAGGTCAGAATCTCCATACAGTAAATCCTCAATTTTCAAACACTGGAGTTACGAATTTCCACAGACATGAAGCATTGTAGCATTGTAGTTGCGAACAAAGCGCAGAAGTTGCTCATGTGTATTGTACAAAAAAATAGACACTGTAGTGCTCCAGATACCAATATTTACAATTATTTACAATATTTTCAGTGTGTAAATGAATGTATAAAATGCCCGCGTGTGGGATTGCGGGAGAAATGAGTAGACCTCACCGGTTTCAATGAATCAGTCTGGGAGCCAATGATGGAAAATGGATGTCCTACTGTATAAAGCCCGATGGTGAATAATCCTAATTTCGTAAAAATCCAATACAACTCGGAGACAAAATCGTGTCCAATTAAACGTGCAGTAAACACCATGTAGCATTCTCGTATTCCCGGGTATCCTTTAAACAAGGTCAATTGACCCTGCTACTTCACCGGGATTCCTCTTGCTATTTGGATTTTTATATATCAATATAACTTTTATAATTTGGATAAATTTAGATTGCCTTGTGGGAGTATGCACCAAACCTGTGTGTTTGTTTTTTTAATTCTTTACATTGTATATTCATGTCAAAGGTGTATAAGACTCACTTTGTTCGGACTTACGGGTGTGCTCCTGGAACGGAACTCATTCATAAGTCAGGGACTTACTGTATTAGTTAACATATACAGTAGATATGGATAACATGTTTCTTTCTCTCTCCTCTCCTCTAAATCCAACTCCTTTTACAGTTTTAATTGTAAACAGGAAATTACAATTTATATAGCCTATGAAATGTTAAGTATAATCTGAACAAAGCATAAACACAACAATTATGAAAATTTCTCCAGGGATATCTGCAGTGAAAAAAACACATTTGTTGGCAAATAATGTTGAGACAAAAATAAACTAAAATGTTTTAGTGACATTTTAAATTTTTCATAAAGTTTTTTATGCAATGACATTTCCATACAGTACAACAATCAGTGTTTAATATGAAGTCCTTCATTCTTCAAAACCGGCTGGACCGAGCTGGACAGAGACTCAAAAAGACATCTGCAGTACTCTGGTCTCACTCGCTCAGTCCAACACTGCTTGATCGCTTCCTCAAGGTCATTTACCACCAACATTCACGATTCATCTGAGAGTTCTCTATTTTTAGCTGTTTTTGTGCAGATTTGGCTTTAGAACATAAATGTCCAGGCACATATTTTTTCATTCATTAACTCAAGCTGCTGATTTTAATAAGCATTACCTGTTCTGTGCACTGGGAGAACTATAAAACATGGTCTTAATACTTTTGGCCACCTACTGATTCTGACCAAATTTCTTCATTTCCAATGATATCGCTTCTTAAATTGAAAATAAGAGAAGAAATTTCTCGTCTCGTTCCATATTTTGCGGTACTGATGCAATTTTATTATCTAGAGCGCGGTGCTTCTGCTGCCTCTTTTGCGTGAAACATGTACTCTTGGAATTTCCAGAAAAGTTTTGCATAAAGTTTATCATTCATGAGGATTGTTTAAGATTTGTATTTTAAAAGTTTCACATTGCGCTAAAAGTCTAAAAGAGGTCTATGCTTCTCTTTCACCCTTTAGATTACTAAGAGAACATCAGATATCTGTCTGTGAAAAGTAATCTGAATTAACTGCCTTTGGCAAAGTGACTAAACAAATGCTCTCCAGAGTACTGGACTGTTCTTACATGCTCTCTTTTTACTTCTTCTGTCTGTTTTTCTTTTCTTCTTTTTAGGCTTGATTGACGGCAGGCTCGGTGGGAAAGAGACCTCAAGAGAAAGATAGCGTCAGGGAAAGTGCTATCGCCTTTCGTCTCGTCTTTCAAAACATGGCGTCCACACACACCCACACAATGCCAGAGAAAAAGTGCCGGAGTTGACTTTTTGTTCGTTCTCACATCGCCGGTTTAAAGCCTTCAATGTCCACTCGTAGCAGCATCAGTCGTTGGAGCTGTGGAAGAAACCTTTCAAGCGGCTATTTTTAGAGAACGAACTGGCTGGTAGAACTTTTTCATGTCGGTTCCTGAGCCCGGAGGCCATGGCCCGGCCCTTGCTGAAGATCCAGCGCTATTTCCGCCGCAAGCCTGTGCGCTTTTTCTCCTTCATCCTCCTCTACCTCACAGCTGGCAGTCTCGTCTTCCTTCACTCTGGCTTCTCGGGAGATTCGGGCTCCGGGGGTGGACACGGCCCCCTAGCATCGGTTGAGGCGGCCGGGTCTTTGTCCGCTGAGGGCTTGGGTACAGTCAGGAGGGTGTTTAAGGACACACGAACCAGACGAAGGTTCGGACTCGCCTGGGCAAATGCAAGGAACAGCAAAGAGACAGAGGAGGGTAGAGGTAAAGTTCATCCATCTTATCACCAATATACCAACACATCAACACGTTTCATGACCAAATACATTATTAAAGCTTTTTCTGTTTATAATTACACCAATTCACTCAATGATAGTCTACCGAACTATAAAGTCTAACATCCAATTCAATAATAATAAAAATAACGAAAATAATAATAATTGCTGTTTATGGCAAAGGTTATAGCTAAAAAACTAATGACTTAGTATTCATTTCATTACTGTGAAATTGTAAAAAAAGAAAAAAATCAATCAATCCCTGTCAAATTCATATAAAACAATCACTCTATAATATGAAAGTGAAAACAAAGTTCCATGAAATATATTTGTTGCAACAGTGACACAGAACCTTAGCATTTATTAAATGCCTCAGTGTATTGTTTGAGTCAGACTTGACATTTAGAAAATGAAATAAATAAGGTCTGAGCCCTGTCTTACATTGCTAAGCTTTGAATTGCCTTTGGGTAAAATTCAGACTATAAACTCAAATCCATAGAAAAGCAGGTACAGTTTTTCGATAATGCTGTTTCACGCGGGTGTAATTTCTACCTGTGCCAATACCTGAGCGAATCTTAGCAAGTAAAAATATCCTAATATTTAAGCAAATTCAAAGAATAATTCTTTATATTGGATTATGTATATAAATAAATAAATAAGTAAATATAAGATTAAGCCTATATGTATACTGTACATTTCTACTCATTCAAGCTTGAAATTGTCTTTTTCTATTGGCAGATAAAACTCTTAATTCTGGAATGAAATAGTGTAGGCTTCATGACACATTATTTGTTATAATTTTATATAATAATTCTTTTTTTTAAGTTACATTTCATTAACATAAAATGTATTTTAAAATAATCCACTTTGGTATTGTAACAGTAACTCAGCTTTGCATAAGGATGCATCATATGACACTTTTTATGTTGATTATTTTGCCATAACAGCACGCCATGTCATATTTTATTCCTTTACAAACATAAAATCTAAAATGAAATATGATTAACTAGTGAAGTTTGAGTCCTGGAACCATTTTAAGAAAAAGGCTAATTAGCTCGTTAATCGTGTGAACAGCGAGGTCACGTATATTTTGTCAATTGCTTTTACACGGTAATGACCGAGCACAGACTTGGTAATTGCTACTCACTCGTCTCTCTCATTCTCAGTGTCTAGGGAGAAAACTGAACATGGCTCTCTTTCACTGTGTTTAATGGAAAGAGCAGTGTTTGTGCCAGCCTCTCTGGAACTAGCTTAATTGCTAGACTGAGGTTGGCAGCGCCGCAGCCTCATGCTGGACACTATACTGATGGGGGAAAGATAACAAAGAGACAATTCATGGCTTTATTGTATAGAAGGATGTACGGAGGTCGTTCAAGTCAAACCAGGACTTGTGATGAAATTTCTGGTGAATGGCATAAGACATTGACAGGAGACTCTTAGCTGGAGTGTTTTGAGGAAGGCCGTACATGAATGATGATCCTGGACGAGGTGGCTCGGATCCCACTACAGCCGTTCCCATGAACATTTAGCGAATGGAATGCCTGGTCCCTGAAAACAGACGGATAAATTATCGCCAACTTACGGAAGAGTCGCATTTCTCTGTGGGATCGTACCCATCTATCCGGGCGTACTGAGAAAACTTTCTATCTTGATGGTATCCTAGATGAGATAAGTGCATTAATGTAGCAGGGGATTATATAAAGAAATAAAAGGAGTTCCTACATGGAGGCAAACATACTGTAACATTGCGTGGAATGCTGAAAACACTGAGAAGGAAATTTTCACCACAAGGCACTCAATAAAGGTTTTAAATGCATTAATTGTTTGCAATGCATTTAGGATCTTATTTGCATTTACAACATTTTGGCAGACACCCTAATACAAAATGACTTTCTTTTATCTCATTACACATACTGCATAAGCATTTAATGGGTTCAATAGTAGGCACTTGGTGGTGCTGGGGTTTGACCCTGGGACTATTTGATCTGTAGTTCAATGCCTTAACCACTGAGCTACCCCTCCACTGGGCACACATTATTCTTAATCGTTGTAATGAAAGTATTTAATTATATATTACACTACCAAAAGAATGTGGACACTCCACCTAATTGAGCTAAAGTGTTTCCATACCAATTGCTAATAGGTGCATAAAATCAAGACCATAGCAATGGAATCTGCATGGACAGACACTGGCAGTATAATTGGCCGTAATGAGCTCAGTTAATTTAAACACAGTTTTCTAGGATGACATTAGCCCCAGTCAACTATTATTGCTATTGAAATGGAAGTGAAATGGAAGGATCTTGAAATGGTTTTCCATGGTTGTGCAGCTGCACATGAACATACGATCATTATGCACAATGCCAAGCATGAACTGGTGAACAGTGCAGAGTGGTAAAGCACACCTGGACAAAGAAGCAATGTAAATGTGTTCTCTGGAATGATGAAGCACTCTTCATTACCTGGAGACATGAATGTTACTACCAGAAAGCATACTGCCAACAGTTAAGTCGAATTAATAGTTGATTCAATGGGATCCGGATTAGGGTAATCGATGTTCCCAGGGGTAGCTCAGTGGTTAAGGCATTGGATTACGGTTCAGAAGGTCCCAGGTTCAAATCCCACGACCACCAAGTTGTCCCTGTTGGGCCCTTGAGCAAGGCCCTTAACCCTCAACTGCTCAGATGTATAATGAGATAAAAATGTAAGTCGCTCTGGATAAGAGCGTCTGCCAAATGACTAAATGTAAATGTTCCCAGTTTGCCTGTAGTGTGTGAATGAGTGTGTACAGTATGTGTGTGGCACCCTGTCCAGGGTGTACCCCGCCTTGTGCCTTAAGTATCCTGGGATAGGCTCCAGACCCCTGTGACCCCGTATACTGGATTAAAGCAAAATACTTTTAGATGATGAGTGAGTGTCATGTTAATTATTGATTCGCTTGCCTGTCTCTCTGTGTACCCTACTGTTTCTTTGTTTGGTCATTATTGTGCTATCTAGGAAATTTCTTACTTCCTGTTTCAATGTTCTGTATTTGTTTTCACTTTTGCTTATTTCAGATTTATCCCTATTTGTGGCAAGCCTTCAAGATCCTTAAAATATTTTATGTCTTTTCATTTTCCTGGGTCTATTTTTTTTTTATTATTAATATACAGTACTGTACAAAAGTCTTAACCTCCTGAAAAGACTGAAAATAAGTTCTTTAGGAGGCCTGGGGAACATATTACATTACATTAACTAATCAAGAAAAGCATGTCTCTATGGAAGCAAAATAAGAAGAACAAAGAGGAGGAATCGGGACTTTTGCACAGCAATGTAAAGTATATTGAAGCACTAAATCACTGAACGTCAACTGTTTGGCTATACCGTACCTTAATGTCCCAGTGTGTAATCTCAGCTAATAATGACTTTGATTAAATTGAAGTGCTATCATTGCTTATGAACACTGATTTTATTCTGATAGCGTTTTCTGTTGGAGTTAATGAGATTAGAGATCAGACGTCTCTCCACGCTTTTATTTAATTATCTTAGAGCTTGTGATTGCATATTATATGCATTGTTGGGTGGACAGATTAATATATATTTTCAACCAAATTGCTGTGCGCAGCTGGGACTGTTCTAGAAATAGAAAATAGAAAATAAAATCACATCTGGCGCTGTACCAGAGGTGGAGCGGGTGGCGTAATAGAATTTATTCTAATATGATTGGGATAGTTGTTGCTTATGTAGTCTTGTAGGCCAAGTCATTAAATTAGTGTGTTATAAAATTTAAATGCTACTTGACCCACATTACCTGAAGTATTAGAAACTAGAGGGGACCTGTTACATGCCTCTGTGGTCTCTCTTAAACTTACCTCTGTCTTTACTTAGATTGTAGATTTCTGTTTTCCTGTTTACATTAGAAGCACTAAGCACCTCAATTTTATCTGTACATTCTGTTTTCTGTAGTAAAATATCTCTTAGCTCTATCCCAAAATACTGTTTTCAAAATGACCATGGAAAATCTCTGATTTGTTGGCAGATGGGCATTAGCTCTTTATATTATGTCTATTATAAGTATACATTAGAGCTGCAATAGAACCACAACCATCATTTTAGTTATGCAGCAAGAAATGAATTATAGGCTACAGTGCATCCCCATGGCAACCATAATGTGTGTGTGCGCATATGTGTGTGTGTGTGTGTGAGAGAGAGAGAGAGAGAGAGAGAGAGAGAGAGAGAGAGAATGACCATAAGGTATAAAAATAATCATTTATTTTATGATTTTTGGTATCCCTGCTGTTTGTTGTGATTTTTTTTTGTATTGTCCCTCTCCTGTTGTGTTGGAGATAAAAAAAATTAAAGTGTGCTGTTTTAGAACATTAATTAATGAAAGCATACAGTAGGTGTTCTCAGTGTTTTCTAGGGATGCAAAGAATCACAAAATATACAGTTCTGATTGTATCATGGTTTTCGAATCACATATCGGATAATTTTTTGATAATATTCAAGATGTAATTTTTTTTAAAATCTTAAAATACCGAATAATTGTTAAAGTGCAATATTATAAACTTTTTCTATTTTGTGATGTTTTTATTCCAAATTCTTCAATTAAATTAGGTAGTGCCCTTCATACTTTGAATAACAAAAAGTTATTAATAAATAGTGTGAAACTACTCAGGCGCATTCCATGAAACAAATTATATATATCGTACACATGTATTTATTTGGCCTGGGTTTTTGTTTGTTCTTTTTTAATCAGAATGGGTTTTCACCACAGCCTAGGTTAGATTTTGTCTGTATGATCTGGCAACCCTGGGGAGCACAGAGTGTGAGAGATTGAGTGAAAGAAAAACATTTTGGGTGTGTATGGAAATATTGTATATGCACATGCAGAAAAGAGTTTTTTGAGGCCCAAAACTGTACATTTAATCCATGTTTCACACGCACACTGAACTGTAAGGAGCCATCTGTACAGATCACAGATCAACTCCGTTATACAATTACTGTAGCATATTCCATAACAGCAGGTCTGTTAGTGTTTTATTTTTCTTTTACCAGGGAAATTTGCCAGCATTAACATATGATGGGAGTTCAAGTCAAACCAGGACTTTTTATTGTACAGAATAACAGAACACAGTTATAAAACTAAAAGTAGCCTTTATTTCTCAATATAATGCCCTGCTGCACTAATCCCAGTCTTTCACGAGTGCTTGGACATCATCAAAACATCTTCTTAGTTCACTGGAGCCTTGATCAAACTGCTTGCTTCATGTATGAAACGCACATTTTAATGTGGAAATGGCTTGGAGCGAAGTCCGGGGCATGTGACAGTACTTCCCAGCTGAGTTCCTATAATGTGTGTAAAATGGTGTTGGTGAATGATTGTCTGTGTTTTGCAAGCTGGCAAAGTTATTCAACAGTATTCAAAGCTTAGGTGCTCTACTCACCGAATGTTCACAGAAACATGCTAAGCCGCCTTAGTCAGGATTTAAACAGACGTACAACCTACTTTAAAGCGTTTAAACCTTTCAGATGTTTTACTGCAGCTAAGAGTATCATCACTGCACAGGTAATCCCCGACTTACGAATGAGTTTCGTTCTGGGAGCAAGTTTGTTGGACTAAGCAAGTTGGATTAGTTCATAATAAAGTGAGTCTCATATACAATGTAAAGCTTTTCCCACACTGCCACCATGTGACCACGAACTGTAATCGAAACTAAGGAAATGAATATCACACAAATGGTTCTGTGCATTTAAATTGCTAAGGGAAAACCCAGACGCCATTTTGTATCAGAGCTGTTTTCCACTGTATTGGACTGTGAAACATGTTTTGTTGAGGATTTTCCGAAATTAAGAGTTATTCACCATCAGGACAGGTTTACAGGACAGACATTTTCTATGATCGTGCTCCCGGACTGATTCATTAGAACCGGTGAGTCCTACTCATTTCTCCCGCACCTTATCTACCAACCCCACACACTCACATACAATATTCCAGACTTGAGATATTTTATACATTCTCTTACACACTAATAATATTTTAAGTGTAAATATTGGTATCTCGTGGTATAATAGTGGTATCTGGCGCAATACATGTGAGCGATTTCCATGATTGAACCGGAATTAAAACCACGGTCTGTTCATATCTTAACTCGAATGTTCGCAAGTTGGGGACTACCTGTACTGTGCTTGAATTCTTCTGGTAAAGTCAATTGATTTTATATCTTAATTCTGAAATAAATTTCATCACAAGTTCTGGTTTAACTCGAACACTCCTTGTATTTTATTATAAAGAACATGACGTTCCTGATATCACTTATTTATGCTTACAGTTGTTTTGTTTTTTTTGGTTACATTCCCTCTTTTATTTATTTCTTCTGATTTGTGACATTCATAAGACAACTTTATAAAATACGCAACTTTACTGATTCTAAAGAAACAAACCATTCGTTCTGAAAACTCACCATGATGATCTTTGATTCTAAGAAAGTGCATACACTGCAGACATTCTTTACTTAATTTGATTTTGACTCAGTCAGGTAATACTTTAAAAACCTTTTTTCCCTGTTCAGTTAGACGACCTTTATGCACTTTTTGGAACACTGCCATCAAAATTAATTTTCTAATTAAGCCAGGCTGCCTCTTCAATCCACGAGTGCAACAGTTGTAGATCCTCAGATAAAAGCCAAAAAAACAACAACATCAAGGGAAAAAACAAGAAGTTGTACCCATCTCTTTTCATTACAATGATTCTCAATAAGGCTTAAGCATTCAGAACAGATGGCTCTGGATGGTAAATGTTTAGTCTCATTCTACTGGTTCTCCCAAGACATATGGGAGATGTCATCTACAGTTAACCTCTGATTAAAAAACAGGATGGCTGCACTGTCAGCTTAAAATTAGCCTTGACTCATGACTTTCAGCCAGTACTTTTCCAAGCTCAGTTAAGAAAATTATAATAATAATGAATAAAAAAATTATAATTCAAATCGTGCCCTGGACTCAGGCCCGCAGGTTTTACTTTAGTTTATTGCAGTGCTGTAACACTGAACAAATTATATTCATAAACATTTCCTGAATCCCAACAGTGATTCTTGTGTTGCCTCTCAGGCACATCACACAGCTCAGTATAATTTATGAAACACACTAATGTCATTATGCAAAGCAAAATTAAAATCTGCCTCATGTTCTTACAGAAATGTCACATTTATCAACAGGCACCAAGAAAGGCCATGCTGTCTCATACTTAGTGTAGATGAAAATGTCCGATATTGGATCTTAATACAGTACGCTTTATATATTATCCATGAGTTTGAATAATACACATGCTTAAATTACAGACCAGGAGATCATTTATCATCATGCCGTTCTCCTGACAGAGTCTACTTACGTAGGGTGACATTTGAGAAAATATATATCTATAATTGCCTCAGAGTTCACTGCCTCCTCTCTGCCTCCTTGTGGCCACAACTTACATTATTAAAACTCATATTGTCTGTATTGCGTGGCATTTCCCCCTGAGGGACAGAATAGGAGCTGATTGGTGATTAGTATGTATTTTCCCAACAAACGTATTATAAAACACATAAGGAATATACAGAGTCAGCCAAAAATGTATACACACTTCAAGAAAAGAAAAATAGTATGATGTGTATATTATAAATTATCACATTATTATCATAATATTATCATATACTGTACATATATAGCAATATATAATGTGTAGCAATAAAATTAATATAAAAATATTTATAAAAGTTTTTCTCTTCCTGAAGTGTATACTGTATAAATTTTTTTTTTGTCTGACTCTCTCTCTCACAATCAGTTTACGAACAAAGAGTTACGCATTTCTACAGATACAAACGGACTGCGGTTCTACAACATTCGTAGATGTGAACAAATCATGGAGGTAGCTCATATGTATTGTACAAAAATAGACACTGCAGTGCACCAGATACCAATATTTACAATTATATATTTCTGTGTGTAAAGCCCGTTTCGGACGGGACTAGTTTTACAGGGGGTCGTTAGAGAAATTTCTGTTTCACAGACGTACTTTGTAATTTTAATCCTGTCCGAATCTGCAATGTCTGTCTTTCTCTCACACGACCTCTGTAAAAATTCCAGAACAAATTACCTACCATTTTTCAGCAAACTCTGCGGTCCTCTGAGAAATCTAATCTGCAATTGTCTGTGATTGCCGAATATTTTTTTTCCAAAACGCATTTTCTTTTGTGTTTTGGTCAACGTGAACTACCGTACTATCACTATCACTACTATCACTAGCACCGGTATTCTACCGGTATTCTACCAAACTTGAATACTACCTGTATTCAAGTTTGCGCACCAATAATGGATGTAGATGTGGACATGTGGTCTTGTGCAACTCCCACATGTAAAACACAGACACTCCTACCTCCTTAATAAACACGGTGATGTTAGTCCCATCCGAATGCATCCATGAAATGACAGACATCATCTGAAAAAAATTCTAACTCAAACGTCGTTTAGAAAACTAGTCCCATCCGAATAGGGCTTAAATGAATGTATAAAATGTACAAAGACCAGTATATTGTATTATATTGTGCATGTGTGTAGGGGTGGGGGTGAGTCGGCCTCACTGTGTTTCAATGAATAAGTCTGGGAGCACGATGACAGAAAATGGTGGTCCTGTAAAGCTGTCCTGATGGCGAATAATCCTAATTTCGGAAAATCCTCAACAAAACAGAGTTCACAGTCCAATACAGTAAAACCTTGGATTGCGGGTAACCTGGCCTGCAAATGTTAATAAATGTAATAAATGTTTCAATAAATTTTTACTTGATAAACGAGCCCTGTTTTGCACTACGAGTAGTACATATACGTTTGTCTGTTGAGCGTCACACGATCACAACTGAGGCAATGGTTCTCCTCTCCCTCTCTCTTACGCTGAGGGATTGTGTATAATCGTCTCCCATTGTTGGTCTCAGTGCGCATGCCTGTCAATTTCCAGGAAATCCTCAAAAGAAGGCAAAAGGAAGTGTCATTATGTATGTTTTTATTTCCGGTTAAGCCCACAGCAGTGATGATGTTTGTGTGTTTGTGTGTGGGTGTGTGTGTGTGTGTGGGAACGTCGTCCTACACATCAACCCCCCTCCCCCTTTCCTCACTCTTGTCTCACTCACACCAGTCATGATTCTTTTCAATTTTAAAGTGCAGGTTAATTTGTTTGATTTTGACTTTATATTTATAGTCAGTATGGAACAACAGTATACAGTAGTTCTGTGCAAAAGTCTTGAGCCACCCCTCCTTCCTTCACATTTATTTTAATTCAATGATGTAGATTAATATTGAAGAAATAGGAACAGAATTTTTATTGCAACAAGCTGCAAAGTACCTAAGCATACTTGTTTGAATTATTCATAGGTCACTATGTGACTTAACATACGAAAACCTTCCTCTGAAACTGGTCAGGTACAGGGACAGGACTGAGAAAATGAAGAGCCAAAAAGTCCTTGATGAATCCTGGAAAGATATTTCTCAAGACTTCATTAAAATACAAGTAGCTCTGGCTCTTTCTAAACAAAATATGAAGACATGAGGGTGGGGGGTCAAGTCTTTTGCACAGTAATGTATGTCTTTGCACTAGTAGAAAATCTACCAATCATGAGGAGAACATGCAAACTGCATGCACGAAGCCTGGAGGCAAGGTTCGAACCCTGAACCGAGAAGGCGCTAGGTCCCACTGCTGTCCTGAGTTACTGTGTCATCCTAATGAATATACACTACCTGTCCAAAAAGGTCACCTTTAGCTTTGCTTACACAATGCTGCATTCTTTCACACTTTGGTTCCTGGAATATGACTGGAATATCTAAGAAGAAAATCTCCATAGATGTGATCACCTGGTCTTTCAGTAAATTCAGGTCATGACTTCATTTTATTGCCACAGAACGTTGCTGAACCTAGACCTGAAGCAACCCCAGATCATAACACTGCCTCCAGAGGCTTGTACAGTGGTCACTATGCATAATGGGTTTATCGCTTAATGTTCTGACAACTTAGCTTATCAGAACATAGAATCTGTTTCCACTGCTCTAAAGTTACATTTTTTCAGTATTTCTCTCTATATAAGCCTTTTTTTTTTTTAAATCTCACTAATAAGTGATTTTTCTCATGCACTCACAGCTGTTTAGTCCCAATCCGGCGGGTTCTCATCACATTTTGTGTGTATGAAACTGGTTTCATAAATGGTACATTAACTTATTTTATTCAAAACAGCACCCCCAGCAATAATGATAATTTTAAAAAGGCAGTATGCCTTATGGAATTTACATTAGTAGCTTTTCTATTTTTTACATTACTATAATATGAATTCTGATATACTGTATGCTGCATATGAATTGGAAGTTGTGCATTGTTTTTTCTAAATCCAATCACGTCAGACAGTCCAGCTGTAAGTGACATACAGTAAGTGACAGGTTTGTAATGAAGGGCTTGTTTTAATTGAGTTATTGTGTCTATGGACCTTTATGACAGACACGCTACGTAATCTAAGTCTGTTGTTGTTTAACACACAAAGAAAGAATATAAAGGATCTTTGCTGTATGTAATGGGCCAGGGGTATCAGTGGTTAAGGCATTGGACTACGGTTCGGAAGATCCCAGGTTCAAACCCCACAACCAACAAGTTGCCACTGTTGGGCCCTTGAGCAAGGCCCTTAAAGCTCAACTGCTCAGATGTATAATGAGATAAAAATGTAAGTCGCTCTGGATAAGAGCGTCTGCCAAATGCCTAAAATGTAATGTTGTGTTGGGCCATGTTTATTTAACATTTAATATTTGCAATGGTCAGCAATTATCCTGACACGGGTGTGAGAGTCAGTTTAAGGACAGGGGAGTTTGCATTTTCATTTCTCAGTCACACGACAAGCCGCAGGTCTCATTAATTGCAAGAGAGAGAAGAAAAACATGAGGGAAAAGAAGAAGTCAATTTGCTTTTTTAATAACAATAAAAGTCCAAAGTAGACAAGAAACACGATCATATTGAAGGTAAAAGCAGGATTCAGAAAAAAATATCAACAGAATCCAGAAAGAACATGCACAAGTCATGAGCATGAACTTTATATAGTGCTTAAATAGGAAGAGACTGAGGACAAGATTTTCTTAGAATCAGTTGCAGGGCTCTCTCTGGTGGTGTCATGTTGAATTGGCCCAGACTGATGGGACGTTTGTTAATAAATTCCAAACTACAATATGCTGCCTGACAAAAAGAGAGAGTGTATAGTATAATTACTGCAGTTATTAATATGATTCGGCTGACAGAAAGGTATTTAACCCTAACTGATGCAGTGTGTAGCTTCTCATTTCTTAAATGACAATGTCAGAAGAAAACATAGCAAAAAAAAAAAATAATCATTTGGAGAAGGTTCAAATTATTGTCCTGCATCAAGCAAAGTAAATAACTAAGGAGACTGCTAAAAACTACAGTATATTGCCAAAAGTATTCGCTCGCCTGCCTTCACATGCATATGAACGTCTAATTCTTAATCCATATGGTTTAATATGATGTTGTCCCATCTTTTGCAGCTACAGTATAACAGCTTCAACTCCTCTGAGAAGGGTTTCCACAAGGTTTAAGAGTGTGTTTATGGAAAATTTCAACCATTCTTCCAGAAATGTATTTGTGACCAAACTCGCTCACCCCTGACTTTATGCATATGAACTTCACTCAAGGCAGGCAAGTGGATACTTTTGGTAATATAAAGTACGAAACAATGGCACAGCCATAATTAAAGCAAGAGGCAATCCAATGAAATATTACAAAGTGTTTTTTTTTTCTTTCTTTCTTTCTTTTTTTTTTGCAGGACTGGTCATTCTTCTATTGGGGTGGCAATTGTGAGGCAGAATTTGTAAAAATGTTTGTTTCCAGAGTTGGGTATAATGCCTTACTGTAATCTAATAACTTTTCCTGATAATGCATTACATTTTAAATGCATGCAATTTGATTACGTTCCTAGTGTTACAAATGTAGTGTTTAAAAATGAATCAAAATGCATATAAAAAGTCAGTTTTGTGCGGCAGCATCAGTTAACGAGCATGTGCTCTATTGTCGGACAGCTTGGTAGTTTTTACATTTTATTGTTACAGTATAACGGGCGGCACATATGGGGCACATAGGGAGCCTAAGGAGTGAGTGAGGAACGACAACAGGTTTAGGCGCACACCATCACAGGCGCACTCCCTGACAGATGTTTTCAAAGTAACTTGAAAATAACAATTAGTAATCTGATTACTTTTTACATGTAATTATTAGTAATGTAATTAAATTACAATTTTAAAGTAGTAATTAGTAATTTGTAGTAGATTACTATTTTTTGTAACTTTCCCAACACTGTTTCTATGATATTAATTTTTATTATTTTAATACAGTATATTCATTAAATTAGGATAAGCTTAAGAACATTTAGATTTTTATATACTTACAATCAAACACTGGTGACACAAGCACTTATGTCTATGGTGTTGCCAATATTTAAAGTAAAAATTTGATGTTGCAAAATGAGCAGGGTTATGCAAATTTAGATAATAATTGATAAATAAATACATTACATTAATGATTAAGTTACATTGATCATTAAAATTTTAGTCTTGAAAGAAATGTTTAATTGTTCAACTTGACCCCTATTTCTGCCAAAGGGAAAAAGTTTCTTTAAAAAAAATGGATATACATAAAACATATATACTGTATGAGGAACCTTTATAGTCTTTATTCTAAAAGATTAAAAAACACTTTATAGTCTCAAAACATAAAATAATAAGAATTTTTTATATCGCATAAAAGGTTTAACAATTTAAAGTTTATTGAGCAAAATAATAAAATTGTATGTCATCTCTGGGGTTTGACCAAAAAAACTTGTTTATGCAATTCCTGTGCTTACATTTGCTTTTGATGTTGTGGTTTTTCACTTCCTGATTGATTCCAGGGTATAGCTGTTCATCATAACTAAGAACACACTGCTGTCCAATGTGTTTACTGATTTCTGTGACCTTTGCACGAAGTGAACAAACTAATGACGATTGCTCAGTTTTTGCAAGATTTTCCATTTTTTTTATGCTAAGAGATACCTCTTGTAGTGCAGAACATAGGCAATCATGCAGTACAGACCCTTTACAGCCTGCCAAAAACAACTTACTGTATGTTTCGCTATTTTAGACACTTGGGTTCCTTGGTCACCACTTGATACATTTTCATAATTCCCGCTGTGGTGCTTAGTGGTAGCACTTCTTCCATTATTTGTACCCATCCATCAACATCATCTTCTCCAACATAAAACATTGATCCAGAATTTTTCAAATGGTGAAAGAGGGATTCTTGGGCAAATCTTGTCCCTGCCTAACTAAATTATCTGCAGTTCTTTTAAGTGTTCCAACCATCACATCTAGTGCCCCTTTGACATGACTGACTTCAAGAAAGTTCCAGGTGGTTGTGGAAAAACCTTTTTTGACACATTTGAATGAATCATTTTAAGAAGAGGACCATAACAACATAGTAACTCCACCTTAAAAAAAACTTATACGTAAGGAATAAATATGAATAAAAAGAAATACTAAAGAAAATTCATTTAAATAGTAAAAAAAAAAACTGTACAAATAAGGGTATAAAAAATATTACAAAATATAGAAATATAGAAGAAAAAAAGTATATATATAAAATTTGAAAGTGAAATTTTGTTACAAATGCAATCTCTTAAACGTTTTAAAATACATATTTAACAGTGCACACATTGTGTTTATCCTACAGATTACAAATATGCTAACTTTTTATGATTTATAGTAAGTTGAAGTCCATTTACACTACTTGCTCTCTACACATGAAAAATAACCAGTAATTGATCTCAAATCTCACACTTCAGTCTGCAAACAAATTGATCCAGGTCACGTCCTATAACTGTTTTTGTATAAAAGCATGTTCTGTCTTCAGTTATTCCTTATTCATAACGTTTGTTTGCTGAGGGCTAAAAGTTCAGCATATTTCACTCTGCAGATTCTGTGGTTAAACTAACCAAACCGGGCCACTGAAACACCACTGTCGTTCTGCAGAAAGAGGAAGACAAAATTGTCACGTTCTATCTATGCAGAACATCACATCACAAGACTAAAATAGGGTTAGCTAGAAACTGAAATGTAAAATATAAATAAGCGTTTATGATGTGTACAGGTGAAAACCTCGATTTTCAGTGTGAGAACATAAGATTTGCATTCCTTTGAACATGGTGACTTCATCTGATATGCAGTTCAACCATTTTGCACTGCTGCCTTCTCATATTTAATTTTTCTCTCATGGTGAATTAAACCTCCTAAATGACCTTCCAAGGACTGTTCAGCAATTCTCAGACGCAAATGCAACGTTTGATTTGATACTTCTTACTTACGCCAAGAATCAACAGCATGCTCACAGGAAGATGGAGTCGAACACAACACCTCACTATGTCACTATTTTAACTCAAAAGATTATTATTAGAAATATGGAGCAGAGAGGGTCATTGCCACAGGAAGAAGTATTTTCTCTAATCTAGGTTGGTTTTCATCTTTTTCAATAACCTCACCATCTGTAATAATGTTTGGTGACTTGACAGAGGGCAGCTCCAGCAGTGAAGTGGTATATTGCTTCCAGGAAAAATCAACATCCTGCAATACCAGGAACTACTTTATATTTAGCATTAATAAGACAATTTTTTCCATTGGCATGCCATGTTTCCTCCATTTTTTTTCTCCCTTGCCTATGCAAATGTGAAAATTGATTGATTGGTTTAGGGGGGGGGGTGCACTTTGTCACTGTGCTTTTCTAAAAAGTTTTTTTTTCCAACTGGTAAATTTATTTTTTTTAATTTTTTTTACTGGTACAATACACTTGTTTTTCAAAGATGTGGATGTGAAACATGCACTGCCACATGAGGAAAAAGAAAGAAAAAAAAACAACAGCAATTGTGAAAGCAGGCTTTGGAAAATCTTTTGTAAAAACAAAACAAAAACACCTCTATTAGATCCCCATTTTAAATGAAGCCTAACAATAATGCCCTTGTTAGGACAATCCAAACCAGATTTGGCGGCATGGTGGTTAGCACTGTTACCTTACACCTCCAGGTCCTGGGTTTGATTCCTGAGTCGGGTCTGTGGGCATGGAGTTTGCATGTTCTCCCCCTGCTTGGTGAGTTTCCTCCGTATTTTCTGATTCCCTCCCACAGTCCAAAAACATGCAGATTAGGCTAATTAGCATTTAGAGATTGCCCGTAGATTATCCTCTTTAGAAGAAAATGTCAACTCACCTCAGTATCTTTGCCAAGAAAACCCCATGGACAGCCTGTAGGAAGGCAAGGCGTGCTATGGTCCATGAGATCACAAAGGAGATCACTTCCTCCACAAAAGCACTGTGTCGCTGCCATGCATGGATTCTGGAATATTTTTCCTGCAGTGTTTCAAGTGTATTTTACTCTGTCCCAGCATCAAGCTATTGCTCCACCCCAAGCCCAGTGCTCATGCTCAGCTCTATCCATGCACCAAGTTTCTGCTCTGCCCCAAGCCCAGTGGTCAAGCTCAGCTCTGTCCCCGCACTAAGCCCCTGCTCTGTTTATACACCAAGGCTCAGCTCCCTGATTTTGCCTAGTCCATATCCAGCCTGCATGCACAGGCCTTTATGCTAGATCAACTGAACAAATTTTATGGGAGGTGTCCAGGAACACATGTTGCACTCTGGAGTAGCACCGTTTTTTTTTAGTTTTTTTTTTTTTTATCAGGTACAGTATAACCTATGGAGGGTGCTTTGTGTCCATGGTCTACTTTTGGTTCCAGAATTCAGTTCCCAGAATGCACTTCACCATAGCTCCAAGGTCCATCAGTTGTGTTTATTTCAACTTGATTAAGTTTACTTAGCCTGTCTACATACATATTTAATACAGCTGATCATGTTCCTATTTCATTCTGTTCCTGTGTTTTCAGCATCATAAAGGTATACTGTTTGTTTATGTGTTTTGCTTTGACATTAAGTAAAGTCGGCACACTGGCACATTCACCGAACTGGCAAACCCCCAGTTTTGCAACAAATGTTACTCTTGGCAATGTGATTATCTTGTAGCATGGTATTCTGGGCCGCTCCTGGATTTTTAGACAGTTGTAATTTTAGAAATGCTTATCAGTGCATGTCTGGTGAAATCCAGCTCTCTTAGCCAGCTATTAGAAAAGGCATTAAAGTCTAATGGAGATGGCACAGACAGATGATTGTATAGAAGGGTGAGTGTAAATGTCTGTTAAGATTGATTTTTATTTAGTTTTTGGCTGTAGATATTTGAACTTTTAAAGCTGCAGCTCCAGAATCACTTATAGTGCTGAAGATGAAACAGCTGAGATGAGCATTTGGACATAATCGCTTAGAATTTTACATTTATATTTACATCAATATTCTTGTACAAATTTGGTATTGTTTCCAAGAAAACAAATAACACTGGTGGATCTCTTTTTCATTTTCAAGTATATTAGTTGCTATGTAGATGACACCCACAAGAGGGCGCTCACAAACATCTCCTTTTTTTTTAATGTTTAACTGACATTGAGCCGATAAAATGTGTTCACAGGCTCAAAGCACTTAATCATGTGCAAAGTGGCTCTGCTCTCTGTGAAGCATTTAACCTTCCAAAAATGTACAGAAGATCAAGTATTTTCCTCCATCTTTGAGGTTAGGCTTCCCATTTTTTGTTGTTGAGAAATTTGGCATGATTGGTTACAAGAATTATCTTATGTGATTGTTTAGATGTGGAAGGGCATGTCAGTAGGTGTCCTGTCTCCAAATAGCTTAGCCAAAGAGACAGTGCATTAAAGTCTGGTAAAGAAATGAAGACTGGAAGGAGAGATCCTACAGTACCAGATTAATTTATTGATCAGGAATGGAAGCATGGGAATTAATGTTACCCACACATGGGGCAACCATGCACAGAAATAATATATTTATTCCAATATATTATTGGAAAATGATTGGATCACATGTTTACATGGCTAATATTCATCTACTGAATTCTGTTCAAGCCAGATGTTGTTGTTGGATTTTCAGCTGCTCCCTCATTGAGGGGTCACCACAGATGATCATCCTACAACAACAACTTGGCACAGGTTTTATCCCATTTTATTCGGGCTTGGGACCGCCAGTGCATCCATGTTTGGGCATTTGAGGTAGGAATCGACCCCGGCTTCACCCTTCAGATTTTCTCCCTAATTTAGTTGCATCTAATTCCTCCACGCACTTTACCACTGTGCCACTCGTGGGGCCTTAGATGATGCATTTTTTTATTGTTATTAGGCTATTATTCTGATTATTAGCGGAATATTAGGGTGCACGTAAACACACCTAAGTTCACCTTTTGATTAGTCTAAACTGTGAGCCAGAACTTCTGAGTGTACATCTTATTGCTTTGAACTTGTTATGTGATAACAATGTGTCAATCACAGTAATGGGGTGAGGGGGGATACAGTACATAGAAGTGCTGCTGGTGCAGTGATTTGACAGCAGGCAGCTACAGTGTTGTGAAGTGTTGTCACATTGTTTACTGTTGGGTTCTGCAAAAATAGACATAGAAAATGTGATAAACTGTGTTACATTTAGTGTCACTACACTAGCAACACTTTTTTTTTTCACTGCGACTCCTTGTTTGTTTATCACGCACATATGCAAATTGATTGACTGCATTAGGATAAAAACTTTCCTCTTTTCTGAAAAACTTTTTTGCTTCTCTGAAAACTTTTTTATTTTTCAAATGTGGAAGCTAGATAAAAAGCAGGTCGCAGAGTTTTTTTTTTTTTTTTTTTTTTTGATGCAGGTTCAATACACTTGTCTTCAATGGGGGAAATACTCTGGCAATTGAGGAAAGAAGAACAGGAAAAACAGTAAAAGCACTTGAAACATTTTAGTTCACCCTGTTTTTAGTTTTATGCTGTTTTTTTTTTTTTTTTTAGTTCACTTGTGTTAAAGGCCAGCTCTAATGCATCTGAAGCTTTCACTCACGGCAGACACATTCACACCTCCACTATGAAATCCAATCAAAATGATATCTACTCTAATCTATGCATATATCCACTGGAAAGCAGATTACTACTCTTGGCAATGCGATTATCTTGCAGCATGGGATCCTGGTCCACTCCTGATTTTTTTAGGCAATTGTAATTATCACAATGCTTATAGGTCAGTATGTGTCTAATGAAATCCAGCTCTCTTCTTAGCCAGCTATTATAAAAAGCATTAACGTCTAATGGAGATAGCACAGATGGATGATTGTATAAGAGGTAGGGAGTAAATGTCTGTTGGGATTGGTTATTATTTTATTTTTGGTATGACTTGGCTGTAGATATTTGGGCCTTGTTTAGTGATGACGAAGATGAGTATTTGGAAATCGTGTTCTAATGTGTTATTGTTTCTATAGTAACACATACAGTAGCACAGACGGATTCTGCACATACAGTACATTAGTTTTAAAAAGTGTTAATTGTTGATGGAGTTTTCTGTATGATAGAGGAAGTCTCCAAGGGTCATGAATAAAATGCTCTCAAAGGAAAATAATCCAGTTGATTTTAGCACTGATTAACTGATTAATTTCTTTGACTCTCTGACTTTTGTTTATGCACCTCATTTATTTCTCTTAACACTTGCTCTTTTTCTCTCTTTTATTCTCAAGCAAAGTACATCGGCTGCTATGTAGATGACACCCACAAGAGGGCGCTCAGAGGCATTTCCTTCTTGGACTACAAAAAGATGACCGTCTTCCGCTGTCAGGACAATTGTGCTGAAAGGTTTGCCTTTGACTTGTCAGCACTTCAACTTCCACAAAACAAGTGGCACACACACACACACACACACACACACACACACACACACACACACACACACACACACACACACACACACACAACACACAATTCACATTAAATCACAGTCTGCCTGCACATAATTCATAAGCACTGTGAGCACTCTCCACATCAGAGCCAAGCATTAAGCCATATGATTTTCCCCTAGCGCTGATTTAACATTTATGATTTACCATTATTAATGATCAAGAATGATGTTTTGGCTAATACTAATCCGAAAAACATTTCAAATCATTGTACGTGTTAGACAAAATGAGACAAGATGTTCTGTCTTTCTATATTTCTGTTCCGCTTTTACATGTTCTACGCTCAGCAGTTTCGTATAACACATTATTTTACACTTGTAGAATGTGTTAAAAAGCACTCCTCTGAATGTTGAATAAAAAAATATGTCCAACATCCCCAAGCAAGCATTTTCATTAGTAAAATTAGCTATATTTTTTCCTTAAAAGGTGTGCCATAATACTATAGATGATATAAAAAAAATAATAAACACACACATGCACGCTTTTGCATTTGCAAGCATGCAGCCATGGCGCAATGCACAGTTCCATCACAGTCTGATCACAACAAACATTCAGGATAATGTCATATGACTTTTCCAAAGTACGCAAATGGTAGATGGGACAATTAAAGGGTTTTCAGTAGATAGTTTATATTTTATACTTATATAAATATATATTTCACACACACACACACACACACTCTTTATGCAAATGCACTTGTGTCAAAGGGACTTCAACAGATCAGATATTAGCCACAAAGATAGTGAGATTGCAAAGACAAGCATTTACAGATGTTCATTTTCTTTCCTCTTCATCCTGCCTTTGGAACTGACCAAATGGATTTTCATTAAAATGACTGGAAAAGAAAGATAAACACTTTGTCCCTGGTTTAAATACGTTTGTTCTTGATCAGCGTCATAATTGCTAATGTGATACGTCACTACAAAACAAAAAATATAACCACTTTGATTAGTCTATTTACAGCTGTGAACCAGACATTAAGTGTTAAACATAACAGCTGTTGACACCCAGACATGTTAGTGGCCTATAAAAGTTTTGCAAGCAAGAAAATTAACTGAACTTTTTAAATTTTTTATTAATTAATATTATTATTTTGTAATGTTCCAATGTTTTTTATACAAACATTACTGTGCAAAAGTCCTGTGCTTCCAGAAAGTCTGCCTATCTTATATTTTTTCATGTACAATAGTTCTAAAGGCTTCCTGAAGGACTTTTTGGCTCTAAGTTTTAGACCAGTCCCTGGATATAATCAGTTTCATCGGAATGCTTTTCGTTTTTTTAAGCCACACAGTGACCTAGAAATCATTCAAGAAGAAAAACCTTCTAACTAGCATGCACCAGTGATAAACAGGTGCAGATGATGGCAGATGATCAGGCCAGTGATAAGTATACTGGTGATGCTGCCGAGAAGGGAAATGACTTGGCTTCTGAGGTTGTCGCATTAATTAAAAATCTTTAGATTGTATCTTTAGGCACTTTGCAGCCTGTTGCAATAAAACATTTCTTCAATTTGTCTCCCGATTTAATCTGCATTGTTTAACTTACAATAGTGTCCATCAATTTTGGAACGAAGATAAGTTGTTGGGCATTTGGCCTCTGTACACCACCATAATGACTTTGAAATTAAACACAAGATTCGGGCAAAGACAGGACTTTCAGCTTTAATACAAGAAGTTTGACAAAAATGTTCAGGAACCATTCAGCCATTTTCATACACATACCCCCATTTTGGGTGGGGGGGGGGACATAAATAAAGGAACAAAGCGGTGACAAACAGTTTAAGCAGGTGTGGCTTTCTCACTTGTTACTCCATGACTAATTAAGCAGACAAAAGTCCTGGAGGTGGTTCTACTGTACTGTAAATGCTCCATTGGGATTTGGTAGCTGCTCATTTCTACCTGACGTCCAATGAGATGTCTTTGTAAGTTAAGGTGGCCATCATTAGCCTAAAAACAAACAAACAAACAAACAAACAAACAAAACCAGGAAGACAGCAAACACATTGAGAGTGGCCAGTTTGGAACATTCTTAAAAAGAAGGAATTAAGTGGCAAACTCAGCAAAAGCAAAAGATCACGGATGACAACTAAAGTGGATGACTGCAGAATGCTGTTAATGGTGCAATATAACCCAGAACATCTGGCCAAGTCAGATACAGTAGGTGTGTCATTGTCAGTAAACGAAGTAAATACAGACGCTTCTCAACAAGGTGCAAACTAATGGCATGCTCGAGAACAGAAAAGCCAGATTAGACTTTGCCGGAAAACTTTCCCAGATGCTTTGGACTGATGAAACCAAAATTTATTAAACTGTCCCAGAATTAGGGAAAGAGGAAGGTAAGAAGAAAGGCACAGCTCATGATCCGTGATGTACAGTATGGCTGCCAGTGGAACTGGATCACTGATTATGGACCTGACTGCTGATAAAAGTAGCAGGATGAATTCTGAAGTGTATAGGGCTACAGTATACTCTCTGTTCAGATTCAGTCAAATGCGATACACTACTTGCACACAGACTCGTGATGAACTTCCGCTTTGAAGTAATAGGGCTCGCTGAGTTCTGGTTTGTCGGCCATTGTTTTGGAGTTTGGAGGAAATGTTCAGAAAAAAGTGTGTTTATAGATTTCAGAGACAGCAGAAGGTATAAAACGTACACTGTTGTGTTCCGCTGTGTACAGCTTCTGCGAAGTTCAACAGAACTTTAAGTTTTCACAGTTTTCCTTCAGATGTGGACCTTAGAAAACGGTGGCGACTTGTGAACTTCATACGCCGAAACGATTTTTGTCCTACCAGCAATTTTAAGGTTTGCAGTAAACATTTTAGCAGTGATCAGATTATTGAACCGCAAACACCAGAGGCACGAAAAAAGTTAGTAACTGGTGCTGTACCAGTGCTTTTTGCCTGGAATGATTACGCCGATAAAGCATCGCGGTCCTGCTGAAGTGGTATCTGTCGAAAACATACCCATGGATGTAACGATGGATCATGATTACTGTAGCATTCCTGAGCCTTCAGTATTAGACCTGGCATGTGTTAAAATAGAAGAACTTTCTAATGAAGTGGAGGAGCTGACATCTACAAGAGCTACACATTCAGCGTGACTGTACATTTACAGAACACAGTACAGGGTAGTATTTACAGTGTGTTATATATATATACTACGCTTAGTCTACCTCATAAGACTCTTGTCTGTTACAGGGCTGCTCTCTATCACTTTATTATACTTACAAGCTCTATTTGCACTATACAGTATGTCGGCATTTGCACTACTCTTTCTGGTTTGCACTCTCTGCCATGTGCACTTGTATATTGTATTTTTATTTATAAATATATATATATATAATTGTATTTATTCATATTTTAATTTTTTAAATTCTACTTTATGTATTTAATGTTATCTATTATCCACCAAGGGTCTGAGAGTAACGCAATTTCATTTCTCTGTATGTCCTGTACATGTGGCAGAATTGACAATAAAGTTGACTTTGACTTTAATAAGTTCTTATATAGAATATAATACATATATATTCTTATATAATATGGTTATTTTGCAAATACGATGCACGTCAGTAATGTTAATCAGTGGGAGATCCTGGAGACAGCGGGTGTAGAACGTAGCCATTGTTAAACCGGAACTGACTGAGCCCTATTGAAAAGAATGCGGAAGTCTGCGTGCAAGTAGTCCATTGAAATTGTTAGGATGATGCTCCATACTGCAGGAAACTGAGCATTTGGTGATGTCCATGGGATTCAGACTTCAGACAGTCATTGAATGCCAAGAATTTTCAAGTATTAAAAGCTATCCTCATGTTTGTAATAATGTTAATAATGTATAGTGCTTTTCCATGATTCCATTAATGGAATAGTTTTTTCCATTATTTATGGGCTCCCCTAAAATGGTGTGTTTGTGTATGAGACAGAGAGAGAGAGGGGGAGAGAGAGAGAATGGCTATAATTCCTAAATGGTTAATGGCACATTTTGGTCAAAACTCTTGAAATAAAAAGTTTAATTTCAAATTCACTGTGGTGGTGTACAAAAGCTAAACACCTGTATATAACCACTGACAAGGTGTTATATATAAAAAATACATTATATATGTGTGTGTGTGTGTGTTTATATAGATTATAAAATAGATTATATAGATTTTATAATCTATATAAACACACACACACAAATACAGTGGTGTGAAAAACTATTTGCCCCCTTCCTGATTTCTTATTCTTTTGCATGTTAGTCACACTTAAATGTTTCTGCTCATCAAAAACCGTTAACTATTAGTCAAAGATAACATAATTGAACACAAAATGCAGTTTTTAAATGAAGGTTTACGTTATTAAGGGAGAAAAAAAACTCCAAATCTACATGGCCCTGTGTGAAAAAGTGATTGCCCCCCTTGTTAAAAAGTAACTTAACTGTGGTTTATCACACCTGAGTTCAATTTCTGTAGTCACCCCCAGGCCTGATTACTGCCACACCTGTTTCAATCAAGAAATCACTTAAATAGGAGCTACCTGACACAGAGAAGTAGACCAAAAGCACCTCAAAAGCTAGACATCATGCCAAGATCCAAAGAAATTCAGGAACAAATGAGAACAAAAGTAATTGAGATCTATCAGTCTGGTAAAGGTTATAAAGACATTTCTAAAGCTTTGGGACTCCAGCGAACCACAGTGAGAGCCATTATCCACAAATGGCAAAAACATGGAACAGTGGTGAACCTTCCCAGGAGTGGCCGGCCGACCAAAATTACCCCAAGAGCGCAGAGACGACTCATCCGAGAGGCCACAAAAAACCCCAGGACAACATCTAAAGAACTGCAGGCCTCACTTGCCTCAATTAAGGTCAGTGTTCACGACTCCACCATAAGAAAGAGACTGGGCAAAAACGGCCTGCATGGTAGATTTCCAAGGCGCAAACCACTTTTAAGCAAAAAGAACATTAAGGCTCGTCTCAATTTTGCTAAAAAACATCTCAATGATTGCCAAGACTTTTGGGAAAATACCTTGTGGACCGACGAGATAAAAGTTGAACTTTTTGGAAGGTGCGTGTCCCGTTACATCTGGCGTAAAAGTAACACAGCATTTCAGAAAAAGAACATCATACCAACAGTAAAATATGGTGGTGGTAGTGTGATGGTCTGGGGTTGTTTTGCTGCTTCAGGACCTGGAAGGCTTGCTGTGATAGATGGAACCATGAATTCTACTGGCTACCAAAAAATCCTGAAGGAGAATGTCCGGCCATCTGTTCGTCAACTCAAGCTGAAGCGATCTTGGGTGCTGCAGCAGGACAATGACCCAAAACACATCAGCAAATCCACCTTTGAATGGCTGAAGAAAAACAAAATGAAGACTTTGGAGTGGCCTAGTCAAAGTCCTGACCTGAATCCTATTGAGATGTTGTGGCATGACCTTAAAAAGGCGGTTCATGCTAGAAAACCCTCAAATAAAGCTGAATTACAACAATTCTGCAAAGATGAGTGGGCCAAAATTCCTCCAGAGCGCTGTAAAAGACTCATTGCAAGTTATCGCAAACGCTTGATTGCAGTTATTGCTGCTAAGGGTGGCCCAACCAGTTATTAGGTTCAGGGGGCAATTACTTTTTCACACAGGGCCATGTAGGTTTGGATTTTTTTTCTCCCTAAATAATAAAACCCCTCATTTAAAAACTGCATTTTGTGTTTACTTGTGTTATCTTTGACTAATAGTTAAATGTGTTTGATGATCAGAAACATTTTGTGTGACAAACATGCAAAAGAATAAGAAATCAGGAGGGGGGCAAAAAGTTTTTCACACCACTGTATATATACAGTGGTGTGAAAAACTATTTGCCCCCCTCCTGATTTCTTATTCTTTTGCATGTTTGTCACACAAAATGTTTCGGATCATCAAACACATTTAACTATTAGTCAAAGATAACACAAGTAAACACAAAATGCAGTTTTTAAATGAGGGGTTTTATTATTTAGGGAGAAAAAAAGTCTAAACCTACATGGCCCTGTGTGAAAAAGTAATTGCCCCCTGAACCTAATAACTGGTTGGGCCACCCTTAGCAGCAATAACTGCAATCAAGCGTTTGCGATAACTTGCAACGAGTCTTTTACAGCGCTCTGGAGGAAATTTGGCCCACTCATCTTTGCAGAATTGTTGTAATTCAGCTTTATTTGAGGGTTTTCTAGCATGAACCGCCTTTTTAAGGTCATGCCACAACATCTCAATAGGATTCAGGTCAGGACTTTGACTAGGCCACTCAAGTCTTCATTTTGTTTTTCTTCAGCCATTCAGAGGTGGATTTGCTGGTGTGTTTTGGGTCATTGTCCTGCTGCAGCACCCAAGATCGCTTCAGCTTGAGTTGACGAACAGATGGCCGGACATTCTCCTTCAGGATTTTTTGGTAGACAGTAGAATTCATGGTTCCATCTATCACAGCAAGCCTTCCAGGTCCTGAAGCAGCAAAACAACCCCAGACCATCACACTACCACCACCATATTTTACTGTTGGTATGATGTTCTTTTTCTGAAATGCTGTGTTACTTTTACGCCAGATGTAACGGGACACGCACCTTCCAAAAAGTTCAACTTTTGTCTCGTCGGTCCACAAGGTATTTTCCCAAAAGTCTTGCCAATCATTGAGATGTTTTTTTTAGCAAAATTGAGACGAGCCTTAATGTTCTTTTTGCTTAAAAGTGGTTTGCGCCTTGGAAATCTGCCATGCAGGCCGTTTTTGCCCAGTCTCTTTCTTAAGGTGGAGTCGTGAACACTGACCTTAATTGAGGCAAGTGAGGCCTGCAGTTCTTTAGATGTTGTCCTGGGGTCTTTTGTGGCCTCTCGGATGAGTTGTCTCTGCGCTCTTGGGGTAATTTTGGTCGGCCGGCCACTCCTGGGAAGGTTCACCACTGTTCCATGTTTTTGCCATTTGTGGATAATGGCTCTCACTGTGGTTCGCTGGAGTCCCAAAGCTTTAGAAATGGCTTTATAACCTTTACCAGACTGATAGATCTCAATTACTTTTGTTCTCATTTGTTCCTGAATTTCTTTGGATCTTGGCATGATGTCTAGCTTTTGAGGTGCTTTTGGTCTACTTCTCTGTGTCAGGTAGCTCCTATTTAAGTGATTTCTTGATTGAAACAGGTGTGGCAGTAATCAGGCCTGGGGGTGACTACAGAAATTGAACTCAGGTGTGATAAACCACAGTTAAGTTATTTTTTAACAAGGGGGGCAATCACTTTTTCACACAGGGCCATTTAGATTTGGAGGTTTTTTTCTCCCTTAATAACGTAAAGCTTCATTTAAAAACTGCATTTTGTGTTCAATTATGTTATCTTTGACTAATAGTTAACGGTTTTTGATGAGCAGAAACATTTAAGTGTGACAAACATGCAAAAGTATAAGAAATCAGGAAGGGGGCAAATAGTTTTTCACACCACTGTATATATATACAGTATATAAGTTTGGTATAGATAAGTACAAACCGGATTCCAAAAAAGTTGGGACACTAAACAAATTGTGAATAAAAACTGAATGCAATGATGTGGAGATGGCAAATGTCAATATTTTATTCAGAATAGAACATAGATGACAGATCAAAAGTTTAATCCGAGAAAATGTATCATTTTAAAGGAAAAATATGTTGATTCCAAATGTCATGGTGTCAACAAATCCCAAAAAAGTTGGGACAAGGCCATTTTCAGCACTGTGTGGCATCTCCCCTTCTTCTTACAACACTCAACAGACGTCTGGGGACCGAGGAGACCAGTTTCTCAAGTTTAGAAATAGGAATGCTCTCCCATTCTTGTCTAATACAGGTTCAATCGACTTGGGCCTTCTTTGTCGCACCTTCCTCTTTATGATGCACCAAATGTTCTCTATAGGGGAAAGATCTGGACTGCAGACTGGCCATTTCAGTACCCGGATCCTTCTCCTACACAGCCATGATGTTGTGATTGATGCAGAATGTGGTCTGGCATTATCTTGTTGAAAAATGCAGGGTCTTCCCTGAAAGAGATGACTAGATGTTGTTCTAGAACCTGAATATATTTTTCTGCATTGATGGTGCCTTTCCAGACATGCAAGCTGCCCATGCCACACGCACTCATGCAACCCCATACCATCAGAGATGCAGGCTTCTGAACTGAGCGTTGATAACAACTTGGGTTGTCCTTGTCCTCTTTGGTCCGGATGACATGGCGTCCCACATTTCCAACAAGAACTTCGAATCGTGACTCGTCTGACCACAGAACAGTCTTCCATTTTGCCACACTCCATTTTAAATGATCCCTGGCCCAATGAAAACGCCTGTGCTTGTGGATCTTGCTTAGAAATGGCTTCTTCTTTGCACTGTAGAGTTTCAGCTGGCAACGGCGGATGGCACGGTGGATTGTGTTCACTGACAATGGTTTCTGGAAGTATTCCTGAGCCCATTCTGTGATTTCCTTTACAGTAGCATTCCTGTTTGTGGTGCAGTGTCGTTTAAGGGCCCGGAGATCACGGGCATCCAGTATGGTTTTACGCCCTTGACCCTTACGCACAGAGATTGTTCCAGATTCTCTGAATCTTCGGATGATATTATGCAGAGTTGATGATGATAACTGCAAAGTCTTTGCAATTTTTCGCTGGGTAACACCTTTCTGATATTGCTCCACTATCTTTCTGCGCAACATTGTGGGAATTGGTGATCCTCTACCCATCTTGGCTTCTGAGAGACACTGCCACTCTGAGAAGCTCTTTTTATACCCAATCATGTTGCCAATTAACCTAATTACTGTTAATTGGTCTTCCAGCTCTTCGTTATGCTCAAAATTACTTTTTCCAGCCTCTTATTGCTACTTGTCCCAACTTTTTTGGGATTTGTTGACACCGTGAAATTTGGAATCAACATATTTTCCCTTTAAAATGATACATTTTCTCAGATTAAACTTTTGATCTGTCATCTATGTTCTATTCTGAATAAAATATTGACATTTGCCATCTCCACATCATTGCATTCAGTCTTTATTCACAATTTGTTTAGTGTCCCAACTTTTTTGGAATCCGGTATGTAGTAAACTTCCATTTTTTACTGTATATAAACACTGGTTAGGTATATTTTTAGATGGTGTGACATTTGTGGGATGTTTTGCTGGCCTTTTATCTCACTGCTTGCGCTGCTAAATTGTGTCGATAAAGTTAGTGGTTTAGCGCTCAAAAAACATCCGCTCTACCCATGCTTTGGGGGTCTGTGGTTAAAGACAGGAAAAGATGAAATAGCCGCCCTTATCCAAATAGAGCATTATTATTATTTTTAATTTCCTAAATCATACCGACTAACATTTTATATGTACAGTATGTGCACACTGGTATATTCATAAATGTTTTATTTTTGGATTTGAATAAGGAACATTGCAGACTTTGAGCCCTATGATGTGGTGTTATGAAATTATAGATATCAACTTCATTATCATCATCATCATCATCAGATTCTGTTGCATCAACTGTATACTGTATATATGCCTTCTAATGAAGGTCATACAACTATATGCAATAGTATTGTTATACTACATATAAATTTATATAAGTGAACAAATGGGAGGAAAAAACAAGAATTGACAGTAAAAACTCTCAATCTTGTCTCAGCAAGAAAAAGCAAGACATTAGAACTCTGCTTCAATCATCTGAGAATTGTGTTACTGTGGAAGCTGTGTGCTGTGCTTGTATTCATCTTGCTAACTTCTGCTATTGCATGTGCACATCTTTATCTTGTAGCATTACAGGAGACCCTCCTTATCATACAGACTGTCTCTGATACAGCTGATAACCGAGCACACATTGCACCACAGACACAAAAAAAGCCAGGTCTTTGATTAAAGGCTGCTGTCTCTTCTAAGTTAAATCAGTTTCACAATGTAAATCATTCTTGAGAGATTTCTTTTTTTCTTTCTTTCTTTCTTTTTATTTATTTATTTATTTATCTATCTATCTATTAGTCTATATACTTGACATGTAAGATTTAATTCTTTCTTTCTTATTAGTTTTATTATTAATAATAGTAGTAGTAGTACTATATTAATAGCAGTTGGAGGAGGAGCGGTAAAACTAGTAGAACATTTTGTCTAAGAAAGAGGAGCAATAGAGAACTAGTAAAAGTAGCATAATATTAGCAGGAGTTTCAACTTGTTCCCTCCATATTAAGGGGCTACTTGTATGCTGGCCTGGAGTTCGGAGCCGAGTGTTACTGCGGCCACAAGATCCAGGCGGCGAACGTGTCAGACGACGAGTGTAGCATGCCGTGTAAGGGCGAGAAGAGCAAGTTATGCGGAGGAGCCAACCGCCTGTCCATCTACAGACTGGAACTGAGCCAAGAGTCAGCACGAAGATGTAGGCATGCACGCAAACACATACACACCCCCAAACGCATACACGTAGGCACGCATCTTGCTGTATGCATGGACAGATATGTACATTGTATATTTAATTTTATTTGTATAGAGCTTTTAGTAATTGTCAAAGCAACTTTACATAATCAAACGAGTTATGAAAGTGTGTATGAACTGTGAATGTGTATGAATCAAAATTATTAACGGAGACAGGGGCAAGGAAAAACTCCCTGAGGTGGCAATAGGAAGAAACCTTGAGAGGAACCACACTGAACAGGGGGAAACCAGCCTCATTTGGGTGATAATTAATAGGAGGGATTGATCTGCAGTCCTACTGTGTGTTTGACAGCTCGAAGTTCAGTATAACCGGAGATGTGTTTAAGTTAATATGGAGCTCAGTTCGTTATTGGAGGCTCTTGTAGACTTTTCAGTCCTAAACTATCGAGCCACTGCAGTCACGAGTTCCTCAAGAACAGCTGTTTGCATCAGCTGAGGCCAGGAACGTCGTCTTGGTAAAGCACCACTATAAACACACACACACACACACACACACACACACATATGGCTGGAAATGGCTCTGAGTGAGGTCATGACTGTATGGGAAATGTGGCAATAAGTCCCAGCCGAGTTCCTTTAACATGCAAGTGGTGTTTAAGACTGATTATGTGTACAGTTTCCACAGATGGATGCGTCACTTCCACCAAGTGGTGACAACTTATCCATTGTGGTTCTACTCACTAAGTGTTCACAGGAATGACCGCAGAGGGTTCCAAGCCATTCCTTTTACACCATTCAAATGTTTTATTGTGGCATAAAGGCCCATCACTTCTGTAAACGTCAATCATTTTGACTTGTACATCCACAATAGCATGTAGAAGAAATATATTGCTAAAAGATATTGTTGTGCGTTGCCTTAGGAAGAGACATTGTTGTGCGTATGTTGTTGAAGGAACAGAAACTGTATGTGTTGCATTAGGAAGAGATATCATTCTGTGAGTTGTGTAGGATATACTATGTGTTGTGTTAAGTGTTGTGCAACAACCAGCTTGCACATGCCACCCAGAACAAGATAACAGGCCATAACAGGAACGTGATAGAGAACCAAACAACAGTATAGAAATAAACTAGGTAATGAACAAAGATGAATTTTGGTCACCAGAAGGAACTGAATTATTACAGAACATGCACTCGATGCATATTTAAGGAAGGTGATGCATAGCATAAAGGAACAGAAACCATAATGCATAGTTGGACAGAGTTATGATTAAAGTTTTTCTGACATGATATAGCAGCAAGTAGGTATGGTCTGCAAAGCAGCGGCTCTTCCACCCTCAAAAAGTATACAAGAGTATGTAAAAGACACATCCATGCTGCAACCCTTGTTGTTGACGTGCTGCAATATAGATAGAACCGGTGCTTTAGAAGCTAGCAGGCAGGCCGTAAGCAATGTCGGGTGTAACGGGTTACAAAGTAACGTTAGAGGACTTGGATTACTTTTTTGATGTAACGAGTAATCTAACGCGGTAGGCCAGCCATTTAAATAGCATTTCAGACAGCAGTCATTCCAATCTGTTAGTGTATGTATCGTCCGAAGGTCGTCATACAAGCCACGCCCCCGATAACCCGCCCCCACTGTTATTACTGCTGTTATACCCTTATCTTACCTACTGTATGTGGTTTGACTATGAGCGGACCGACGCATGGAAAAATGGAAACCTTAATCACAGTGTCAAAACTGGCGGTGAATCATGATGAACCGTACTTATGGCCACTGCGCGAAACCGTGTAGGTGAGATAGGGGTATATTAGTAGTTAACAAATTATGGGCCAAACTTCGCTGAGTGATGATGGTAGAATAATTATAAAGGTCTTGACTAAAACAACATGGATGAGGAATCACAAAGGAGTTTTCATTTTCTGCAATTGGAAAAGTACTCGAACTAATAACTTTTATCAGAGGTAAATGTAACTGATTACTTTATAAAGACAGTAATTTTGTAATGTACTGTAATTAGTTACTTTAAAAAGTAACGTCCCCCAACACTGGTTGTAAGTGACACAAAGTGAATAACCTCTGAAAAAATAAACTAGTTTCAAAGTAGCAGCTGAACTTGTGTGGCCAACATCAGAGTTCCTCTCGTTTTATACTGCGTTCTAATGAAATAACAAGCTTGAATATATAAGAGCATACGAGGGCAACCGGAAGTACAGTAGGAGAGAAAAGCAACTGAACCCACTACATTAGAAGGCATTGTAGCATTGAGAGGAGATGTTGTTTGTGTCTTGTGTTAGGAAGACACATTGTTGTTCGTGCTGTTTAAGAAGAGGCATTGCTGTTTGTCGTATACTCATTCTCAAACTAAGTACAGCAGGTTCGATATTGTCTTTATTTTTGGTTTCTCAGCTCGAAAAGAAGAAATACAACCCACTCTTGTGACACTTTTACTGCTAATTATTGAGTAAGCTCCCTCATCATGTGAGTACTTTTTTCCCTTGCAATGCAATGGTTTTTAAGCCTGTGGGGTTTATTTTCTTTCCCTTAGTTGTGTTAACTCCTGACCTTTCTACATTATTCATTGTGATGCTCTACAAGCATTAATCCCTAAAAGAATCAATCATTGTTGATTTATTGATTCAATTCTGCAATTCCAATTCTTTGAACGTGTCAGGATTGCTAAGCAGCACAAGCAAGGACTCTCGCAACCACCATTGCTGCCGAGGTTGCGAGAGCCGACGGCTGTCCGTGAAGACACAGGCTGATCGTCGATCCAAATTAAGGCCCTTACTGATGCTGACGGCAGCCCAATAACCTTAAGACTCCACTGGAGATGTTTTCTACGCTGATGTTTTCCTGTCAAACGGCGGCTGGCCATGTGGATATGTTGCAGCAGGCATCCCTCTTGACTGAGGGCCCTCGTCTATGTGGTAATGAATGGGTCTTTCAACAGGACAAGGCTGAAGTTCACTACGATCGCCTGATGATGGATTTCTTCCAGGACAATAACGTTGCACTTCTGGACCATCATGCGCATTCCCCTAATCCAGTGGTTCTCAAAGTGTGGGGCGCCCACTAGTGGGGAATACAGACATGACAGGTGGGGCGCAATGAACGGGAGGAAATTAGTGGAAAATAATAGGAAAGTACCTATTCTAATTCATGCTTTTCTTTATTGATGATGAAGAGCATACGCTCAAAACTAAACAATCACACATAAATAAATGGATCATTAATACAAGTAAATTGGATTGAAACCTGCGCGACCCTCTGGGCAGCGCTGCGCGACTCTGACAGGAATAGACCGCGCCGACCATCAAAGTGCATTTTACCTCGCTGGGATGCGCACGTACAAACCAGGCATGGCAAGGTGGAAACAATATTAAACAGTTGTGACATTTTAAATGGTTTTTAAATAAAAACACAGTGGGTCGCGCAGGTTTGTGATTCCAGCGGCGCTGCGCGATCCACCGGGCTGCGCAAATAAACCAGATCATCACTGCGCTATCCAGATAGTCGCGCTGCGCTGTATTTGCGCAGATATTTGGTTCAATCGGGTGCCACGGTTTCGTCCCACTTTTGACGTGTTTGACTTCACATACACTTCGACAATGGAAGAAGACGGGGCAGTAAGAGTTTGCTTACATGTGACGAAACCAACAACGAGGAGATTGTAAAGGAAAAAGCTGCATCGTCTGTGGTGTGGAATTGGTTTGGATATAAGAAAAGTGATACGAATGAGATGAACGTGATTTGCAAGGTACGCAAGTGCACTGTTTTAACAAGTGGTGGAAACACGTCAAACCTTTTCTATCATCTGAAATACAAACATCCAAACGAATATGGCCAAAGTAAAAAAAAAAAAATGCAGCAAACCCCAGCGATTCACAGTTTAAATAAAATTACATTATGTTTCTTTGTGTTTGAATTTTTATTTATGCATTTACAGATACAAATTGCAAAATTGTGATATATATCGTTATTGAGGTAGAAAATAGCTTCTACCGTGATAGAAGATTTTGGTTATATCGCCCACCCCTAATGAAGCCTATGTTGAGCTTGCATTCTTGGTGGGGATGGTGGGGGCAGAAGAGAGACCCGTGTGTGCTTTGTGTCTTATACCGCTGGCAGCAGACCGCATGAGACCCAACAAATTAGGAAGACGCTTAGAGACAACACACTCCAGTCACGTTAATAAGCCACTCGACTTCTTTCAAAGAAAGCTGGCAGAATACAGACAGCAGGAGAATCGCATGGTAAAATCTGAATCAGTGGACAGCGAAGCACAAATGGCTTCATTCAAAGTTGCATACAGAATTGGCCAGTGCAAAAAAACTACAAACGATTGCTGAGCAGCTAATAAACATGGGGTCAATTATGCAAAGATATGTGACAACGTAAGCCTTTTATAACAATTGCACGTGTATTTTATCTATTTTGAACTTGGTGTTGTTTGATCTTATTGGTTTAGAAATTGATATTTCAATAAACAGTAAACTTGGCCGATTTCGTTATTATTTAGTTGACAAGTGGGGCTTGAAAATTCACTCACCCCCTTAAGTGGGGAATGACAGAAAAAGTTTGAGAACCACTGCCCTAATCTAAATCCCATTAAGAATGCTTGGGAATGGATGGCAAGGGAAGTTTACAAAAACTGACGTCAGTTCCAGACTGTGGTTGCTCTTTGTGAAGCCATCTTTACCACATGGAGCAACGTTACCACCAGCCTCCTGAAATCAGTTGCATTATGCATGACGAAATTAGTGTTATCAACAAGAACAATGGCGCTACTCATTACTGAGTACTTTTTTGACACTTTTAGTTCTGTTGTGGGTATTTTTAAACTTAAACTTTTGATAAGGTGATGAACAGCCTGTTTGAGTTTAACATTTGGCATTTTGAAGCAGTACTTACAATATGGTTATGATCCACCAGTGCAAAGCGTGAATACTCATAATATTTTCCCTTACTTCTCTTAAGATTTTGCTCAGGAGTATATACTGTACATTTACATTCCAAATCTTTTTTTGCCATTTGGCCTCTGTACACCTCTACATTGCATTTAAAATTAAACACACAAGACGTGAGTGAAGTCCTACTGTTTGGTTTGACAAAAGTGGTACAAGGAATTACAGTCATTTTCATAAGCACACACATTTGGGGGCTGATAAATGATGTAAGAAATGACTGACAAGCAGTTACAGTATATTGCTCTTGTTACTTCATGACTAATCAGACAGATTTCCTGGAGGACTGGAGGGGGGTCTGAGTGTTACATTTGCATTTTGTCGCTTTTGTACTCTCGACATGAGGTCCAAAGAGGTGTCTATGCGACTAAAGGTGACCAACAAATTAGAACATTCTTAAAAAGAAGGAATTATAATCATGGAAGACAACCAGAGTGGATGACTGTAGTTCTGTCCATGGTGAAAAAGAACGCTTCTACAACATCTATCCAAGACAAGAACACTTTTGAGAAGATAGTCATGTCATTTGTCAAAGTCTACAGTACATTCAAGAGACAGCTTTATGAAGTAAATATAGACACGTCACAACAAGGTGCAAACCACTGTTACACACAAGAACAGAAAGGACAGAAATCTTTGCGAGACCCTTTTCACTGATCAAACCAAAATGAACAACATACGAGAATGGTGGAAAGAGAAAAGTATGGAGACAGAAAGGAAACAGCATACTCACGTCTGTCCTAAACCATAAAGTGACCTAAACCATAAAGTAAAATCCACCCAAGACAAGGAAATGGGATAGTCAATGGCCTTGTCAGCCATCTGTTCTCAACCCAATAGAGGATTATTTTCAATTACTGAAGACTGAAGTAAAGGTCTGGCAATGGTCATGTCCATGGTTTCCAAACTTCAGGTAGTTTTTGGCTGCAAAGGATTTACATCAAAGTGTTAATGGTTAATGCCAAATGTGTGTGTATGAAAATGGCTGTAATTACTGAATGGTTAATGTCACACGTTTATATTAGTACTAAATTTTTGTATGTGTGTATTGTGATTTTTTTTGCAGATGGAAGCGCCATCTTTAAAGGCTGCTTTAGGAGACCAGAAAATGTCACACTAGCACTTCCTTCTGCTTCTGTCATCCAGAACATGTCTGTGGATAAGTGTGTAGAAATGTGCACAGAGAAAGTGAGTGCGAGTGTGAGTTTGTTTTCACACAAGGCATTTTGCTTGTTCATGTAAATATGGGTGTAATATTTGAGCTAACAGTTTTAACTGGAAATCAGTCAGTGGGAAACAACGGTAGGGGATATGAATTAGACCTAAATACTGTTTGTGTTTTGGAGGAAACGCCACCATGGGCTTGTGGTGTGTGTGTATGTGTGTTTATATATAAAGGAACAATACTTTAGAAATGAAAATTGGATATACTTTAGATTAGTCAATGTGCGGCTTGTATAGATCTACAGATTTACATTCCTCTAAAAATAATTCAACATGCAGACTTTTTCTAAATAACTGGCAATGAAAATGGATGGGGGCTAAGTGTTAGACAAATGGTGCTTCGCCACCTTCCATTTGATGAGGCCCCACAGGTGCTCAATAGGGTTCAGGTCTAGATACATACTTGATACTTTAGAGACCATACTTTAACCATGATGAATAGGACATTTGCATGGTTAAAGATGAACAGCTGTTATCACTGTTATCAGGGTGTACTCACTTTTGTTGCCAGTTATTTTGACAATATTTTGTGGGGGTATTTTCTGAGGACAGAAAATCTGTACTGTTATACAAGCTGCACATTGACTACTCTAAAATTATATGTCTAAGTTTCACTTCTATAGTATTGTCATTTGAGAAGGTAATAAAATGTTTCCTGAAATTAGAGTGGTGTACTCACTTTTGTTAGTGTGTATTTATAAACTTCTGTTATACAGTAGGTCACTAAAAAAGGCAGCACTCACACAAATCCTTCCTGTTGGTGATTCTGGCTTTCACAAAAGTTGAAAAGTATGAACATTTTAATCTTTTAAGTATGAAATTAAAAGTAAAAAATACACCCAAAACCCAAAAGCCATCCGCTAATTTAGTTCTGGGGATGTGGTAAAGTGTGATTTAAAAAAAAAAGTGTTATTATGTGACTAAATACAGCTGACTTTGAAAAACAGAAGTCTCGGAGTGAATTTGCATAGGAGCTTTAGGTTAAGGCTTGTGTTATAAAAAAAGGAAGAAAAAAGGGAAAGAGAAAACAACACTTCGACCGAAACAGTTAGGCGTAAGAGAGGCGGGTGGGGGAACTGTTTTTGCAGCATGCTAGTTGTGTCACTTAATCATCTGTCTATAATCAGCAGAAATTTCTGATAGATAGATAGATAGATAGATAGATAGATAGATAGATAGACAGACAGACAGACAGACAGACAGACAGACATGGGGAGCAGGCAAATGCCCCATTTTATCTACAAAAATTTGCAAAAAGAGGTGCAAAAACCCCTGTCCAGGGTTTTGTTTTCTATTCATTTTCTATACCGCTTAATCCTGTGTTCAGGGTCGCGGGGGACCTGGAGCCTATCCCAGGAGACTTCGGGCACTAGGCGGGGTACACCCTGGACAGGGTTACGTTAATGTAATGATTTCGATACAACATTGACTCCATGACAGTGGGATAGATTTGAACAAATGGCCCTAATAGATGGCTTAGCGGTTTAGTGGCTGGCACTGTCGCCATGCACTGCTAGGTCCTGGGTTTGATTCTTGCGTCGGGTCTGTATTCCTGTGTTTACCATGAACTTCCTTTTATGTAATTAAAAGGGAAAGAAAAAGTAAATTTCACAATTTTGAAATGACACTGTTGTTAGTATTTGTTAGTCAGTATGAAACACTGGACTTCTTGCTCTAACTAATTCAGGTATATTAAAAAGTCAAGGTCATAAATAATTGGTTCATCAGGAGACGCAAAATTAGCAAAGTAGTATTATTTTGTTATTGTACTCGAGTGGGCTTTTACTCTCTACTTACAAAACATTTTTTCCTTCACCAAATACTTCACTTTAGGTGAACTTTTAGCACCAGATCGATTCAAGGAATGAACCCAAAAGTAATAACGAATCTAAACTTTAGCAGAAGATGATGAGAATGAGACCTAATACCCAGTAATGCAATCTCCTGTTTAAAAAAAAAAACAGTTTTTTTTAACTGCAGAAGAAGATGTTAGAGGTTACTTAGGTTAAGACTGAGGTTTTTATGTGTGGTGAAATCCAATGACAATCCCCACTTTTTATATAATACTTACTGTCATATGAAACAGAAAGTACATCCTACTTCAGTTTTTATTTATCAGGGCCAAAACATGAACATGTAGTCCACACCAACTTTTATAATGTTTATATAATAAACACATATAGTAACCTCACGTTACAAGCTTTTGCATGCATTTCAATATTTAGGATTTTCTTTTCTCAAAAAATAAACCAAAATTAAGCAACCAGATGGGGAAAGATACACACTTCCTACTTCACAGTCATTATAAGAGTCATTAAAAGCTGTGGGCTACAGTATAACTGATGAAATGCATAAGATTATCAAGCTTTACCGTCACTTTAAAAGCACAGTTTTAGGTACAATGCTGTGAAAAACTATTTGCCCCTTCCAGATTTTTCATATATTTTTTTTTCATATTTTTTATACTTAAATTTTTGAGATTATCAATCTAATTTTACTATTACACAAAGATAACCCAAATAAATACAAAATCAGATTTTAAATGATGATTTCATTTATTTGGGGGCCTTATTTAAAATAGTCAAGACCTGGGCAACATCCATAACTGATGGAACCATGAATTCTGCGCTCTACCAGAAAAGTCTCACACGCTCGGATTATGCAGCAGAGCAATGATCTGAAACACACCAAGTTCTGAATGGATCCCAAAAAAGAAAGAAAAAAACTTAAGGCTTTGGAGTGGCCTAGTCACTCCAAAAACCAATTGACAAGCTGTGACATGACCTTAAACAGGCCTGAAAACCATCCAATGTGGCTTAATTAAAACTTTTCTGCAAAGAAGAGTGGGCCAAAATTCCTCCACACAGCGATGCGAAAGACTCATTGCCAGTTATCGCAAATGCTTGGTTCCAGTTGTTGCTGCCAAGGGTGACCCAACCAGTTATTAGGTTTAGGGGAAATTATCCCCCCCCCCCCCCATATGGCCAGGCAGGTCTGGACAGGTTTTTTCTCTTGAAAAAAGTCACTATTTAAAAACTACATTTTGTATTTACTCGGGTTATCTTTGTGTAATATTAAGATTAGTTTGAATCTAAAAAGAGTTGTGCATAAGATGAATGCTCTCAGACATCAATGACTTGACACAGTGTTATAAAGAAGAATAGGTGATAAACTCTATCATGTTACTGGGTGTACTTTTTAACGCCACTTGGTTCATGGTAGTGGTAGTGTTTGTGTAGTCATAGCATTAAATAGCTGCTTTAATAATTATGCCAAAGGAAGGATAGTAAGACAAACGTGTGTGTGTGTGTGTGTGTGTGTGTGTGTGTGTGTGTGTGTGTGTGTGTGTAGGAGTTTTCTCTGGCTGCTTTGTCTGGGATTAAATGCCACTGCGGTTTCCCCACCACCCTCTTCACCTTGCACGAGCCTGAAGAAGAGGATCTGTGCCTTAATCGCTGTGCAGTAGAGGACTTCGAGAGCTGCGGAAATGATGAATACTTTGTAGTATACCAAACACAAGTTCAAGGTAATGTCAGTGTCTTTGGACTGGAATGCTTTTGCTTTTAAACAAAGGACAGAAAAGCATCTAACACACTACGTTCATTTTCTGCTTTGATGCCATTGTTCAAGGATTTGCACAATTTGTATGGATCTACAGTGTTCTATCTATTAGTTTGCATCTATCTATAGGTGTCTATTTACATTCTTTCTTTGTAACGCACCCTTGGGATTTAAAAGTAAGAAATAAAAACCTTGATGCGTGCTGTGAAAGAAATAAAAGATGAAGCAAAGTTGATGACATTTATTTCTCTTTCATTCAGTTTTTTTAGATTAATCTAGTAAGCTCATCTTGTTTGTATGCTGATAATACTTAAGCATAAGTGGCAGTAAATTCTGATGCTATCATTTTATTTTTAATTGTGTTTGTTATTTTTAATGCAGAGCCACAGGTTGAACTTGTTGCCCAAGACTGTATTGTTTAAATAACCATTGTGACTCAGTGTTATTCACACATATGATGACTTACATTTAAACAAGGTTTATTGCAAATTTTGGCATGTTTCACTTCCCTGTGCATGTATAATGACGTTATAGCACTAAACTCATGATTTTCACCACCAACTTAATTTCCTTTTAACGTCTCCAGAGCGCTGCACACGCAGATTTAAGCTTATCCGATTATGTTTTTACTCTCACGTAGACTTTAATATTGTGACATACTTGATAGCTTGTCTATTGGGAGGGCCTGTAACATTTTAGGGGTCGAACTGAAGCTCCACCGAGAAACATGGTTTCACACAGTGAACAGGATCATCTTTAAATACAATATGTCATTACTTTTAAAATATATACATTTTATTGCTACAGGAATATTGGAATGATGTCGAGCTCACAACATGTGCATATTATTATTTTATTTAGTCACAGAAACTGTGCTTTTTTTTTTGCCTTTTTTTGCTGTATTCAGTTCATCATTGCCTAGGTTTGCTGAAATTTTTTTTTATTCTATATTACACTGAAAATATTACTATATTACACAATCCTGACCCCATATACTGTATATTCATTTAAAACATAGCAAAAAATGGCTAAAATGCTTTGGTTTTTAAGGCCTACATTGTCTGACAAACAGTGCCAGTTTAGTTCTTTTATTTTTTACTTCGCTTTACTCTTCACACGCAGTATGGGTAGATGGAGGGCATTGTTGGTACGCTAGATTTCTGAAATGTGAAATTAATAGACATATCAAATGAATAATAATCACAAAATATTGTTTTAAAGTTCATATGTATTTGTTGGTTGTGTATTTAGTGGACTCTAGACGTTCTCTCTCTCACACACACACACACACACACACACACACACACACACACACACACACACACACACACACACACACACACACACCTGTCTTAGCAACGACAGTGGTAGTACACTTATTCCAAAATGAATGTGAAAATCAGTTTGTCATGTCCAAAACATTCTCCCAAATGGTTTGACCAATCCTCTCCATTGAAAGTTTCTTCAAGGCAGCGGAGCTGGCTCTCTATTTGGTATAATGTCTAAAATACTGAGCATGCGGTTAATTTTTTGGCAGAATAAGTGTATCTACACTAGAAACCCCATTATAATCGATGGAGTGATCCTTGCACTGGTTTCAGGGCTTTTTGGAAGGGGTTCATTATTTTACTCACAAATTAGAAAAATAGGAATTTTGGGAACACCATCAGTGAGATTCCTGAGAAGAGTAAATAAAGTGGCCGCACAGCTTGCTATAAGCACTGAGACAGTTATAAAGGTCCTTTTTCAGGTAAACTCTGCTTATTCAGGTGTCTTTCTTCATTACTCCCTAGACAATCGATGTATGGACCGGCGGTTTCTGCCCACACGGACAAAAAGACTGATGGCCCTAGCGAGCTTCCCTGGAGCTGGAAATACTTGGGCCCGCCACCTTATCGAGTTAGCCACTGGATATTATACAGGGAGTTACTACTTTGATGGTTCTCTTTACAATAAGGGTGAGTGTGGATGGCAACTGTTTGTGTATACACCATTGTGGTTAATTACATGTCATAGCAGTGATGAAAACTGATCAGCCCCTTTATGTCACATGTACAGTAAGTTTGCACCTGAGTCTATATATGGCGCTTTTCCACTGCATAGTATGGCACGACACGGTTCAGTTCAGCTCACTTTTGGGGGGTTTTCCACTGGGAACAGTACCTGGTCCTTTTTTTAGTACCACCTCAGCCGAGGTTCCAACCGCACCGAACCATTACCAAAACGTGACGTGTAAACTGTGCTGGTCACTGATTAGCCGGAGAAAATCGTCATTACTGCGTCACCGAACTTGACACAACGAGACACAACAGAACCGCTATATTTAGAAACAGCCAGCGAAGGATCGCACGCACCTTTTGTATTAACCGTCGGCCTCTTTTGAAACAAACTCCTTCATCTCGCTGTTAAAAACATCCACATGCCGAGAATGAAGAACACCATGCCGTCAATATGCTCCATTGTTGTGTGTTTGTTTGTGGTGCGTTTAGGATGAGGTCACGGCAGTAGCGGCGCCGCAACTAAAACGACACGTGAGTAATCCCGCCCACTCTAAAGAGGTACTAAACTGCAGTGGAAGTGCAAACCGAGCCGAACTGAGCCGAACCGAAGTGAGCTGTACTGAACCGTGCTGTGCCTTACTATGCAGTGTGTAGCACAGTGTCTTTTTTTCAAGAATTACTGAAAACTTTGATCTCTTTTTATAGTCCTACTACATGATTCTAGTTCCACATCTTGATATTGTTCAACTTGTTTTTTGATACTATGTTAATTTACAAAACGTCTGCACCTGCATTTGCTCTGACTCTCATTTCTGACTTTCCTGTTCTCTTTGTCTTTAGATTATATTTAATTTGTATAAAAATGTTTTAAATAATATTGGGGTATATAGTATATATAGTAAATATAGTACAGTATTACTGTAGACATACTGTAATACAGTATTTATTGGAAGTAAACACCAACTCATGTAAATTAGGGGTAATTTTCACATAGACAGAATATAAAGATTCAAATATTTGACTCTGCAGGTTTTAAAGGTGAGAGGGACCACTGGAGAAGTGGCAGGACAATTTGCATAAAGACACACGAGAGTGGCAGGAAAGAAATCGAGGCCTTCGACTCCAGCGTCCTGATGATCCGCAACCCCTACAAGGCGCTCATGGCTGAATTCAACCGCAAATATGGTGGCCATATAGGATTCGCTTCTCAGGCCCACTGGAAAGGGAAAGGTGAGACTAAATATATACAGTACAGAGACAGTTCTAGGGACTGTCCAAGCAACAAGCACTGAAATTTGATGCCAGACATATTGATGCTTTTATAAAATATCAGTTCATTGAGGCAACTATGGGACATCTATCTGAAAATGTTGCCTTTTAATTCTGCCTGTCAGATGTACCCCTAGATTAAAGTAGGATATAACAGAACACCTTTAGTAATGTTTTGTACAGTATATATTGATTAAGCTTTGAAGAAAATTAATAAAAAATACAAAGTAAGTCAAGTCCTAGCCAGCAGTTTCATTATTAGGTCATCTACATTATATACAAGAGTTTTGCATCCTCTTTTCATCTGCTTGTTATTCTTCTTTCTTTTCTGGCTTCCAGACAAGTTTTCTCCCTATTACAAAACACAAAATAAGCTTACATGTGTGTGAGATGGAGGACATTTAGCAGGTATCTGGTACAGCATTCTACTTTAGCCATCATTGGATTTGGGGCAAATTAAGGCCTTTGAGTTTGAACATTTTCATGGACTGATTTACTACTAAATATCATATTAAAACATATTAATCTGCAATTCATCTGAGGCGACAACTACTTAAATAAATTTCAAAACCAAGAATTTTAAACAGTACTTCACTGCTTTCACTTCTAATTGTTTACAGTGGTGGGAAATGACTTTGTGGGTTTTTTGGTGTGGTTCACACCTACTGTACAGTGCATCCGGAAAGTATTCAGGTATTGTGTGTAGAATTCTGAGGAAAAAAATTAATTCAATCCATTTTATAATAAGGCTGTGACATAACAAAATGTGGAAAAAGTGATGCGTTGTGAATACTTTCCGGATGCACTATATACAACTATAAGTTTGTGTCTTTCCTTTTCCAACCAAATTTAGTGAAGCATGTTTTTTTTGCCACCATCAGTGAAACACCAACTGAAATCTTTCAAAGAAATTGACTTCATTGCTTCAGTACAGTTATGAAGTTTTTAAGTTTAATGGGTTGTTTCCCTTTTGATTTGTCACCCATCTGTAGATTTACAATGTATTTCAAATCATCTTGTTGGATGCTGATTTACTCAGTAAAGAGAAGTTTAGTAAATTAAAGTAAAAGTAAAGGGAAATTGTGCAACAGGAAATAATAGAACACATCCACTATTTTCAAAATGTTAAGACTTCCGTTATTTATAAATGTTGGGCACACTGCCATTTCAGAAAGGTTGTGTCTGCGTCAAGCAAACAAAACCACTAAGGAGATTTGGAATTACTGGAACTGGGTTAAGAACCCCTTAGCACATTTCGATTAGGAAAACCTTCAGGGATCGTGCTGAACTGTCACCTTTGTGGAAGAAATTTAGTGATAAAAAAAATCACGAAATCACTAGAATTTTCATGGTAAAAAAAAATCAACTCCGTTTAACAATGAAAGTAATAGCATGTGTGTGTCCCTAAGAAAACCGCCTGTTAGTGAGACTCATCAGAAAAAGGTTAAATTCGCTAGGGAGCATAAAGGCAAGACTTTGGAGCAATGAGAAAAGTCATGTGATCTGATTAGTCCAGATTGACCCTATTCCAGAGCAATGGAGCATCAGCGTAAGAAGGGAAGCACATGAAGCGATTGCGCTCATCATGCATATTGGTAACTGTACAAGCCTCAGGAGACTTACTGTAGAGGTGTTATGATCGGGTTGCTTCAGTTGGGTCTAACCTGCAGCATGAGGCGGGGTACACCCTGGACAGGGTGCCAATCCATCGCAGGGCACACAGACATACACACACCAATTAACCTAACCTACATGTCTTTGGACTGTGGAAGGAAACCGGACTACCCGGAGGAAACCCACCAAGCACAGGGAGAACACAAACTCTATGCACACAGACAGGGGAATTGAACCCGAACCCTGGAGGTGCAAGATGACAGTTCTTACCACTACACCATCGTGCCGCCTAGTACAAGAAACTTTAATCAAAAATGTTTTTTTTTCCAGTTCACTAGAACGTTTTTCCTTCTTTAACGTCTCCTGACATGTTTAATGCATTTTTTTTTCTTTTTTTTTTTTTTTTACATTTCAGGATATTTTACTTGACACATGCAATCATTTTATTTTATGTGCTGATGGGGTCAGAAATTGGTAATAGGAATTTCAAAGCATGGTGTGTCTTATATTTTAATATACTTAATATAACTTATTTCCTCTTCATTTCTGAATTTCTCTATTTAAAAACTTTGTTTATTGGAAGAGTTTGATTTATTAGAAGAGCTTTATTTAAGGACTTTTGTATTGTTAGTTGCACAATGACTTGACTTCTACAGCAGTACTGGTTTAAGTAATCTGGTAGTTTTGTTTTAAACTGGCCGCACGATAGCAATCTTTCTTTCCCACGACTGGGGTTCTATTTGTGTCTTACAGATATTAGTCAAATGTTATGACTAATGACTAACATGGAGATTAGGTTATTTGGCATTCTCAAATTGCCCATAGCGTGAATGAGTGTGTGTGTGTGTGTGTGTGTGTGTGTGTGTGTGTGTGTGTGTGTGTGTGTGTGTGTGTGTGTGTGCCCTGTGATTGATTGCCACCCCGTCAGGGTGTATCCTGCCTTGTGCCTTAAGTCTCCCGGGATAGGCTCCACGCGACCCTGGACCCTGGACAGGGTGCCAATCCATTGCAGGACAAACATTTGCTAAACACTGAGCCACCAATTAACCGGGGCTTTTGGTGGTCGGGTTGGAAACTGTTGCCATTAGGATTCTAATCTGGGCTCTGAGCGTCGTTTGGGGCCTTCACAGGAGATTTCACTGCACAGCTCCTACACACTTACACGTATACATTCCAAACTCGGGACACTTATAAATCATGTCATGGGCTCAAATCAACAGGGATCAAATATTATGGGTCATTTGCAAAACGTACACAAAATGTGCACACATTACATGGACTACACTACACACACCACACATCCTACACACACACATACAGTATTACACACACACACATCCTACACACACACTGCACACACATATTAAACAGACTACACACACATACTATGCACACACTACACATCCTACACATGCACACACATATTAAACACACTACACACACATACAGTGGTGTGAAAAACTATTTGCCCCCTTCCTGATTTCTTATTCTTTTGCATGTTTGTCACACTTAAATGTTTCTGCTCATCAAAAACCGTTAACTATTAGTCAAAGATAACATAATTGAACACAAAATGCAGTTTTTAAATGAAGGTTTACGTTATTAAGGGAGAAAAAAAAACTCCAAATCTACATGGCCCTGTGTGAAAAAGTGATTGCCCCCCTTGTTAAAAAATAACTTAACTGTGGTTTATCACACCTGAGTTCAATTTCTGTAGTCACCCCCAGGCCTGATTACTGCCACACCTGTTTCAATCAAGAAATCACTTAAATAGGAGCTACCTGACACAGAGAAGTAGACCAAAAGCACCTCAAAAGCTAGACATCATGCCAAGATCCAAAGAAATTCAGGAACAAATGAGAACAAAAGTAATTGAGATCTATCAGTCTGGTAAAGGTTATAAAGCCATTTCTAAAGCTTTGGGACTCCAGCGAACCACAGTGAGAGCCATTATCCACAAATGGCAAAAACATGGAACAGTGGTGAACCTTCCCAGGAGTGGCCGGCCGACCAAAATTACCCCAAGAGCACAGAGACAACTCATCCGAGAGGCCACAAAAGACCCAAGGACAACATCTAAAGAACTGCAGGCCTCACTTGCCTCAGCGTTCACGACTCCACCATAAGAAAGAGACTGGGCAAAAACGGCCTGCATGGCAGATTTCCAAGGCGCAAACAACTTTTAAGCAAAAAGAACATTAAGGCTCGTCTCAATTTTGCTAAAAAACATCTCAATGATTGCCAAGACTTTTGGGAAAATACCTTGTGGACCGACGAGACAAAAGTTGAACTTTTTGGAAGGTGCGTGTCCCATTACATCTTGCGTAAAAGTAACACAGCATTTCAGAAAAAGAACATCATACCAACAGTAAAATATGGTGGTGGTAGTGTGATGGTCTGGGGTTGTTTTGCTGCTTCAGGACCTGGAAGGCTTGCTGTGATAGATGGAACCATGAATTCTACTGTCTACCAAAAAATCCTGAAGGAGAATGTCTGGCCATCTGTTCGTCAACTCAAGCTGAAGCGATCTTGGGTGCTGCAGCAGGACAATGACCCAAAACACACCAGCAAATCCACCTCTGAATGGCTGAAGAAAAACAAAATGAAGACTTTGGAGTGGCCTAGTCAAAGTCCTGACCTGAATCCTATTGAGATGTTGTGGCATGACCTTAAAAAGGCGGTTCATGCTAGAAAACCCTCAAATAAAGCTGAATTACAACAATTCTGCAAAGATGAGTGGGCCAAAATTCCTCCAGAGCGCTGTAAAAGACTCGTTGCAAGTTATCGCAAACGCTTGATTGCAGTTATTGCTGCTAAGGGTGGCCCAACCAGTTATTAGGTTCAGGGGGCAATTACTTTTTCACACAGGGCCATGTAGGTTTTGATTTTTTTTCTCCCCAAATAATAAAACACCTCATTTAAAAACTGCATTTTGTGTTTACTTGTGTTATCTTTGACTAATAGTTAAATGTGTTTGATGATCAGAAACATTTTGTGTGACAAACATGCAAAAGAATAAGAAATCAGTAGGGGGGCAAATAGTTTTTCACACCACTGTACACACACATGCATACGCACACTATAAACCCTACACACACATACACACACACACACACACACACACACTACAAACCCTACACACATACACTAAACATCCTACACACACACACACACACACACACACACTACACATCCAACACAAACGATGGCAGTACGGTGAAAAGAGTAGTGTGTGAATTCTGGCTTTTACTATTTCTCAACTTCAGCTACATCACTCAAGTTTCTAAAGAAGTCCACAACCTTTATTACCTCACTGCAAAAACTCTAATTAAAAAATATCTACACTGCTCAGGGGCGGCGCGGTGGTGTAGTGGTTAGCACTGTCGCCTTGCACCTCCAGGGTCTGGGTTCGATTCCCCGGCCAGGCTCGATTCCCGTCTCTGTGTGCATGGAGTTTGCATGTTCTCCCCGTGCTTGGTGGGTTTCCTCCGGGTACTCCGGTTTCCTCCCACAGTCCAAAGATATGCAGGTTAGGCTAATTGGCGTTCCTAAATTGCCCATAGTGTGTGATTGGGTGTGTGAGTGTGTGTATGTGTGTGTGCCCTGTGATGGATTGGCACCCTGTCCAGTGTGTACCCCGCCTAGTGCCCGAAGTCTCCTGGGATAGGCTCCAGGTCCCCCGCGACCCTGAACACAGGATTAAGCGGTATAGAAAATGAATGAATGAATGAATACACTGCTCAGTTTCATCTTTGATTAATCTTAATCCTGTGCTTTCCAGATAGCAAAACACTCATTTGCATTTAAGCAAATTATAATGAATATAATGAATACTTATAAGTTTAGATACATTCTTATAGTAATTCAGTATGTGCTCCTTTTTTTATAGGAGACATTCAAATTCTTCCTTAATCTCTTACTGTGTTTCAGAATGGCCTGAGTTTGTAAAGAACTATGCACCATGGTGGGCATCTCACACCCTCGACTGGCTCCAGTACGGTAGAAACATTCACCTTGTGCACTTTGAGGAGCTGAAGCATGACCTTTTCAACCAGCTGAAGCGCATGGTTCTCTTCTTGGGCCTGGATGTTTCTGAGGACCGACTGCTGTGCGCCGTGGCTCAAAAAGACGGCAATTTCAAGCGCTCGGGCCTCAGAAAGCTCGACTATGACCCCTACACGCCAGAGATGCGGGAAAAGATTGATGGCCTCATCCGCAGCGTGGACATTGCACTCAAACTGAGGAACCTTTCACGGGTTCCAGATGATTATAGACCAAGATGATACAAACTCATGTCCTTTCCTCATCTGGTTGTTTGTGTTTTCTGTAGTATAGTAGGTGTTTTTTTTCTGGTTCTCTTCCTGAGGGGGGAAAAAACAGTTTCCCTATTTTTGTGGCTCAACCAAAAAAAATGTAAATAAAGACTTAAAAGAAGGAGGAACTCCAAGAACACTAAACCAGCACTTTGAGTTAGCAGATACAGAAGGATGAAAGTCACATGACATAGGCTACTGATGACAAAGCAAGACAATCTGGTGACTATAGGCAACTATGAGGGCTATAATGGGTGAAGCACTTTATGTGTTGTCTCTACTCTTTGTGTGTGTGTGTGTGTATGTATGTATGTATATGTTTGTGTGTGTGTGTGTGTGTGTGTGTGTGTGTGTGTGTGTGTGTGTGTGTGTGTGTGTGTGTGTGGTATGATTCTCTAAAGTCATGAGGACATGTTGTATGGATCGCAGCCTGCTGGACAGACCAACATTATGGCACTAGGAGATGTGTGCAGCTGACCTTTGTTCTGATGTCATAACCAGATGAGTTTTGTGTTTTCGTTCCATGTAGCCACAAATTCTGCAAAGAGAAATACAATCCAGTTGCATTGTGCAAAGCCTGACATAGGATCAATTAAGGTATTAAAAAAAAAAAGAATCACAGAATCAGCTTAGAATTAATTAGTTACATTTAATTAATTCATACAAGAATGAATTTAGTTTGAGGATGTGGTTTTGAATAAATAAATTTTTACATATGTATTTTCATAATGAAAATTGATCTGAAATAGAAACAGAACTAATGCTTAAGGTCATGCTGGCTTTTGATATATGAGTGTCGCAACCCCAGTGAGTCTACCACGAATCATTCTAAGGTTAACGCAAATTATAATATGATCTTATCTCAGTTATGTTCGGGTTTCTCTGGTCACAGTTCTTTAACACGATTAAGCTCTTTATTCAACAATAACCCTTCAACAAAACAAATAACACTGGTTTTAGAATGAAAAACACTTCTAGTTTATAAACACAGTGTTTTGAACCCTTTTGTAGCTACAGTAGGTTGTGAGAATTTCTGTATTTCAAAAGTGCACAGTGATGGCCAGAAGTATTAGGACAGCATATGGTATGCCATGTATTAATTCTCCCAGTGATCTCCAATGGTGAAGGAGGCAGAAGCAGTCAAGAAACTGTCATGCAGATGTATTTTTAACTATATTCCCAGGTGGCTGCAGTAGGTTCTGAAGAATAAAGGCCTTCAGGACATGCTACACTGTCTTATCAGTGCTTTCTCATCAAGACTACTGTCTCCCCAGTCACTGCTGTGCAGGTGTGAACAGTTAATTCTCACTGTGGTGACAGCAAAAATGGATGCCCCACTTGTGATTTGCATGAAAAAGATCAGCGTGCAGTGATATTTTTTGTGGTCTGAGAGTGTACCAAAACAAGAGAAGCATAAACATAGGTGTTTAGTCAAAAGTTTGACCAGCGCCCTAAGGTGAAAGTTTCTTAAACAGAATCATTACTGGTGATGAGGCATGGATTCATCACTATGGCAGCCTGAGAGTCAACAGCAGAGTATGGAACAGAAACATCCTCAATCACCGATCAAGAAAAATTTAAAAAGTCAACCATAAGCTGGAAAAGTGATGCTTACGGTTTAACAATCAACAGTGCTGGTTACAGTGACAGGGTTATTGAAGAGCTGAAGCTTAATCTTCATATTAAACACAGAGGTCTGCTAGCCAAGGATGTTGTGATCTCGCATGACAATGCACGTCCACACACTTCTGCCTAAAATTTTTGCACATCATTAAAACATTGAAGTTTACTTTTTGTCTCAATACTTTTGGCCACGGCAATATTTTTGTGTTTATTTTAAAAGCATTAATTGAAAGGTGTAGAATATGAGTCTTGTATGCAGACATGGCCTTGAAACAAACAACTTCCTCTCAATTTTCTACAGTATATACACAGAAAATGCCCCAAGATTCTGTTTATGCACTGATGGCACGTCTCAGACCACTAAGAATCTAAAGACTTTGATAATCAAGTATTGATTTTTTTTTTAAAAACCTGCATGACTTACAGTATCTCACTGATTTGGGTTTACGTTAAGCTACCCTGTTACATTAACAAGCCTTTCGTTATATTACTGACAGTTTGCGCATATTTGACAGTGTAGATCTCCAGTTTGATCTTATAATGATATGAGTTACCACAAATACACAGTATATTTAGATCCCACTGTCAAGTTTAAATCATATGATTTTCAATTAGACAAACAGGTTTAATATAAATTTTTTGAAATTCATTTAATGTTTCCTATGTAAACCATTTTTATTAATGACCTTAAAGGAAGCAATTCATACAAAATAAGACAAGTTATTATTATTATTATTATTATTATTATTATTATTATTATTAGAACAAAGGTAATAGCACCGTGGAAAGGGAGGGTCAGTACGTGTGTATCTGTGGTAGCTGACATACTGCAAGAATTTTAGTCGGTTTTAATAAAAAAAACGTTTATACACAACTTCATCAAAAGATTGATAAATGACACTTGAGGGATCTTAAGTTTAAGAAGTGAAGCGGTTTCTCAGACCTTTAGAGTTTTGTATGTTTAAGAAAAGATAAGTGCTGTGCTTTTGCAAGATGTCTGATACACAATCTGGTGAATTTCTGTTCATCTTCTCAGACAATAATGTTAATCAGAATGGCACTTCCGTTTCGAAGAGTGCTAAAGTGTATGTATTTTATGTTGGTAACCTGCTCTTATTATTTTTGTATGTTTGTTTTTTTTTTTTGTTTTTTTATCCTTCTTCATTGGTTTTACCTTCAGTTTAGCAAAGGAACTCAGTTTTATCCATGAAGAGCACATCCAGATGTGCTCCTGCAGCAATTCTGGCCCTTTGACTGTTGTAGTTGAGACCTTCAGCACTCCCTAAAAGTAAACCAGTTCTGGATTTGTGTGTATAACCTCAATATCCAAACACACTTGAATATTTATATAATGAATAGTGTTTTTCATTTTTGTTAAAGTTGGAAAAAAAAACTTGCCAGTTTTTTTTTCTTCTAGAAATCGTTATTTTATGTGAATTTATTATTAGCTCTTATATGTTGCAAATATTCCCTTTTTGTTTCTTTCATTCATAGTAGCTAGCCACAATCATACAGTAACATAATCAAACATTTTATTGACCTACAAGAAACATTAGATTTAAGCCCTGCTTAGTCACATACATGATTGTAAACCAAGTACTGTTTCCAGTACAATGTATTTTTATAAGGCTTAATTAATCTATTTGTAGGCTGAGACTAAAAGAGACTCCAGTCACTCTGAATGTATTTCCAATGGAATGAATGTAATGCAATGCTATCAAATTATTCATGATGACTACAAGCTGTGTGATGTTGATTACTGATATTCTTATCACTATACACTATGTTACTGTGGACAGACTGGGCTTTCCTTTCCTTAAAAATGGAAAAATATGTACTGCAGCAGACTATTTTTGTACTTGCCTGAATGAGACTCATACTGTATGGGTAATAAACAGCTCTAAATGCATTCTTCACTGGTACTGTATGGCCATATGATAATTTTATTTTTATTTTTAATTTTAATTTTTTTTTATTTTAATTTTATAGAACTTTATTAATCCCAGAGGGAAATTGCTCAATTTTCACATATCCCAATTAGGAAACTGGGGTCAGAGTGCAGGGTCAGCCAGCTTATGGAGCAGCGCCCCTGGAGCAGATAGGGTTAAGGGCCTTGCTCAAGGGCTCAACAGTGGCAACTTGGCGATGCTGGGGTTCGAACCCCCGACCTTCCGATCAGTAACCCAGTAACCCACAGCCTTAACCGACTGAGCCACCACTGCCCCCTAAATACATAGTATATGATATAACTCTGAAGAAAAACATGTGCAAAACCACAATTACTAGAAATAAAACCGTATGCAGTGAAGCAGGAATGTTTTAATCAGGCTGTGATAAAATGCAAATGAATTATGAGATACACTGCCTGACTGTTGTTTGGATTTTCACTGCAGAGTGTTTCACCTGAAACTGTCTTAAACAACAATGTCAGAAGACATATCCCAAATTATTGTCCTTCATTATGCAAATAATAATAACATTTTAAACATTTTGAAAACTGTCAACTTCTCCGAAGAAATGTGTCGACAAAATCATAAATTACAGTAAATGGAGATCATTTAAACACTTGGTAAATTTGCATGTTAAAAAATGGACAGTGGAAATCATAGCTATGACTAATGACAGTGTAATACAGTAGAATTTTCACATGAACAGTGCAAAAAAAATCTTACAGGATTGGAACTAAACTGCTCTGAGAACAAAATGTTTTAAACTGCTAGGAAACATAAAATTTGAAGCAATGCAAAAAGGTGACCTATTGACCCTATTCTCGAGTGGTGGGCGTGTCAGACTAAGAAGGGAAGCAAATGAAGCGATGCACCCATTATGCATACTGTAGTACCTACTGTACAAGCCTCTGGAGACAGTGTTATGATCTGGGGTTGGTTCAGTTGTTCAGGTCTAGGTTCAGCAACGTTATGTGGCAATAAAATAAAGTCAGCTGACGACCCGAATGTACAGTATGGATTGGCCAACACAGTCCTGACCTTTACCCCATTGAAAGTCTTTGTGATGTGCTGGAGAAGACATTCCATGGTGGTTTGACTTTTGACCAAAAATGTAAAAAAATTAACTCTGCATAGAAACAAATGTAATATTGCATATTAAATGTTGTTAAAGCAATCACAATCAAAGCTAAAAGTGGTCCAACATTTTTTTATTAATTTATTTATCTATTCATGGCCACACGGTGTGGAAAATGAAACAACCAGTGTCAAGCAATAGGCAACACATTAGAGAACAATTATGAAAGAGACGAGCAAACTTAAAAGCAGAACACAATAGCCAGCCTTGGTAAATTCAGGTACAAAGAAGCTTAGTAAGATTAGATTTTCTACTACTTTGAGCATGCTGGTGGAGTGTTGTTCTGAGAAATGTAGTTTGAGGTAGCCATATTTGTAGCCCAAGGTAAAAAAAATGGAAATTGAAATGCAAGGTTATAACAACCAACATCCAACCGCAAACCCCCAAAGAGCTTACTTTGGGAGCTGTACAGTACCTTTATATTGGCTACCCAAGGGGAGAGGACCCACCGGAGAGCTGAACTCAGTGCCTTGGTAACTATGAGTTTGGGGACATCGAATTAGCAGAGTACATGACTGAAGAGGAGCTCAGCTGGGCCTGTTGGAATGAGACATAATAATTTTGAAAAAAAAATCACTATAAATACCATGACTGTAGAGCTTTCTTTTATTTGGATTTAATGGGGTCAAGCACTATGCATGACCAGAGGCATTGCGGAAGTGAATGTATGGGTCACTTTGTTTTGGGGCACATGTGGTGCATCAGGAAATATACTGTACTTGTGAATGTCAGAAAGTTTCTTTGGCCTTTAGTACAGTACTTAGCTTTCAGCAGATGCTATGTTTGTTGAGTAGCAGTGTTTAGTGCACAAGGCGGAAAAAAACCCGGGGCATTGTGCCTTTTGAGAATTCGGTCAATTAGCAATTTTATAATGAAATTTTCAAACAACTCCCCCAACCAGGAGTATCACTTTTCACGGGTGAGTTTCACAGCAAGTAACTTGCATATCACATTTTCATAATTCTATTTTGCTCTGGAAAGTTTATTTGAGAAATGAAAGGAAACACCCCCTCCAATCCCAATTTTGAGGCATGTACTTAGGCCACATATCAGAATGTTTCAGTGCAATGGTACATCTGAATGTCGTCTAGAGTTTCTTGAAGGCTGCATTAATAGCACGTTTCATGACAACTGATTGGATCCCTCAGAGGTGCTGCTTGTCAAGAGACAAGGCAGACAACTACTTGTGCCCCAGGATAGTAGAGGCTCCTAAGGCCTGTCAAACCTATTTTTTAATTATGATAATGGTGATTCAAAAGATTCAAATTTTATTTGTCACATACACAGTTATACACAGTACGAAATGCAGTGAAATGCTTATACGACCGCCAGTGACCTTAAAAATAAAATAAAATAAAACTAGGAATAAATATGAATAAAAAGAGATACTAAAGAAAATATACTTAACTAGTAAGATAAACTGTACAAGTAAGGGCATGATAAAAATATTACAAAATATAGAAATATATATTTTTTTAAATATATGATGAAGGCAGGTTGGAGAGGCCCCTACTAAATTTTTGGCAAGAGCCCCAACAAACTCTAGAATCACCTCTGGTAACTCTAAAGTAGTAATGTAAGTAGTCAAACAATTTAGCTGAAGTTGTTGCTTGAAATTACAAACCAGAATGTCAGAGGACAATAGGAAGCTTGGCAAAGTGAGTTAAAAAGAAGTTAAGAATTTTCTTTACAAAGTAATAGGTAAGGAGTGTGCTTAAAAGGCATGACTGGGTCAATACTCCTCCAGCACAGACTACTGGTCGTGTGTTGTGTTGGGAATTGTAGTTTGAGGTGGCCATATTTGTACAAACCGGATTCCAAAAAAGTTGGGACACTAAACAAATTGTGAATAAAAACTGAATGCAATGATGTGGAGATGGCAAATGTCAATATTTTATGCAGAATAGAACATAGATGACAGATCAAAAGTTTAATCCGAGAAAATTTATCATTTTAAAGGAAAAATATGTGGATTCAAAATTTCACGGTGTCAACAAGTCCCAAAAAAGTTGGGACAAGTAGCAATAAGAGGCTGGAAAAAGTAAATTTGAGCATAGCGAAGAGCTGGAAGACCAATGAACAGTAATTAGGTTATTTGGCAACATGATTGGATATAAAAAGAGCTTCTCAGAGTGGCAGTGTCTCTCAGAAGCCAAGATGGGTAGAGGATCACCAATTCCCACAATGTTGCACAGAAAGATAGTGGAGCAATATCAGAAAGGTGTTACCCAGCGAAAAATTGCAAAGACTTTGCAGTTATCATCATCAACTGTGCATAATATCATCCGAAGATTCAGAGAATCTGGAACAATCTCCGTGCGTAAGAGTCAAGGGTGTAAAACCATACTGGATGCCCGTGATCTCCGGGCCCTTAAACGATACTGCACCACAAACAGGAATGCTACTGTAAAGGAAATCACAGAATGGGTTCAGGAATATTTCCAGAAACCATTGTCAGTGAACACAATCCACCGTGCCATCCGCCGTTGCCAGCTGAAACTCTACAGTGCAAAGAAGAAGCCATTTCTAAGCAAGATCCACAAGCACAGGCGTTTTCATTGGGCCAGGGATCATTTAAAATGGAGTGTGGCAAAATGGAAGACTGTTCTGTGGTCAGACGAGTCACGATTCGAAGTTCTTGTTGGAAATGTGGGACGCCATGTCATCCGGACCAAAGAGGACAAGGACAACCCAAGTTGTTATCAACGCTCAGTTCAGAAGCCTGCATCTCTGATGGTATGGGGTTGCATGAGTGCGTGTGGCATGGGCAGCTTGCATGTCTGGAAAGGCACCATCAATGCAGAAAAATATATTCAGGTTCTAGAACAACATCTAGTCATCTCTTTCAGGGAAGACCCTGCATTTTTCAACAAGATAATGCCAGACCACATGCTGCATCAATCACAACATCATGGCTGTGTAGGAGAAGGATCCGGGTACTGAAATGGCCAGTCTGCAGTCCAGATCTTTCCCCTATAGAGAACATTTGGTACATCATAAAGAGGAAGGTGCGACAAAGAAGGCTCAAGACGATTGAACAGTTAGAGGCCTGTATTAGACAAGAATGGAAGAGCATTCCTATTTCCAAACTTGAGAAACTGGTCTCCTCAGTCCCCAGACGTCTGTTGAGTGTTGTAAGAAGAAGGGGAGATGCCACACAGTGGTGAAAATGGCCTTGTCCCAACTTTTTTGGGATTTGTTGACACCATGACATTTTGATTCACCATATTTTTCCCTTAAAATGATACATTTTCTCAGTTTAAACTTTTGTTCCGTGATTTATGTTCTATTCTGAATAAAATATTGACATTTGCCATCTCCACATCATTGCATTCAGTTTTTATTCACAATTTGTTTAGTGTCCCAACTTTTTTGGAATCCGGTTTGTAGTTTATGATTTGAAATGGTAAATGTTTCCATAACTTTATGACAGAATATACGAGGGGCATTTAACTTTACTCCTCTATATAATCCCCTGCTACACTAATGCAGATTTTTTTACCCCAGCATTTCACTAGTGCTTAATTACAATGGTAAAAAGTTTTCTCAGAGCGTCGAAGCCATGATCAGACTGCCTGCTTCACGTCTGAAATGTTGGCCTCCCAGGAACTCTTTTAATATCTCAAACATGTCGAAATCACTTAAAGCAAGGTCAGAACTGTATGGGAATGTTGCAATAACTCCCAACCAAATACCTTTAATATTCAAGTGGTGTTTGAGAATGATTATGCGTATACTGTAGTTCTCATGTCTTCAGCAAGTTGGAGACAAGGTACTCATTGATTTTTCTGCAACTGGCTTCTGGTTTTACACCTTTTTTCACAAGAAAATTTACCACAAGTACTAGTTTGACACTCCTCATATATTGTTCATTTATTAGTTTTCAATATATAATATTAATATATTTTTATTACTGTTTATTAGCATAACATTATTAATAATAAAATATTACAAAATGTATCAACATTAAAAGAAGAAAAAGAATGCTATTCTTATTTATTTGGCAGTGATGCTTGTAATAAATGATTATTCTATATAATATGATAAAAATGCATGTTAATATTAGTATAAAAATATCAGGAGAAGATGATAAAAATGCTCTTGCACACATTTGCAGGCAACATTTTCAGTTTAAAATTATTTCATAAGCACTTAAAAAATACAAACCAATAACACGTTAAAATTATAATATTAAGGAACCAAGCTTTAAGGGGTAAACTGTTAAGAGAAAATAATTACTGATGGAGTGGTTCCTGTAGCAGAGGAAATTGCTAATGATTGTACATAGTGTACAACATATGACATATTGCACATTTCACATGCATTTATTGTTACATTAAATGTTGTAGAACTTTTTTTGAAACAACTACCTGTCATGACTTTTTGTTACAACTATAAAGAATTGGCAAAGCCTGATATCTTTAAACAGTCGTTGAAAGTTTGCCGTCTCCTGAGGTAGTAATAGATGTCCCTCTGAGTGTACTCCGTGCTTCCTCCTCGAATGTGCTCTCAATCTTTGACAGAAGTGCATAGCATTTCCTCTTGAAGTCCTTCCCCATGAAAGCATAAAGAAAAGGGTTCATGAAGCTGTTGGCGCTTGCAAGTGTGATTCCAAATCTTTGTCCGGTAGAAATTACATTTTTATCTTTTAGACTTATCTCCAATATGTTAAAAATGTGAAAAGGCAGCCAGCTAATGAGGAAAGCAACTATCAATGCTGTCATGACCCTAAATGGCTTATTGGACCTCGCCATGTGGTTAGAATTCAGCTTTCTTATGATCAGGAAATAACAAAACATGATGATCAGTAAGGGGATCAAAAATCCAAAAATGAATCTGCACAACACTACAGCAATGTGTTCCTCATCATGCGTGTAGTTGTTGTAACAGGGCAGTTTCTGGTCATAGTGATCTACATCTCGGAAAATGGCTGCTGGTACGCTAAGGATTGCTGAGATGATCCAGGCTAGTAGAACAATCACCAAGGCCCTGTGTATGCTGCGCTTGTTTTGTGCCCAAACAGGAAACATCACCACAACACAGCGATCCACACTGATGATGACGAGGAGGAAGATGCTGCTGAACATGTTGAGAAACTGGATAAAGGACGTAAACTTGCACATGAGTCGCCCAAAGACCCATGTGTCCACAACAATATAGACAATGGATAAGGGCAGGAAGACACAGAACAGGAAGTCGGACACAGCGAGGCTGAGGTACCAGACAGTGTTGACTGTTTTCTTAATCTTAAACCCTGCAATCCAGATCACCAAACCATTTCCAGTGATTCCAAGAACCGTAATAATCACATTTACTGTTGCCAGTAAAACACACACCACATCTGTGCAAAGCACTGGAGACACTGGTGTAGGCACTACATGGCCGCTTGTATTATCAGGCTCATAATCAGTATAATCAGTATAATTATTTGCATCATCTTCAGTAAGATTTGTAAATGAATCCATGATGCTTTTTGAATCTGTAAAATAGAGACAAAAATAAAATAGCTGAAAACAAAATTATTTTGGTGTGCATTATTATTATTTGGAGCAAGATATTGGAAGTATTCAGAATAATGCTTGTTCCTTGAGGTTAATTTTGTGGTTTTCACTCAATTAGATTGGTAAGGTGCGACCAACTGGCTAGATGAGATATTTTGCACATTTAAATAATGTGTATAAAATGAGATTTTGGAACTTATTGTACAGCCAACAAGTTTAAAACAATTTGATTTAGTCACTGCCTGGCATAAATAAATAAATAAATAAATAAATAAAAGATGCATGCTCCACAATTTTTTGTGCTGCCTTTAGCTTTGACTTTGTCATGTATTTGCCAAGAGCATAAGCGCATAAGAGCATAAGAGCATTTATTACTGCAATATATTTATTATAATATCATATATGATTAAGACTTAGATCAGTTCATAAATTCTTTTCCAATATTTCTTAAAGGTCACTACTCTGTTGTGGCCAATTAATGCTTGGAAGAGAAGCTCCATAGATGTGATAACCTGGTCATTCAGTACATTCAGGTCGTCAGCTGACTTCATTGTCAATTTATTGTCACATAATGTTGCTGAGCCAAGACCTAAACAACTGAAGCAACCCCAGATCATAACATTGTCTCCAGAGACTTGTACAGTGGACACTATACATGATGGATGGATCACTTCATGCGCTTCTTAGCCTGATCTGCTCTGTTGGACCACATAACCTTTTTCAATTGCTCCAAAGTTTAGCTAAATAAAGCCATTTGTTTTCTAATAGTCTCTTTACAGTTGGTTATTTTATGGCCATACGGGTGTTTATTACAATCCTATGAGTTCTCCTTACAATATGCATGTGCAAGCAGTCTTAATTTTATTCTGACAACATTTCTTCAAAAATATGTTTTAAGTTTTAATAACAAGTTTTAATAACATGTTGGACAGTTCTTAACATCCAGAAACTTCAAACGTCTTATTTGTTTCCTTTGCTTGATGCAGGCCAATCCTTCTGAAACACAGTAACATCTTCATCATGACCACAGGATAAATCTTCTTGATTGTTTATGTATTGAGAAGCTACTGTACTGTACTTGCTGTATTAGTTAGGGTAAAAAAAGTGCTGTTGCTAGCTGAAACATTAATTATCCAAATGAAAGCTCTTAATTATTTACTTATTTAAAGCATTATTATTATTATTATTATTATTATTATTATTTACTTTTTTCCAGGCAGTATGTATTTGCTTGTATGTTTTTTTCTTTGTTTGCTTATTTGTTTGGTCATTCATTCATTGTTCCATTCATATATGAAACAAATCCAGTGCTTTAGCTTTTATTAACTGGTTTTAGATTCTTATCAGACAATGCTAACTTTCACAAGCAAACTTTTAAAATTTAATTCAACTTTCAAAGAAGTGCAGCTTCTCAATAGCATCACACACTACAATACTCAGGCTTTCCGCTCTTACCTTGAGCATATTGTGTTATATGCAAAGCAATGACTCACCTGATAAACGCCTTCTCCAGTACAGTATTCAGTACAGAGTTTCCCTGTTAATGGTGTGAGTCAAACGTTTTAGATGATTTGTGTCTTTCAGTTCCCCTTTTTTGGGCGTACGCAGTTCTAAGAAAACAAATTAAGAGTGTGTTGATAACCACACAGTTTGTTTCACCACTCTCGTGCACCCTCACTGAAGCACCACTGTGGTTGCCGTGCTGGGGTTACATAGGAAGTTATGCTTTTTTCATATATCTTCAATGCTGAAATGATCAGTCAGGTTAGCTAACCTCATCCTAATCTCATAAAAACCTAACCTAAAGCTCCCTAGCCTAATCTCTATACAAAGTCATGGTATATGTTAAGAAATCTAAGCTAATTATGACTTTACACTGTTTCCTGTGCTCTACTTGCTTCATGCCATCCCCCCCCGCCCCCCCCCCCGAATAAAGATATATATAAAAAAAACCTTGTAGTTCAGCCTTTTATTTTTTGACAAAATCATTGATATCATTGATAAAATGCAAGGATACAAGCCTGCTAGTCTGCTTAAGCATTACTGAATGCATATTATTACAGGACTTAACAGAATCATAGATTTGCCTTTAAAAGACAAGGGACTATAATTAAGCAGTCTTTATATATTTAATGTATCTCCTAAAAATAAATTTTCTCCACACACACACACACACACACACGCACCTACACGAACACACACACACGCACCTACACACCTACACACCCACACACACACACACACACACACACACACTTCCTATCAGGAGCTTCCCCAGGAATTGGTGGGACATCTGTAAAAGTATTTTCATAATTATTGAGTATAACTGAGGTTTGTAACATTGTTACTTAACCTTGAGTTAAGATCTATATTTTATTACATTTTGCCCTTTAACACAAATGAGAACATATTAGTAAGATAATACAGTAACCATTTTAGAATAAAAAAAAACATGAACTACAGAGTAAATATATAAACGTTTAGCAGAATTACCAGGTTATTACACCTTTACACATACTCCCCAGAATACATGCTGGAACAAGAAAAAGTGCTTCACTTGTACCTTGAAATGTTACAAAAATGTATAGAACAACGATTAACACTTTCTCCGGTCCAGATAGTCTTTTTTTTTTCAGTTTAAGTACTTCACAGTTTCTCCTGTTGACTTCCAGTTTTTCATATTATAATACTTGTGCAACGTCACATGGCTACACAGGGTTAATATTTGAGGTAAAGTTTTTTTTTTACTCTTTATTGGATGTTTTTTTTTGCTCCTCTGGCTTGTTCTTTAGGGATCTAAATCTACATCTGAATTTCTGTATGGATGCTTTGTGACAATAAACACACCAATCAGCCACAAAATTAAATGTATTAACATTAAAAGCTTCCCCTTGTGCCACTGAAAAAGTTCTGGACCTCAGGGCATGGCTCTACATGGCCACAAGGTGTGTTATTTGGCTATCTTTACGTTGTGGGTTCAGGCCTCCATGGGTCAGACTTGTTTTTCCAACACATCCAATACTGTAGATGCTCAATCAGATTGAGATCTAGGGATTTTGGAGGGCAGATGAATAGCCTTGAACCTGTCTTCTAAGCCTCATACACATCAAATTGTGATGCACTGAATGTTCTGATACCTGTCTATCATAGCCAGCAGTAATTTGTTTCAGCATTTTGTGCTACATTGGTTTTTCTGTGGGATCAGACTGGGCATGTGAGAATTTGATCCCTGAATAGATGAACCTTGGGTGGCAATGATCCTGTGTTAATGTAATGGCTGTTATGTGTATATTATGTATTTATGTATTTAATAATAACAAATAGTATTTAAAACCATTCAAATTAGATTGACTAATTACTTAGAGACGAAATTATTATCCTCAAACAGTATATTCCTAACAAGAATTGAAATACACTATGCACAAATTAATCAGATGTTGCATTTCTGTTTTATAGTTCCATGTCAAATCAGATGTGTGTTGATATTCTGGCATCCATAGAACTGGAACGGGATAAGTAGCGACTCGTAGTGCGTCCTTCCTCTCCTATTGCGTTTTCGATCTTGGACAGGATAGAGTTCTTAAACTTTCGCCTGAAATCATTGCCCATAAAAACATAGAGAATTGGATTGAGGAAGCTATTAGCTGAAGCAATTGAGGTTCCAATCTTGAGCCCTAAGGCAATGATTTCATTGGGGAAGCCTTCATTCAGTTCAGCCAGCACAAATGTGTGGTACGGCAACCAGCACAGAAAAAAAGTCCCAATGAGAGCTGTCATGATTTTGAACGGCTTTGAAGACTTTGCCATCTGGTTGCTTCTTAGCTTAAAGATGATGATTGAGTAGCAGGCAATGATGATAAAGAATGGCATCAGGAACCCAAAAATGAACCGACAGATCGATATAGAATTGTGAGCATAATGGCTATTGTAATTATTGTGGCAGCGGGTTCTGCCTAGATGGTGTTCAATGTCACGAAAAATGAGGGATGGGCCACTCAGTGAGACTGAAAAAACCCATGCAAAGAAAACTATCAAAGAAGCCTTTTTTATGGTGCGTTGGTTTTGTGCCCAAACAGGAAAGATGACAGCTATGCAGCGATCCATGCTTATGATGACAAGAAGAAAGATGCTGCTGAACATGTTGAGAAACATCACAAAGGAGGTAAACTTGCACATGAATTGTCCGAAGATCCAGTCAAAAGTGACTTGGTAAAAGGTGTTGAGGGGCAAAGTGGCACAAAATATGAAATCAGAAATAGCCAGACTGAGGTACCAGGTGGTGTTGACCGTCTTCTTCATCTTAAAACCTGCAATCCAGATCACCACACCGTTTCCCACAAGCCCAAGCACGATGATGACCACATTCACCACCAGCAGCAAAATACACAGAATCTCCTCAGAGCAAACGTACTCTACATGATGTGACAGGTTTGTTGATGACAGGTTATCATTTGTGTAGTTTTCATAATCCGTTAAATTCCATTGGTAATCAAACGTGAAAACAGTCGTGTCCATGGCTGAAATCCTGTGTTGTTTCCCCTGTGAAAACAAAAATACTGCTTTAGCCTGTATGTACTTATTACAGCAGGAGTTAGGACAAGCTCTTCTTCAGCCTATAAGTATGTTTTTTTCATTACACTTACAGTACAATTTTTATTAATTTTATTTTACTGTGGAGATGTAACTTTCTGACACCAAGAAGTTTTTAAAGATTGATTCAGAATATACAATTAAACAATAAATAAAAAGAATAATCATTAAAATGACAAGTGATACCATTACTGTCTTGCACATATACCTATATAAAATATATATTTTTTAAATTGTGTTGTGAGGACTGTATTTTTAGTATGCTAATTAGCTCCAACCTCCCGTTTGTGGCACTGAGATTATGTAACCTGAGACCTCATTATAATCTTCTTCCAAACATCCATCATGGCGGACAAGGAGCCAAATCGCAAAAAAAGATGGAATCTCCCAAGAAAAACTCTTCTCTTGTTTGGGTTTCCAACATCATGCTTTGACACCTTGTCTGGTGACCGTGTCATTGACATACTTATTCATATTCATTGGTGTCTGCCAAAGAAGGGCGTGTACACAGGATCAGCTTTGTCTGTGTTCAATTATTTAAATGTTTATACAACACACTGATAAATTTTGAGAACCATGTATGGTCTGTGTCAGTCTTTAATAACACACAATAACCAAGCTGTATTATCTGTCTTATTAAATTCTAATAATTTTCTAAAGGCTATGATAGAATGATTGTTGATAGCTTTTATAATAGTGGACTGTGATAACAGGGACCAGGAGGAAAGCAATAAACAAGATTTTTTCAAGGGCATACCACAGAATTAGTACAAATGAGTACAAATAAATAAAGAGTATGATGTTGCCTTTCATAAACTGATGTTGCATAAGAGTAATAAAATATGCAGTGGACAATCTTGAAGTTGGATATACCAACATCACCTCAGCTTTTTCTATCATTCTGTATCCCACCACGTCACTGTTTATTATTTTACTGTGATAGCACGCCCCCATGTGGTTCATAGAAGATTGACTTTATTAATCTCTAACTAAAGTTCAGCAATATATTATTAGTAAATTTGTTGATTTTTCATACTCCTTTATCTTGTCTACGGTTGTAGGACCAGAAGAGTATCTCAAATATTACAACATACTAGGCAGAGAACACCATGTATTAGGTATGGTATAGGCCAATGTATCTCGAGAATCACTTACACACCCAATAATTCCCTGTGGACTCACAGAACAGACTACAATGCATGTCCTTCAACTTTTGAGGGAACCAGAGTATTCAAAGAAAACCCAAAAGGACAGGAGAACCATGCAAACTCCAAGTATGCATAGAAGAGTTTAGATTTGAACCCCTAACCCTGGAGGTGTGAGACAACAGACAGTGCTCTACCAGAATTATACTGTCTGACAAATGTACAGTATTTGATTTAATTAATCCATCATTACACTTAAAAAGTTACACTTTAAACCAAAATTTATGTGAACTGAGGAATATCAACTGTATCAGCCCAATACAGGTGCTTAATAAAGCACTTTAAACAGTCCTAGTTTTAATTTAAGACACTTTATAAGTCCTTAAATACTAGCATTTATTTATGTGAGTGAGCACTTGGTAAATGTTGTTCATTTAATTATACCAATGAAATATATGGATACTAAAGTATTTTTAATCACAGAGATTAATATAAAGATTAATATAAATAGAGAGAAACCATTCTGACCTTCGTTAAAAACAGTAAAAGTAACATCACTTACTCAACAAGGAGATCAGACTGTGTGTGACATGCTGCTTTTTGGAATCTCTGCTGTGTGAGCTTTTTATCTGGAGCTAAGAGTCAGGTGCCACCTCTTATGAAATTACTTCTGCAAACTCCCTTCCACAGTGTGGGCTTTTTTCCACATCAACAACTTCCCTTAATTTCACTTCTGTTTAAATCCTAGACAATAGTGGACAAGATATATGTTCATATACTCTTAGTCTAGAGAAGCAAATCCGACAGTTGGATGGATCTTCTGCTGTAAAACATCTAGTTTAAACGTGATTTTTATATTTACTTTTTTTATGTTGTGCTATTCCTGAGGCAAGTTCATCTTAAATGGCTTTTACCTTAGAACACCTACCCCACCCCCCCCTTTTTTTTTTTTTGCTCTCATTTTCAGTCCTGTCCCTGGACTTGTTTAGGCTGATGATTAGTATACTGCTGATGCTGATTACTGAACGGTTGAACCAGATGAGAAGGAAATTAGCTTGCTGCTAAAATTGTTATATAAACAACCAGTTTCAACTTGTTTTACCCCATAAAACCCATATCTGAGTTTTCTTTGCAGGAGAATATTTTCAGTATGCAAGAACCAGAAACGTCTATGGAAAAAATTCCCCCCCCCCCCCCCCTTTTTTATTTATTTATTTATTTTTTTAAATCACTGGAGTTCAAAACATAATAGGGCATTTCCCACCCATTTTGAGGCTTCTGTCCCCATTTCCTTATTTTAATCACAACCATTTAATCTAATTTAATAGAAATCAGTCTGAAGAAATCGTGAGAAGCTCAAGACTACAAGAGTACTTGTGCAGTACTTTATACTGGAAAGTTGAATTAAGTAGAAAGAAAAATCTAAAACTTCAAATGTTTAAATTACCTTTATAATAAGGGAAAGTTAGCCAACATACGTAACCGATCTACATTTACTTCCAATGACTTGGTTACTTAGACAAGCTGTAGGTACTGAAAACTGTGTACTGTTGAAATCTGGGCTGCCACATGGTTGTCAACCACATTGATCTGGGCCCGGTTTCTCGATAACGCACACTATTCGCGCGCTAAGAAGACTCTTAAGATATATCTTACATTAAGTGATAACTTTTCTAAGTGTATTTCTCGAACTGTCTCTTAGGAGTCTTCTTAAGTCGCTGCCTCTTACATCCGACGTTACGCGGCGCTGTCTACAGTGAAGGTCCTGAATTAGCGGACATCGGTGGCTCAGGAATCGATTATTGACTCCTTTTTCATGACAGCGTTAAGAAAGACAGCACTTTCTATGCAAATTAAACATCGCACTAAATTATTTTAATAGCGTTTATTTCGACATGGGTTAACTTATCAATAACATGCCATAATAGACAAATATATAAATTAAATCACCAAACTGTCGCTAATATTTTCATGTAAACTGTAGTGGCGGTGAAACGAACCGGGTGTATAATCATAGGTGATGGACAGCTGATAACACTAGTGAAGAGCTCTTCACCAGCTTCAGAAACAATGTGAAACATGTCAGTTGTTAGGGTTGTATAGGGCACTTATGGAATGAATACGATGAGATGACAGAGTGGAGGTTTAATACCCTTATCTCACCTACGCGGGGCCGTACAGTAAGTGCGGTTCATTATGATTCAGTGCGAGTTTTGGTGTCATGGTTACGTTTCCATTTTACCACGCAAAAAAATTAAACATGTTCAACATGCGGAAGCTCGCGGACCTTGCGCATCTTTTTGGACCGTTGGGCGGTCACTCGAGGCGGATCACGGTGGCTAATACCCCTATCTCACCTGTGCTGGGTGACTCATCTCTGTGAGCTGCCGCGATTGCCCGCGATGTTCCTTTAACGTTCCTGCGAGGACCAGCAAAAAAAATTAAACGTTTCATTTTTCACGCGGAAAGATGGAAACGGAATCACGGCGCAAAAACTCGGGGTGAATCATGATGAACCCTGCTTACGGCCACAGCGCGAGACCGTGCAGGTGAGATAGGGGTATAACACACCGCATCTCACAGCGAGTCAAACCGCATACTGTAGGTGAATAGGGGTATAAAAACATTACAATCACCCAGAAAAATTTATGAATGCAGGGTTTGAAACTCCCAGGGTTATTTTCTCATTTAACTAAATCAAATATCATAAAAATAAAACGTATCCATAAAGAAAAGCCCATAAAGTCATGGATAATGGCCAATGATCAATGAAACCTATTTTAAACAAAAAGCAGCGAGCAGCTGGACATCGGGACGTAGAGCGTAATCTGTTCTTGGAAGGCGAAACTTTTTTCTTTCTTTTTTTTTATAACGACCACGGGGAAAATATGAAAGGGCTGAAGTGTTGTCTAAAGGAAAAATGTACATGACCCACACGGCTCCGCGGACGGCGCCGTCTTCAGTTTAACACAACACCACGCTGTATTGCTGCCAAATTGTTCGCCACCTGTTTAATATTGTGGCGTGGGCGGGGCTGGCGACCGCCGGTTTGGGCCAGCATTCTGTTAATGTTCACCCTGGGTGGGACATTTGTTTTAGGTTAGTGGGTTCGGCCAAGTTTAAGCATGTGTATGTGTGTTTGACCTGTGTGTTTATGCTTGTGCTGTATTAATAAAATACTCCCAGTCATTACATTGGGTAGCCACCAAGCTCACTCGTCCTCCAAGATCCCTGCTAGCGTTGAAAAACGCTACATTGGTGTCAGAAGCGGGATGGAGATGTCCGAGTTGGAGCGAACGGCGGAGGAGCTGAAGAAAATCAAAGAGGGCCACAGAGTGGCAGCAGAACTCCTACAGAGGAAACACCTTCCAGACAGTGCTAGCACCAAAAAGGCGGCGCGGCAGAGGCAGAGCGGCGAGATGAGGGTCCCGGCACTGGATCTCGGGGTGGAGCTTCCCACAGACCAAGCCCCGGCTCCGGGGAGGCCCGGGACCGCAGTATTATGGCCCTAACGTTTCGAGGCGCCGTGTCTGGGAGCCATCTGAAGATACGGGCTCGTCGCTCGGTGCGAATCAACATAGGTGAGCACAACTATGTTCATGATTTTTTGCTGGGGAACATTGAGGATGGCTGTATATTGGGTCTAGACATTTTGGAAAAGTGGGGGGCGGTGCTCAGCCTAACGGACGGGACTCTTTGTGGGGATTTTGGCAGAGCTAGGTTGCTAACACCGAAACCACAGCCGCATGTGAAAGTAGCACACACCCGGGGGGCGGAACTTCCGGAGGCTGCGCCACACAAACATCCGGTACATGACCAATCGAGCATACTAGACGAGCTTTTGAAACGTAGCAGCGCGGGGTTGAATTTGACACAGACCGACACCTTGAGATCGTTCCTTAATGAATTCGCGGATGTTTTCGCGGTAGACGAGCGCGATTGCACCCATACCAATCTGGTGCAGCACAAAATTGATACGGGGAACGCAGCTCCTGTTCGGTTGCACTCGAGACGCCTCCCATTAGCTAAACGGGCTGTCGCCAAACAGAAGCTGCGTGAGATGGTCGACTCAGGCGTCATTGAGCCAGCGTCCGGACCGTGGTCTTCACCAGTTGTGCTTGTGCGTAAGAGGGACGATTCTTGGCGGTTTTGTGTCGATTACCGGCGATTAAACGAGGTGACGCGAAAGGACTCATACCCGTTGCCGCGGATAGATGATGCGCTGGAGCATGTCGCAGGCTCGGCTTGGTTTAGCTCGTTGGATCTGCGTAGCGGATACTGGCAAGTAGAGCTCGCTCCGGAAGACCGCCCTAAAACCGCGTTCTCGATCGGGCAAGGGCTATGGCAATTTCGGCGTATGCCTTTCGGCCTGTGCAACGCCCCGGCTACGTTTGAACGGCTGATGGAGAAAGTTCTGGTGAATATCCCTCGGAACCGTTGCGTCGTCTACTTAGATGACTTACTGGTGCACGGCAAGGAGTTTGAGGGCGCGCTAGCTAATCTCCGGGAGGTATTTGTGGCTATTCGGCGGGCGAACTTGCGGCTTAACCCCAGGAAGTGCCAGCTGCTGCGGCGAGAGACCGCGTTTCTGGGCCACATAATTAGTGCTAACGGGATTGCTACCGACCCAACTAAAATCGCTGCAGTGCAGAATTGGCCAGAACCGGTAAATGCGTCGCAGCTGCGCACTTTCCTCGGGTTAGCCTCGTACTACCGCAGGTTTGTGAAAGACTTCGCCACCGTCGCAAGTCCGTTGCACGGGTTGACCTCCGGAACCACTGACGCACAACTTCCCTCCCGTTCAGTCCCCCGGACCCCCCGGGGGTGATCAGCTGACCGTTCCAGCGTGCAGCCGAGTCACTGCCGAGTCGAGGGCACCTCCCACAGTCATCTCACCTGTGCCACAGCTGGACAGTGAACAGCTCGCGGCCGAGCAGGAGAGCGATCCGGTTCTGCATCAAGTTCTGGGTTGGGTTAAAGCGGGCCGGAGACCGGATTATACTGCAATCACTCACCTGGGGTTAGAGGCAAAAGCTCTGCACTCACAGTTTACCCGCCTAGCATTGCGGCAAGGGTTACTCTACCATCGCTGGGAGCGGCTGTGCGGCGCTGCCGAATGTTTCCAGCTTCTGGTACCAAAAACTTTGCGGGCATGTGTGCTGGGGTTGGTTCATGGGCATACGGGTTCAGGACACTTCGGTGTGACAAAAACTCTGCGGCGGTTGCGCGCTCGCTTCTACTGGCCGGGCTGTCACACTGATAGTGAACTCTTTGTTCACAGATGCGACTCCTGCACGGCGAAGAAGGGCCCTACCCAGCGCTCGCGAGCTCCGCTGCAGGACTTTCGGGTGGGGGCACCCATGGAGCGTATGGGCGTGGACATTCTTGGACCGTTCCCCGTTTCCGATCGGGGTAACCGTTATGTGCTGGTCGTCGTGGATTACTTCACCAAGTGGCCGGAGGCTTTCGCTGTGCCTGATCAGAGCGCCTCCACCACGGCCCGAGTACTAGTGGATGAGGTGTTCAGCCGGTTCGGCGCTCCAGAGCAGTTGCACAGCGATCAGGGGCGCAACTTCGAGGCGGAGGTGTTTGCGGCGGTGTGCGAACGCCTCGGGGTGAAAAAGACCCGCACCACGCCGCTTCATCCACAAAGTGACGGCCTCGTGGAGCGCTTTAATCGGACGCTCACCACACAACTCGCCCTACTTACCAGCGATCGGCAACGTGATTGGGACGAACATTTGCCTCTCGTTCTTTGGGCATATCGCACAGCAATACAGGAGTCATCGCAGCTAACGCCAGCTGTTCTCATGTTTGGCCGCGAGCTGCGCACTCCAGTAGACCTTGTTTTCGGACCACCTCCACAATCGGATTTACCCACGGAACCGGGGTTGGATTATTTTTGTTCTTTGAAAGAAAGACTGTTCCGGGTTCACGAGTTAGCGCGCAAACACTTGGCGGACGCCGGTGCTAAGCAGCGCCGGGTTTATGACACTCACAGCCAGGGGCGAGACTTTGAGCCGGGAGAGCAGGTATGGGTTTATTCCCCGAGAAGGAAGAGAGGGCTATCACCCAAACTTATGTCCCACTGGGTGGGACCCTGTACGGTGCTCGCTCAGCTTTCGGATGTCATCTACCGGGTGCGGCTGGCGGGGCGGGCGCGGATGATTGTGCTTCACCGAGACCGTCTTGCTCCCTACCAGCCGCATGCCGGCGAGACGGCAACTGTTGCGAAGGTCGGACTGCCTCAGGCGAATGTTCACGTTTCTTCTACAGCAGGGCTCCAGCGTTCACAGCGCCAGCGCTGACCGCCTGCACGCCTCAGAGACTGAAGAATTAGGGGTGACCGGGGACGGTGACAGCTCGGGTGGGGGCAGTGTGGCGTGGGCGGGGCTGGCGACCGCCGGTTTGGGCCAGCATTCTGTTAATGTTCACCCTGGGTGGGACATTTGTTTTAGGTTAGTGGGTTCGGCCAAGTTTAAGCATGTGTATGTGTGTTTGACCTGTGTGTTTATGCTTGTGCTGTATTAATAAAATACTCCCAGTCATTACATTGGGTAGCCACCAAGCTCACTCGTCCTCCAAGATCCCTGCTAGCGTTGAAAAACGCTACAATATTAATAGTGATTGCCAATTTTAATGCATTATTCACATTATGAAATAGGCTAATTAAAAGTCACTCTATTAGTTCTGATATGAAATAAAATAACATTCTTAAACAGGTCTACAGTATATTCCATCATTAATAGGACTAACGCTTCCATACACCGCTGATTTATAAAGACTGCTGCTCAGTGGCGGCGACTAGCGTCTTGAGCTGAAACTACGCTAAGAATGAGTTAAGGTTGGTCCAGACTAACCTTACGAACGTGTGACTTAGCTAAGAGATACTTAGCGTAAGAACGTTTCAGGAAATGCGCCATAACGTTAAGAGAGAGGTTAAGGTACAACTTAAGAACTACTTAGCGATAAGAAGCTTTCGAGAAACCGGGCCCTGGTTATTAAAGAGGTTACAACATTGCATAAAATGAAAGGACATGGTCAAAAGACATACGTACTGTAAAAAATCAACAAAGTGAAAGGTGAAATATCAAAACATAAATAGTTAAATGATAATCAGGTCTGAAACAATCTTTGCACATTTTGCATAGGAGCTACACATCAAAAGGCTTATTCTTCCCCTTAAAAGTTCATTCTGGAATCCCTGAATTTTCTTTGCATGACTATATTTTTCTAGCCAATCATGTACAGGTTCTTTACCCGTAACTCATTAATAAAGTTCGGCTTCAGAAAAAAAAAAGTTTATTGCTAGTGCTCTTTTACCATTTAATGCTTTAACACACACGACTCAGTTTGTTCAGAAATGGCATCTAACTGGCGAGCCTTTGTCTGAACACGCCGTTTTCACTCGGGGTGGGGGTAAGAAACACACATCTCGGTGTATTAATCCGCGCGCTCGGTTCGTTATTATTTAATTTATTTATTTATTTACCACAGGACCCATGGGGGCTCCGTAGGTTCAGGTTTTTACACGAAAACGGTGTTTTGTGAATCTCCACACTACTAAAAACTGAAATTGCTAATTGTACGTCTTGAGATTAAGATGAACATTAATTGGGAGTCATGAAAGCGAGAATCACATCCAAAAAAGAAAGCTAAACTTACCTCGAACACGACAAACTCCAGCTCCAGCCACGCCGTGTTGTACTGTACCTCCGTGATGATCCACAACCGACTGATACACAGCGCGGGCACAGCGTCTCCAAACACGCATGCGCAGTTTAATTTGCACACATTTTCGGCTTCAGTAGACACACAATACTTCAGACTGAAACACGACTGCCCCCTACAGGTAATGAAGGGCATGTTCACAGCTTCCCACACGCAGCCGCGCAAAGCCGCGGCAAGTCACGGGATCCCTTTTCTCGAAACGCGGGTTTTTAATGGCGACATCTGTACAAAGAAGCTTAGTAAGATTAAACTTTCTACTACTTTGAGCATGCTGGTGGAGTGTTTTTCTGAGAAATGTAGTTTGAGGTAGCCATATTTGTAGCCCAAGGTAAAAAATGGAAATTGAAATGCAAGGTTATAAGAAAACATCCAACCGCAAACCCCCAAAGAGCTTACTTTGGGAGCTGTACAGTACCTTTATATTGGCTACCCAAGGGGAGAGGACCCACCGGAGAGCTGAACTCAGTGCCTTGGTATCTATGAGTTTGGGGACATCGAATTAGCAGAGTACATGACTGAAGAGGAGCTCAGCTGGGCCTGTTGGAATGAGACATAATAATTTTGAAGAAAAAAAATCACTATAAATACGATGACTGTAGAGTTTTCTTTTATTTGGATTCAATGGAGTCAAGCACTATGCATGACCAGAGGCATTGCGGAAGTGAATTCAAGATTCAAGATTCAAAGAACTTTATTAATCCCAAAGGGAAATTGCTTATGCTCGGTTACAGGTGCTCACAGTTGTTAACTAAGGAAGGTAAAAAAAAAAAATAAAAAAAAGGGTAAGTATTAGTGTCCTGTTGTATACCAGTCAGTGAAAAAATCCACATACATGTGTGTATGGGTTACAGAGAAGAGTTGTAAAGTTTTATGGCCGTTGGGAGAAAGGATCTCCTGTGACGCTCAGTGGAACACTTGATAGTAATCAGTCTCTGGCTGAAACTGCTCCTCTGTTCAGCCAAAACACTGTATAGCGGGTGAGAAGGATTGTTCACAATGGATTGTACTTTGGACAGAATCCTCCTCTTTGCTACTACATCCACCGAGTCAAGCTCCATGCCTAGCACAGATCCGGCCTTTTTAATTGACTTGTCCAGTTTGTTCTTATCAGACACCTTAATGTTACCACCCCAACAGACCACAGCGTAAAAAATGACACTCGCCACAACGGTCTCATAGAACATCTGTAGAATGGTATTACAGACGTTAAAAGACCTGAGCCTTCGAAGAAAGTACAATCGACTCTGACCTTTCTTGTAGAGTGCCGTTGTGTTGAGTGACCAGTCAAGTTTGTTGTCCAGATAAACTCCCAGATATTTGTAATCGGAGACAATGTCCACTATCTCCCCCTTGACAGATATAGGAGTCACAGGGGTCTTGCTTCTCCTAAAGTCTACCACCATCTCCTTTGTTTTCCTGATGTTGAGTTGTAGGTGATTACGCTCACACCAGGAAACGAAGTCATCCACAACAGACTGGTACTCCGAGGTGTCACCCTCCTCTATACACCCAACAACCACAGAGTCGTCAGAGAACTTCTGCAGGTGGCATGACTCTGAGTTATATCTAAAGTCGGATGTATAGAGGGTGAAAAGAAACGGAGACAGTACCGTCCCCTGGGGAGCTCCAGTGCTGCAGATCAAAGTCTCTGACACACAGTTCTTTAGTCGGACATACTGGGGGCGACAGGTCAGGTAGTCCATGATCCAGGAAACCAAGCGGGTGTCAATGTTTATGTTCCTTAATTTCTCCCCCAGTACTGCTGGTTGGATGGTGTTGAAGGCACTGGAGAAGTCAAAGAACATCATCCTTACGGAGGTCCTAGGCTTGTCAAGGTGAGAGTAGGTGCGATGTAGCAGGTGTATTATGGCGTCATCAACACCCATGAACGGCTGATAGGCAAACTGAAGAGGGTCCAGAGAGGACTTCACCAGGGGACGAAGTGTATCCAGGATCAGTCTCTCAAACACCTTCATAATATGCGATGTTAAAGCAACCGGCCTGTAGTCGTTCTGGGCACAGGGACGTGGTGTTTTGGGTACCGGCACAATGCATGATGTTTTCCACAGTGCAGGGACTTTCTGAAGAGACAGACTCAGGCTAAAGAGGTACTGGAGGACACCACATAGTTGGGGAGCACAGGATTTCAGGACTCTCGGATTGATCTTATCCGGACCTACAGCTTTTGTAGGGCTGATCTTACTCAGGCCATGTTTAACCTGATCCACTGAGATGTTGATTGCTGGGAGTGCAGGAGTAGTGACTGTGACTGTTCTCTGTGTAGGGGAGGACATAGGAGCAGGAATGTGTGGATTTGGGTTGAAGTCGGGGGGAGTGTGAGACATAGGGACATCAAATCTATTGAAGAAAGTGTTGAGGTCGTTTGCACGTTCCCTATTCCCCTCAATAGCCTGGCCGCTTGTCTTATAGCCAGTGATACTCCTCATGCCCCTCCACACCTCTCTCGTGTTGTTTTGCTTCAGCCTTTGTTCTAGTTTTCTCCTGTATGCCTCTTTCCCCTCCTTGATTTTCCCGGTTAGCATTTTTTGAGCCTTCTTCACTGCTTCCTTATCACCAGACCTAAAGGCACTTTTTTTTTCATTTAAACACGCTTTAATGTCTTTGGTGACCCAGGGTTTGTTGTTGGGGAAACAGCGAATATCTCTCATCGGTACACAGGTGTCAACACAGAAGTTAAGAAGAATGTATGGGTCACTTTGTTTTGGGGCACATGTGGTGCATCAGGAAATATACTGTACTTGTGAATGTCAGAAAGCTTCTTTGGCCTTTAGTACAGTACTTAGCTTTCAGCAGATGCAGTGTTTAGTGCACAAGGCGGAAAAAAAATCCGGGGCATTGTGCCTTTTGAGAATTCGGTCAATTAGCAATTTTATAGTGAAATTTTCAAACAACTCCCCCAACCAGGAGTATCACTTTTCATGGCTGAGTTTCACAGCAAGTAACTTGCATATCACATTTTCATAATTCTATTTTGCTCTGGAAAGTTTATTTGAGAAATGAAAGGAAACACCCCCTCCAATCCCAATTTTGAGGCATGTACAGATGTCGCCTTTAAGACTGCGCGTGTTTTCCCGCGGGATGCCGCAATTTAGCGTGCGGCGTGCCGCGACTTGCCGGAGGCAACATTCGGGAATTTTAAATAAATGTGTTGCGCTTCACTGAATATCCGCCAGATGGCGCATGGAAGGACTTTATCTAAAAGCCGGACCAAGTACAACAATGAATGTAACGACGTGGATGAACAGTGCTGAAGCGAACATGAATTTTATTTTGTTTTATAATAGATCTTTCATGATGAATGAGTGTATATGTGCTTCACATTATCAAACACAGGCAAAGGAGACAGAAATTATTGAGGGATCCACTGAAAAAAGTAAACCTAGCTATCGTTCGTTTAATGTGTTTTTTTTTCTCATTCCATAAGTAAAAAAAATAATTTGCTCTTTTTAACTGAAGTGTCTAATTTATGCTTATGGGTGAATCTTTTTTTTTTTTTTTACTTTAGTATAATGCTGTTTACAGCAGGAAACCAAAGTGAAATATTTCATTTTGATCAAGGTACTCTTATTAGGTTGAGTGTGATTTGCGCATGCGCAGTCTTTAGACCATAGTTTTGCCGGTATAATTTTATTTCCGCCTCAAACCGGAGCATGACGTTGAAACAAGTAAGGAAGGATATCAGAACCTGTATTTCAGTTACTGTTAGTTAAAGCCTCTGATTAAACTTAAATCTAATCCATTCACAAAGGACATTTCTGCTTCAAACCAAAGTTCGCTGTGTCACATGACCTCATGACGCAGCATTATCACGGACTGAATCACCTTCTGCTGCGGGCGGAGTTTCTCAAAGAAAACTCCTTTAAACCAGGTAAGAAAGCAAACTCATGTCATTTCTATGTTAAATGTATCTCTTATATGAGCAAATTCATGATTTATGTCAGGAACAACTACTTTGTAGATTGAGTTTTGTGTCCGTGTTTGCTACTGTAGCTAAAACCACCTATATTACCTGCATTAGCATTAGCTAACTAACATGGTGATTTTCAAAAACACCGAAGTTTCTACAGTAAGTCAGTGGCGCCGAATAACATGAAAATAATTATATTTAAGTACCGTTGGTTAACGATGTAAAAATTAATAGGAAAGTGACGTAAACATAGAACAAGCTAATTTGGAGTGAGTGCTGTTTGTAGTGTATTTATAGTTATTCTTAAAACCTTCTGGACTTGCTAATGTGTAAGTAATGTAATATTACTAAAACTATATTCACTCGTATGAAACGGGGCTTTAGCACATGTTCCTGACATACTGGTCACACTTTATGACACGTTTTTAACCGTATCAGTATATAAATATTGGCATAAATTTGACATGTTGATTTAACGTTACTTCAAGTACATTTTAGCCATTACGATGTCATGAAATAACTTTAAAAGTAAACATAATCTTGATGCACTGTGTTTACAGGTCTGTTAGCTTTTCTGAAAGGGCATTATTTTACCCATACTGCTTTCTATACTTTATACACACTGTAATTAAGATTTGCTAACATAAGAACTTGAGCCAGTCCAATTTTTGTTTTTACCTTTTTTTTTTTTAAGATCAGTAATGAGTTTCTGAGAATTATATCTGCTCCACTTCAAGCAAGATTACTGGTTTCCTTGGACAAGCAACACTACAAACTAATTGAGATCATCAGAAACTGGGGAGGAACCCGTCAGAGAGAAGACCAGATATATAATCTTCATCTTCAAGTTCTTGATCTGGTACAGATGTCGCCATTAAAAACACGCGTTTCAAGAAAAGGGATCCCGTGACTTGCCGCGGCTTTGCGCGGCTGCGTGCGGGAAGCTGTGAATATGCCCTTCATTACCTGTAGGGGGCAGTCGTGTTTCAGTCTGAAGTATTGTGTGTCTACTGAAGCCGAAAATGTGTGCAAATTAAACTGCGCATGCGTGTTTGGAGACGCTGTGCCCGCGCTGTGTATCAGTCGGTTGGGAATCATCACGGAGGTTACAACACGGCGTGGCTGGAGCTGGAGTTTGTCGTGTTCGACGTAAGTTTAGCTTTCTTTTTTGGATGTGATTCTCGCTTTCATGACTCCCAATTAATGTTCATCTTAATCTCAGGACGTACAATTAGCAATATTTCAGTTTTTAATAGTGTGGAGATTCACAAAACACCGTTTTCGTGTAAAAACCTGAACCTACGGAGCCCCCATGGGTCCTGTGGTAAATAAATAAATAAATAAAATAATAACGAACCGAGCGCGGATTAATAAACCGAGATGTGTATTTCTTACCCCCCACACCTCGTGAAAACGGCGTGTTCAGACAAAGCCTCGCCAGTTAGATGCCATTTCTGAACAAACTGAGTCGTGTGTGTTAAAGCATTAAATGGTAAAAGAGCACTAGCAATAAACGTTTTTGTCTGAATCCGAATTTTATTAATAAGTTACAAGTTACAAGTTATAAGTTATAAATTTCAACTGTAAAGAACCTGTACATATGTTCATACAGTATTGACAGCAGCTCTAATTTGTCTAAATCGCATTGCAGACAATAAAAATAAGTCGAGTCATCCTGTGACCCTGCATGCTTAATCTTTCCACACATGATTCTTGCTTCTCACTTTTTCCTTAATCTGCGGTTCGGTTCTGGTTTCGGTCTGTTCTCATGAGTTGTGAAGCGAGAGGAACAAAGTATAAATATTGTTCATTTCCTAAATTAAGTATCATGAATTTGAATTGAATATCTATCTCTATTTTTTTCACAGCAGTTTGTGACTGAAAGTGTGTCTGCATCTGACTTCAGGAGTTTCCTGACCAACGGTCATATTTAAAAATCATAAAGTACAAAACGTTCACAAAACACCGTTTTCGTGTAAAAACCTGAACCTACGGAGCACCCCAGGGGTCCTGTGGTAAATTAATAAATAAATAAATAACGAACCGAGCACGCGGATTAATACACCGAGATGTGTATTTCTTACCCCCCACACCTCGTGAAAACGGCGTGTTCAGACAAAGGCTCGCCAGTTAGTGTAGATGCCATTTCTGAACAAACTGAGTCGTGTGTGTTAAAGCATTAAATGGTAAAAGAGCACTAGCAATAAACGTTTTTTTTCTGAAGCCGAACTTTATTAATGAGTTACGAGTAAAGAACCTGTACATATGTTCATACAGTATTGACAGCAGCTCTAATTTGTCTAAATCGCATTGCAGACAATAAAAATAAGTCGAGTCATCCTGTGACCCTGCATGCTTAATCTTTCCACACATGATTCTTGCTTCTCACTTTTTCCTTAATCCCTCGCTGATCTATCTTGTATTTTTCTAACGGTGTCAGAAACTTTGTGTTAGTAGCACTGCTTGACATGCTTGATGCCTTCGTCTTTTGTAATTTGCTTTGGATAAAGGCAAACTTACAAAAGATGAAGAAATGCCTAAATGTAGTTGTACGAATAAAAGATTATGTAATGATACAATGTAAATATTTTCACAGAAACAAAGCGTAAAGATGAGACATGAATCTGAAGAGGATCTCTTTGATGATTGCCTGGTAAAGCATTGTTTTCTTATTAATTATACAATTTATTAATACCTTGAATATAGTGTTTGTTGTATTGGACGGAAGCATATAAATGCAAATGAATATATAAATGAGTAATTATTGAACGAATTTTCATGTTTGGACTAACCCTTTAAATACAAACTCAGCATTCATCATAGGATTTCCTGACACTGTAAAGGTGCAGAGTAATCTATGGAGTGTAGCCATCTCATGCCATGTTTTACAATGTTTTAGTGATGCAAGATTATTGCTAAAGCAATTTAACCCAAGTTTAACAATCTGAAGTATATGAAGTGATGGTCATTTTTTATTATCAATTATTTTTATTTTTTCCTCTGTGAAATGAAGTCAGCACAGGTTGAAGCAATTCAGATTTTTTTTTATGTTTGTTTCTCAAAATAAATTATTTATTTTCTTGTACATTTTATGCAGGGGGACAGATGAAGTGATGCCAGTATGCACCTTCTTAAAATCCTTGCCGTCTGTGCTGTTGAAGGGGAAGAACCGGTTGGTGTATCCATAATCCTTGAAGGAGAGGAAATTTTGCAAGAATGTGGCAATAGCTCCGAGCACTGCGCTACACATTTGAGCTATTTTCAGAAAGTTCTTCTAGAACTTGATGGGATTAAGCTATCACCAAAAGTGCAAGCTTTAAAGATGAAGTTATCTTAAAACATTTGATTTGGCTTGACTACAAGTCTTTACATGTTGTGTTTACATGTTCAGCTTAATGTTTTAATGCGTTATGGTTTCAATGGCATACTTTTAAGTGCACTAGTCCAGAGTGCTGATTTGAATGTTGCAACTTCACTGCTTCCGAGGGCTATTAAGTTTTAACGTTTATTCTACAGTTTGTTTAATGTATTTTCTGCTGTATTTTATTCCTAAATGAATGCTGTATTTTATTTATTATTATTTTACACAATTTTGTTTAAAACAAGTATTTCAGGCCCTGGTGCCGTGCAGTTTTTTCTATGGATGCAAAATTTAGCTGAATGCACTTTTATTAAAAAGACAACTTGGATCTAGACTGTGAACGTCACAAATATTTAGTAATGTTGGTGAATAAACTGTTTAATTATATTTTAGTTGTGTGATTTATGAAAGATATAGATGAAATAATTACTTAAGTTTCTTTCCAAATCATGAATTAGCAATGTTTACATTATTATAGGGAGTAATATAAATTGATAAAACCAAGTTAAGGGAAAATCTCACAAAACAAAATGATAGTAATTTCATAAAATTAAGGTTCCTGCTGATACAATAATGAATTAACTTTACTTGATTATTTTAAATAAATCTAATTTGTGCATTAAATATAATTATGTAACTTTTACTTGATTTCTTTTATTGTTAATTTAATTAAGTAAATTTTACCTGACAATTACGGGTGAGTTTTACTTAGGCTGAATCACAATTCTATTTTCTTCCCCTTGTCCCTTGAAACGAAGTGGAAAAGGGAAGGGTATAAATATTTCCCCTAAGAAATGGGACAGCACTGTTATACGTCATCATACGTTGTCGCTGGTTCCTAATGTTACGTCAGAGGACATGCACCGATGTTCATCACACATTCCAATAAGAGAGATTACTCACTCCCAAAGATTTTTTGCGCCGTATTTCGATTCTTAAAAAAAGTTGCTCATTTTCACCACGAACACGGATGAGTCTTCGGGTGTCCTCAGCCGTCCATATACAGAATATAAATTACAAAACTGTGGTCACGTTGCAATAAGTAAGAATAGTGTAAGCACCGTTCATTTACATGTACACATATGGCCGTAAGCAAAACAAACAATGCGTTATCAAATGCTCGGCAAACTGCCGTGCTACTGAACTTTCATATTTGTTTGTAGCATGCAGTAAAGTGTATGTGACATAAAAATATATATTTGTAATATTGTGCAATATGTGCTATCCACTAGCAAACTTTAGCGATTTTTTTTGCAAACGTTTCTTTACAGAACATCACCATAAACACAAACACAAGACTAAAGGTAATATACATATAATGAAAACTTGTCATAAAAATCTTTATTAATGGCAAAAATGACTTAACATTTATGGGTCTGCTTGCTCGAGTGAGCAGCCATGTTGAAAACTTCGCTTAGCCCTTCGTTTGAAGTGAGGTCCTGAAAAATCTTCGTTTGGAGGGCTATCTGGCCCTTCCCCCTACACCTCCAACCAAAAGAGAAATGAGACACCTCTACCCCTGCACGTGAACGCGCCAAATGGAAGGGTAGGGGGAAGGGGTAGAAATGGGATTCAGCCTTAATATTGGAGCAAAAAATTTACTTAAAATCTGTGTCCAAATTGTTATGAGGATTTTATCAAGTAAATCTTACAAGTTGTTTTTTTCAGTGCATGGGTGAACACGATGTTTTAAGAATTTAATTATATATATATATTTATTTATGTGTGTGTGTGTGTGTGTGTGTGTGTGTGTGTGTGTGCGTGTGTGTGTGTGTGTGTGAGACCGGTGCAACTCAAACGTCCTATTCCATTGTCACTCATACTGCTGTAGTTTTTAGAGCCCTAAAAAAGCATTTGCTAGTAAGTAAGTAAATAAAAGACAAATGAATAAATAGTTTTAAATTATATATATACAGGGGCGTATATTTAGGGTGGACGGAGGGGATGTGTCCCCACCAATATCCTCTGACCATTGAAATGTCCCCACCAATAATTTAATCCACTTTTTTTTTAATCGTTCTGTCAACATTAACCTAGACACGCAGAAAGGGATAAATCACGTTCTCTCCTTGAGTCCTCCCGCCCCCAAAACACATATGAACATTTTGATTGGCTGTGCCTTTCCCTGCCATCATGTCATAGACTATGGCTGCGTTCAGACACAAGCAGCGCCAAATGCAGTGGACTCACATTCATTACAGCAGGCCAGGATATAGTCTGTGAATACGGACTTAACCCTCTGAGGTCCGGGGTGATTTTGGGGCCCTTGAGATGTTTGGACATGCTCTGATATTTGTGCTTTTTTCAGCTACTTATAATATATTATTGACCAACCTGTATTTTTCTTGTAATCAGTACAAACTGTTCTACAATAATACCTGACCAAAATGAATGTATGTGTTTGCATTTTTTAGGAAAAAAATATTATGCGTGGTTAGTAAGTTTTGTGAAAAAAAAAGTAGATGAAATAAGGCCATGAAACTCATACAGACAATTTGTTCACAAGACATTGTTTCACAAGGGCTGGTGGACTAGTGTTTTTGCTTCAAAATGATGTGAAAATTATCTTGTTTACTTGCTCACAGAAAACAATATAGTGATTAACACTTTTTAAGTCACTCTTTGAGTGTAAAGGGTCTATGCGAGAAGGCGTGATCTATCATTACTAATGCAGTGATTCACACCTGAGAAGACAAAGGCCTGCATACTGATCTGCATAATGAGCCATCAGACAGGTATGACTGAGAGAGGAGAGTTACAAGAAAGAATCTGAGGATAAAATAAGTTTATATATTTTCAGTGTTTAGGTTATTTGAGAATATATTTGACACACAAAAAAATCTTGAGATTCATTTGCGAGTTCAGTTAAACAGTTTATTAGGAACAATCAAAGTTGACTTTTTAGCAGCATTACTGCAATCACTATAACAGAAAATATAGCTAACAATAATATATAGATATATAAACACACACACACATATATATAGGCCTATATACTGTATATTATAATATAGAAAACAACAACAGCTCTTTGTAATTACCAGAACAGATGACTTTACCAACACTGTACTACATTTTTTCTACAATACACTACAGTTGACTATGATGAATATATTATATTATATATTTATATAATATAGTTATATTTAACTAACATCTAGGATATACTGAATGTGCACTTACTTGTGGTTCTCCAGTGAACTCGAAACTGAACGACACTCACGTGACTTTCTTGTGCACGCGCCGCTGATGCGGCCACAGTCCTAAACAAAAACAAAAATTGAAACTTGAAGAATAGACGCGCATACAATCATTCACAAACAACAGCTGGTGAACAATTTGACCATCTGAAACACGGTCAAAACAATACAAAACACGTGTATATATAATAATAAAACTTTAGACAGATCGTAATCAGATTTTATTGCGGGCTTGTAAGTAACGTGCATATTTAATATTTTAACCAATTTTACTCTTGCTGGCATTTAGTATTTTCCAAATGTACATATAAAATATAGAGCAGTGATGGTGAGAATAAAAGACTTACTGGTCAGGAATTACATCCTCCGTTGAGTCCAGACGTTGTTCTAAATAAAGCCGTTCCTCGTCTGAGTCTCTTCCTCTGATGAGAAAGTAAATTCTTCATCGCTGTCCATCTGAAGCGCTTCTTCACCCGTGTAGCGTGACATCATTCAAACGCAGAAACAGTAAGTAAGATGCAGCTTGTTGTTTTATGCCCTGGGGGTGTGCACGTGATTACCTGCCTCACCTCAGGTCATTTCCATATGAACAGCGCGCGCGCAGGGAGGCGGGAGCACATTAGCTGTAATGAGCCGATACAGGAGAATCTGTACCACTCCTTACTTTCATACGGATTACATAAAAGCAGATTATTTGTTTTCACGGTGACCTGCATCATTTAAAAGTAGACCCTTTAAGCTTTCTATAGATATATTTCTCATGTCTGTGTGTGCAGTATTCGCGGAGTTTCAGTTCATTTTAGTGACGTGTTTCAAAAAGATTTTGGCGGAGACTGAGACGGCTGAAAGCGCACCCGGTTTATTTTATTTATTTTATTAATGCACAAAGTTTTCTTTTTAACATGTGTGCATACAAAAAAAAGTAGACACTTTACAGATTCGATTAATATATAGATCTTGTCTGTACGATCAAAACTGAAAGTGTAATTTAAGTTCTTATTGGCGTCATCAGGGGAAAACACCTCAAAACGCATATATGCGTTCGCGGACTCCAGAGGGTTAAAACTAACAGCAGATTAAACAGCTAAATGTAAAAGTATAAATATGATCCCTGTCAGTCTCCTAATCTAATGACTCTTTGTCAGAAATCAGTATTGTGAAAGAAATTGATAAGCTAATATACTAATATTGCCATATGGCTAGAATTTTGTTGACACCAATAGACAATCCACTTCAGAAAAATTGTTTTTAAAATGCATTCACTTACTTGGCGAACATTAATGATTTGATTCGAGGTTTGCACACTAAGACTCAGAAAAAGTGAAATAAAATGATTGCTGTTTAAATGGCATGTGTTTATCCTGTTTTGTCAGGTGACAGAACCTAAACACCTGTGCTGTATATCAGACAGCGATGGAGAGAGTGTAGATTACACACAGGTGCTCTCTAGTCATTAGCACTCATCAGGCAATGTCTATGGGCAACTGACTGCACTCAGACCAAAGGGGGCTGAATAATTACATACACCCCACTTTTCAGTTATTTATTTGTAAAAAAAAAAATGTTTTAAATCACGTATGATTTTCGTTCCACTTCTCGCGTGTACACCACTTTGTATTGGTCTTTCACGTGGAATTCCAATAAAATTGATTCATGTTTGTGGCTGTAATGTGACAAAATGTGGAAAAGTTCACGGGGGGCGAATACTTTTGCAAGCCACTGTAGTTGTCCTGAGATTTAACATTGTTACCAGTAATAGGCTGAGGCATTCTCTGTCCATGCTCATAAGGAATCCCTCAATGTTTTTCAATTAGGGGACAGGAGCAGATCAGCCATGTTGTAGTTCAGGTGAAGAGGCGAGGTCACAGGAGGTCAATCTGAATGTTGATTATACAGTATATAACATATAATATGTGTGCGTGTATTATACATGTTGATTATACTAATATTTAGCATTATGAGGAGTGATAGGCTGAGGATGTAAGTGATTCATTAGTGTTTTTGGCAAAAGTTTTGAACTGACATTTCACTTTTTTGTCACGCTATTTCATCAGGTGGCAATGCTGTCCGGTCCTAGTGCAGTCAGAGGGGAAGAGTTAGGGTCAAAGCCATTGTTCACCCCCAAAAAAACTTTACTCACTATTTACTCCTTAAGTGGTTCCAAACTTTAATGATTTTCTTTATTTTGTTGAATACAAAATAAGATATTGGGGAAAAAAGCTGAAAACATTGACTTCCGTAGCAGGAAAAGCAAATACTATGTAAATCAATGATTACAGGTTTTCAGCATTCTACAAAATATCATCTTTAGTGTTTATCAGAAGAAAAAAAGAACAGCCTGGGGTGCGTTTCCCAAAAGCATCGTTAGCCAACTATGGTCGCAAGTTCCGTCGTTACCAACATAGTTCAACAACTAGGTGTTTCCCGAAACCATAGTTCAAACGAACATTCGCAAACAGCGTCGCAAACTTACGTGGTTGGAACTACAGCCTTCGACCTGTGGTTAGAAGCATAGTTCCTTGCCGCGGCTGGGTGTGTTCTATTCACAGTTAACGACCCTACGCCCTAGTAGTTTCTAAAAAAATTCCCAAAACTCCGCGATTTGGAAAACTTAATGTTATGGTGCTCAGATATTAGGTTATTTATTTTTCGGTTATTTTTATTACAAATTCACTTTAAACGATATAACAGCGGTACCATCGCAATTATTCTCCCTTCGAAGTGCCCTACAGAAGCATTATTTATGCCGGTTGGAACACAGCCTTGGTTTCGTTTGTGCGAAGAAAAGGCGAGTTTTTAACTGAGTATCTTTAAACATACCCAAAGAGAAATGTCTCATAACAATATTTGTAGTATTATGTTAGAGGTTTTCACTTATAATGAATGTTATCTGAATGTTATACAGTGCACAAAGTGTTAAGCACTAAGAAATTGTAAAATTTATGCACTACCATAGTGTAAGCCTATTTAAAATATTACTCAATATATTTAAGCCTATTTAAAATATTACTCGATACATATTCAATGAATGTACCCAAATAAATCAACAAAATGGGGTTTTGGGCACTGGCTGGGAATCGAACCCGGGCCGTCCACACGGTAAGCAGAACAGCTACCGCTGAGCCACAAGTTGGTCACACCTGCAAAGTCCCTCCACTTGTTTCTGACTTCCTCTGGGCTTCTCTCATACCCATTCCCAGAAGCATACATTTTTTGTGCGATTTCATTCCAATTTTTTGTCCGAATTTGTAACTGCAAGCTCTTTTTTTTAGTAAATTGTGGCTTTCGTGTCATTTTTTCACGTCAACTCTCATTAAACCATGGCTGTATGTAAAGGGACTTATATAGGAAATAATATTGAGCAAAATAGGTAACAGGTGTTCACAACACAATCCCAGCGTTTTCAAAGCCCATCATTTCTTTTTATTTTAATTGTACTGATGTATCAATACCAAATAAAAAATGAGTTCAAATGAAATATTGAAAAATGAAAAATGTTGCGTTTGTGACATTATTACACCACTTCTACGTTACGTCACTGCGAAAGCGCATTGAATGCAAGCCGAAGAGAGAGAGAGAGAAAAAATAAACACACTATACAGTAGGGGGCGATATGTGCCTATTGCACTACTCCGCCATTGTATCGAAGAAGAAGAAGAACTACGGTTCAAACCAACAAAGTTCTAACCATGGAAGTGCGACGCAGGTACTATGGTTTTGGGAAACACTTGTGACTAGTTAGTTATTTTCTTCAACGTTGCATCGTACTATGGTGGTTAAGCAAAGAGCTACATAGTTGTACGGGAAACGCACCCCTGGACAATATTGATGTCAAACAAATATGCCAGCAGTTTATTTCTGTTAACGAGAGGCGAAGGCATGTTTTTGTCTCCTTCATATAGGAGCAATAGGCATTGAGCTGTTGTGTGGTACTGTACCTACAGTAGTAGTTCATGTTTAGATGTAATCTACTTTTATATATATATATACAGATGATTGAGATGTTTCATTTGCACTAGGGCTCAATAAAGAATAGTTTTTATTTTATTAAAGACTATCTCTTTGTCAGTTATGAAACATTCCTTTAACTTTACACTATTCCTTAATTTAACTTAATGAATTGCATTTCGAGTGGATTAATATCAATCGAAGCATTGCTAGTATTAATGTAAAGTGATTTCGCACCATATTAAGAAAAACATGTATTCAGTGGACATAGTTGGGGTGGGAGGCTGGTGGGTGGAAAAGGGGATTGGGGGATGAGGTATTAGTTGGAGTCATAGGTAGCAAACCTACGCCCTTGTGTGTGAGTGTGTGTGTATATATATATATATATATATATATATATATATATATATATATGGAAATATAATTAATATTTTCGTGTTTAATTACAAAAAAAAAAAAATTTTAATGGTCAGTGATTGTTGCAGACATTTACACTATTAAGTTCTCCTTCAACGTGTCATAGCCGATAACTGCCCCTTTGATCTGCTGGGTACGGCGGGGCGTCAACTGCTGATCAGTGTGTGTAAAGTACGCTACTTTACACTGATCAGCCGTCGACGCCCCGCCATACCCAGCACATCAAAGGGGCACACACATAAACACACACACACACGATTTATAGATAAAATGCAGACATAAAAACGCCACCCCCCCCCCCCCCAGGAAAACAACAAACACAAATATATAGACTGCAGTACTCGCTCCGTGCGCGCTCCGATGTGAGACGATTTATTCAAGTCATAATTAGAGAATAGAGAGATTAATAACAGAGGAAGACCAAAGAGGAGATTTATGGATGCAGTGAGAGAGGACATGAAGTTAGTTGGTGTGAGAGAAGAGGATGCAGAGGATAGGGTTAGATGGAGGCAGATGATTCGCTGTGGCGACCCCTGAAAGGGAACAGCCGAAAGACAAAGAAGAATAAGAAGAGATTAATAACAGATAAAGCATAATAAGATGTCTATACAGTAAATAAAAAGAAAAGTATCAAATCCAACTATTTAAGTCTGATTTTATTGCTATCATTAACCATTTATGTTATATATTTATTTATTTTATTTTACATTATGTTTTATATATTATAAACTATTTTATATATATATATATATATATATATATATATATATATATATATATATATATAATTATATATTATGTACTATTATTTTAATCTTAAATAAAGTTGGCCTAATACAATATTGTTTCCAATGCTGAAGCAAACATGATTTGGTTTTAGTTTATTCGCTGAATACAACGCGACCCACATCACCTCTTGGTGAAGACCCACAGAAATCCCCCTTCTCACCTACAGTATCCTTGGTGTGAAGTTATCAAACCGGTTTCGCTGATGGGGTAATTCTGCTTCAAGCACTTTCCGATGCTGTTGCGAGGAAATTCCACCCCACAGCCCACAACAACAAGCAAATAAGAGACATAATTAACGAACTTCTTAGAAAGAAAAGATTGAGTTTTCCTCTTTTCTAAAAAAAAATAAAAAATTAATGAATACTCTTACTTTTGTAAAGATTTTGAGTGACCATTTGCCATATACAGTACTGCCTGCTTTATTATAAATTTAATAAAACTTTATTGCAACTAAATTGTGTGTGCCTTATTGAATATTTAATAATGCTTCCGGAACATTGTTGTCCATACGTTTTACAGTATGTACAGTATATTGAAAACAGTGAAGCATAAAACACAAACCGAAAGGACAAATTAAGGAATGTACGAAACATTAACACCTTTAACGTGTTCAAATAAATACTGTAGAGTTACTGCATTATGTTTCAAGACATCCTTAATTAAAAAAAAAAATTCCCTAATTATATGTCCACAAATACTTTGACAACATACACTTATCAACTTATCCACATAAACTTATCCACACAAACTCTCCATGCACACACACACAATCTCTAAAAAATGTATATTAATAAAATACATATACAAATAAACAAAAATATAAACGTCTATATTGAAGTCTACGGTGAACGCAGAGTCGGCTAAGCAGACGTGATGACGCGCGCGCCCTCACCTCTGTTACGGCTGCCTACAGTATTTGGCCAAAAGAATTATAATAATTGAACGATATGCCTGGTCCTGGAAAGAGACATCAACAGTCCGGCGCTGAGAAACGAAAGAACCAAAAGAAAAAAAAGGCCCAAGATGAAGCCCGTGCATCAATTCCAGAAATAAATGAGTTGGCTATATTACTTAATGTAAATATTCTACTAAATCTAACCTGAAATTATAAACTTGATATAAACCACTTTTGAATGGTTGAGCAAATTACCTTTTTTTAAGTTGCATCAAAAAGATTTAAGGCATTCATAATTTAAATATAAAAGCATAAAAAACTTAATTACATATTGATTTACACTCAAAACACATTTCTTATACATTTTGAAAAAAAAAATCTTATTGTTAACATTTTGGATGAAAATATGTTCATTCCACAATAAATGTTTATATAAAGAAATGTGTTTTGAGTGTATATCAATATGTAATTAAGTTTTTATGCTTTTATATTTAAATTATGAATGCCTTAAATCTTTTTGATGCAACTTAAAAAAAGGTAATTTGCTCAACCATTCAAAAGTGGTTTATATCAAGTTTATAATTTCAGGTTAGATTTAGTAGAATATTTACATTAAGTAATATAGCCAACTCATTTATTTAGATTTAGAACAACTTTAAATATTTGTTTTGTTTCACCTTCAGAAATGAGTTTACATGAACTTAAAAATTTTAAGTTTGGTTTATTTACATTACATCAATGCTAAAATATTAGGTGTGACAGATTACTTCAATTTTTTTAAGTTGAGCCAGTCCTATATTTTTTCAGTAGGGTCAATCAGATGTACAGTGTCGGGTAAGTGTGGTGCTTTTATTGAAGGGATAATGACAGATTAAATTTATTTTTTTGGACAATTTCTTTAATGTTTTCGGAGTTGTGGCTGTTCAGTAGAAAGTAATAGGCTCACCAATTTACAGTATGATCTTTCAATTTAACAGAACAAGTTAGTTATTATGAGTATGGAAAACATCTTTTCCTGCATTTTTTTCTGCTTCAGGAGTCAGTCTGTTCTGAGACAGTGAGGGTAGAGGAAGCGGCAGATTCAGGACCAGGGAGGGAGCCGGAGACAGCAGAACAAAGAGATGATATTGCCAGCACAGGGAGCACAGTTTTTAGTTTAGATCTCATGTTTACATTTTATTGTATGTTGATGGCTTGACTGTAAACAACATAAACAATGCAATAAATTATTAAAAATATATATTTATTGTCCCCCCTGCTGTTAAATGAAATTTGCGCTATTTTACGTTAATGTTACGTTATTACATTATTAACGTCGACAGAATAAAGTAAAGTTTTATTTCTGGAATTGATGCACGGGCTTCATCTTAGGCCTTTTTTTTCTTTCGGTTCTTTCGTTTCTCAGCGCCGGACTGTTGATGTCTCTTTCCAGGACCAGGCATATCGTTCAATTATTATAATTCTTTTGGCCAAATACTGTAGGCAGCCGTAACAGAGGTGAGGGCGCGCGCATCATCACGTCTTCTTAGCCGACTCTGCGTTCACCGTAGACTTCAATATAGACGTTTATATTTTTGTTTATTTGTATACTGTATGTATGTTATTAATATTAATTTTTTAGAGATTATGTGTGCGTGCACGGAGAGTTTGTGTGGATAAGTTTATGTGGATAAGTTGATAAGTGTATGTTGTATTTGTGGTATTTGTGGACATATAATTAGGGAAATTTTTTTAAAATTAAGGATGTCTTGAAACATAATGCAGTAACTCTACAGTATTTATTTGAACACGGTAAAGGTGTTAATGTTTTGTACATTCCTTAATTTGTCCTTTCGGTTTGTGTTTTATGCTTCACTGTTTTCAATATACTGTACATACTGTAAAACGTATGGACAACAATGTTCCGGAAGCATTATTAAATATTCAATAAGGCACACACACACAATTTAGTTGCAATAAAGTTTTATTAAATTTATAATAAAGCAGGCAGTACTGTATATGGCAAGTGGTCACTCAAAATCTTTACAAAAGTAAGAGTATTCATTAATTAATAATTTTTTAGAAAAGAGGAAAACTCAATCTTTTCTTTCTAAGAAGTTCGTTAATTATGTCTCTTATTTGCTTGTTGTTGTGGGCTGTGGGGTGGAATTTCCTAGCAACAGCATCGGAAAGTGCTTGAAGCAGAATTACCCCATCAGCGAAACCGGTTTGATAACTTTCACACCAAGGATAGGTGAGAAGGGGGATTACAGTAACGGTTTCTGTGGGTCTTCACCAAGAGGTGATGTGGGTCGCGTTGTATTCAGCGAATAGACTAAAACAAAATCATGTTTGCTTCAGCATTGGAAACAATACTGTATTAGGCCAACTTTATTTAAGATTAAAATAATAGTGGGTTAGGAACGTTATTCTTCATATAACTTAAATGGCTGAATGAAGTTAAATATACACAATAAATTAATAATTGCATTTGCTTTACATTTGAGCACTCGTGTAAATAGCTTTTTCACTGTATATACTACCATATCGTATATCTGTGTCTAATACTGGTTTATTCATATTTTACATTACATTCAGTTTGTAATTTATTTGCGATTGTACTTTTAAAATGTAACCTATATACATATCTACAGAATAAGCATATTTAACTACTTCAGCATTAGAAACTTGGTCAGGCTTTTAGATAAAGTCCTTCAGAGCAACCATTGTGTAAATATAATATATAAAACATAATGTAAAATAAAATAATATAAAATAAATAAATATATGGCGGCGCGGTGGTGTAGTGGTTAGCACTGTCGCCTTGCACCTCCAGGGTCTGGGTTCGATTCCCCGGCCAGGCTCGATTCCCGTCTCTGTGTGCATGGAGTTTGCATGTTCTCCCCGTGCTTGGTGGGTTTCCTCCGGGTACTCCGGTTTCCTCCCACAGTCCAAAGATATGCAGGTTAGGCTAATTGGCGTTCCTAAATTGCCCGTAGTGTGTGATTGGGTGTGTGAGTGTGTGTGTGTATGTGTGTGTGCCCTGCGATGGATTGGCACCCTGTCCAGGGTGTACCCCGCCTAGTGCCCGAAGTCTCCTGGGATAGGCTCCAGGTCCCCCGCGACCCTGAACACAGGATTAAGCGGTATAGAAGATGAATGAATGAAAAATAAATATATAACATAAATGGTTAATGATAGCAATAAAATCAGATTTTAATAGTTGGATTTGATACTTTTCTTTTTATTTACTGTATAGACATCTTATTATGCTTTATCTGTTATTAATCTCTTCTTCTTCTTCTTTGTCTTTCGGCTGTTCCCTTTCAGGGGTCGCCACAGCGAATCATCTGCCTCTATCTAACCCTATCCTCTGCATCCTCTTCTCTCACACCAACTAACTTCATGTCCTCTCTCACTGCATCCATAAATCTCCTCTTTGGTCTTCCTCTGTTATTAATCTCTCTATTCTCTAATTATGACTTGAATAAATCGGGTCACATCGGAGCGCGCACGGAGCGAGTACTGTAGTCTATGTATTTGTGTTTGTTGTTTTCCTGGGGGGGGGGGGGGGGGGGGTGGCGTGTTTATGTCTGCATTTTATCTATAAATCGTGTGTGTGTGTGTGTACGGAGAGTTTATGTGTGTTTTTTTAGTGTGCCCCTTTGATGTGCTGGGTATGGCGGTGCGTCGACGGCTGATCAGTGTAAAGAAGCGTACTTTACACACACTGATCAGCAGTTGACGCCCCGCCGTACCCAGCAGATCAAAGGGGCAATTATCGGCTATGACACGTTGAAGGAGAACTTAATAGTTCTCAAAAATAGTGTAAATGTCTGCAACAATCACTAACCATTAAAATGTTTTTTTTTGTAATTAAACACGAAAATATTAATTATATTTCCATACATATATATACACACACACACACACAAGTGCGTAGGTTTGCTACCTATGACTCCAACTAATACCCCATCCCCCAATCCCCTTTTCCACCCACCAACCCCCAACCCCCTGCCCCACCTACCAACCTCCCACCCCAACTATGTCCACTGAATACATGTTTTTCTTAATATGGTGCGAAATCACTTTACATTAATACTAGCAATGCTTCGATTGATATTAATCCACTCGAAATGCAATTCATTAAGTTAAATTAAGGAATAGTGTAAAGTTAAAGGAATGTTTCATAACTGACAAAAAGATAGTCTTTAATAAAATAAAAACTATTCTTTATTGAGCCCTAGTGCAAATGAAACATCTCAATCATCTGTATATATATAAAAGTAGATTACATCTAAACATGAACTACTAGGTAGAGTACCACACAACAGCTCAATGCCTATTGCTCCTATATGAAGGAGACAAAAACATGCCTTCGCCTCTCGTTAACAGAAATAAACTGCTGGCATATTTGTTTGACATCAATATTGTCCAGGCTGTTCTTTTTTTCTTCTGATAAACACTAAAGATGATATTTTGTAGAATGCTGAAAACCTGTAATCATTGATTTACATAGTATTTGTTTTTCCTGCTACGGAAGTCAATGTTTTCAGCTTTTTTCCCCAATATCTTATTTTGTATTCAACAAAATAAAGAAAATCATTAAAGTTTGGAACCACTTAAGGAGTAAATAGTGAGTACCCAGATAGCAAGGTGACATTGATTCAATGTTGAAATTTCATCAGAATCATCATTTTGGTTGAGGTTGATTTTTCAATGCTAAATAATGTTGAATCAATGTTGATAATTCAATGCTTTTCTGTGTTGAAAAGACAAACATTGAATCAATGTTGATTTTTGGTTGTGGAACCCATCCTCATTCAACAATGTAAGGAAAATTAAATTAACTAAGTGCATTTCTATAAAAATGTGTATGCATGTGTGTATGTGTTTAAAACAGGTTAAAAAAATTGACTACAAGAGATTTGCCATGGTGCTTAAAAAAAAAAAAATAATAATAATTTTATATATATATATATATATATATATATATATATATATATATATATATATATATTAGTTATTGAGGAAAAAAAATAATTTGACGGTAAGTTTTGTGTATTTACCTTGCTGTCTAGTTTACTCACTTGAGAGCTTAATTCCTGTTTGCCGTTCAAAAGTACTCAATTTTCGGCTCGCATTTAACATCGGAGGGTGTTTTTACACTGTCGCCACGTCATTATAATACACTCTACAGGCATGAGAATTCAATATGTTGTAGTCTGGAAGTTCCTGCCACTCACGGTGAAAGAATTTTGGCGATGCGACCTACGGTATTCTGTTGGGAAGCATTTGTTTGAGACCTTAGTTCCTGTTTCCCGTTGTCTGTGTCTGACCCAGAGCAGTGTGCGTGCCCCACATGGAAAGAACCTATATGAGGATATATGCGCATATATGAAACCTATATGCAGTATATATGCGCATATAACCGCACCTATATGGGGCCAGGGGTAGCTCAGTGGTTAAGGCATTGGACTAAGGTTCAAACCCCACAACCACCAAGTTGCCACTGTTGGGCCCTTGAGCAAGGCCCTTAACCCTCAACTGCTCAGATGTATAATGAGATAAAAATGTAAGTCGCTCTGGATAAGAGCGTCTGCCAAATGCCTAAATGTAAATGTAAATATGAGGATATATGCGCATATATGAAACCTATATGCAGTATATATGCACATATATGATAATATATATGCTGCATATATGCGTATATATGCTGCATATATGCGTATATATGCCACATGTAGGCAACATTGAGGTGCATATATGTGCATATACAGGCCATATAGGTCTCCTGTATTGCTTCTTTATATCCACATATAAGCCCTACTGTATATGTACATACAAGATATGTCTCCTATGGCAGGATCTGGTCATTTTAGCTCATATCTCACTTTGGCAACTGTCATACATGATGCCTAGCTCATATTTTCTATTATCAAGGCAATAACTAAGAACTAACAAAAAAAATGCAAAAAACTAATCCTAATTGCCCACATACAGTATATGAGGATATATGCACATATATGAAACCTCAGTCTCCGTGAAAATCTTTTTGAAACACGTCACTAAAATTAACTGAAATGAGAAATATATCTATATAAAGCTTAAAGTGTCTACTTTTAAATGATGCAAGTCACATTGAAAACAAATATTCTCAGTTTATGTAATCCGTATGAAACCAAGGAGAGGCACAGAATTTCTGTCACACTTATATGCTAATGACCCGAGGCAGGACACGCCCACACGCCAATCACACGGAAATCAGTCCGGGTAATTTACATACTAGACCACGCCCCCGGACACCGGCATGAAAAACGCAGAGAGACAGGATTAAAAATACTCCGATTCAGTGAGTTTTCAGCACGTTTTGGAAGATGGCACGCGCTTACACATCCGAGGAAACTCTTCAGAATGTTCTGGAAAGTTTACATTTACCTCAGAAGAAGACTGTGTGACTCCGACGACGAACGGGAGCATTTTGAACAGAGAATAGACCCATGCTACACTGGGTAAGTTATTAAGTCTTATATAACTCTTATTCTGATAATATTAAACTAATATTAGTAAATATTTTCCTCACTACAGCTAGCTCTTGTCAGCTTGTGTGACACATTGGCTTTCAATGCCATTTATATAGTTTAGGTAAATCATGCTAACATGCTGCCTCATGTAGCACAAACATGATATTTCCCGGTGGCTAAGCTAATGCCTTATGGAGTTTACAGATGTTTATATTCACCTTGTTTTGGATAGCTTTAGATTATGGTTGCTAATGTGTATTTGGCTCCATTTTGGTTAGCTTATAACACTGCTATCAGTAATGTTATTTAGCACAAACAAGCAAGTTGCAGGTGGCTAAAATACTGCCTTATGTAGCTAAGTGATGCTTATGAATATTTCTTTGGTGTAAATGTATATAATCCCTTTTGTTTAGCGTGTATTTACAAATACCTGATAAGATGTAATTGTTTAGAATGTGTTCAATATGTGTGTAATGTCCAGTGGATGGTGTTTTTTAAAACTCAAATTGAATTATGGCAGCAGTGTGTAGTATTATCTATCACCATCATTGATGCTGTCATGTGACCTACAGAAGAGAGATGTATATTTTTCATGTTGAAGTGTGGATACATTTTTGGTCATCTCTGTACTGTATATATTGTGCATCCATATTAATTGCACATCCATTTACTCTGAACAGTATAGGTTAACATTTTTTTATTTATTTGTTTTTAGGAATGTGTCTGCATCACCCTTGCCTTCACCAGCCCCTCACATCAGGACACGCAAGCTCCGTTCAGATGGACCTCTTGTATTTGTGAAGTGGATGGACACACGAGAAGTATCTACCTGTTCTACCATCCATTCTGCTTTACAGTAGATGTGGTGAAGATGAGGGTGAAATTACAAGGTACATGGACTACAAAGACATTTCCATGTCCTGTGACTGCGTGCAACCAGCACATGGGGAGTTGATCACTCTGATCAGCTATTACAATACTATACTACACAGCACAAAACAATGAAGCCGTACAGAAATATTTCTCTACACTGCTTGGACATTGCTCCAACCAATGCTTACCCTGCATGTATGTTTTGTACAGTTTTTTTTTTTTTATCTTGCACTGTTTTACTCTGAATGTCCGTCTTTTTTCAGTTTTTATTTTGTACTGTTCCTGTTGCAGTTTTACCCTGCATGTAAACAAATGTCCAGAATGTCCAGATTATCATTAATCTGCATTTATACATAAAATCCTATTAACTATTGGGAAGCTAAACATAAGAATCCGTATGAAACATGAAAAGTTTCTAAAAGTTGCCAATAAATTAATATTGTGATGTGAAATAATTTTTCAGATTGAAGTTATAAAGGGCTCTGGGGTGTTTTGCCAGGCAGAAGCGTGGAGAGCAGCCCGCCTTGCCACCTCTGCTACTGCCATGGTACGGAATCTGCTGCTGGGCACCTTCGACTTGAAGACTTGACCAAATTAAAAAGGTAGCCATTATTGGTGAGTAAATGCATAATGCGTTGAGAAGGGAAAACAAAATATTTAAGACTTTATAAGTTCACAACTTTAACCATAACCTACTTGTATCAATGTTTATTAGCCATCAATGGAGACTGCATAAGGTAGGGCACCCATTATTGTTACTGTATCTGCTTGGGACCTATAATACTAATTCATCACTTGCTCACTTCTTAATCCTACCTTTCCTCTTCTAAAGCCACATTATATTGCGCTGTAAGGTGTGTAGTCCTCTATTTTGTAGAACATATAGTGTTGCAAATAACCTCGTGGCACTAATTGTTGTTGTCTGAAGTTTTAATAAATAATCATAATGCTGTCAAAAATAATGTCATAAATAGATTTTCTTTATCAATTAACTTCTATTAATTAAATAAAATTTTTAATGTAAATTTTTAAAGTTTAATGGAATGGCTGTGTGAAAGATGCTGAAGCTGACGTGCCAATGGTCTTTTATATTAATGTTGTTCGGAAGCCTGTGTAATGATGTAGTTTCGACATCTATCGACTGAACAGCGTTTTTTCGACTTGTTTTCATGTTATTGTTGTTCAGCAATGGCATGGACGTGATGTTTTGGCAAAAGAAGGGTGGGATGGTGGTTGATGGTGACTGAAAGCTGTGACTGAGTAGATTGGACATCACAGCAGCTCGTGAAAAGGCAGAGCTACTTTATGCAAGCTGTGTGCATTCTACTGTGGATTGACTGTTTTGAAACTTATATGGTAGTTACATAGCCCCTAGACCTCAGTTACTATGAAAAAAGCCATGAAATTTCAGTTTTGACCATATGGGATCTTAAACAAGGACGTCATCTTTTTTTAATTATTGTTTGTTCGGGGAGGAATTATAGACCACAATGTCAGCATGATCTTGGGTTTGTTTCCTTATCACTTCTTGTGTGCGTTTGGCTGTAGCTTGCACACCAGACAGAGTTGTTGGTGATTCTTCCTATTGTAAAGTCATGCAGTGTGTAATCTCCTGTCGCCAATTCATTGTGCAGTGTGAACACAGCAGCAACTAAATGCTACCACAGATAGTACAGTGTGAAAACAATGGTGACTTTGAAAATCATGCAGTGTGAGTTTGAGGAGAAGGTAAAAAGCAATGCAAAACAAATAATGTACAGTTTATGTTGTCATTACTTTGCTCTCAAACTAAATGCAATGTAATAATAGGCGTTATTTAATAATAACATTAACAGTGCAGCATGCATCTAACTCTGGGTAAAAAGCTTATAATAAAATCACCAAAATAAGTCTTCTCGTTAAGAATAAATATGCAAACAGTACGGTATCTGAGCGTACGGATTGGAAATTTGTGCATACAGTTTGTTAATCCGTGGCCACGATTTGTTAAACTGAGGGAACAGTTTAAGTATTTGTGAGTGTGGGGGACAAATTGCAAAACCGTCGCCACGGATTGATTTTTTTTTTAAATTTATTTATTTTTTTGGTCCTACAGGTTTTTTTATTTTATTTTTTTTTGCACATAAAAGACTACATTGTTACATTAAGTATATTTGTTTTCATAGCATTGAATATGTACATTGTAGGACAACATTTGCAGATTGTGAAATAACACATACAGGTCCTTCTCAAAAAATTAGCATATTGTGATAAAGTTCATTATTTTCTGTAATGTACTGATAAACATTAGACTTTCATATATTTTAGATTCATTACACACAACTGAAGTAGTTCAAGCCTTTTATTGTTTTAATATTGATGATTGTGGCATACAGCTCATGAAAACCCAAAATCCCTATCTCAAACAATTAGCATATCATGAAAAGGTTCTCTAAACGAGCTATTAACCTAATCATCTGAATCAACTAATTAACTCTAAACACCTGCAAAAGATTCCTGAGGCTTTTAAAAACTCCCAGCCTGGTTCATTACTCAAAACCGCAATCATGGGTAAGACTGCCGACCTGACTGCTGTCCAGAAGGCCATCATTGACACCCTCAAGCAAGAGGGTAAGACACAGAAAGACATTTCTGAACGAATAGGCTGTTCCCAGAGTGCTGTATCAAGGCACCTCAGTGGGAAGTCTGTGGGAAGGAAAAAGTGTGGCAGAAAACGCTGCACAACGAGAAGAGGTGACCGGGCCCTGAGGAAGATTGTGGAGAAGAACCGATTCCAGACCTTGGGGGACCTGCGGAAGCAGTGGACTGAGTCTGGAGTAGAAACATCCAGAGCCACCGTGTACAGGCGTGTGCAGGAAATGGGCTACAGGTTGCACATTCTGCATGTCATTTGGAAATCAAGGTGCCAGAGTCTGGAGGAAGACTGGGGAGAGGGAAATGCCAAAATGCCTGAAGTCCAGTGTCAAGTACCCACAGTCAGTGATGGTCTGGGGTGCCATGTCAGCTGCTGGTGTTGGTCCACTGTGTTTTATCAAGGGCAGGCTCAATGCAGCTAGCTATCAGGAGATTTTGGAGCACTTCCTGCTTCCATCTGCTGAAAAGCTTTATGGAGATGAAGATTTCATTGTTCAGCACGACCTGGCACCTGGTCACAGTGCCAAAACCACTGGTAAATGGTTTACTGACCATGGTATTACTGTGCTCAATTGGCCTGCCAACTCTCCTGACCTGAACCCCATAGAGAATCTGTGCGATATTGTGAAGAGAAAGTTGAGACACAAGACACAAGAATCTGCAAAAGGATTCCCGACCAAGTATTGAGTGCAGAACTGAACATAATTATATGAAGGTTGACTATTTTTGTATTAAAAACACTTTTCTTTTATTGGTCGGATGAAATATGCTAATTTTTTGAGATAGGGATTTTGGGTTTTCATGAGCTGTATGCCACAATCATCAATATTAAAACAATAAAAGGCTTGAACTACTTCAGTTGTGTGTAATGAATCTAAAATATATGAAAGTCTAATGTTGATCAGTACATTACAGAAAATAATGAACTCTATCACAATATGCTAATTTTTTGAGAAGGACCTGTATATTAAAAAAAATCTAATGTGTGCATTGTATCTATGGAAGATTGTAGGACATTTCAAAACATATGTTGCATATCTGTACATTTGTAAAAGTCACATTTCCAAAAATTTAGGACCCACCTTCTGTCATTCATAAACAACTACCACTCCAAGTTTTTAGAGCATTGTATCGTTCTAACCTTTTGTTTGTTTTTCATTCTTTAGATGCACTACTACAACAACAGCTGAAAGCTGAAGAAAAGGAGGCCACAGAGTTTCTTTGCTTCAACAGTTCAGAAATGGCTTCGTTATGCCCCAGAACGGCTGGGGGGAATTGCTCGTGGTGGAAAACCATAAGTTCAGACTCATGTCTTATGATCTGTTTTGCTGAGTAAATACATTTCAACTTACGAATAATGTTTCAGTCATCTGTTGTGTTTCTGACTTGGTTGTTTCTATTTGCATTTGACTGAATTTTGCTGAGGCAGGCTGCCATTTTTATATTATGGTTTTCCAGTCTCTTCTCTTGGCAGTTAGATTCTGTTTTATTAATTCAGAATTAACAATCTCTTCTAATAGTTCTCTTCTAAAAAGTCATATTGTCATCCAGTTTATAATAATTTGTATGTAAGTTGTAGTGTGTTTTATTATATAGTTGTTTTATTGTAATTGTGATGTTACTTCCTGTTTAAATGGGTATGGAGCATAAATAAATAAATATGTTTACATGTAAACTGAAGGATGTTGAGTTACTGACTTTTTGTTTAAAAAAAAAAAAAAAAAAAAGCTTTTCAGCCCTACATGGTCTCTGATTTAAAGAAATAAATCAAAACGGACATGATTTACTGTCATAGAATCTTGCTGTACATAAAGCAAGACTAATCTATAATTGTTTCAATGTTGATTCAATGTTGATTCAATGTAAAATAAGTGATTGAATTTACGTTGAACAAACATTGATTTTATGCCCATCTTGATCTATTTTTCATCATTGAAATAACATTATTTCAAGGTGCAAACCTGATGAAAAATCAACGTTTAACATTGAAATTTCAACATTGATTCAATGACAAGTTGGTTGATGCTTTAATGTTGATTCAACGATGATTCAATGTTGTTCTGCTATCTGGGTAAAGTTTTTTTGGGGGTGAACAATGGCTTTGACCCTAACTCTTCCCCTCTGACTGCACTAGGACCGGACAGCATTGCCACCTGATGAAATAGCGTGACAAAAAAGTGAAATGTCAGTTCAAAACTTTTGCCAAAAACACTAATGAATCACTTACATCCTCAGCCTATCACTCCTCATAATGCTAAATATTAGTATAATCAACATGTATAATACACGGACACATATTATATGTTATATACTGTATAATCAACATTCAGATTGACCTCCTGTGAACTCGCCTCTTCACCTGAACTACAACATGGCTGATCTGCTTCTGTCCCCTAATTGAAAAACATTGAAGGATTCCTTATGAGCATGGACAGAGAATGCCTCAGCCTATTATTGGTAACAATGTTAAATCTCAGGACAACTACAGTGGCTTGCAAAAGTATTCGCCCCTCCATGAACTTTTCCACATTTTGTCACATTACAGCCACAAACATCAATCAATTTTATTGGAATTCCACGTGAAAGACCAATACAAAGTGGTGTACACGCGAGAAGTGGAACGAAAATCATACATGATTTCAAACATTTTTTTTTACAAATAAATAACTGAAAAGTGGGGTGTGTGTAATTATTCAGCCCCCTTTGGTCTGAGTGCAGTCAGTTGCCCATAGACATTGCCTGATGAGTGCTAATGACTAAATAGTGAGCACCTGTGTGTAATCTACACTCTCTCCATCGCTGTCTGATATACAGCACAGGTGTTTAGGTTCTGTCACCTGACAAAACAGGATAAACACATGCCATTTAAACAGCAATCATTTTATTTCACTTTTTCTGAATCTTAGTGCGCAAACCTCGAATCAAATCATTAATGTTCGCCAAGTAAGTGAATGCATTTTAAAAACAATTTTTCTGAAGTGGATTGTCTATTGGTGTCAACAAAATTCTAGCCATATGGCAATATTAGTATATTAGCTTATCAATTTCATTCACAATACTGATTTCTGACAAACAGTCATTAGATTAGGAGACTGACAGAGATCATATTTATACTTTTACATGTAGCTGTTTAATCTGCTGTTAGTTTTAAGTTCGTATTCACAGACTATAACCTCTCCTGCTGTAATGAATGTGAGTCCACTGCATTTGGAGCTGCTTGTATCTGAACGCAGCCAATAGTCTATCACATGATGGCAGAGAAAGGCACAGCCAATCAAAATCTTGATATTTGTTTTGGGGGCGGGAGAATTCAAGGAGAGAACGTGATTTATCCCTTTCTGCGTGTCTAGGTTAATGTTGACAGAACGATAAAAAAAAAAAGTGGATTAAATTATTGGTAGGGACATTTCAATGGTCGGAGGATATTGGTGGGGACACATCCCCTCCGTCCACCCTAAATCTACGCCCCTGTATATATATAATTTAAAACTATTTATTCATTTGTCTTTTATTTACTTACTTACTAGCGAATGCTTTTTTAGGGCTCAAAAACTACGGCAGTATGAGTGACAATGGAATAGGAAGTGTGAGTTGCACCGGTCACACACACACACACACACACAATAAATATATATATATATATATATATATATATATATATATATATATACATATATATATATAATTCAATTCTTAAAACATCGTGTTCACCCATGCACTGAAAAAAAGAACTTAGTAAGATTTACTTACTTAAAAAAAAGTAAGATTTACTTGATAAAATCCTCATAACAATTTAGACACAGATTTTAAGTAAATTTTATTGCTCCAATATTAAGGCTGAATCCCATTTCTACCCCTTCCCCCTACCCTTCCATTTGGCGCGTTCACGTGCAGGGGTAGTGGTGTCTCATTTCTCTTTTGGTTGGAGGTGTAGGGGGAGGGGGAAGGGCCAGATAGCCCTCCAAACGAAGATTTTTCAGGACCTCACTTCAAATGAAGGGCTAAGTGAAGTTTTCAACATGGCTGCTCACTCGAGCAAGCAGACCTATAAATGTTAAGTCATTTTTGCCATTAATCATGATTTTTTTGACAAGTTTTCATTATATGTATATTACCTTTAGTCTTGTGTTTGTGTTTATGGTGATGTTCTGTAAAGAAACGTTTGCAAAAAAAATCGCTAAAGTTTGCTAGCGGATAGCACATATTGCACAATATTACAAATATATATTTTTATGTCACATACACTTTACTGCCTGCTACAAACAAATATGAAAGTTCAGTAGCACGGCAGTTTGCCGAGCATTTGATAACGCATTGTGTGTTTAGCTTACGGCCATATGTGTACATGTAAATGAACGGTGCTTACACTATTCTTACTTATTGCAATGTGACCACAGTTTTGTAATTTATATTCTGTATATGGACGGCTGAGGAAACCCGAAGACTCATCCGTGTTCGTGGTGAAAATTAGCAACTTTTTTAAAAATCGAAATACGGCGCAAAAAACCTTTGGGAGTGAGTAATCTCTCTTATTGGAATGTGTGATAAACATCGGCGCATGTCCTCTGACGTAACATTAGGAACCCGCGACAACGTATGATGACGTATAACAGTGCTGTCCCATTTCTTAGGGGAAATATTTATACCCTTCCCCTTTCCACTTCGTTTCAAGGGACAAGGGGAAGAAAATAGAATTGTGATTCAGCCTAAGTAAAACTCACCCGTAATTGTCAGGTAAAATTTACTTAATTAAATTAACAATAAAAGAAATCAAGTAAAAGTTACATAATTATATTTAATGCACAAATTAGATTTATTTAAAATAATCAAGTAAAGTTAATTCATTATTGTATCAGCAGGAACCTTAATTTTATGAAATTACTATCATTTTGTTTTGTGAGATTTTCCCTTAACTTGGTTTTATCAATTTATACTACTCCCTATAATAATGTAAACATTGCTAATTTGTGTTTTGGAAAGAAACTTAAGTAATTATTTCATCTATATCTTTCATAAATCACACAACTAAAATATAATTAAACAGTTTAGTCACCAACATTACCAAATATTTGTGACATTCACAGTCTAGATCCAAGTTGTCTTTTTAATAAAATGCATTCAGCTAAATTTTGCATCCATAGAAAAAACTGCACGGCACCAGGGCCTGAAATACTTGTTTTAAACAAAATTGTGTAAAATAATAATAAATAAATAAAATACAGCATTCATTTAGAAATAAAATACAGCAGAAAATACATTAAACAAACTGTAGAATAAACGTTAAAACGTAATAGCCCTCGGAAGCAGTGAAGTTGCAACATTCAAATCAGCACTCTGGACTAGTGCACTTAAAAGTATGCCATTGAAACCATAACGCATTAAAACATTAAGCTGAACATGTCAACACAACATGTAAAGACTTGTAGTCAAGCCAAATCAAATGTTTTAAGATAACTTTAAAGCTTGCACTTTTGGTGATAGCTTAATCCCATCAAGTTCTAGAAGAACTTTCTGAAAATAGCTCAAATGTGTAGCGCAGTGCTCGGAGCTATTGCCACATTCTTGCAAAATTTCCTCTCCTTCAAGGATTATGGATACACCAACCGGTTCTTCCCCTTCAACAGCACAGACGACAAGGATTTTAAGAAGGTGCATACTGGCATCACTTCGTCTGTCCCCCTGCATAAAATGTACAAGAAAATAAATAATTTATTTTGAGAAACAAAAAAAAAATCTGAATTGCTTCAACCTGTGCTGACTTCATTTCACAGAGAAAAAAATAATAATAAAAATAATTGATAATAAAAAATGACCATCACTTCATATACTTCAGATTGTTAAACTTGGGTTAAATTGCTTTAGGAATAATCTTGCATCACTGAAACATTGTAAAACATGGCATGAGATGGCTACACTCCATAGATTACTCTGCACCTTTACAGTGTCAGGAAATCCTATGATGAATGCTGAGTTTGTATTTAAAGGGTTAGTCCAAACATGAAAATTCGTTCAATAATTACTCAGATTTATATATTCATTTGCATTTATATGCTTCTGTCCAATACAACAAACACTATATTCAAGGTATTAATAAATTGTATAATTAATAAGAAAACAATGCTTTACCAGGCAATCATCAAAGAGATCCTCTTCAGATTCATGTCTCATCTTTACGCTTTGTTTCTGTGAAAATATTTACATTGTATCATTACATACTGTAATCTTTTATTCGTACAACTACATTTAGGCATTTCTTCATCTTTTGTAAGTTTGCCTTTATCCAAAGCAAATTACAAAAGAGGAAGGCATCAAGCATTTCAAGCAGTGCTACTAACACAAGGTTTCTGTCACCGTTAGAAAAATACAAGATAGATCAGCGAGGGATTAAGGAAAAAGTGAGAAGCAAGAATCATGTGTGGAAAGATTAAGCATGCAGGGTCACAGGATGACTCGACTTATTTTTATTGTCTGCAATGCGATTTAGACAAATTAGAGCTGCTGTCAATACTGTATGAACATATGTACAGGTTCTTTACTCGTAACTCATTAATAAAGTTTGGCTTCAGAAAAAAAAACGTTTATTGCTAGTGCTCTTTTACCATTTAATGCTTTAACACACACGACTCAGTTTGTTCAGAATCTCACCGACGAGCCTTTGTCTGAACACGCCGTTTTCACGAGGTGTGGGGGTAAGAAACACGCATCTCGGTGTATTAATCCGCGCGCTCGGTTCGTTATTATTTTATTTATTTATTTATTTACCACAGGACCCCTGGGGGGCTCCGTAGGTTCAGGTTTTTACACGAAAACGGTGTTTTGTGAATCTCCACACCATTTAAAACTGAAATATTGCTAATTACGTCCTGAGATTAAGATGAACATTAACTGGGAGTCATGAAAGCGAGAATCACATCCAAAAAAGAAAGCTAAACTTACCTCGAACACGACAAACTCCAGCTGCAGCCACGCCGTGTTGTACCTCCGTGATGATTCCCAACCGACTGATCCACAGCGCGGGCACAGCGTCTCCAAACACGCATGCGCGGTTTCATTTGCACACATTTTCGGCTTCAGTAGACACACAATACTTCAGACTGAAACACGACTGCCCCCTACAGGTAATCAAGGGCATGTTCACAGCTTCCCGCACGGAGCCGCGCAAAGCCGTGGCAAGTCACGGGATCCCTTTTCTCGAAACGTGCGTTTTTAATGGCGACATCTGTACTTAGGCCACATATCAGAATGTTTCAGTGCAATGGTACTTTTGAATGTCATCCAGAGTTTCTTGAAGGCTGCATTAATAGCACGTTTCATGACAACTGATTGGATCCCTCAGAGGTGCTGCTTGTCAAGAGACAAGGCAGACAACTACTTGTGCCCCAGGATAGTAGAGGCTCCTAAGGCCTGTCAAACCTATTTTTTAATTATGATAATGGTGATTCAAAAATTCAAATTTTATTTGTCACATACACAGTCATACACAGTACGAAATGCAGTGAAATGCTTATACGACCGCCAGTGACCTTAAAAATAAAATAAAACGTATACGTAAGGAATAAATATGAATAAAAAGAGATACTAAAGAAAATAAACTTAACTAGTAGGATAAACTGTACAAGTAAAGGCATGATAAAAATATTACAAAATATAGAAATATATATTTTTAAATATATATGATGAATGCGGGTTGGAGAGGCCCCTACAAAATTTTTGGCAAGAGCCCCAACAAACTCTAGAATCACCTCTGGTAACTCTTAAGTAGTAATGTAAGTAGTCAAACAATTTAGCTGAAGTTGTTGCTTGAAATTACAAACCAGAATGTCAGAGGACAATAGGAAGCTTGGCAAAGTGAGTTAAAAAGAAGTTAAGAATTTTCTTTACAAAGTAATAGGTAAGGAGTGTGCTTAAAAGGCATGGCTGGGTCAAAACTCCTCCAGCACAGACTACTGGTCGTGTGTTGTGTTGGGAATTGTAGTTTGAGGTGGCCATATTTGTACAAACCGGATTCCAAAAAAGTTGGGACAATAAACAAATTGTGAATAAAAACTGAATGCAATGATGTGGAGATGGCAAATGTCAAAAGTTTAATCCGAGAAAATTTATAATTTTAAAGGAAAAATATGTTGATTCAAAATTTCACGGTGTCAACAAATCCCAAAAAAGTTGGGACAAGTAGCAATAAGAGGCTGGAAAAAGTAAATTTGAGCATAACGAAGAGCTGGAAGACCAATTAACGGTAATTAGGTTAATTGGCAACATGATTGGGTATAAAAAGAGCTTCTCAGAGTGGCAGTGTCTCTCAGAAGCCAAGATGGGTAGAGGATCACCAATTCCCACAATGTTGCGCAGGAAAGATAGTGGAGCAATATCAGAAAGGTGTTACCCAGCAAAAAATTAAAGAAACTGGTCTCCTCGGTCCCCAGTCGTCTGTTGAGTGTTGTAAGAAGAAGGAGAGACGCCACACAGTGGTGAAAATGGCCTTGTCCCAACTTTTTTGGGATTTGTTGACGCCATGACATTTTGATTCACCATATTTTTCCCTTAAAATTATAAATTTTCTCAGTTTAAACTTTTGTTCCGTGATTTATGTTCTATTCTGAATAAAATATTGACATTTGCCATCTCCACATCATTGCATTCAGTTTTTATTCACAATTTGTTTAGTGTCCCAACTTTTTTGGAATCCGGTTTTTAGTCTTTGATTTGAAATGGTAAATGTTTCCATAACTTTATGACAGAATATACGAGGGGCATTTAACTTTACTCCTCTATATAATCCCCTGCTACACTAATGCAGATTTTTTTACCCCAGTATTTCACTAGTGCTTAATTACCATCATGGTAAAAAGTTTTCTCAGAGCGTCGAAGCCATGATCAGACTGCCTGCTTCACGGCTGAAACGCTGGCCTCCCAGGAAATCTTTTAATATCTCAAACATGTGGAAATCACTTAAAGCAAGGTCAGAACTGTATAGGAATGCTGCAATAACTCCCAACCAAATACCTTTAATATTCAAGTGGTGTTTGTGAATGATTGTGCGTACAGTTCTCATGTCTTCAGCAAGTTGGAGACAAGGTACTCATTGATTTTTCTGCAACTGGCTTCTGGTTTTACACCTTTATTCACAAGAAAATTTACCACAAGTACTAGTTTGACACTCCTCATATATTGTTCATTTATTAGTTTTCAATATATAATATTAATATATTTTTATTACTGTTTATTAGCATAAAATTATAAATAATAAAATATTACAAAATGTATCAACATTAAAAGAAGAAAAATAATGCTATTCTTATTTATTTGGCAGTGATGCTTGTAATAAATGATTATTCTATATAATATGATAAAAATGCATCTTAAAATTAGTATAAAAATATCAGGAGAAGATGATAAAAATGCACTTGCACACATTTGCAGACAACATTTTCAGTTTAAAATAATTTCATAAGCACTTAAAAAATACAAACCAATAACACGTTAACCTTATAATATTAAGCAACCAAGCTTTAAGGGGTAAACTGTTAAGAGAAAATAATTACTGATGGAGTGGTTCCTGTAGCAGAGAAAATTGCTAATGATTGTACATAGTGTACAACATATGACATAGTGCACATGCATTTATTGTTACATTAAATGTTGTAGAACCTTTATGAAACAACTTCCTAGCATGACTTTTTGTTACAACTATAAAGAATTGGCAAAGCCTGATATCTTTAAACAGTCGTTGAAAGTTTGCCGTCTCCTGAGGTAGTAATAGATGTCCCTCTGAGTGTACTCTGTGCTTCCTCCTCGAATGTGCTCTCAATCTTTGACAGAAGTGCATAGCATTTCCTCTTGGAGTCCTTCCCCATGAAAGCATAAAGAAAAGGGTTCATGAAGCTGTTGGCGCTGGCGAGTGTGATTCCAAATCTTTGTCCGGTAGAAATTACATTTTTATCTTTTAGACTTATCTCCAATATGTTAAAAATGTGAAAAGGCAACCAGCTAATGAGGAAAGCTACTATCAATGCTGTCATGACCCTAAATGGCTTATTGGACCTCGCCATGTGGTTAGAATTCAGCTTTCTTATGATCAGGAAATAACAAAACATGATGATCAGTAAGGGGATCAAAAATCCAAAAATTAATCTGCACAACACTACAGCAATGTGTTCCTCATCATGCATGTAGTTGTTGTAACAGGGCAGTTTCTGGTCATAGTGATCTACATCTCGGAAAATGGCTGCTGGTACGCTAAGGATTGCTGAGATGATCCAGGCTAGTAGAACAATCACCAAGGCCCTGCGTATACTGCGCTTGTTTTGTGCCCAAACAGGAAACGTCACCACAACACAGCGATCCACACTGATGATGACGAGTAGGAAGATGCTGCTGAACATGTTGAGAAACTGGATAAAGGACGTAACCTTGCACATGAGTCGCCCAAAGACCCATGTGTCCACAACAATATAGACAATGGATAAGGGCAGGAAGACACAGAACAGGATGTTGGACACAGCGAGGCTGAGGTACCAGACAGTGTTGACTGTTTTCTTAATCTTAAACCCTGCAATCCAGATCACCAAACCATTTCCAGTGATTCCAAGAACCGTAATAATCACATTTACTGTTGCCAGTAAAACACACACCACATCTGTGCAAAGCACTGGAGACACTGGTGTAGGCACTACATGGCCGATTGTATTATCAGGCTCATAATCAGTATAATTATATGCATCATCTTCAGTAAGATTTGTAAATGAATCCATGATGCTTTTTGAATCTGTAAAATAGAGACAAAAATAAAATAGCTGAAAACAAAATTATTTTGGTGTGCATTATTATTATTTGGAGCAAGATATTGGAAGTATTCAGAATAATGCTTGTTCCTTGAGGTTAATTTTGTGGTTTTCACTCAATTAGATTGGTAAGGTGCGACCAACTGGCTAGATGAGATATTTTGCACATTTAAATAATGTGTATAAAATGAGATTTTGGAACTTATTGTACAGCCAACAAGTTTAAGACAATTTGATTTAGTCACTGCCTGGCATAAATAAATAAGTAAATAAATAAAAGATGCATGCTCCACAATTTTTTGTGCTGCCTTTAGCTTTGACTTTGTCATGTATTTGCCAAGAGCATGAGAGCATTTATTACTGCAATATATTTGTTATAATATCATATATGATTAAGACTTAGATCAGTTCATAAAGTCTTTCCCAATATTTCTTAAAGGTCACTACTCTGTTGTGGCCAATTAATGCTTGGAAGAGAAGCTCCATAGATGTGATAACCTGGTCATTCAGTACATTCAGGTCGTCAGCTGACTTCATTGTCACTTTATTGTCACATAATGTTGCTGAGCCAAGACCTAAACAACTGAAGCAACCCCAGATCATAACATTGTCTCCAGAGACTTGTGGACACTATACATGATGGATGCATCGCTTCATGCGCTTCTTAGCCTGATCTGCTCCGTTGGACCACATAACCTTTTTCAATTGCTCCAAAGTTTAGCTAAATAAAGCCATTTGTTTTCTAATAGTCTCTTTACAGTTGGTTATTTTATGGCCACACGGGTGTTTATTACAATCCTATGAGTTCTCCTTACAATATGCATGTGCAAGCAGTCTTAATTTTATTCTGACAACATTTCTTCAAAAAGATGTTTTAAGTTTTAATAACAAGTTTTAATAACATGTTGGACAGTTCTTAACATCCAGAAACTTCAAACGTCTTATTTGTTTCCTTTGCTTGATGCACGCCAATCCTTCTGAAACACAGTAACATCTTCATCATGACCACAGGATAAATCTTCTTGATTGTTTATGTATTGAGAAGCTACTGTACTGTACTTGCTGTATTAGTTAGGGTAAAAAAGTGCTGTTGCTAGCTGAAACATATTAATTATCCAAATGAAAACTCTTAATTATTTACTTATTTAAAGCATTATTATTATTATTATTATTATTATTATTATTATTATTTACTTTTTTCCAGGCAGTATGTATTTGCTTGCATGTTTTTTTCTTTGTTTGCTTATTTGTTTGGTCATTCATTCATTGTTCCATTCATATATGAAACAAATCCAGTGCTTTAGCTTTTATTAACTGGTTTTAGACTCTTATCAGACAATGCTAACTTTCACAAGCAAACTTTTAAAATTTAATTCAACTTTCAAAGAAGTGCAGCTTCTCAATAGCATCACACACTACAATACTCAGGCTTTCCGCTCATACCTTGGGCATATTGTGTTATATGCAAAGCAATAACTCACCTGTTAAACGCCTTCTCCAGTACAGTATTCAGTACACAGTTTCCCTGTTAATGGTGTGAGGCAAACGTTTTAGATGATTTGTGTCTTTCAGTTCCCCTTTTTTGGGCGTACGCAGTTCTAAGAAAACAAATTAAGAGTGTGTTGATAACCACACAGTTTGTTTCACCACTCTCGTGCACCCTCACTGAAGCACCACTGTGGTTGCCGTGCTGGGGTTACATAGGAAGTTATGCTTCCTCCCACACCCACCCACCCACCCACACACACACACACACACACACACACACACACACACACACACACACACACACACACACACACACTTCCTATCAGGAGCTTCCCCAGGAATTGGTGGGACATCTGTAAAAGTATAATTATTGAGTATAACTGAGGTTTGTAACATTGATACTTAACCTTGAGTTAAGATCTATATTTTATTACATTTTGCCCTTTAACACAAATGAGAACATATTAGTAAGATAATACAGTAACCATTTTAGAATAAAAAAAACATGAACTACAGAGTAAATATATAAACGTTTAGCAGAATTACCAGGTTATTACACCTTTACACATACTCCCCAGAATACATGCTGGAACAAGAAAAAGTGCTTCACTTGTAGAAGCACTTCTGCATACGGGTTGTACCTTGAAATGTTACAAAAATGTATAGAACAACGATTAACACTTTCTCCGGTCCAGATAGTCTTTTTTCAGTTTAAGTACTTCACAGTTTCTCCTGTTGACTTCCAGTTTTTCATATTATAATACTTGTGCAACGTCACATGGCTACACAGGGTTAATATTTGAGGTAAAGTTTTTTTTTTGACTCTTTATTAGAAGGTTTTTTTTTGCTCCTCTGGCTTGTTCTTTAAGGATCTAAATCTACATCTGGATTTCTGTATGGATGCTTTGTGACAATAAACACACCAATCAGCCATAAAATTTAATGTATTAACATTAAAAGCTTCCCCTTGTGCCACTGAAAAAGTTCTGGACCTCAGGGCATGGCTCTACATGGCCACAAGGTGTGTTATCTGGCTATCTTTACATTGTGGGTTCAGGCCTCCATGGGTCAGACTTGTTTTTCCAACACATCATATACTGTAGATGCTCAATCAGATTGAGATCTAGGGATTTTGGAGGGCAGATGAATAGCCTTGAACCTATCTTCTAAGCCTCATACACATCAACTTGTGATGCACTGAATGTTCTGATACCTGTCTATCATAGCCAGCAGTAATTTGTTTCAGCAATTTGTGCTACATTGGTTTTTCTGTGGGATCAGACTGGGCATGTGAGAATTTGGTCCCTGAATAGATGAACCTTGGGTGGCAATGATCCTGTGTTAATGTAATGGCTGTTATGTGTATATTATGTATTTATGTATTTATGTATTTAATAATAACAAATAGTATTTAAAACCATTCAAATTAGATTGACTAATTACTTAGAGACGAAATTATTATCCTCAAACAGTATATTCCTAACAAGAATTGAAATACACTATGCACAAATTAATCAGATGTTGCATTTCTGTTTTATAGTTCCATGTCAAATCAGATGTGTGTTGATATTCTGGCATCCATAGAACTGGAACGGGATAAGTAGCGACTCGTAGTGCGTCCTTCCTCTCCTATTGCGTTTTCGATCTTGGACAGGATAGAGTTCTTAAACTTTCGCCTGAAATCATTGCCCATAAAAACATAGAGAATTGGATTGAGGAAGCTATTAGCTGAAGCAATTGAGGTTCCAATCTTGAGCCCTAAGGCAATGATTTCATTGGGGAAGCCTTCATTCAGTTCAGCCAGCACAAATGTGTGGTACGGCAACCAGCACAGAAAAAAAGTCCCAATGAGAGCTGTCATGATTTTGAACGGCTTTGAAGACTTTGCCATCTGGTTGCTTCTTAGCTTAAAGATGATGATTGAGTAGCAGGCAATGATGATAAAGAATGGCATCAGGAACCCAAAAATGAACCGACAGATCGATATAGAATTGTGAGCATAATGGCTATTGTAATTATTGTGGCAGCGGGTTCTGCCTAGATGGTGTTCAATGTCACGAAAAATGAGGGATGGGCCACTCAATGAGACTGAAAAAACCCATGCAAAGAAAACTATCAAAGAAGCCTTTTTTATGGTGCGTTGGTTTTGTGCCCAAACAGGAAAGATGACAGCTATGCAGCGATCCATGCTTATGATGACAAGAAGAAAGATGCTGCTGAACATGTTGAGAAACATCACAAAGGAGGTAAACTTGCACATGAATTGTCCGAAGATCCAGTCAAAGTGACTTGGTAAAAGGTGTTGAGGGGCAAAGTGGCACAAAATATGAAATCAGAAATAGCCAGACTGAGGTACCAGGTGGTGTTGACCGTCTTCTTCATCTTAAAACCTGCAATCCAGATCACCACACCGTTTCCCACAAGCCCAAGCACGATGATGACCACATTCACCACCAGCAGCAAAATACACAGAATCTCCTCAGAGCAAACGTACTCTACATGGTGTGACAGGTTTGTTGATGACAGGTTATCATTTGTGTAGTTTTCATAGTCCGTTAAATTCCATTGGTAATCAAACGTGAAAACAGTCGTGTCCATGGCTGAAATCCTGTGTTGTTTCCCCTGTGAAAACAAAAATACTGCTTTAGCCTGTATGTACTTATTACAGCAGGAGTTAGGGCAAAGCTCTTCTTCAGCCTATAAGTATGTTTTTTTCATTACACTTACAGTACAATTTTTATTAATTTTATTTTACTGGGGAGATGTAACTTTCTGACACCAAGAAGTTTTTAAAGATTGATTCAGAATATACATTTAAACAATAAATAAAAAGAATAATCATTAAAATAACAAGTGATACCATTACTGTCTTGCACATATACCTATATAAAATATATATTTTTTAAATTGTGTTGTGAGGACTGTATTTTTAGTATGCTAATTAGCTCCAACCTCCCGTTTGTGGCACTGAGATTATGTAACCTGAGACCTCATTATAATCTTCTTCCAAACATCCATCATGGCGGACAAGGAGCCAACTCGCAAAAAAAAGATGGAATCTCCCAAGAAAAACTCTTCTCTTGTTTGGGTTTCCAACATCATGCTTTGACACCTTGTCTGGTGACCGTGTCATTGACATACTTATTCATATTCATTGGTGTCTGCCAAAGAAGGGCATGTACACAGGATCAGCTTTGTCTGTGTTCAATTATTTAAATGTTTATACAACACATTGATAAATTTTGAGAACCATGTACAGTATGGTCTGTGTCAGTCTTTAATAACACACAATAACACAAGCTGTATTATCTGTCTTATTAAATTCTAATAATTTTCTAAAGGCTATGATAGAATGATTGTTGATAGCTTTTATAATAGTGGACTGTGATAACAGGGACCAGGAGGAAAGCAATAAACAAGATTTTTTCAAGGGCATACCACAAAATTAGTACAAATGAGTACAAATAAATAAAGAGTATTTAATATTTAATAGAAATCAGTCTGAAGAAATCGTGAGAAGCTCAAGACTACAAGAGTACTTGTGCAGTACTTTATACTGGAAAGTTGAATTAAGTAGAAAGAAAAATCTAAAACTTCAAATGTTTAAATTACCTTTATAATAAGGGAAAAGTTAGCCAACATAACCGATCTACATTTACTTCCAATGACTTGGTTACTTAGACAAGCTGTAGGTACTGAAAACTGTGTACTGTTGAAATCTGGGCTGCCACATGGTTGTCAACCACATTGATCTGGGCCCGGTTTCTCGATAACGCACACTATTCGCGCGCTAAGAAGACTCTTAAGATATATCTTACATTAAGTGATAACTTTTCTAAGTGTATTTCTCGAACTGTCTCTTAGGAGTCTTCTTAAGTCGCTGCCTCTTACATCCGACGTTACGCGGCGCTGTCTACAGTGAAGGTCCTGAATTAGCGGACATCGGTGGCTCAGGAATCGATTATTGACTCCTTTTTCCATAATCTGTTCTTGGAAGGCGAAACTTTTTTCTTTTTTTTTTTTTTATAACGACCACGGGGAAAATATGAAAGGGCTGAAGTGTTGTTTAAAGGAAAAATGTACATGACCCACATGGCTCCGCGGACGGCGCCGTCTTCAGTTTAACACAACACCACGCTGTATCGCTGCCAAATTGTTCGCCACCTATTTAATATTAATAGTGATTGCCAATTTTAATGCATTATTCACATTATGAAATAGGCTAATTAAAAGTCACTCTATTAGTTCTGATATGAAATAAAATAACATTCTTAAACAGGTCTACAGTATATTCCATCATTAATACGACTTTGATAACGTGCCATAATGTGCTTCCATAAACCGCTGATTTATAAAGACTGCTGCTCAGTGGCGGCGACTAGCGTCTTGAGCTGAAACTACGCTAAGAATGAGGTAAGGTTGGTCCAGACCAACCTTACGAACGTGTGACTTAGCTAAGAGATACTTAGCGTAAGAATGTTTCGGGAAATGCGCCATAACGTTAAGAGAGAGGTTAAGGTACAACTTAAGAACTACTTAGCGATAAGAAGCTTTCGAGAAACCGGGCCCTGGTTATTAAAGAGGTTACAACATTGCATAAAATGAAAGGACATGATCAAAAGACATACGTACTGTAAAAAATCAACAAAGTGAAAGGTGAAATATCAAAACATAAATAGTTAAATGATAATCAGGTCTGAAACAATCTTTGCACATTTTGCATAGGAGCTACACATCAAAAGGCTTATTCTTCCCCTTAAAAGTTCATTCTGGAATCCCTGAATTTTCTTTGCATGACTATATTTTTCTAGCCAATCAGAAGGCAGGGACTGGAAACATTTTTTAACCAATACAAATTTAATACACAAGTTATAATTAAGGATATTAATTCACACTCATATCGAATCTGTTGCAGCTAAAAGGCCATGAAAAACTTTGTTTCATATCACTGTTCTTCAAAATAAAGCTACCTGGGATTGTGGTGTAATTACTGATATTGTCTGCTAGTCAAGCTAGTGTAGTGTTCTAGCAGGCATCAGTGTACACCACTACAATTCTTGCTACTATTTGACCTAACGTGGGTTCATTACAGAGTTCATAAATACTCTTTTTATTGAGTGAGGACAAATTCCCTCAGACACACTCTCAAAAATTCTAATAGAAAGCCTTTGCAATAGAGTAAAGGATGTCCTACTCTAATTTATTACCTAGGTTAAAGAGATATTTGTCTTTTTCGATTGGCTAAGTCTGGTTTAATTTATAACTAAACATCACCTAATTTCTTAAGACAACTACACTAAGACCCTCAGAACACGAAGCCTGTAATATGTACCTTTAGATGTCCCAACTTCCTTCCTTATCTATTTTAACACCTCACCTGTGTGTGTGTGTGTGTGTGTGTGTGTGTGTGTGTGTGTGTGTGTGTGTGTGTGTGTGTGTGTGTGAGGGTTCTGCCTGCAATCTACCAAGACCTATACTTCTTCTCATCTTAAAAAAGCTTAATTTGCCACACTTATGGTAGCCTGTCTAGGTGATGGAATGTATTTATTTCACTTTTACTCCATGCCGCTTAAGAAATACATTGTATTGTTTTTTCGACGTTAGCAGGGATCTTGGAGTACGAGTGAGCTTTCTTGCTCCCCAATGCAAATGGCTGGGGAGTAGTTTATTACTCTCAGCACAAGCACACATACACAGGTCAAGCACACACACATACACACCCCGAACTTGGACGCCACTAACCCAAACACCACTCTCTCTCATGGTGGACACATAGAAAACCCCCGCAAGGCATGACGGTCGGGGAGCAATTCAGTGTAGAACCGCCACTGGACATGATTGAACAATATATATTATCATATTAAGTAAATATTATTTTATGAATACGACGTTCTTCGGGCTTTTTATAATAATCATCATATTTGCTGTTTGTGTCCAGCATTGAATAATTTTTTCATCCATTATTTAACCACAGCTGGTTATCAAACTATACACGGGCACTGGTGTAGCTCAGTGGTAGGTAATGCGTCTATGATGCGGTAGACCCGGGTTTGATTCCCAGCCAGGGAATCACTATCAAATATATTAGATTTATATTATATTTGCAAATATGCAATATGCAAATAACATTTATATATAATACAAATAAATATTATTTATGATGAAAAATTAGACGAAACTAATTTTAGTATAAAATAAACAATATAAAAGTATACGAAAAATACAAATATTTCTATTTGCTCGTCATACATGGTCATACATGGTCGTCAACTCTCACGTTCTATATTCCATTGTCATTCATATGAGTTTATAAGTTTATATATTTTCAACTGCTGTGTGGCTCCAGTGGTGCAATCAGTTAGTGCGTGCAGTATAGCTGAAGCAATACCGAGTTTGAACCTCACCAAAAGCACAAATTTATAAACATTTTACTACATATCGCACTGTGTTTGTGACAAATAAAATTTTAATTAGATTTTTCAAGACATCCTTAATAATCCTTAAAGACACAGTAACATCTGTAATTTATCTATACCGGTGTTCCAGGAAATTCAGTGTCCCTATGTTTTTCCGGTCGCGCGCAGATTCAAATCATGACGTCACTCGCTACCTAACGCTGAGAAGGCGAACGAGGATTTTAACAGTTTTTCTCTTGTTTTAAAGTGTTTTTACGAACTTGTGAATTAAACAAATTACCTATGCAAAATAATCGAGTGTCTTTTCGCTTTTTTTTTTTTGTATACTTGAAGATAATTCAGACGTTTTAAGCCGCTATTTTCAGTGATGATAGATGTGATACTGATTCATTCTAAATATATTTAAGGTTATCCTTTGTAATTTATTATAGCATGTAACTCAACGCTAGAGTGCATACTCGTGATAACCAAGATACTCTTTTTTTTAACCGACTCAAACATCCAGTTTTATGGTGTACATATCAATCACACAGGTACAGAGATTATAGGACACCACACTCATAGTTATTCATCTTATTCACATCTATCTATCTATCTATCTATCTATCTATCTATCTATCTATCTATCTATCTATCTACTGTATGAATACAGTTGTTCAAAAGAAACTAAACAGACACATGGTCTATTTTTGTCCTCAAATGAAATACATCAATGACAATTGTAAATACATCAATTTACAGCGTTGGCTGATTTTGTGATTGAGACCCATGGGTTACATTGAAAAAATATTTATTAGTACATACAGTAGTAAGCCAGGCTTTGGTAACCTTGGACAAATCACAATATAAGCCCCCTCTCTTTCGGACGTGTTCTCTCTCTTACTCTCTTTCGCACACACACATACAGTACACGCACACACAAGTAGCACATGAAATTGCATAAAACCAAATGAAACTAGGGCAAAAAATATAAGCAGTGAAAAATACATTAGTACTGTATACTGTAGGTGATCCCTGTGCTGACAGGGCGCTAACCGTCTGGAACTGTTTAGTTCTTTTAGTATTGTTTTTAAGTGTGAATGTTTATGGGGATTTCATTTGTCTCTGCTGCAGCATATATTCACAGTTGTGATAAGTGATTAATGCCCCATCAGATTTTTAATGGGGGAACGTTATGCTGGTTAAATTAATGAAGTAATACTGACCTGTATGGGCAGATATTTGTTCCAGATATTATGTGCCATTAATTGCTTTTATTATGCCAATTTTTGACTATCAACGAAATAAAAACATCAGCGAAAACTTCATCAAAAATATATTGAAAACAAACTCAAGCAGAAGTTACATTTTGAGCTTGACTTTGCAGCAAAATATTATCTATCAGTGTATTAAACGGAACTAGATAAAATACACCGTAATGTAAAATACATAGCCTGCATTTGTATTCAGTACCTACAACGATCAGTATAGATAAAGTACAGATGTTACCATGTCTTTAAGGATTATTAAGGATGTCTTGAAAAATATTGTAATACCTAGTTTTATTAATTAATTCATTTATTTATTTTAAATAGCATAAGCATTATGGGTATATGAGAGAATAAAAAAATATATTAATAATTTATTTTATATTATTATTATTATTTTTTTTTACCACATCATCTATTTATGAAACTATGTTGACAATGAAAGAACTGCCTGTATATGAACATTCTGTATATCTAATAATAATTTTAAAAAGCTTCTTTTGTCCTCAATTTTTAGTCACATATCTGACTGAAAGGCTCATACACAGGCTCATTATAACAATCTGCTCCTTAACACATCTAAGACTAAGGATTCATCATTGATCATATGATTTTAACTGGCGGGAAAAACAGACATTCTACGACTGCTCCTCAGCGGGGTTGCATGGAGAGAGTTTCATACTTTCTGTTCTTGGGACTACGTAGATTTCGGGGAGGATCTGTGCTGTATGCGCCTGCATACTGTATGTGTGTGGTACAGCAGCTGCACTGTGGCCCAGAGAACGGCACTGCAGAGGGTCATCAGAACTGACCAGAAGATTGTCAGCTGCTCTCTCAACTTGGAAGACTTAGCCAATAAAATTGCAAAGGATAATTCACATCCAGGACATTAACTGCTTGATCCACATGCCATCGGGCAGACCGTATAGAACATCAAAAACAAGAACAAGTTTTTATCCTATTGTAATAACCACACTGAATGGTGCTATAAAATCACTTATTTATGCAATATCTGCAATTGATGCGATTTATATGATTAATGCAAAAAAATTAATCAATCTTGATCGTGCAATAGCTGAATGTACGCTTTGTGGAAATGTGTGTGTGTTTGTGAGTGTATGTTTTCAAGGTGGATGGTTTTCGTTATTTGCATCAAGGGATTGCACTTTAAAACTCTTGTGCAGCTCTTTAGTAAGGTCTTCTCTGATGTGAATTACAGCGTTATTCAAGATCATTCACATCTCCTTTCGGAACAAAAATTGTCGTAGAAAATTTTAATCAACGCATTATTTTCTGTGAATGAGTAAGCAGGATGATTGTTACATTACATTGAAGCAAACACTCTAGGTTGCAAAGTCCAGTTTGCAAACGTATTGTAGACAAATGTTTGGAATGTGTTTTGTGGCCTTATTTCAGTGACTTAATTTTTTTTTTCAAAGATCACACAACTGTTATTTTCTCCAAATTACAAACATGTACATAGATGCTTACTACATATAATAGATTATAATCCAATTTTTTCTAAATAAAGTGTAATCGGATTTCCGCCAGTTATATTTTTATAAGAAGTATAACTGCTACCCACCATGGAGAACAGTTACAAGAAATGCTGCCAGCAATGAGCAAGGGGCTCAAAAATACCGTTATCAAAGATACCGTTCACTCCAATCATGGTCTATTCACCCTTCTCAGAGTGCCCACACAAACGGATTAAAAAATAGCATTTTTTTTACCTGTGGCTGTTACTACTCTGAACAGCAAAAAAAATTTAAAATACAAACCGGATTCCAAAAAAGTTGGGACACTAAACAAATTGTGAATAAAAACTGAATGCAATGATGTGGAGATGGCAAATGTCAATATTTTATTCAGAATAGAACATAGATGACAGATCAAAAGTTTAATCCGAGAAAATGTATCATTTTAAAGGAAAAATATGTTGATTCCAAATTTCACGGTGTCAACAAATCCCAAAAAAGTTGGGACAAGTAGCAATAAGAGGCTGGAAAAAGTAAATTTGAGCATAACGAAGAGCTGGAAGACCAATTAATAGTAATTAGGTTAATTGGCAACATGATTGGCTATAAAAAGAGCTTCTCAGAGTGGCAGTGTCTCCAAGATGGGTAGAGGATCACCAATTCCCACAATGTTGCGCAGAAAGATAGTGGAGCAATATCAGAAAGGTGTTACCCAGCGAAAAATTGCAAAGACTTTGCAGTTATCATCATCAACTGTGCATAATATCATCCGAAGACTCAGAGAATCTGGAACAATCTCTGTGCGTAAGGGTCAAGGGCGTAAAACCATACTGGATGCCCGTGATCTCCGGGCCCTTAATCGACACTGCACCACAAACAGGAATGCTACTGTAAAGGAAATCACAGAATGGGCTCAGGAATACTTCAAGAAACCATTGTCAGTGAACACAATCCACAGAACATCCGCCGTTGCCAGCTGAAACTCTACGGTGCAAAGAAGAAGCCATTTCTAAGCAAGATCCACAAGCACAGGCATTTTCATTGGGCCAGGGATCATTTAAAATGGAGTGTGGCAAAATGGAAGACTGTTCTGTGGTCAGACGAGTCACGATTCGAAGTTCTTGTTGGAAATGTGGGACGCCATGTCATCCGGACCAAAGAGGACAAGGACAACCCAAGTTGTTATCAACGCTCAGTTCAGAGGCCTGCATCTCTGATGGTATGGGGTTGCATGAGTGCGTGTGGCATGGGCAGCTTGCATGTCTGGAAAGGCACCATCAATGCAGAACAATATATTCAGGTTCTAGAACAACATCTAGTCATCTCTTTCAGGGAAGACACTGCATTTTTCAACAAGATAATGCCAGACCACATTCTGCATCAATCACAACATCATGGCTGCGTAGGAGAAGGATCCGGGTACTGAAATGGCCAGTCTGCAGTCCAGGGGTCTCATTTATCAAGCGTGCGTACGCACGGTTTTATGTGTACATCATGCGTACGCACAATTCTACTAATAGAATGCGATTCATTAATTTGTACGTGTGCGTGAAAATGTGCGCACATTTAGAAGAACTCCTGACTGTGCGTAAGCAGAATCCCCTAGTGGTAGAGAACTGTAATCACATATAAACCCAGTGCCCTTAAACTTCACCATTGAAATGTCATTCATTCATTCATTCATTCATCTTCTATACCGCTTTATCCTTCTATTCAGGGTCGCGGGGGGCCTGGAGCCTATCCCAGGAGGCTAAGGGCACAAGGCGGGGTACACCCTGGACAGGGTGCCAATCCATCGCAGGGCACACACACATACTCACATTCACACACTCATTCACACACTATGGTCAATTTGGGAACGCCAATTAGCCTAATCTGCATATCTTTGGACTGTGGGAGGAAACCGGAGTACCCGGAGGAAACCCACCAAGCACAGGGAGAACATGCAAACTCCATGCACACAGAGACGGGAATCGAGCCTGGCCGGGGAATCGAACCCAGACCCTGGAGGTGCAAGGCGACAGTGCTAACCACTACACCACCGTGCCGCCTCCATTGAAATGTCAGTGTTAATAAATTGATACATTGAATAATTGAATACAACAGGTGATTCTTATGTGAATAACCTGTGAATAATATAAAATCCATTTTAATCCATAAAATTTTGGAAATACATTGCTTACAATGGCAGACCTTGCGCTTCTTGAAGATTTGCAACAAGCACTTTTGCGCAGAGATCGCGTTTTCAGGGACTGCACAGACTTACTCGCTGAGAGTGATGTGCAGTCCCCGTGCACACTCATGTTCTTTCTACTATTGGCTTTTTAGCCACAGGTACATTTCAAAGGGAAATTGGTGACAGGTCTGGTATTTCTCAACCCACCATGAGCCGAATTATGCCACACATTTTACATGCAATTATATCACTTACATCACAGTACATTACGTTTCCAAACACCGCAGCGCAAAGGACAAAAATTATGACCGACTTCTATAACATCACAGGATTTCCAAGTGTAATAGGGGCAGTTGACTGCACACATGTTGCCCTGAAAGCTCCTACTGCTGATGAATATGCATTTGTACAGTAAATAGAAAAGGCTATCGTGCAGGTAATCTGTGATGCACACTTGAACCTGCTAAATGTCGTTGCGAACAGCCCGGGAGGTACACATGATTCCTTCATTGGGACTTCGTCTTCAGCAAAGCGCTGCTGGAGAAGGCTGGCTTATTGGTAAGTGTGTAACGACTAATCAGGATTTAAAAATAATTGTAAAATTAGATGACTTCTCAACACCATATAATGTACTGTATTTTAATCTACATCATTGCAGGGGATCGAGGATATGCCCTTAAATCCTGGCTGATGACCCCAGTGGTAAACCTTCTATCCCAAAAGGAGCTGAATTACAACCGAGCACATGAGCGCACAAGAAGCACAGTAGAACGTGCAATAGGCTTGCTGAAGGCTCGATGGCTGTGTCTGTCAGGCAGAGGAGGCACATTGCAATACAAACCCAACAAGGTTTTGAATGTTTAAATATTTAAATTAAGTTTTAATTATATTTTATAACTACAATATTTATAATATACTGTATACATAATTATTTGATTCATTATACAATACAAATTTGCTTTAGGTGTGCTCTATAGTTAAAGCATGCAGTGTGCTGCATAATATTGCCATTAAAAACGGTATACCACTGGATGAGATGCCGATATAAGAAGATCGCCACATGGCAGAAGGTTTCGACCCGATGCCAAATGCTGTGGCCGTGCAGCTAAGAGCAGGGATAATTGAACGGTTCTAAATCTGTTTCACAATAAGGAGTAATTGTGAGAAAATGGTGAGATCACTTGGAGCTTTTATTGAACTTGCATGATGCATTTAGTGAATCACTAATGTTCCTCAAGTCCACATTGATTTGATGCAGTTCCTCTTATGCTTGCAATGCCGCTCACTAATTCCTCCTGTGTTTTCAGAACCGCATCAGTCAGGACTCGTGGCTCGAAACGCATCGGACGCGCTGAAGTGACAGGCGGAGCAGGACCTGGAAAAACTGGCAGATCTATAAAATAAATGTTAAATGAACAATCCAAATCATTTGCAATGTGTGTGTTATTTATCTATGAATAATATATCGCAACACAAACATTTGAAAACCTACTAACCATTTTCGGATGGCTCGGCCTCTCCTGCAGTTGATGGGATTGCACTTTCAGTGTCACCATCGGGGTGACACTGAAATAAGACTCTGGCCTCCTCCCGTGGCACCGATGTCTCTTCTGTGGGCTGCAATTCTTTTTTTAGAGGACACTTTCAAATCAAACCACTTTTTCTTGACCTCTGCAGTAGTTCTACATAAAGGTGAGATGGCATTTACCGCATTAGTAACCTGTCCCCACGCCAAGTCTTTTTTTATCTTTGACATTCCACCTGAAAAAGCAGCAAACAAAACTGTCTTATAACATTGTACCTCATTTAAAAGCACTTCCACTTCTTTGTATTTGAAGTTTTTTTTTTCTTTCCTCTCTTCATGATAACGGTTCTATAGTGCCCTGGCGGCATTGGGTTTTTATAAGGAAGGTTGTTTGCCAAATAAGGTCATTTGAGGGCGTTTCTGTATGCAAATTTAAATTACTATGCACACGCACACAATTTAGAAGGAGTGCGATTCATCATCAGTCATTTCGTACAGCTGTGCGTACTCACGTTTGATAACTCCCAACTTTCTTGTGCTTACGGCTGTTGGTATACGCACTAGTTTAGAACTTGTTTTACGCACGCTTGATAAATGAGACCCCTGATCTTTCCCCTATAGAGAACATTTGGCGCATCATAAAGAGGAAGGTGCGACAATGAAGGCCCAAGACGATTGAACAGTTAGAGGCTTGTATTAGACAAGAATGGGAGAGCATTCCTATTTCTAAACTTGAGAAACTGGTCTCCTTGGTCCCCAGACGTCTGTTGAGTGTTGTAAGAAGAAGGGGAGATGCCACACAGTGGTGAAAATGACCTTGTACCAACTTTTTTGGGATTTGTTGACACCATGACATTTTGATTCACCATATATTTCCCTTAAAATGATACATTTTCTCAGTTTAAACTTTTGTTCCGTGATTTATGTTCTATTCTGAATATAATATTGACATTTGCCATCTCCACATCATTGCATTCAGTTTTTATTCACAATTTGTTTCAAAAAAGTTGTCCCAACTTTTTTGGAATCCGGTTTGTAAATAAATAAATAAATACTGTATATATACTGTGTACTGCTTCGTCGACTATGCATCATTGCACTTCAGTACTGTATATTCAACCCATATTATTCTGTCTATACTGTACTGTACCATATAGACAATCATATGCTGTATGTGCATCTTGTATGTATACTTTTTTTGAGCATGTCATTTCCTTGACATGTCTTATGCACTACACACTGTTTCCCAAGTTGTACTGTATATTATCATATATATTACCATAGAGAGCATATTCTTATTACTGTACATACTGTACCTTCTGTACATTAATCACTCTCACCTTTGTACATAATGTATGGACCAACGACCTCATTTACCAGATTGTTATTTATTGTGCATATCCAGATCCACTTTCATTAGGTGGTTTTTGACTCTTATCTGACATATGTTTGAGAAGCAAAATATTAAAATTAAATTCTGTTTTGCAGACAGAAAGCACAAACAAGCAAAGCTGCATTTACAAAATTTCCTGATAGCACTCAGTATATTCTCTAACTTCTTAGTAGTCCTATAAAGTATCCTACAGTATAACAATCAAGCTTTAACGCATCACTTGGGGTTATTTTATCATGAGAAATTACTCACCTTTCAAATACCTTCTTTAGAACAGTATTTCAGACTAAAGAGTCCGCTAATGGTGCAGGGTGTAAACTTTCTCTGTTTAAGTTCTATTTTAATGGCAGGTGCGAATCTAATAAAAAACATGAGTTGCTAGCCACATATCTGTGGAATCATCAAAAAGCCACTGTGGCTAAGGTAACACAGGAAGTTTTTTTTTTTTTTTTTTTCAGCAGAACTACTCAGTCAGATCAGCTACCACCTTATATATGCCTTTATTTTAATTGTATTAACATGAAAAGCCATATGATATGTAAAGATATAGTTAGGACACTGTATTCCATAGTATATGCAGAAAGAATGGAATGATTATACTGTATATGGTACTGTAGCCATGAAGGAAGATATTGTATATCATGGTTATGGTACGGTTGAGAAGTTTATATACATGTGTGCAACTTGTTATTGAGAGTGGAATGAGGTAAGTCATGATATACAATATACAATATATGAAACAGTTTTGAATAGTGCAGTTCTGTGCAGTCGTTTTTGTTTTGAGAGCAGCAATTATGTCTATTTCAATTCTATTTGCAGCATCTGTATATTGTAAGGTACAAAAATAGATAGGGTGATGTATCAGTCAAAGTTTATGTGATCGGGTGGAGGCAGAGTCCAGCAATACATGTCAATACATGTATTATTTATCGATAATGAAGGCAGGAAGCTACAGTATTGAAGCGCTTTTCCCTTGTGACCTCTCGGAAGCCGTCACACTATGACCTCGTTTCTGTTCAGCCTCTGCATTATGGTTTGTCATCAAAGAGATGCTTTTAGAAAGCTCATGTCCAAAAAGAGTGAAACTAGTGTATTGGTTTCCTTCATGAGCTTGTGTATACAAATTCTCATTTCCCAAAAGGAAAAATGTGACATGATGAACTGGGTAATTTAGATATATCTGTCGCACTCCTCAAAAACTGAAGTCATTATGTATTTATATTTAATTCAGTTTATGTTCTTTTTAAAGATTGACTAATACAGAGCCACTGTTGATCAATAACTTAATTATTCAGATATTTAGGTATAATTCCATAAACTTAGTTGCCATGTCATGTTTATATTGAAACTGGTTCTAGCTCCAAGGTCAAAAGATGTAAAAGACATTTAAATAAAATGGTTAGACAGTGACCAGTGTAAGTGTGCAAGTTCGTAAAACCATATTATCATTGTGTATGGCTGTAGGTGAGCTGAATGAAAGAGACAGAGTAATGTCTCATTGTGAATAAAGTGGTATGTAAATGAAAAAATGTTTTGCAGTAGGTGGAAATAGAAGTGGATGGATGATTGTAGTTGCTAAAACGGCATGATAAGGTGTCAGAGTGTGAGGTGTTGGTGGATGAATTTTTAGCTTCATGCGGAATATGTGCCAAAAAGAATGTTAGGAAAAGAACACCGGAAGGGCCATTTAAGCACCTAGCGATGAATTATGTGGATATGATAAAACGAGTTCAAAGTAAGGGTACAAAAAAACTAATCAGCATTCACTCAAAAAACTGTAAAGCAGGTACTCCAACAATTGAGAATAAAAAAAGATTTGTATGTGTCTATCATTTGCAATCACAAGGGATGGTACCCTCAAAGTCAAACTTGTGAAACGCTTAGAGGTCGATGCTTGTGCCATATTGTGGAGGCCGCTATAAAGGGCTCCCGCTAGAGCATTTACGAATGGAACATAGATTTTATATGAGGAAACTAACTGCAATACAGTGGCTTGCAAAAGTATTCGGGCCCCTTGAACTTTTCCACATTTTGTCACATTACAGCCACAAACATGAATCAATTTTATTGGAATTTCACGTGAAAGACCAATACAAAGTGGTTTACACATGAGAAGTGGAACGAAAATCATACATGATTACAAACATTTTTTACAAATAAATAACTGAAAAGTCGGGTGTGCATAATTATTCAGCCCCCTGAATCAATACTTTGTAGAACCACCTTTTGCTGCAATTACAGCTGCCAGTCGTTTAGGGTATGTTGGTCGAAGAAGGAGAGGAGGAAGGCATGTTCGAAAGCAGAGAGAGAAGAGGAAAGGCAAGAGTTTAGGAGTGAAAGTAGGGACCTTGAATGTTGGAACCATGACAGGGAAGGGAAGAGAGTTGGTTGATATGATGCAGAGGAGGAAGGTAGATATACTGTGTGTCCAGGAGACCAGGTGGAAAGGTAGCAAAGCTAGAAGCTTAGGATCAGGGTTCAAGTTGTTTTACCATGGTGTGGATAGGAAAAGAAATGGAGTAGGAGTTATTCTGAAAGAGGAGTTTGTAAGGAATGTCCTAGAGGTGAAGAGAGTATCAGATAGGGTGATGCGTCTGAAGCTGGAAATTGATGGTGTGATGTTCAATGTTGTTAGTGGTTATGCTCCACAGGTAGGATGTGTGTTAGAAGAGAAGGAGAAATTCTGGAGTGAGTTAGATGAAGTGATGCAGAGCATCCCCAGAGGTGAGAGAGTGGTGATTGGTGCAGACTTCAATGGACATGTTGGGGAAGGGAACAGAGGTGATGAAAATGTGATGGGCAGGATTGGTCTTCAGGACAGGAATGTAGAAGGACAGATGGTGGTGGACTTTGCAAAGAGGATGGAAATGGCAGTAGTAAATACTTTCTTCCAGAAGAGGCAGGAACATAGGGTGACATATAAGAGCGGAGGCAGAAGCACTCAGGTGGACTACATCTTGTGTCGACGTTGTAATCTGAAAGAGATCAGTGACTGCAAAGTGTTGGTAGGGGAGAGTGTAGCCAGACAACACAGAATGGTGGTGTGTAAAATAACCCTGGTGTTGAGGAAGGTGAAGAGGACAAAGGCAGAACAGAGGACAAAGTGGTGGAAGCTGAGAAAGGAAGAATGTTGTGTAGTCTTTAGGGAGGAGTTGAGACAAGCTATGGGTGGTCAGGAGGTGCTTTCAGTTGACTGGACAAATACAGCCAATGTGATCAGGGAGACAGGTAAGAGGATACTTGGTGTATCATCAGGTAAGGGAAAAGGAGACAAGGAGACTTGGTGGTGGAATGAGGAAGTCCAGGAGTGTATACAGGGAAAGAGGCTAGCTAGGAAGAAGTGGGACTCTGAGAGGACTGAAGAGTGTAGACAGGAGTACAGGGAGATGCACCGTAAGGTGAAGGTAGAAGTGGCAAAGGCCAAACAAAGAGCATATGAGGACTTGTATGCTAGGCTGGACAGTAAGGAGGGAGAGGTGGATATGTACAGGTTGGCGAGGCAGAGAGATAGAGATGTGAAGGATGTTCAGCAGGATAGAGTGATTAAAGATAGAGATGGAAATGTACTGACAGATGCCAGGAGGGTGATGGGAAGATGGAAGGAGTACTTTGAGGAGTTGATGAATGAGGAAAACGAAAGAGAACAAAGAGTAGAAGAGGTGACTGTTGTGGAGCAGGAAGTAGCAAATATTAGTAAAAGTGAGGTGAGAAGGGCGTTGAAGAGGATGAAGAGTGGAAAGGCTGTTGGTCCTGATGACATACCTGTGGAGGTATGGAAGTGCTTAGGACAGGTGGCATTAGAGTTTCTGACTAGTTTGTTTAACGAGATCTTGGAGAGTGAGAGGATTCTAGAGGAATGGAGGAGAAGTGTATTGGTGCCGATTTTTAAGAACAAGGGAGATGTGCAGAGCTGTGGCAATTACAGAGGTATAAAGCTAATGAGCCATACAATGAAGCTGTAGGAAAGAGTAGTGGAAGCTAGGTTAAGGGCAGAGGTGAGAATTTGTGAGCAGCAATATGGTTTTATGCCTAGAAAGAGTACATCAGATGCAGTATTTGCTTTGAGGATGCTGATGGAGAAGTACAGAGAAGGTAATAAAGAGTTGCATTGTGTCTTTGTAGATTTAGAGAAAGCGTACGACAGGGTGCCGAGAGAGGAGCTGTGGTGTTGTATGAGGAAGTCTGGAGTGGCAGAGAAGTATGTTAGAGTGGTGCAGGACATGTATGAGAGTTGTAAGACAGTGGTGAGATGTGCTGCAGGTGTGACAGAAGACTTCAAGGTGGAGGTGGGTCTGCATCAAGGATCGGCTCTAAGCCCCATTTTGTTTGCTCTAGTGATGGACAGGATGACAGATGAAGTTAGACAGGAGTCTCCATGGTCTATGATGTTTGCAGATGACATTGTGCTTTGTAGCGAGAGCAGGGAACAGGTAGAGGAAAATTTGGAGAGGTGGAGGTACAGTACGCTCTGGAAAGCAGAGGAATGAAGGTTAGCCGCAGCAAGACAGAATACATGTGTGTGAATGAGAGGGACCCAAGAGGAACAGTGAGGCTACAGGGAGCAGAGGTAAAGAAGGTGCAGGATTTTAAGTACTTAGGGTCAACGGTCGAGAGCAACGGAGAGTGTTCAAAGGAGGTGAAGAGACGAGTACAGGCAGGTTGGAATGGGTGGAGAAAAGTGTCAGGTGTGTTGTGCGATAAAAGAGTATCAGCGAGAATGAAAGGAAAGGTGTACAAGATAGTGGTGAGACCAGCGATGCTCTACGGCTTAGAGACAGTGGCACTGAAGAAAAGACAGGAGGCAGAGCTAGAGGTAGCAGAGCTGAAGATGTTGAGGTTCTCTTTGGGAGTGGCAAGGATGGATAAGATCAAGAATCAGTTCATCAGAGGGACAACCCATGTGAGATGTTTTGGAGATAAAGTCAGAGACGCCAGATTGAGGTGGTTTGGACATGTTCAGAGGAGAGATTATGAATAAATCGGTAGAAGGATGCTGAGGTTGGAACTGCCAGGCAGGAGGTCTAGAGGAAGACCAAAGAGGAGATTCATGGATGCAGTGAGAGAGGACATGAAATTAGTTGATGTGAGAGAAGAGGATGCAGAGGATAGGGTTAGATGGAGGCAGATGATTCGCTGTGGTGACCCCTGAAAGGGAACAGCCGAAAGTCAAAGAAGAAGAGTCTTTTAGGGTATGTTCTCTACCAGCTTTGCACATCTAGAGACTGAAATCCTTGCCCATTCTTCTTTGCAAAACAGCTCCAGCTCAGTCACATTAGATGGACAGCGTTTGTGAACAGCAATTTTCAGATCTTGCCACAGATTCTCGATTGGATTTAGATCTGGACTTTGACTGGGCCATTCTAACACATGGATATGTTTTGTTTTAAACTGTTCCATTGTTGCCCTGGCTTTATGTTTAGGGTCGTTGTCCTGCTGGAAGGTGAACCTCTGCCCCAGTCTCAAGTCTTTTGCAGACTCCAAGAGGTTTTCTTCCAAGATTGCCCTGTATTTGGCTCCATCCATCTTCCCATCAACTCTGACCAGCTTCCCTGTCCCTGCTGAAGAGAAGCACCCCTAGAGCATGATGCTACCACCACCACATTTGACAGTGGGGATGGTGTGTTCAGAGTGATGTGCATTGTTAGTTTTCCGCCACACATAGCATTTTGCATTTTGGCCAAAAAGTTTTTTGCTTTTCAGTGCAAACGGGACTTCTTATGGTTTACTGTTAACAATGGCTTTCTTCTTGCCACTCTTCCATAAAGGCCAACTTTGCGCAGTGCACGACTAATAGTTGTCCTATGGACAGATTACCCCACCTGAGCTGTAGATCTCTGCAGCTCATCCAGAGTCAGCATGGGCCTCTTGGCTGCATTTCTGATCAGCTCTCTCCTTGTTCGGCCTGCAAGTTTAGGTGGACGGCCTTGTCTTGGTAGGTTTACAATTGTGCCATACTCCTTCCATTTCTGAATGATCGTTTGAACAGTGCTCCGTGGGATGTTCAAGGCTTTGGAAATCTTTTTGTAGCCTAAGCGTGCTTTAAATTTCTCAATAACTTTATCTGGTGTGTTCTTTGGACTTCATGGTGTTGTTGCTCCCAATATTCTCTTAGACAGCCTCTGAGGCCATCACAGAGCAGCTGTATTTGTACTGACATTAAATAGAGTGCACCTGTGTGCTAGTCATTAGCACTCATCATGCAATGTCTATGGGCAACTGACTCCACTCAGACCAAAGGTGGCTGAATAATTACGCACACCCCACTTTTCAGTTATTTACTTGTAAAAAATGTTTGGAATCATGTATGATTTTCATTTCACTTCTCACGTGTACACCACTTTGTATTGGTCTTTCACGTGGAATTCCAATAAAATTTATTCATGTTTGTGGCTGTAATGTGACAAAATGTGGAAAAGTTCAAGGGCGCCGAATACTCTTTGTAGGGAATATTTAACTTTTTATTGTGTTTCATGATACTCTGTGTGCATGAAAACAGAGTGCTTTCTTTCATTGACCTCGGCATGCTGCACTATCAGCAAACACATTCCTTAGTATAATCTATGTTCAGGTTGTAAATGCGCTGGAGGCTCCTAACGAAGAACAAATCCCAAGCTCCCGTTTTTCTCCATGTTATCTTTTATAAACATTCTGGACCAGATATATTCACCTGTGCCTTCCTTTTTTATATTTTGTGTGTGTGTGCATATATACAGTGGTGTGAAAAACTATTTGCCCCCTTCCTGGTTTCTTATTCTTTTGCATGTTTGTCACACAAAATGTTTCTGATCATCAAACACATTTAACTATTAGTCAAAGATAACACAAGTAAACACAAAATGCAGTTTTTAAATGAGGGGTTTTATTATTTAGGGAGAAAAAAAAATCCAAACCTACATGGCCCTGTGTGAAAAAGTAATTGCCCCCTGAACCTAATAACTGGTTGGGCCACCCTTAGTAGCAATAACTGCAATCAAGCGTTTGCGATAACTTGCAACGAGTCTTTTACAGAGCTCTGCAGGAATTTTGGCCCACTCATCTTTGCAGAATTGTTGTAATTCAGCTTTATTTGAGGGTTTTCTAGCATGAACCGCCTTTTTAAGGTCATGCCCCAACATCTCAAAAGGATTCAGGTCAGGACTTTGACTAGGCCACTCCAAAGTCTTCATTTTGTTTTTCTTCAGCCATTCAGACGTGGATTTGCTGGTGTGTTTTGGGTCATTGTCCTGCTGCAGCACCCAAGATCGCTTCAGCTTGAGTTGACGAACAGATGGCCGGACATTCTCCTTCAGGATTTTTTGGTAGACAGTAGAATTCATGGTTCCATCTATCACAGCAAGCCTTCCAGGTCCTGAAGCAGCAAAACAACCCCAGACCATCACACTACCACCACCATATTTTACTGTTGCTATGATGTTCTTTTTCTGAAATGCTGTGTTACTTTTACGCCAGATGTAACGGGACACACACCTTCCAAAAAGTTCAACTTTTGTCTCGTCGGTCCACAAGGTATTTCCCCAAAAGTCTTGGCAATCATTGAGATGTTTTTTTAGCAAAATTGAGACGAGCCTTAATGTTCTTTTTGCTTAAAAGTGGTTTGCGCCTTGGAAATCTGCCATGCAGGCCGTTTTTGCCCAGTCTCTTTCTTATGGTGGAGTCGTGAACACTGACCTTAATTGAGGCAAGTGAGGCCTGCAGTTCTTTAGATGTTGTCCTGGGGTCTTTTGTGGCCTCTCGGATGAGTTGTCTCTGCGCTCTTGGAGTAATTTTGGTCGGCCGGCCACTCCTGGGAAGGTTCACCACTGTTCCATGTTTCTGCCATTTGTGGATAATGGCTCTCACTGTGGTTCGCTGGAGTCCCAAAGCTTTAGAAATGGCTTTATAACCTTTACCAGACTGATAGATCTCAATTACTTTTGTTCTCATTTGTTCCTGAATTTCTTTGGATCTTGGCATGATGTCTAGCTTTTGAGGTGCTTTTGGTCTACTTCTCTGTGTCAGGTAGCTCCTATTTAAGTGATTTCTTGATTGAGACAGGTGTAGCAGTAATCAGGCCTGGGGGTGACTACAGAAATTGAACTCAGGTGTGATAAACCACAGTTAAGGGTTAAGGGGGGCAATCACTTTTTCACACAGGGCCATGTAGATTTGGAGTTTTTTCTCCCTTAATAACGTAAACCTTAATTTAAAAACTGCATTTTGTGTTCAATTATGTTATCTTTGACTAATAGTTAATGGTTTTTGATGAGCAGAAACATTTAAGTGTGACAAACATGCAAAAGAATAAGAAATCAGGAAGGGGGCAAATAGTTTTTCACACCACTGTATACTCCTGTTTTCCACAATAAACTTTGAACGTCTCACTGAGCACTGGTCTGTGTGATTCATTGAGGGGTTCCCTGGATCCAGGCGGGACAAACAGAATGCAGGCTGAGCACTGAGTAAACAAAAGGGGGTCTACCAAAACCAAGATATCCTTACAATCTGGGGGCTCGTCCGGGATACCTCTAATCAGATGAGTGCTGCTTTTTATTTTTCTCTATAAGGATAGAGCAAGCACACTCTCCTGGTTTTTGGTATCGGAACCACATACTGTAAGGGGGAGGATTGTCTTGCGGCTTTGACGCCAGTATAGCGCGCGCTCGCTTCTGAACGGTTCCTTGAACTGAAGCATAGGGTGGAAGCTATATTCTGTTGGCCGCTCTTTGTTGTTTTTGTATCGTGCTTTTGTTGTCTTTATTGAATTATTGTGTGTTGTGTATTGAAGATATTGGTTCTTTCTGTTGCGGGTTAATTCACATTTATAAAATGGGTAATAAGAACACAACTACTTATCCAAAGCCGGACCCAGAAGAGGTTCATCGCGACTGGATGAATAGGTGTGGACTCACTTACTTTACCACACATTGACTTGATAATTTATCGGGGTGGACTGAACCACAATCTCAATTTTTAACCTATCCACGCGGAGGTGCTTTTAAGCCTGAATATCTAGTCTCTGCTTACTCTCAGATATATGAGGGTATGGGTGATTCAGGTTGTATTATCCCTACATGGGTTCATGTTATCAAAAATGGGTAGAAATGAAAGCTTTTTGGGATAAATACTTAGACATGAAAGAAACCAAAATGCAGAAGAAAAAGATTCCAAAGGTCACATCTGAAACTAAATTCAAGCCGTCCATTCGTTCAACTTTTCCGATTCCCCCGCCATATCATGGTGACACATTAACATCAGCTTCTAACCAACCAATTATTCAGAAAATCTATCCTAATTTGAATCCCACTAACCCTTTTGTGAGCTGCCAATCAGTGCCTATCTCCCCTGTACCCACAAATCCGTGCTCACCTTCGACAGAAGGGTGTGCCTCAGGAAAGGGAAAGACTCCTAAAAGGGTGTCGGGACGAACTCCTGACAGCCCTCTTATGGATGATCCCGAGGATACTGATGGTGAGGATGATGATAACCCGGACGATGAAGGTCCGGATGAGAGGTCTCGCCCCAAACCTCGACAGGAAAACACTGTGCTTGTTTTCTCCATGGGACCAAAGGGTCCAAAAATCCTTCAACCATTCGTACAGTGGGAGCCAAGCCAAATAGCCGCTGAAGTGTGAATGGCGTGTGAATGCCCTTTGCACGCCGTAATCCCCCCTCCCTTTTCTGGCTGAAAGGCGTGTCAAGATTTCACAGTAAACACGCCCATTCAAGCCCAATTTATTCATTTACCTGGTGCCACCACTAGATGGCGCTTCGTTCTCAAGAACACGTTAAAACAAGCCAGCTGCGCTGAGTTGCAATCACGTGATTTTAACAACCCGCCTCCACCCCCGCCGAACTGACGCTACCAAACTACAGAGATGAAGATGGCGGCTTAACGGACTATTCGTGGTAAGTGATGTTTTATTTTATAAAATGTGTTCGGGGTAGTTTACAGTTTATTTCCCAGTTTAGTTTTTTATTGGCTGTTTTAAATATCACTGGCAGCACCAGCAGCGGTCAGATGTGACTTTAGAGAACGTAATGATCTGTTTACCAAGTCTGGAGTTAATATTACAGCTTACTGTCAGTGTCACACACTCACAATGTCACTCCACTTTAACTCAAAAACATGCTCAAGCTTCGACAATACTATTAATGTCCCTATTATAAGAGCTGCACTACCCGATGAAGAGTGTTTGTGTTCTCTGTAAATACTGAGAGAATCTCACCGCGTGTTGTCTGGATAAATTCAGCGGTTATTCATTCTCTGGTTAAGAGTTAATCCGCAGGTTATTTCTGTGACTGTAATATAATGTGATGCAGTTGATGAGGGACACAGACTGAGGGGAGCTGTACAGGAGCTAGTAACGCTCATAACCCGGTTTATATTTTACACACTTTGTCCGGGACTTTCCGCGGTAGCGCGAGCGCTTAGTTAACGAGCTGAATAACAACACTGAAGTGTTTATCAGTTAAGGAGGAGGAGGGGGGGAGGTGTGTGTGTGGGGGTGGGGGTGTGTGGGGGTGTGTGTGTGTGGGTGTGTGTGTGTGAGGGGCTTCAGTAAGTTATAGTTTGGCTTCAGGGATGAACTAATGCTCATATACGAGTGTTATATGGCTTAACTTATTTGTATGAGAAGCGCATTAAGTAAATTCTCGCTTAATTTAATGCAGACGATAATACAGACAGTCAGTGGTTAACACTAACACTGTTCACTGGTTAACACTAACACTGTTCACTGGTTAACACTGTTCACTGGTTAACACTGTTCACTGGTTAACACTAACACTGTTCACTGGTTAACACTAACACTGTTCACTGGTTAACACTAACACTGTTCACTGGTTAACATGAGCACAGGCAGATTATTTACATTCCAGAATCCCCAAAAAAGTATTTTAAACACTCTGTGGTAAATAGGTTTATTAATATATTTTATTTTTATTAGAACTAGATGTTCTGTGAAGTTTATGTATCTTTGTCTTGACTAAATTCTCCTGTTGTCTTTAAGCAGAGCTCCGCTGTGGAGGATTGGGGGGTCAGACGGCTGACGGCTGGACATTTGGAGCTACAGGACTGGAGGAGCCTGAACAAGCTGTTGAAGGAGCTGTAGGAGGGATGACGTCACAGTCCGACAGCTTTAGAATGATGTTTGATCAGGTCTACTGTATATTCTGAACATAGAACTGCAAAATGTCTGATACAGTACTTTGGGGGAAACAAAGACTTAAACTGTTCCATGTTTAATAGTTTTGATATTTGAAAAATTAATATTTTAATGTAAAAGGACTATAGATAGAGACTTATAAGCAGCTGGTGTATCCGGGTAGTTTAATGAACTTTAAGCAAAAAGACAACATGTATTCATCTGTTTTATATAAATTACTCTTTTAACTTTGACTAGTTTTGGAAGAATAAATTGAATTGTTAAAGTCATGTTTTGTGTGTTTTAATTTTGGGGGATTGTTTGGGTATTTAAAAATTGTTTAGTTGAACCAACAACTTCAATGGGCAAAAAATGGGACACAACTTTGTTTTAAATAGTCAAAGAGTTGGGCTGAAAATAATAATAATAATTATTGATCATAGAAACAAATGAAACCAGTTAAACACTTGATTATATGTATTTGTGATTGTGACCCACACTGTAAAAAGTGATTTTTTGACCTTGTAAATAATGGTAACATTATTTAAGTATGTTTTACAAACAAATACTATTTTGTCTTTTTACTTAAAAATGGCATGTTTAATTCAGTACATTACTTGCAGTTTCTTTGTCATTTATTATACTAAAATACATATGTAAATTTAAATACAATCTCCTCAGTAATATTTACTTAGTGTTTGCCATCTAATCAAATCACACCAAAAATGAACAACTTAAAGTAAAATGTACTCAGTTCGGCAAGGTAATGGACTACGTGCACGCAGACTCGTGACGTACTTCCGCTTTGGCTCCGAAGTTTGAAGCGGCGCGCACAGAGGAAAGGAAGAGAGATTTCACCATGGCTAATGTGAATTTTACCACGGTAAGTTATTAATATGCTAAGTAATTATTTGAAATATGTTTGCAGAAAAGTGTAGAGTCATTAAGCTATCTGCAGTCCCAGTGGTTTGTGCCTACCCTTTCTTTTTTTTGTTGAGGTACAAGTGCTAAAAGTGTTCATGTTAACAGTGTTAACAGATGTTTGGATAACGTTAAAACTTAATCTTAGTTTTGTTAAAGAGAGTTAAATCATTACTAAATGAAGCTATTAATATAGTTGACAGAGTTTGCGATTTGCACCACAATTCGTTATTAGCAAACCTATTAGCATCCGTGCAAACTTAGCTCGAGGCATTGCCCTGTCGTGTTCTAGCATTCTGTCCCAGTAAAGTTCGAGCTGCCGAAATTTAATAATCACCCTGTTTTTTCGCGTCTTAATCACACAGGATTAACGTTAGTTTTTAAAATGCACTTGTACAAGGCAAATATTACATTGAACTTTATTTATATTGTTTACCTCTACTATTGGGTATGATAGCTATATATAGAAATTGATAAGGTGACATACTGCACACTTTTGCAATTACATAAGTCTAAATGCTTGTTTAAATAAATCTTAATTAACAATCAACCTTATATAAGTTGTAAAGCCTATATTTTATTTCATGATGTTCTTTTACTGACCAACATCCACTTTACACGTGGTTGATATCTGCAAGCAGTTAAAAATTAATTCTGACATGAACATTTCTTACATTCTTTTACAGATATTGCAGTCACTATTCAAGCTAATGCAAGGTAAGTTGGCAATACTTTACTACAGCACACCTCACAGATAGAAAGCAAATAAGTATGTATTCACATGTGTATTGTTTAACTGTATTACTGTATTACTCGACCTCAGTGCAGCTTTTGACACTATTGATCATGCTATTCTTCTTCACAGATTAGAAAATTTAGTAGGAATTAAGGGTACAGCCCTCTCCTGGCTCAGATCCTATTTGACCGATCGTTATCAGTATGTAGACTTAAATGGTGATTATTCTGCATGTTCTCTAGTGGAGTTTGGCGTTCCGCAGGGTTCAGTTTTAGGCCCACTGCTTTTTTCCCTTTACATGCTTCCTCTGGGCAACATAATCCGTAAGCATGGTATTAGTTTTCATTGTTATGCTGACGACACACAGTTATATGTCTCAACAAAACCTGATGAGAAAAACCATCTTACTAAAGTTGAGCAATGTGTTCAGGACATAAGAAATTGGATGCTAATTAACTTCCTTCTGCTTAATCCGGATAAGACAGAAGTTCTAGTCATAGGACCGCATACAGCTAGAAGTAAAATCTTAGATCACACCGTAACTTTAGATGGCCTTTCTGTTCCGTCAAGTGCAACAGTAAAAGACCTCGGCGTGATTATAGATTCCAGCCTTTCATTTGAAGCTCATGTAGATAATATCACCAGGATAGCATTCTTTCACCTTAGAAATATCGCCAAAATAAGAAATATATTGTCGCTAAATGATGCAGAAAAACTAGTTCATGCTTTTATCACTTCTAGGTTAGACTATTGTAATGCCTTACTGTCTGGTTGTTCAGTTAGGTGCATAAACAAGCTTCAGCTAGTCCAAAATGCAGCAGCGAGAGTCCTCACTAGAACCAGAAGATATGAGCACATCACCCCTATCCTATCTTCACTGCATTGGCTCCCTGTGAAATTTCGCATTGATTTTAAAATACTACTCTTGACATATAAGGCATTAAATGGTCTCGCGCCGCAGTAGCTGAGCGAACTGCTAGTGTCTTACGATCCGCCACGCCTACTTCGGTCAAAGGATGCAGGCTGCTTATCAGTACCGCGTATTATGAAAACTACAGCTGGGGGCAGAGCTTTTTCTTACAAAGCCCCAAAATTATGGAATAGTCTTCCAAATAGTGTTCGGGACTCAGACACAGTCTCAGTGTTTAAGTCTAGGCTAAAAACCCATTTATTTAGCCAAGCATTTTTATAAATAGATTTGCCATAAGGTAAAGGAGCAGATCTGGGGGACTCATGGACGTAGAGTATTATGGTGAACTGGTATGTTTAGATGCTGTCTTCCTCAGTCTCATTTGATCACTCAGGTTTGTTGACGGTGAGGTGATTGTTTGCTTTACATCTCAGGGAGCCCTCATGTTTGTGTTTCCTTCTGGCTCTCCCTTTTAGTTATGCTGTCATAGTTAGTCCTGCCGGAGTCCCTGCTTGCACTCTACAGTAAATATACATTCACATTAGACATTGTGACTGTGACCATACCTAATTGCAATCTCTCCTCCTCTTCTCTTCCTCCCCCTCTTTCTCTTTCCTCTCTCCCCCTGTCTCCCCCTTTCACTCTTTCTCTCTCTCTCTCTGTCGAGCTACACATGTGGTTCCTGAGCTGCCAGTGATCCAGACTCCCTCTGCCCTTCGGACCTGTCTGATCCATCCTGGTGCCCGGTTTCTGGTTGGAGGTCTCATCGCATGGATGCCCCGTGTGTCTCTTTAGGATGCGTCTGGTGTCTGGGGATGATTCTCTATACTTAGAAGATGGTTCTGGCCTCGACTGGTGTGGTCAGCTGTTTCTCTGAGGACTTGACAATTCGATAGTTCAGGACTGGAACTTTCTACAAGTCTATCTGAGTCTCGAATAACTACTGGACTCCATTTTACATCAAGTATTATAACATCAATTAACATCAACTATTATAGCTGAACCTAACACTTAACACTGTATAAATGCAGATCATTTCCTGCTATCTGTTTCACCCAGATGAGGATGGGTTCCCTGTCGAGTCTGGTTCCTCTCAAGGTTTCTTCCTATTACCGTCTCAGGGAGTTTTTCCTTGCCACTGTCGCCCTCGGGCTTGCTCGCCAGGGAATATCTGAACATTTTGATTCATACACATTCACATTCCATACAAACTTAAATAATTCTTTTGATTGTGTAAAGCTGTTTTGAGACAATGTCAATTGTTAAAAGCGCTATACAAATAAAACTGAATTGAATTGAATTGAACTGTAGGTGCCCGAGAATGAGGTGGTTATCACTAAATGTTTCTATCTACTGTCTAATTGTGTATTAGTTTCATTATTGTAACTTAACAGCATACAACTATTACAGCATACAGATACTGCTGAAGAAACTGCATATTGGGTTTAAATATGCAGAAAATGCTAAATATACTGAAGACTAGTGGACAGTTTGTCTCAGAACAGGAACCCACTGAGGAAAATTGAAAAAGTGATACTGTACAGTATTTTAACCACTTTGCACTGATTTGTATATTTCACAGGATGTCAGCAGCAGAGACATGATTAGGGATACTTTCTCCAGTCATGTCATGAAAAGCATCGTACTGAGCAGATCTGTAGAAGAAGATGCTAGTATATCTGATGTCATCATTGTCATTGAGGGAACTGAGGTGCTGCTGGGATGTAAAAATCTCACAAATGCATGTCTTTCACTCATGGGCTGCATTTACTCCCTAAACTTAAGCTATCCCCCAAAGCTGAGAAACACATTTGAAGTGTTTCAGAAAATCTTTCTTGGGTTAGATGCTTTAAAATTTTCTCCAAAGGTTAACTCTTTGCATAGAAAGCTTCTAATGTAATCTACTAGTTGGGCACTACTTGCACTTATTTACACTACTTATGCTGTTTTACTGTTTTTTTTGTGTGTTTTTTTTTTGCAAGAAAGGTTGTTCAGAAAACAACTACAACTTCAACTACAGTACTGTTTAACATAACCATTCTTATGCATTTTAAGTAAAGCTATTCTGCTGGAGACTATAGATGCAGAGATTTATTATTATTTTATTTGATGTTTTTGACCCTTTAGTTTAATCTTATTGAAATTAAAGTTAGCTAATGAAAGGCAGCTACTAGTTTGACATTATTTGCACTTTTATACTTTTGTATTTGATATCTGCAACTGAGATTGTTTTAAAATGTTAATGTTATATTTAAAGTTTTTATATGTTTAAATGTTTATGCATTTTAATGCACTGTGTGGTTGTTCTAAAAAACTTTACTGGAGTAAAATGCACTATAGTGTACCATTTACCAGAACCATCAAACAAATGCAGTTTTACTATTTTTTTTATTTCATGCTCTCATCTGTTAAGGAATCTCATAGAAATAAAAGATTTCAAGTAAAATGTATGTCAGTGTTATTTTATTGACCACCATTTAAATACATAAACAACATCAAATAATGTTAAAATAATATTTAAAGTAAAGGTTACTCTATTTAAAATAAGATAACTAGGATTATTGTGTAAAAAAAAACATTTATAAGCATTCCTTAAGTAAAATATATAAACAAACAGTCAATACAGTTTACTGGGAAATTCCAAGTAAACTTTACTTGAGATTTTCTAATTAAAGCTACAGTTCCTTGTGTTTAGTTTTTACTTGGAAATTCTATTGAAATTACTCACATTTTCTAAGTGAAAAAACTTTCCTAACTTTTTTTAAGTAAATCCTACTCCAAATTTTTTTCAGTGCATAATCATTTTTTCTCAGTATAAATAAATGTTTTGGGTTTTAAGAACTCCAAAAGAGCAACGACAAACTTGGTATTCTCCATTGAGGTTTCTCACCTTCCACTCCTGAGTAGGACATTGTGTTAATTGCTCTGTGTGTGTGTGTTTTTGGCGGGGGGATGGGTGTGTGTGTGTGTTTTCGGCTGTTCAGCAGTTCTAAACACAAGCACAGTTTTTGTCCTTAACTAAAATACTTCAATACGTTAATAATGAATTTATTTTGTTGAATAAGGTAATAAGCGATGTTTAAACCAAACCAGTAAGTTAAGTAAGTGTTCCATACATTAAAGTACTGTGTATAACCAAGTGCCCTAGCAAACACAGTTACAGTACAGTTTACAGTACAAACAGAGTGTGTGCGCTGGGGGGATTGGAAGGTGAGTGAGAATACTCATTTACAAGACAAAAGACGGTCAGAGGCAGGGCCGTTCTAGACCAGACAACACGGGGTGGGGGGAGGGGGGCATCATGTTCGAGCACTGTTTTTACCTGGCCTTACTGTATAGTAACAGTATTGTATTTGCTGAATTGTGTTGAGGCACGCAAACCCCCTGACCACAATAAGGTGGCAATCCCTCAGGGAGAAACTAAAAAATAAATATATATATAATTATATAATAAAATATCCTTAATCCAGATTTTATCAATCAATGACATAACATTTATCTAAGCTGGATGGTCAAATTCTCAAAAACGTTTAACCTAAAGTGAGACTTAACACACTATAACTAAAATATTTACAAAACTGAAAGGTTGTCGTATGAATAATTAAAAATACAAACTAAATTAAAACAGATGGGCTGTTGAACAGATCATAATATGTTTTATGTTTTCTGATTATAAATGATATATGGGTTGATTTTAGAAAGGCTAAATGAAATAGCTAGTTTTGGTCATGTCAGTCCAGTAACTATACTATGTAAAAGTAATTATAATATGAATTAATTAAGGGCAGGACCTAACCTAATGTTAATAATTTACACCATGATAACATTAGTATTCATGTTTTTGTATATATTTTTAAATGTTCAAATGAACGTTTCAGAGTATATAATTTGTCGTGTCATCTGTGATTGAGACCCATGAGTTAAATTGAAATATTTTTTATAGGTAGTAAGCCAGGTTTTAGTAACCTTGGATAAATCAGCATGAAAGCCCTCTCTCGCGCACGTGCTCTCACGCTGTCTCTCGCACTCACACACACACACACACACACACAGACACACACAAATAATACATGAAATCGCGTAAAACCAAATGAAACTAGGGTAAAAAATATGAGCAGTAAAATACAGTAGTATCCTGTAGGTGATTCCTGTCCTGTGATAACAGGCACTAACACTCTAGAACTGTTTACTTCTGTTAGTTTTGTTTTCAAGTGTGAATGTTTATGGGGATTAAATCTGTCTCTGCTGCTGCATCTATACACCGTTGTGATAAGTGATTTGTGCCCCATCAGATCTTTAATGTGCGCCACTGGAGCCACACGGAAGTTGGTCTTGTCAGAGTATCCTCTCTCTCGTGCGCGCGCACACACACACACACACACACACACACACACACACACACACACACATGAAAGTGCGTAAAACCCAACGAAATATAAGCAGTAAAAAAAAAAAATCAGTAAAAATACATTTAGTATAACAGGCGCTAACCCTCTGGAACTTTTTTACTATTGTTTCCAAGTGTTTATGGGGATTTAATGTGTCTGCTGCCGCATCCATTCACAGTTGTGATAAGTGATTAATGCCCCATCAGATTTTTTGACGGGGGAGCATTATGCATGATTAAATGACTAAAGAAATACTGATCCATATGGGCAGATATTTATTCCAGGTTGCATGCGGCATTAATTGCCTTTCTTATGCCACTTGTAGACTATCGGTGAAAAAATCAGCGAAAAAATACACAGTAATGTAAAATACTGTACACATAGCCTGCGTTTTTATTCCGTACCTACAATGATCGGTATAGACGAATTACAGCCGCTACCGTGTCTTTAAGGATCATTTCAGGATGTCTTAAAAAATATTTCACTAACTAATTTTATTAATTCATTATTAAATAATAAATAGCATAATCATCATGGGTTGTGTATTGAGTGATTTAACAAATCTGTTTTATTAATCGGTTTGTTGTTGTTGTTTTTTCATCTATTTATGAAACTATGTTGACAATGCAAGAACTGTCTGTATATTAAAGATACGGTATTGGGCTTCCTGGACACTGCAGTTAACTGTGCCAGTCAATGCTGCATCTGGCGGAATTATACGGCATTGCAACCATCTTTTTACAAAGCGCATGGGGGCGTTTATGGGGCGGGGCATCGTTAACTGCGTCATCGCGGGGGATCACATTCCATGCACGAAGCCTGCATTAACCCTTCATGGATCTGCCATGGAGCCGTCATGCTCCAGGCGGCTGTTTGACGTGGCTCCCACTGTATAATCAAATGTTTAACTGGTTTCATTTGTTTCTATGACCAATAATAATTATTATTATGATTTTCAGCCCAACTCTTTGACTATTTAAAACAAAGTTGTGTCCCATTTTTTGCCCATTGAAGTAAACTAAACGTTTTTTAAATACCCAAACAATCCCCCAATAATTAAAACACACAAACATGACTTTAAGCAAATAGACAACATGTATTCACCTGTTTTATACAAATTACTGTTTTAACTTTGACTAGTTTTGGAAGAATAAATTGAATTGGTAAAGTTCATTAAACTACCTGGATAGACCAGCTGCTTATAAGTCCCTATCTATAGGTCTTTTATATTAAAATATAAATTTTTCAAATATCAAAACTATTAAACATGGAACAGTTGAAGTCTTTGTTTCCCCCAAAGTACTGTATCAGACATTTTGCAGTTCTATGTTCAGAATATACAGTAGACCTGACCAAACATCATTCTAAAGCTGTTGCACTGTGACGTCATCCCTCCTACAGCTCCCTCATCAGCTTGTTCAGGCTCCTCCAGTCCTGTAGCTCCAAAAGTCCAGCCGTCAGCCGTCTGACCCCCCAATCCTCCACAGCAGAGCTCTGCTTAAAGACAACAGGAGAATTTAGTGAATACAAGATAAATAAACTTCACAGAACATCTAGTTCTAATAAAAATAAAATATATTTATAAACCTATTTACCACAGAGGGTGTAAAATACTGTTTTGGGCATTCTGGAATGTAAATAAACTGCCCTTGCTAATGTTATCCAGTGAGCAGTGTTAGTGTTAACCAGTGACTGTCTGTATTATCGTCTGCAGTAAATTAACCAAGAATTTACTTAATGCGCTTTTCATAAAAATAAGTTAAGCGATATAACACTCGTATATGAGCATTAGTTCATCTCTGAAGCCAAACTATAACTTACTGAAGCCGCTCATACCTCCCCCACACCTCCCCCACCACACACACACACACACACACACGCACCCCTCCCCCTCCTCAACTAATAAACACTTCAGTGCTTCAGTACTAGCTCCTGTACAGCTAACCTCAGTCTGTGTCCCTCATCAACTGCATCACATTATATTCCAGTCACAGAAATAACCTGCAGATTAACTCTTAACCAAAGAATAAATAACCGCTGAATTTATCCAGACAACACGCGGTGAGATTCTCTCAGTATTTACAGAGAACACAAACACTCTTCATCGGGTAGTGCAGCTCTTGTAATAGGGGCATTAATAGTATTTTCGAAGCTTGAGCATGTTTTTGAGTTAAAGTGGAGTGACACTGACAGTAAGCTGTAATATTAACTCCAGACTTGGTAAACAGACCATTAAGTTCTCTAAAGTCACATCTGACCGCTGCTGGTGCTGCCAGTGATATTTAAAACGGCCAATAAACTGGGATATATATTCCCAATAACTGGGAAATAAACTGTAAACTAACCCAAACACATTTTATAAAATAAAACATCACTTACCATGAATAGTCCGTTAAGCCGCCATCTTCATCTCTGTAGTTTGGCAGCGTCAGTTCGGCGGGGGTGGAGGCGGGTTGTTAAAATCACGTGATTGCAAGTCAGCGCAGCTGGCTTGTTTTAACGTGTTCTTGAGAACGAAGCGCCATCTAGTGGTGGCACCAGGTAAATGAATAAATAGGGCTTGAATGGGCGTGTTTACTGTGAAATCATGACACGCCTTTCTGGCAGAAAAGGGAGGGGGGATTACGGCGTGCAAAGGGCATTCAAACGCCATTCACACGGTCGTGGCTATTTGGCGTGGCTCCCACTGTAGGACCACTGGTCAATGTCGTGCTGTTGTGGAATACTTTCCACTGTAGCTGGGATATTCTTTTGTGTAAACACGTTGGGAAGTTCAATAAAGGTGTTTTCTTCCAGGCTACTAATCTCCAAATCATTGAGCATGTAACTTTCTACAAGTTTTATGGAGTTCATGGTGCTCAGCAGTATTTTAACTCTTCTGCCTTGTACATTTAATCGCCTTGCTAATGACTCTATACAGAATGTGGCGGAACTACCTTGGTCTATAAATCCATACACTTCTGCAATTTTGTCACCTTTCTTGGACTTTATTTTAACAGGTACTATGGGGAGGATGCAATTACCTCCAGCCCCAGTGAGCACATTTGATTCGTGACTCACTGCAGGTGGTGTATTTTTTCGCCTTCAGTTTCGTTTTCGTTGGCGCTTGTGGCTAACTGCGCCGAGTCTTGCATTGCTATGTGTAGCATGCGAGGATGTGGCTTTGAACACAATGAACATAATTTTTCTGGTACAGTCTTTCCACAAATGACCCTTTCTTAAACATCCGAAACAGAATCCATTCTTTTTTAAGAATTCTACTTTGTCTTTGTGTGTCTGATCGTTGAATTTTACGCACTCGTCTAATATATGGCCCTTTTTACAATATGTGCATGGCTTAGTGAAAGCGCTAACAGCTAATTTACCGGCATTTTTCATTGTAATCGAGTCTTTATGAATTTTACCAACCTGTCTGACCTCGGTTGCAAAGCCGACCCTGGGTTTTCCTTGGCCCTTTTGTTTGGGTCCTTGAAGGGATTTGTTGATGTGCCTTTTGTCGTCCAGGTCTCCGAATATTGGGTTTAGCATTTCTTTGGCTTGTCGTTCGACGAATTTCACCAGCTCCGCGGACTTGGGTCTTTCCTGGCTGCGCTCCTCCTGCTCGTATGCGTGGGCCCTCCAGGCCTTGTGCAGGTTGAAGGGCAGTTTTGAAACAATGCTCTTCATGTTGGTGACATTGTCCAGCTCATCCATGTAGTCGATGCTTGCCATGGTGTTGTGACAGGTCACTAGAAACGCTGAAAAGGCGCTTAATGACCTTCCATCCTCCGGTTTTATCTCCGGCCATTTAATTGCCTTCTGCATCAGCGTGTTTGCGATTGTTTGTTTATTTCCGAACCTGTCCCGCAACAGTCTCATTGCCTGTGAGTAACCGGAATGATCTGGCATAAGCTGACAGCTCTTAACAAGGTCTCTAGCTTCTCCTCTGGTATACTGCACTAGATAGAAGAGCTTATCCGCTTCTCTGTCGATTTGATAGTGTGCAGTATCAAAGCTCTGACGTAAATGTTCATTGTCTAAAATAGGACATTCATTTAGAGTACTTGCCTTTGTGGGTCTGACGCTGATGGGCTCGCTTAAACGCGCTGCCTCGCGCCGTGGTGGCAGTTTGTAATATTCCGTGGACGTGCTGTGCTCGTAAAGTTCAGTACGTTCTAATTTGGGAAAGTGCGAGCCGCTCGTTTCGAAGATTGAGCTCTCTCTTGGCTGTTCTAAACTGAGTTGGGACAGTACAAGATGCGCGGCTCCATGACGGCACTCTTTCTTACGGGCTGCCATCGACTGTTGTGTCCTGGGTTGGGAATGTTCGAGACGTCATAGAGTGGCCCTTGGTGTCCGCTATCCAGTGATCCACCATTGCCATAAATGCTGTGAAGCGTTGCATTTCAGGCATAAAACAGGTGTCATGATCATGGTCGAGTTCTTCTTCATGCATGCACAATGACACCACAACGTTGCTTTTAGTAAATTCCCTTATCAGCTCTTTGTATTGCTGGCTGTACTTGGTTTCAACAGTATCTAGCTTGCAAGCATTGTTCATAAGCGTCTCTAATTCTTTAGACATTGCGATCAGTTGGTCCGACTTGCCTTTTCTTGCTTCCAGCGTTTTATTGAACTTTTCCTTTCTGTTCGCCTTGCTGAGCGCCTTTTGGCTCTCCAGCGAGGTGCTGGGAGGGTTGTCCTCGTTGTTTGACATGGTGAAGTTCAAAACGTGCAAGTCCTTTTCACTTTCGTTTTCAGCATTCACTTATCTTCGTTCAACGACGGAAAGCTTTTGACTTTAGTGTGGATGTGGTCATGTTATTTCACTAGTTTTGACGCGTAGCTTTGGTTTGATTATTTACTCACAAAAACGGAAGTCTGATGATTTCTTTGTCCTTGGTAATTTATTTTCAGCATCAAAGATTCAACACTTCATACAGTCGTCATGAGTAAATCCACTGTGGTTACAACACCTGTTGCTGTATCAAAACGGTTTCTGACTTTTACAACAACCTATTTGCTGTTTCTTAAGAAAATTTTGGATTACGATTAGCTTACGCATATAACAACACTTTTGTTGTATATATCTGCTTGTGGTCAGTTTGTGTTTCCGTAGACTTCCGCATCTAAACTGAACTTTCTATCATACGATAGTCATACAAATACATGTAATAGTGTAATGACATCACAGACCAACATACGATTGTTAAAATGGATGCTTAACTAACAAGTTCAAAGCTTATGGCTTATGTAATAAACTTAATGCTTAATTAATGAACAGAATAAGATAGAATAAAATGAAATAAAACAAATAAAATAAACACAACAACAAATTCTGCAGATCCATCTTACATAACAAATGTGATATGGCTCGTATGCAAATTCAGCGTGTTCAGCGGTCAGGAAGTGGAAAGACCTTGAAGAAGCTGCAGCGTTTTTTCAGTTACAACAAGCACAGTCCACGTCCGCTGAATTTGACAGACTGAAGATAAATTACCGTTGTCTGACAGACCCCTACGTAAAGCCCCGCCCCACACTCTAGTTCATAGATGAATTTGTGAAAGTTTTTCCAAAGGGAAATAGGAGACTGTTGTTTTAGAGTTGATTGGAGAGAAGAGAGTAGAGGTGGGCGATATAACCAAAATCTTCTATCACGTTAGAAGCAATTTTCTACCTCGAAAACGATATATATCACAATATAGCAATTTGTATCTGAAAATGCATAAATAAAAATTAAAACACAAAGAAACTGTTTTACATAATTACATAATTTAAACTGTAAATTGCTGAGGTTTGCCACATTTTTTTTACTTTGGCCATATTCGTTTGGATGCTTGGATTTCAGATAATAGAAAAGGTTTGACGTGTTTCCACCACTTCTTAAAACAGTGCATTTGCGTACCTTGAAAATCACGTTCGTCTCATGCGTATCACTTTTCTTATACCCAACCAATTCCACAACACACACGATGCACCTTTTTTCTTTACAATCTCCTCATTGTTGATTTTGTCACATGTAAGCAAACTCACTGCTGCTGCCACCGTCTTTTTCCATTGTCGAAGTGTATGTGAAGCCAAACACATCAAAAGTGGAACGAAACCGTGGCACCTGAATGAACCAAATATCTGCGCGGCCCAGTGGACAGCGCAGCGCGACTATCTTGATAGCGCAGAGATGATCTGGTTTATTCGCGCAGCCTGGTGGATCGCGCAGCAGGGACCAACTTGAGCAGCGCTGCTCGAATCACAAACCTGCGCGACCCACTGTTTTTTATTAAAAAAAACATTTTTAAATGTCAGGACTGTTTAATATTGTTTCCGCCTTGCCATGCCTGGTTTGTACATGTGCATCCCAGCGGGGTAAAATGTATTTTGAAGGTCGGCGCAGTCTATTTCTATCAGCGTCACGCAGGTTTGTGATTCGAGCAGCGCTGATCAGGTTGGTCCGTGCTGCGTGATCCACCGGGTCGGGATATTTGGTCTGCCCATGCCAGCTCAATCGGGTGCCACGGTTTCGTCCCACTTTAGATGTGTTTGGCTTCCCATAGAAGTGAATGTGTATTGCGTGGTTAAGTAACGTGCAACGTCACGTGATCTCAAACGTGATTAAGACGATAGACCAAAATCGGTTGACAAATTTCTACCGGTTAACCGTGTATACCGGTATATCGCCCACCCCTAGAAGAGAGCTGTTCATTTACTTAAAAAAAAATTACAAAAAAATGAACTACATAAAAAACCATAATATGATCTGTTCTGTAGCCCATCTGTTTTAACTTAGTTTTTTTTTTTTTTTTTTCTTCATAAGACAACCTTTCAGTTTTGTAAATATTCTAGTTATAGTGTGTTAAGACATAGGTTAAACGTTTTTGAGGATTAGAACATCCAGCTGAGATAAATGTTGTCATTTATTGATAAAATCTGGATTATGGATATTTTATTTAATCTTGGTTTTTTTTTTTATTTAATTTTTATTTTTTAGTTTCCTCCATGAGGGATTGCCACCTTATTGTGGTCAGGGGGTTTGCGTGCCTCAGTGACCTTAAGAGCTATACCAGGAGGAGCTTAGTCTTCAAGTGGGACTCCCAAGTTGGACAGGTCTGAAGGTAGAGGCCTGACAAAGTGCAATCCACTTCTCTAGGTTTTGGACGCAGCTAAGAACACAATTCAGCAAGGACAATACTATTCCTATAAGCACAGGGGAAAAAAACAGTGCTCAAACATGATGTGTACACATGATGCCCCCTTCACATTTCTGACTGCCCCCCCATATGTTCTGGTCTAGAACCGGCCCTGCTTCCAAATCTTTGCCCAATAGAAATTACATTTTGATATTTTAGGCTTATCTCCAATATGTTAAAAATGTGAAAAGGCAGCCAGCTTATGAAGAAAGCAATTATCAATGCTGTCATGACCCTAAATGGCTTATTGGACCTCGCCATATGGTAAGATTTCAGCTTTCTTATGATGAGGAAATAACAAAATATGATGATCAGTAAGGGGATCACAAATCCAAAAATGAATCTGCACACCACTACAGCAATGTGTTCTTCATCAAGCATGTAGGTGTAGACCAGTTTTGAGTCATGGTGTATATGATCTACATCTCGGAAAGTGGCTGGTGGTAAGCTGGTAAGCTAAGGTTTGCTGAGAAGATCCAGGCTAGATGAACAATCACCAAGGCCCTGCATATGCTGCGCTTGTTCTGTGTCAAAACAGGAAACATTACCACAACACAGAAATCCACACTCATGATGACGAACAGGAAGATGCTGCTGAACATGTTGAGAAACAGGATAAAGGATGTAAACTTGCACATAAATCGCCCAAAGACCCATGTTGTCAACGGATAAGGACAGGAAGGCACAGAACAGGAAGTCGGACACAGCAAGGCTGAGGTACCAGACAGTGTTGACTGTATTCTTAATTTTAAACCCTGCAATGCAGTCCACCAAACCATTTCCAGTGATTCCAAGAACCGTAATAAAGTTCAAGTTCCTTTATTTGTACCAAGCGTAAAATTGATTTGCAGTCAAGAGTCCTCATTCACAACACATACAGTACAGTACAAAACAAATCACAAATAGTAAAACAAACAAACAAGTATCATAAACTTTAAACATAAGTGCCCAAACACAATTCTTTAGTGTCCAATTCTCCTTTAAATATCTATTTATACCTTATTTAACTGTCTAATCGCTGCTGAAATAAAATTATTTATATATCATTTAGTTCTACAACTTGACACCAACAACCTGCGACTGAAAGGAAGAAAACGAAACTTTGCATGCAAGGGATGAGTGATGTCACCTAAAATTTAATTGGTGTGTGGGCATGTTATTTCACAGTTTTGACGCATATCTTTTCATCGTGTTTAATTAATCACGACACGGAAGTCCATTGGTCTCTTTGTCTCTTGTTTTATTTTCAGCATCAAAGATTCAACACTTCATACAGTCATCTTGAGCAAATCCACAGAGGTTAAAACAACCTATTCGCTGTATCTCATTACTGTTTCCTTAAGTTTACAATAACTTATTTGCTGTATCTTTAGTTTACAGATGTCGCCTTTAAGACTGCGTGTGTTTTCCCGCGAGAGGCCGCAATTTAGCCCGTGGCGTGCCGCTACTTGCCGGAGGCAACATTCAGGAATTTAAAATAAATGTGTTGTGCTTCACTGAATATCCGCCAGATGGCGCATGGAAGGACTTTATCTAAAAGCCGGACCAAGTACAAATGAATTGTGTATAAGGTTAACCGTTAACCTAAAACAATATTGTTTCCAATGCTGTAGCAAACATGAATTTTATTTTGTTTTACAACAGATATTTCATAATGAACGTGTGTATATGTGCTTCATGTTATTTTCATAATGATGAAATGAGATGCCTAAATTCGTGCTTTAAAATTTTCTTATATAGTTTTTGTAATGTCTTAACAGGTGCAAAATAATGAAAGACATGGCCATGCCGCGGTTTAAATGGTCTTGAAATTAATTTAATTTCCTGATAGTAGGCTATCTGATAGTGTTAACTATGCGAATGCCCTGATTCGTGAATATGCCAACATGTCTTATTTAAAACGTAAAAATGAGTCAACATCATCAGAAGACATGAATTAACAATGTGTATGTGTTTGTATGTGCATATATTATATAAGTATGTGTTTGTGTGCGTGTCTCATATGTAACATTCATAATAAATGCAATTCATGAGAAGTGTATGTTGTTAAAGTATTTGTGGATATGTATGTAACGACGCGGCTCGCGCGAGGGGCGGAGCCGCACATAAACTGTTCAGAACGGGCCGGGTCGTGATACCGCGACACTCCGTGTGATTATCCGGTCGCACCAGTAAAAGTTGTCAGTGCCAAAGAAAAAGCGCGCTGCAGAAGACACAAGCAAAGCCCAAGCCTCTGTCTGTCTAAGACCCCAGAGAGAGAGAGCAACACAAATCAGCGCTCTCGGGTTAAAGTGCACAAAGCACAAACTCTACTCTCTCTTCCTATAAATCCTCAGTAAAGCCATAAGTCCCGAGAGCATCTTTAGTTTTTTGTTTTAGTTTCCAGAATCCCGTCCGTTCTCGCATAGACGGCGCAGCTCTGGTTATTTTGTGTTTTCAGTTTTCTTTTGAAAAAAGATTCATTACAAAACAATGAGAGACATGACAATGCCTCGGTTTAAATGGTCTTGAAATTAATTTAATTTCCTGATAGTAGGCTATCTGATAGTGTTAACGATGTGTTGCCATCATCAGAAGACATGAATGAACACTACACACATATATATATATATATATATATATATATATATATATATATATATATATATATATATATATATGTAGCGTTTAAAGGGGCGGGTGCTCAAAGTTAAAAACGATAGAACATGCTGAATAACAACAACTCACATTCATAACGAATCTAATATGGAATTGCATCATACTGTATGACTGTCATCAGGTCGGGACAATGCAAAGCAAACGTAGCCTATGTTTTACCTGATGGCGTACAATGTTGCTGTTGATTATTATATTATTAGTAATAATTTTTAAGAATCTATACACATAAAACACACAAACATGCACATGCAGGGCTTATTAAATGTTTAAACTGTAGAGATACAATAATTTTACTGCTAGAAAATCAGCATTTTATCTATTTTGAAATATAAACCTAATATTATCTGTTACTTTATATATTTACTTAATATATTTATATATCATAAATATAATAATCCATAATTATGTGGATATCCATATTAGATGGCTTTTAGTGAAATAAAACTGTAACTTACTTTAAAACTAAACATGGTAAAATGGTGGACAGAGCTACAGACCCCCCTGTAACCCCCTTACCCAGTTAGCTAGCAGTTAATGACCACCACTACTTGTGCAGTTCATAAAAGGACAGGTAATGTTTGTCGCGCTGTTGCACAAACAGCATGCTCATTTATTTCAATTCATTTCGTTATAGACCATGGGCGTAAATTTCATTTAACAGTAGGGGGGGACAATAAATATAAAATTTCTCATGAGCAATTTTTGAAGGGGACACATATAATACAGTCAAATTGTACTTATAAAGATATGTCCCCACAATGAAAAACTTTGCTTCTATCATTATTATTGTAGTATGGAGACTGCGTCATTATGGTTATTTTCAAAGTTTTTCTCAGGTTCAATGACAAAGCAGATTTTTCAAAAACTATTTATTGCATTGTTTATGTTGTTTACAGTCAAGCCATCAACATACAATGAAATGTAAACATGAGATCTAAACTAAAAACTGTGCTCCCTGTGCTGGTGCTGGCAATATAATCTCTTTGTTCTGCTGTCTCCGGCTGCCTCCCTGGTTCTGAATCTGCCCCTTCCTCTACTCTCACTGTCTCAGAACAGACTGACTCCTGAAGCAGAAAAAAAGCAGGAAAAGATGTTTTCCATACTCATAATAACTAACTTGTTTACATTACACTTGTTAAATTGAAAGATCATACTGTAAATTGGTGAACCTATTACTTCCTAATGAACAGCCACAACTCCAAAAACATTAAAGAAATTGTTCACCCAAAAAAAAAAAGTCTGTAATTATCCCTTCAATAAAAGCACCACACTTACCCGACAATGTACATCTGATTGACCCTGGTCTACCTGTCCCTCAATAATTTCCTTTAGTCTTTAGACTTCCAATAATCTCCTTTGCCTGTGATTGATATTGTGATATTAGTATTTTAAGCACCCATTCTTAAAGCCAAATTGCCTTAATATGTGAACTTGTACTTGGCGTTTAGGTCACTGAAAAATGATCTTATGTCCATTTATCTATGACACTGCAAGGCAAGTTTATTTATACTGTAGCACATTTCATACACAATGGTAATTCAAATTGCTTTACACAAAGAAAATAAAACTATCAAAAAAATGAATCACAACAATAAAAACAAGGAATTAAAAAAAAGGTTTAAAATTGTATTTAAAATTAATTAAGACACTTAGAACAGAATGGATATTGATTATACAAAAATATACAGTTCGGACGTAGCACAGTGCTCATTTAGTAAATGTACAGCTAAACAATATGCTAATTGTGGCCGTTAATGTTAAGTTAACATTATGGCACGTCGTCACAAATAAAAAACTGCATGAGAAACTGAGTTTGTCGTGTTAGTTGCAGTGCACTATGTAAACAAGCTATAACAAGCTAACGTTAACTAGATAAGTAATAATTTAATCGCTAATATAGCAGATTCATGGAAAATTACATAGGTAATCAGCATTTTTGCCGCAACTAATTTATGAATGAGTCTGCATCAACTACATTAAAGAGAATCGGTTCATTTACAGTGAATAAAATACCCTACTTACTGGAGTTCAACATTAATTGAGCCGCAGCCGCACACCAGGGGGGGTGTTCTTCGTACGTCGCTAACTCAGTTAGCTGGATTTGATTGTTGTGGATTTGTCCTGATCTTGAATTGTTTCGTTCTTCGATGCGCTTCTCGCATTTGCTGTCATAGCAACATGTCCGTAAGCTTGAACCTGCTCGGTAGCAGGTTTATTTCATGTAAATAGGATTAAGGCTGCGCTCCTGCCGGGCTATGATTGGTTGAAATGGTGAGGTCACATCTGATTGGTTAAAGAGCGCTGACGTGGACTGACATAAATTCATAGGTTTTTTATTATTATAATAAACTCTAGGCACGAGACAGCCCTCAAGACCATTCAAATTCTTGTATAATGTTTATTTTGTAACACGTTTATTTTTCAGGGGTTCGTTATGAATATGCAAATAAATATATATATATATATATATATATATATATATATATATATATATATATAGAGAGAGAGAGAGAGAGAGAGAGAATAAAAATATTTTTTTTATAATGAGAAATTGGACAAAACTAATTTTATTATAAAGTAAACAATATAAAAGTATACATGTTTTTGAAAAAAAATTCATATTTCTATTTTTCCATATACAACATATTTATTTTCATATTTCTTATTTTAATTTATTGTCTCATGTAATTTGTAAAACATATGCGCATATTATGTTCTAATATAATATTTGATAGCTTCCCTGCCATGTGTGTGTGGTGGGGAGGCGGGCATCCATGGCAGGGAAGCATGTCAGCGCATAACAGGTGTTACAAAAAAAAATTAGCTTGTTCTTTTGTCATTTCGTCAACCAATCAAAGGGCTTGTGATCAGTGTTTCTACTGTCGATGCATATCTCCTTTTAAACCAACGCACGAACGCGCAATAATCCTAGACAACTCAATCCAGCTATACTATTCATCAACAACAGGTGTGCTCGAAGAACCAACTTAGCAAGGCCTTAATTAGCACGATGATCTCATTTTAGATGTGTCAGTTCATCTCGGATGTGTCAAGCGACGTACGAAGAACGGACACCTGGAGTGGACAGAGAAGTTTTTACAAATAAAAATATTTTTAGATCTTCTCCTGTTACAGCCTGCTGGAGCGAAATCTTTCAGAAACGCTGCGTACCGGCGCATTATACCAATGGAGTCACTAAGGAACTGTCGAAAAAGTTCATGACCAAGACACAAGCGTTTATTTACAGAAGAATACACAAGATTACAGAGAAATACCTCACAGGACATCAAATATATTACACTGTTAGGCTACAGTATGGATTATTATTATTATTTTTTTGTTTATTTGTTTAATTGATTTATAAGGTGAGCTACTTATTCTGTTTATTACAATATGTTCTTAGTTATATTGTAATATTTTCATAACTGGAACTATAGCCAAAATGTGTGTATGTAAATTTTCCTCTACCTGTTCCCTGCTCTCGCTACAAAGCACAATGTCATCTGCAAACATCATAGACCATGGAGACTCCTGTCTAACTTCATCTGTCATCCTGTCCATCACTAGAGCAAACAAAAAGGGCTTAGAGCCGATCCTTGATGCAGACCCACCTCCACCTTGAACTCTTCTGTCACACCTGCAGCACATCTCACCACTGTCTTACAACTCTCATACATGTCCTGCACCACTCTAACATACTTCTCTGCCACTCCAGACTTCCTCATACAACACCACAGCTCCTCTCTTGGCACTGTAATGGAAAAATCATATTTTAATTATATGTATTAATTCTATTTGATTCTTGTAGTAAGTGTGTAACGTAGGCCTTAGAAGTTTGAACTTAGTTGTCGAAGCTTAGAGACACAAGGCCGAGAACAGAATAGAAACAACCTGATTGTAGTTGTCCCTGAATAAATGATAAGGTATGAACATCTAGTCTGGGGCAGATAAAGAGTCATGAGTTTGAATGCAGGAACTTCACGTTGATTATGTTAGCAGAGATGTTTGTGTATAAAATAGGTCAGCTGGAGAAAGAGATCACCTTTCTCTATGCTGCAACTGTTTGCTGTATGAGACTGGTCCTTCTGCAGAAGTTTAAAATAAAACCTTTGTTACTTTGCTCTTACCCAGTGTATGTTTTACTTGTCTTTATATTGGTTTCAGAATTTCCACCACAACTTGGCGTTCCTTGGTAAAGATAACATCTAAATTATGTTTGAGAAATGTGGAAATCCAGGAAAACAAAAACAAACAAAAAAAGAAATGTAGAATTATTAATGACTGAGATTGCTTTTGAGTTGTGGATGTGTGAATCATATGTAGTTAGATAATTACAATAACAAAAAGAGAAAAACGCATACAACCTAAAATGCAAGCACAAAACATTGATTCTTTTCAGTGTGTTAAGTCTATTTCAGATCCCGACCTGGACGGCTGCCCCCCGCGACCCCCAGCTATTAGACAGATAGCCCCTTCAGCAGATCCAGTAAGACAACATGGACAAGAGACTTCTCGGCAGGCCCAAGGCCCAGCACAGCAACCACAGCCAGCACAGCAAGCACGGCTCTGTCTCCAATTTCGCCACATACTCGAACCAAGGCTCAGCTGAAAAGAGAAAAGGCTGATCGACAACCACCACCTGATGACAGCGAGGACGAGAGAGAGGAACTCTTAGGAGCTACAGGAAGTGTTCATCAAGTAATCACTGCTCCAATGATGGAAGTAGCAGGGGCGAATGGCACAGCGATGCTTGTTCACCGACCATGGACAATAAAGGACATCGAAAATGCACATGGACAACTCCCAGACTCGAGAGAGGGGGGAGGACAGAAATTCTGTGATGAAATGAGCAGATTTTGCTCAGAGTTTCGCCCGACATCTTATGAAATGCGACGACTTTTGGGGAGAAAACTAGGTGCGGACTTTGCAAAGATTAAGTATTCCTGGCCAACGGACAATGTTTTCGCACGGCGAGCTCAGGCTGATCATGAAGAAAACCAAGCATTTAACGGTTTTGTGGTGTGCCTTACAGCAGCGTGTAAAGAAGCGTTCCCAGCAAAAATGGATATGACTAAAATATCAATGTGCAAACAACAACCAGGAGAGAGCGTGTCACACTATCTCACCCGTCTCACTGAGGTACATGATGCAAACAGCGGATTGGAGAGGCCTGCAGACATCTCTGTGGCAGCAATTTCACCGTATGAAGCACATTTGAGGAACAGTTTCATGAATGGATTACAGGAGGACATCGCTCAGAAGATGAAAAACACATGCGTTGGATGGGACACTGGAAAACTTAGTCTCATTGAACAACATGCAATACACGCGGAAAAGCTGGTATCACAAGAAAAAGATAAGCGCAACAGGAAGAGAGAAGACCAGAGTCACAAAGCACAGCTGGCAGTGTTGCAGATGGTAAGACAAACTGCGGATGGACAGTACAGGAGACGTGGAAGAGGACGAGGAGGCCGTGGACGTGGACGTAGGAGAACAAATGGCTGTTATGCATGCGGAAGTGAAAACCATTAGATTAGTGACTGTCCGAGAAGGAGCAGAGGAGAGGAATGGATTAGGAGAGGTGAGGATCAGGGTGGAAATTGACAGAAAAAGGCCGGGGGCGTGGGGAGCAGACCCGAAGGAGAGGGTGAGTCAAAAAAAAATAATTATTTTTCCTACTAACACTTCTTGCTCTGATCGCAATGAAGAAAAGCTTGCTATCTTTTTCAATGATTCAATTCACGTTTGTATCTTAGAAACATCCACACATGCTACGTATGATCTTGAAGTATACAGTATCAGTAAAATGCCAACAATGGAATTGCAGCTCCATGACAAACAAAATTAATTTTGCTACATTCCATGCAGGTCATTCAGTCATTAAAGTGTGTGAATTTGACAGTTTAGTGAAACAGAGTGGCAGATTCCTGAACTCTGTGGGCACTTCAGGACATGGAGCTGAAAAGAGCCTCATAAAGCCAAGCGTGTGGCTTTTTCCAGGTGTACATGATAAATTTAGATTTTTTGCTCTTATTGCTGCCCAGTAAATCTATTGGGGTGAAGATTTCATATGTAAATTAGGTATAAAACTCTTGAGACTAAACCAGTATTGAGCCTGAGGATTTCACTCTTGTGAAATGTGATCCGTTGCCCCTGTTGTATGTGTATGAATGGAAGCTCTGCACTTCAACTGTGAGTTCAGTAAATGCTACGGTGATAGACAAATATATACCAGTAAACACATTATGATATTAGATATGTGTCACATATCTCATTTTTTTAAAGATAAGCTCAGATGTGTAGTTAATGTAGAGATAAGGAGTGTGCACATGAGAAAATGTAGCACAAGTGTCACAGTAATGTCGCTTAATCACAGTAGGGACATCCCTAATGTGTTATTGGATAAAAATAATAAGGATGAGGGAAAAAATAAATAAATAAATAAATTATTGGGCCTTTGAGTGACATGTGGTATGAATGAGAGTGATTGAGAATGAACCTCTTATCTGACATTACATTACAGCCACAGAGAAACAAATGCTGATGCAATGCTGAAAAATCATGTGTTAAAGTATAAAAGAACTGTATATATTACAGTACTTACAGTCACAAGAACTGGCCAGGCAGAAAAAATTAAGTTATCAGCATGTGGAACTTTTTCTTTTTTTAAAAAAAAGAATTTATGTTTATCATTACTCACTAAAATGTATGGGCTAATGGGAAGCACGATGTAGGTTTAATTAAGGGAAGTGAACTGGCGGTGATCACCCCAAAAGTAAAATTTAGGCCCTACAAACTTCATACTGTATCTACCCGAGTCTTTAACTGAAATAATTCCAGTGTTTAATTCTTTATTTTAAAGCTGTTGTCATGGTAAACATCAGCAACTTCTTATTGTCCAGCAGAACAAGGTCATAAAGCAAACCATATAAAAGCTACAATTCGCACATATAAGTCATATCTTAGGTCAAATTGTTTTGGGACAAGATAAAACTTTGGATCCAAGTACAGTAGTAGTCCAAAATATTCTAAAACAAATAAGAAAATTGACGCTAAAGTAGAAATGTAAAAAGTAAAAGTGTTTTATTGCAGAAAAGTTAATTTGATCTATACAATCCTCGAGGCCCCAGTGAGATACACACTCATGGGAAGGGTCTACTGGCCCACAGTGCACTTAGCTGAACTCCGGAAGCAAGAACAATCTTTAATTGAATCAAATTTGGCAGTATAAACTACTTTAATATTGGACATTTCAAATTCTAAAAGGCCTTTTACAAAAACTGTTGATGAAAAGAATTGTTGCATGATTTCAGACTGGCTGCAGAAAAAAAAAAAGATAGATAGAGAGAGAAACAATGAGATCTTTATCTCACTTCTCAGCCAAATCAGATCCTGTAGCAGCAGCATCACCCATGTGTTTATGTCCAGTACCAGAAGCTGAGGAGGCAGGTATAGAATAAAGATGTATAGTGGGCTACAGTAATTTGACATTTCTAGTTCATGAAGTTTCAGTATCTTTTATACAGAGAAGAATCACACTTATTTGCAACAGAGTGGTTAAAGTACAATACTAAATTATAAATATCAATGTGGAAAGATGTATAGTTCTAACCCTCTAACTCTTTTCTTTCACTGTTAAACAACTTTGTTCCACTAGGATTGATCCACAGTAAGCGCCACTACAGAATCCGGATATAAAATGAACGTGGATGGAATAATATTTTGTGATAGAGAAATAGGTGCTAACAGGAGTTTGTCATAGTTATAGCACATGAAATTTAAATAGAGTAAATGTAATGCTCAAACTAACAAATTTTATTCTATTTCAGAAAAGCAGATGCAGCAGTGAAGGCCGTGGCCAAACTTCCCCTTTGCTATAACCATAACATGTGTGTGTCTAATGCTCTCACCCCCACAGCTAACCTTGAAGAGCTTCAGAGCTACAGTCACTCCAGGAGAGGAAACAGTCTGGAGAAAGCGGGATGTGTTTTCATAGAAGGTGTTTGGTACGACCCCAATGTCGTACCTATAAAGCTATTTATACCTATAATGTCTACCTATAAAGCTATTTTCTTTCTATGCTAAGTTGACACACGTGTAAGGACCATGTGTCAAAAGGGGGAATAAGCATTTGTGTTACTAATAACATACTGTACTGTAGATAAAGGAATTAAGATGAAGCCAGAGCACACAAAAAGTAAAAGGACATTGTGAAGATGAAATGTTATGTTATTGTGCAAAACTCTTTGAGGATTTATTGTTAATACAGGCCCACTGACAGTGCTCCTAACACCACAAAAAGAAGTCAAAGTAGTGGAAACAGAGATGAGGGTACACGCCAGTTACCCCAAACATGTTCCAGAACCTAAGAGAAAACAACACCGAGGTCACCAAGGGTGAACAGTGACGTGCTAGTAACCTCTCCTGTGAACCCCAACAGACCCTCACCTGCATGCAAAGTGCATGGGTCAGAAGAACCAACTAGAGTGACAGAAACAACGCAGAACCACGACTCTCCAATCAAATTCATCACAACAATAAGTACACTACATTTGAGGACAACACATGAAGAAATTGTAAGGTGTCAAAGTAACAGTAGCACTGAGTAACATTGGTGACATACAGTATAAAAGTAATTAGAGTTAAAAGTAAGTGTTGTAACTACTGACAGGATAGAAGACGGAGGACGGAGAATATTAGTGACTGAGATTATTCACACTACAGACATTGAATTAGCTGGACTGGACCCTTGCTTACAAATGAGAAAACAACACCCCAAAGCAATTTGGGTAACTTTAGGAATAATAATAGTTATGGTTACCCTGATGTGCCTACTTATTGAGAATTCGGAGAGAAACGGCGATGGTAAAGTCTATTCAACAAACTCAAGCCACATGCATTTAACTAGAATAAAGAGAAGAGACAGCATGATAAAAAGGCATAACACTAATCTCAATAGATGTGCAGGGAAATTGGGAATGTGCCCTATCATTAGACATTGCTGATAATATAACAGACATACACAACCTCTTGTGTTGTGTATGCCATGCCATGCCATGTCCTCGGGCTGGGTAGCACTGCCCCTTAATAATGTCACAGCAGCAGAAGCAAATGCAGACAACACGTCTTGTATTATACCGATAACCACCATGGCCATCTTACAGATATCTGAATACTACAAACAAACAGGGAGGCCCTGAGTGTAATTATTCCAATAACCTATGTTTTGATGCCCCAGGGAGCTATTGCTCCCCATTGCCTGTTAAGAAACATGAAGACAATTCTACTTATATGGTCCCATGGCAAAAAGGAGACACTTGCGTTGTGCAAGATCAAAAGGAAAATGGGGAACCTGACTTAGGATGGTCTGAGTGCACCACTTACGTTCGTATAACCAATCGTTCAAAAGGTAGGTCACCTAAATGTAGTATAGATGGTAATTATTTTCCAAATGATGGTAGTTGACCGTTCATAGAACTATCGTCAACAAACACAGTAATGTGGGTGTGTGGGTCAGACGCATATGTGACCTTACCCAGGTATTTCAATTGAACAGGCTCATGTTATTCTGCATATGTAACTCCTAGTGTGTCAGTACACACAGAAAATCCGTGGGGGCCACGGATGTCAGAAAATAGAAGAAAAAGAGATATCCCTATTAAATTTCATGGTTACACTTTAGGAAACCCATGGACTAGCCCAGGAGCAAATGTAGGCTGGTCACTCTTCCTCGGCGGAGGAACAGCTGTAGCCCTAAACAAGGTAAATGGTTTAGCATACATGTTACTAATACTAAAAAATGACACCGTAAAGGCCTTTCACGCCTTTCAATGACGATCATCAGAATATCAGCAACATCATAAACCGCATGAAGAAGGCTTTGCAACCACCTCCCCAAGTAGAGTCTTGGATCTCGTGGTTAACGCAATTATGGGGAGGCTGGGGTTATTGGCTGGTTTATAGTGTTCTACCAATTGGGATTATAATCTTGTTAGGCCTCTATATAACACCCTGTATTTGCAGATGTATACAGGGACTAGTTCTGAACACAGTAAATTATTAAATGTTAAGACAGACTGACAACATAAAACGGAAACCGGACTGGGACGACCCGACTTCTGACAGAGTTCAAAATTCCGGTGACTATCATTTTGAATGTTTAGATCATGATATGGAAGAAGACATAATGTAAATCTTTAGAGAAATATCAAGCATGTATATTTAAGTAGGTTGCAAATTTTTTTTAATGCTTTTGTGTCAGGGGTCTATCCCCATAAAGACAGCTGTAGTGTCCTCTGTGTGCATTAGAGTGCTAGTGATGATGTTGTTAAAAACCCAGGTTGGAGAGACAATATCTGATGAAATTTACCTAATGCATAGCTTATTAGTATTGTTTTGAATTGTAGAATTAAAATATTTAGGTTGTCATAGAATGACAAAAGGGGAAAATTGTAATGGAAAAATCATATTTTAATTATATGTATTAATTCTATTTGATTCTTGTAGTAAGTGTGTAACGTAGGCCTTAGAAGTTTGAACTTAGTTGTCGAAGCTTAGAGACACAAGGCCGAGAACAGAATAGAAACAACCTGATTGTAGTTGTCCCTGAATAAATGATAAGGTATGAACATCTAGTCTGGGGCAGATAAAGAGTCATGAGTTTGAATGCAGGTGTAACATCCGATCCGCCTCAGCCCCGGAGATCAGGTTCACCGGATTACTGAGCCGTGGCTTTGTCTCCCCCTAGTGTGTCTACGTATGTCACTGTCAGTCATCAACACAAAAGTGAATTCACCTGTCTACCCTTGTGTATCTCACTATTTAACCCAGCCGAACCCACACCACATTGTCTGGTCACCATCGTGCACTCTACAGGAATGCTGATTGTGTTCTCTCTCTCTCTCTCTCTCTCACCCAGGTTTAAGGCGGTATCTGCAGGCGAGGTAGCGGAAGCAAGGCAGCTTCACGCGTTCGGACCGGTTTCTACGCGGTCCAGTGGCAGTTCGAAAGTGTTCCCTGAGTACTTTATGTTGAGTATCATATGTTCTAGTGTGTCCGCCTGCAGACCGCACCTGGAGAAGGGCCCTCGGGTCATACTTTGTTTTTGTGAAACGTAACCTTAAGTTTGTTCAAATCAAAACGGGACTACAAGTAATAAAGACTGTCATTTCCTGCAATTGCGTTCGTTCGTGTGTGTGATTTCCCAGAAGGAGCCATGACAGATGACCAGACCCAATACCCGAACGTAGCAGGAACACCCGTCACCGATCATACGGTCCCCATGATGGACTACATCAGGCGACAGCAGGGGCAGATGGACAGCTTGGCCAGGGCGATCAACGACCTGGCTCACAGTGTTCGTGACATCGCGACGAGACAGTCGCCTTCTCCTGCGGCGCCAAGACGCGCGTCACGATCTCCTCCACGAGCAGCCCCCCCGGAAAGGTATGCTGGCGACCCAGAAGGCTGCAGAAAGTTCCTCCTTGCCTGTGAGCTGTACCTGGCTGAGTACCCTGGTCTCGATGAGAGACAAAAGATCAGTTTCGTAACGCAGCAGCTCACAGGTGCGGCGATGGACTGGGCCGCCGCCATGTGGAGTGCGGGTGGCCGCGATATGAGTGACTTCGTCCGCTTCCTCCGCGCGTTTCGCGCAGTCTTTGATCACCCGGACCAGGGCAGAACCGGGGAACAGCAACTACTACGACTTAAGCAGGGGCCAACCACTGTCGCCGACTATGCGGTGAAATTTAAGATCCTGGCCGCGGAGAGCGAATGGTGCGAGAAAAGCCTCCTCGCACGCTTTAGGGACGGTCTCCAGCCAGACATCCAGCTTGAGTTGGCATGCCGAGATGCAGAAATGGATCTTGATGAAACCATCCAACTCGCCATCAAGCTGGACCAGCACCTCCGCGGTCAGAAACGACAGGCCCCCGCCAGAGGAGCAGGAGGCAGAGTTGAACCGCACCACCGCCCACGCCTCAGCAAAAGCCCACCGGAATCACGCGAGTCCCCGGCTGTTGAGTCTATGGACATCGGCACTTCCAGGCTATCGGCGCAGGAAAGGCGACGCCGACTTACGGCCGGACTGTGCCTGTACTGCGGGGGGGGGGGGGCATCTCATCCGAGAATGCCCACTGCTAAAAGTAACAATGGACACACTCCCACGAACCAGATACACAAACATACCTCCACGAACCCTAAACACGGACACACCCCCAGCAGTCATACACGCGCACACCCCGCCAATAACCATAAACACGGACACACCCTCACCAGTCATATACACGAACACACCTGCACGAACCAACCGGTCATTTTGTGTTAAAGCCACCCTGTCATATAACAATAATCTGATTTCTGTTTCCCCCCTAATAGATTCGGGATCGGCTGGGAATTTCATTTCATCCTCTCTCCTTTCCTCGCTGCACGCTCCTGTGTCGAAGCTTCCAACCCCGATCGTGATTAACGCTCTGGATGGCAAACCATTAGGTCAATCGCCTGTTAACATGATCTCCGTGCCCCTACGGTTAACTTTCCCGAATCACACTGAAGAGTTGGAATTTTATGTGATCTCTCAGGTGAATCATTCCGTCGTGCTCGGCCTCCCATGGCTTACCTCTCATAACCCCAATTTTGATTGGACAGGTGCTCGCATCCTTTCTTGGTCCCCTAGATGCGCGAAATTTTGCATGCCATCCTCATTGATGGCCCAAACGACCACAATAGAAAGTCCTAGCGCCCTAGTATCTACCCTCGTGCCATCAGAGTACGTTAAGTTTAAAGACGTCTTTAGTATTAGGGCCGCTGCACGACTTCCCCCTCACCGCCCGTGGGATTGCGCTATTGACCTCCTGCCGGGGAAAGCACCGCCCTGCTCGCGGGTTTATCCATTGTCAGTGTCGGAGACACGGGCAATGGAGGAATACGTGAGAGAGGCTCTCCAGCAGGGGCTCATTAGTCGCTCCACGTCGCCCGCATCGGCAGGTTTCTTTTTTATCGAGAAAAAAGGCGGGGGCCTTCGGCCGTGTATTGATTATCGAGGGCTCAATACCATCACAGTGAAATATAAGCACCCGCTGCCTCTGGTTCCGGCCGCGATCGATCTGCTCCGCGGCGCGTCCATCTTTACCAAACTTGACCTCCGCAGCGCTTATAATCTCGTTCGTGTTCGCAAGGGCGATGAGTGGAAGACAGCGTTTAGCACTACATCAGGTCATTATCAGTACAATGTGATGGCTTATGGACTGGTGAACGCGCCTGCGGTGTTTCAGGGGTTCATGAATGACGTGTTCCGACATATGTTAAGCCGGTTTGTGATAGTGTATCTAGATGACATCCTGATATACTCTCGGTCATACGAAGAGCACATTAGTCATGTGACCGCCGTCCTCCGTCGTCTGAGGGAACATGGGCTCTATGTGAAGGCGGAGAAATGTGAGTTTCATAAGACAGAGATTGCATTTCTGGGCTATCGCATAGGGCCACTGGGGGTCGAGATGGACGCAACCAAGGTCAGAGCGGTACTCCAATGGCCGGAACCAACCTCAGTGAAGGCGCTACAAAGCTTCCTCGGGTTTGCCAATTTTTACAGGCGCTTTATTAGGGGCTATAGTACGTTGGCAGCACCGCTCACTAGTTTATTAAAGGGTAAACCGCGCAAGCTACAACGATTCACGCCGGACGCGCGCATCGCGTTTCGGCGCCTCAAACAAGCTTTCACCTCCGCGCTTATATTAAAACTTCCCGACCCTAACAAGCCCTTCATAGTTGAGGTCGACGCGTCGGAGGTAGGACTCAGAGCGGTACTGTCACAGCGCCATGGCCACCCGGAGAAGTTATTCCCCTGTGCTTTTTTCTCGCGAAAACTGACACCTGCTGAGTGCAACTATGATATCGGTAATCGCGAACTGCTTGCAATAAAAGCGGCGTTAGAGGAGTGGAGGCATTGGTTGGAGGGGGCAGAACATCCATTTACGGTGCTCACGGATCACAAGAACCTAGAGTACCTCCAACAAGCTAAAAGACTAAACCCCCGACAAGCCCGCTGGGCACTGTTTTTCACTCGTTTCCATTTTGTTATCACCTATCGCCCCGGCTCTAAGAATCTCAAAGCGGACGCGTTATCCCGCTGTTTTGCGACGCAGGACCGAACCCAGGTTCCTGAGCCCATTTTGCCCCCGTCGCTCGTGGTGGCTCCGATCACGTGGGACCTCGATGCGGAGATAGCCCAGGCGACGCGGGCAGAGCCCGCGCCGCCGGACTGTCCGCCGAACCGAACCTATGTGCCGGAGTCACTACGTGAACGAGTGACGGTAGAGGCACACATTAATTTATCATCAGGACATCCCGGCGAGTTGAGAACGCGTAAACTACTAGAACCGAGGTTCTGGTGGCCAAATCTGCGGGAAACAGTGAGAACAGTAGTTTCGTCTTGCGCTACCTGTGCAACCATCAAAAGCCCCCGGGGGTTGCCAGTTGGAAAATTAAGGCCCTTACCCACGCCAAACAGACCGTGGTCCCACCTAGCGGTGGATTTTGTGATGGACCTGCCAGTGTCTAAAGGGTACACATCAGTCCTCGTAGTGGTAGATCGCTTCTCTAAAGGATGCCGGTTTATCCCGTTCTGCGCCCTCCCAACCGCCTCCCAGGTGACGGAAACCCTATTCAATAATGTGTTTCGCTACTACGGCATACCGGAAGATATTGTTTCCGATCGTGGTCCCCAATTTATCGCAAAAGTCTGGAAAGCTTTTTTCCAGAAATTGGGGACCACTGTTAGTCTAACGTCAGGCTATCACCCAGAGTCAAACGGGCAGGCAGAGCGGACTGTCCAAGATCTCGGGAAATTCCTCCGCGCATATTGTAGTAGTCGGCAACATGAATGGGCGGACTGTTTATTCTGGGCGGAATATGCACAAAACTCATTGAAACGCTCCTCAACCGGCCTAACGCCGTTTCAGTGTGTGCTCGGACATCAGCCACCGCTTTGTCCTTGGGATGCCACTCCCACCAATATCCCCATGGTGGATGAGTGGTTTAAAAAAGCGGAAAAAGTATGGGAGGGGGCGCATGCCAATATCTCCCAAGCAGTGCGCCGGTTCAAAAAATTCGCCGATAGGCGGCGAAGGGAAAGTCCTCCGCTCCAGGTAGGAGACCGGGTTTGGCTCTCGACAAAGGACCTCTCTCTCAACCTCCCCTGCCGTAAACTCTCTCCCAGATTCATCGGTCCTTTTCCTATTTTGTCTCAAGTTAACCCCGTTTCTTTTAAATTACAACTCCCCTCACACATGCGCATTAACCCCGTCTTCCACATTTCTCTTCTCAGGCCAGTAATGCGGGGACCACTAGACGGAGGCGTCGTAGACCCTTCACTCCCCGGGGCTGTGGAGATCGAGGGCGCTCCAGCATTTAGAGTCCAGCAACTGCTGGACTCCCGAAGGCGAGGGGGCTCCCGCCAGTACCTGGTGGAGTGGGAGGGGTATGGGCCGGAGGAACGCAGTTGGGTCCCAGCAAAGGACATCCTCAGCCCAGAACTCATTTTCGAGTTCCATCAAGCTCGTCCGGATCGTCCTGCGCCACGACCTCCAGGCCGACCCGCTCGCCGGCAATTCCATCAGGCCGGTGGGTCCCGACCCCTTTCGGTGCCTAGAGGCGAGCGCCCACCTTCCTCTCAGGAAGCCGGTCCTGGGAGGGGGGGTAATGTAACATCCGATCCGCCTCAGCCCCGGAGATCAGGTTCACCGGATTACTGAGCCGTGGCTTTGTCTCCCCCTAGTGTGTCTACGTATGTCACTGTCAGTCATCAACACAAAAGTGAATTCACCTGTCTACCCTTGTGTATCTCACTATTTAACCCAGCCGAACCCACACCACATTGTCTGGTCACCATCGTGCACTCTACAGGAATGCTGATTGTGTTCTCTCTCTCTCTCTCTCTCTCTCTCACCCAGGTTTAAGGCGGTATCTGCAGGCGAGGTAGCGGAAGCAAGGCAGCTTCACGCGTTCGGACCGGTTTCTACGCGGTCCAGTGGCAGTTCGAAAGTGTTCCCTGAGTACTTTATGTTGAGTATCATATGTTCTAGTGTGTCCGCCTGCAGACCGCACCTGGAGAAGGGCCCTCGGGTCATACTTTGTTTTTGTGAAACGTAACCTTAAGTTTGTTCAAATCAAAACGGGACTACAAGTAATAAAGACTGTCATTTCCTGCAATTGCGTTCGTTCGTGTGTGTGATTTCCCAGAAGGAGCCATGACAGCAGGAACTTCACGTTGATTATGTTAGCAGAGATGTTTGTGTATAAAATAGGTCAGCTGGAGAAAGAGATCACCTTTCTCTATGCTGCAACTGTTTGCTGTATGAGACTGGTCCTTCTGCAGAAGTTTAAAATAAAACCTTTGTTACTTTGCTCTTACCCAGTGTATGTTTTACTTGTCTTTATATTGGTTTCAGAATTTCCACCACAGCACCCTGTCGTACGCTTTCTCTAAATCTACAAAGACACAATGCAACTCTTTCTTACCTTCTCTGTACTTCTCCATCAGCATCCTCAAAGCAAATACTGCATCTGATGTACTCTTTCTAGGCATAAAACCATATTGCTGCTCACAAATTCTCACCTCTGCCCTTAACCTAGCTTCCACTACTCTTTCCCACAGCTTCATTGTATGGCTCATTAGCTTTATACCTCTGTAATTGCCACAGCTCTGCACATCTCCCTTGTTCTTAAAAATCGGCACCAATACACTTCTCCTCCATTCCTCTGGAATCCTCTCACTCTCCAAGATCTCGTTAAACAAACTAGTCAGAAACTCTACTGCCACCTCTCCTAAGCACTTCCATACCTCCACAGGTATGTCATCAGGACCAACAGCCTTTCCACACTTCATCCTCTTCAACGCCCTTCTCACCTCACTTTTACTAATATTTGCTACTTCCTGCTCCACAACAGTCACCTCTTCTACTCTTTGTTCTCTTTCGTTTTCCTCATTCATCAACTCCTCAAAGTACTCCTTCCATCTTTCCATCACCCTCCTGGCATCTGTCAGTACATTTCCATCTCTATCTTTAATCACTCTAACCTGCTGCACATCCTTCCCATCTCTATCTCTCTGCCTTGCCAACCTGTACAGATCCACCTCTCCCTCCTTACTGTCCAGCCTAGCATACAAGTCCTCATATGCTCTTTGTTTGGCCTTTGCCACTTCTACCTTCACCTTACGGTGCATCTCCCTGTACTCCTGTCTACTCTCTTCAGTCCTCTCAGAGTCCCACTTCTTCCTAGCTAGCCTCTTTCCCTGTATACACTCCTGGACTTCCTCATTCCACCACCAAGTCTCCTTGTCTCCTTTTCCCTTACCTGATGATACACCAAGTATCCTCTTACCTGTCTCCCGGATCACATTGGCTGTATTTGTCCAGTCAATTGAAAGCACCTCCTGACCACCCATAGCTTGTCTCAACTCCTCCCTAAAGACTGCACAACATTCTTCCTTTCTCAGCTTCCACCACTTTGTCCTCTGCTCTGCCTTTTGTGCTGTGCGGTCCACTGGGCTGCGCAAATAAACCAGATCATCACTGCGCTATCCGGATAGTCGCGCTGTGCTGTGTTTGCGCAGATATTTGGTTCAATCGGGTGCCACGGTTTTGTCCCACTTTTGATGTGTTTGGCTTCACATACACTTCGACAATGGAAGAAGAGGGTGCAGCAGCAGTGAGTTTGCTTACATGTGGCAAAACCAACAACGAGCAGATTGTAAAGAAAAAATGTGCATCGCCAAGCATCCAAACGAATATGGGCAAAGTAAAAAAAAATGCAGAAAACCTCAGCAATTCACAGTTTAAATAAAATTACCTTATGTAAAACAGTTTCTTTGTGTTTGAATTTTTATTTATGCATTTTCAGATACAAATTGCTATACTGTGATATATATTTTTATCAAGGTAGAAAATTGCTTCTACCGTTGGTTATATCGCCCACCCCTAATGAAGCCTATCTTGAGCTTGGATTCATGGTGGGGATGGTGGGGGCAGAAGAGAGACCCGTGTGTGTTTTGTTCATTCATTTTCTATACCGCTTAATCCTGTGTTCAGGGTCGTGGGGACCTGGAGCCTATCCCAGGAGACTTCGGGCACTAGGCGGGGTACACCCTGGACAGGGTGCCAATCCATCGCAGGGCACACACACATACACACACTCACACACCCAATCTGGTCAATTTAGGAACGCCAATTAGCCTAACCTGCTAACCACATATCTTTGGACTGTGGGAGGAAACCGGAGTACCCGGAGGAAACCCACCAAGCACGGGGAGAACATGCAAACTCCATGCACACAGAGACGGGAATCGAGCCGGGGAATCGAACCCAGACCCTGGAGTTGCAAGGCGACAGTGCTAACCACTACACCACCGCGCCGCCCAATATGCTGGACACAAAAAAACATGATGAAAAGCAATAAAGTGCTAGGGCTTTTTATGTTTTTTGCTGTTTGTGTCCAGCATTGAATAATTATTTCATCCATTATTTGACCACGGCTGGGAATAAGGGCTGGAATGTGATTGTGAATTTATATATATAAATAGAGAAAGAGAGAGGTGTTTCGCTGGCGAAAAACATTTTAGGCAGAGACGTCTACTCGGCCTTGTTAATTGTTTTTAAACCCCCCAAATCTACAAATTTCCCCATCAGCGAAATCATGAATGAAAGGTGAGAAGAGGCATTATAATACAGTGGGGGTTCTGTGGGTCTCCAAACTCAGATGGCTACAGTACGTGTCAGCCAATAACTGCTCCTTTGATCTGCTGGTTACAGCGGGGCGCCGACTGCTGATGAGCGTATAGTAGCCTGTACAAGCCAAGCTCTTCCCCAAAAAATTATGTGAATGTCTGCAACAACCACTAACAATTAAAATGTTAATTTTTGTAATTAAACACGAATATATAAATAATATTTTCTTTACACATAATATTTTCATTATATATACATGGGTATCACTAGGCCATTTTTAGGGGGGCTTTAGCCCATCGTCCCCTTTAAATTTATTTAAAGTATTTTTCATATTTTTTATGTCTGCCAGTTTCCAACAAAAAGCAGCAGTATTGTCAAAGAATTACCGGATAAATATTTAATATTATTGGCACCCACACAGTTTATTCCATTGTCCAGCCTCATAGGTGTGTTATTTATATTGCTAATCAATGTAAGTTTAAAGTTATATGGCTGTTTTCTGGTTACATTTTTCTGATTGTACCTGTACAAAAAAGTTTATACGGTAAACACACACATATATATACACATGCTTAATTAAATTCTTAAATCATCGTGTTCACCCATGCACTGAAAAAAAGACTTGTAAGATTTACTTGATAAAATCCTCTTAACAATTTGCACACATAGATTTTAAGTAAATTTTATTGCTCCAATATTAAGTAAAACTCACCCTAATTTTCAGGTAAAATCTACTTAATTAAATTAACAATCAAAGAAATCAAGTAAAAGTTACATAATTATATTTAATGCACAAATTAGATTTATTTAAAATAATCAAGTAAAGGTAATTCATTCCCAGATAGCACACACACGTTGTAGGGAATATTTGATTTTTAGTATGTTTCATGATATTCTGTGTGCGTGAGAACAGAATGTTACTTCTTTCTCTTACCTCGACACAAGCTGCACTTTCAATAAACACATCCTATAGTAGTTTATGTTAAAGGTCGTAAAACTGTTAAACGCTCGTAAATGCAGAGCTACTCCCAATTTTATGTTCTTCTTTTCCTTATCTTTTCTAAACATTCCTGCTCAAATGTAAACACTTCTGCACCCTCTTCTTTGGTTCTTTGTGTGTGTGTGCTATATATACTGCTCTCTCCCACAATAAACTTGGAACGTCTCACTGATCACGGACTTGTGTATTATTGAGGGGTTCCCTGGATCCAGGCGGGAAGCAAAATACAGGCTGAGCACTGACTAGACGGGGTCTAGCAAAAACAAGAAATCCTTACAATTTGGGGGCTCTATCCGGGATACCTCTAATCAGGTGAGTGCTGCTTTTTTATTTTTCTATATAAGGATAGAGCAAGCACGCTCCCTGGTTTTTGGTATCTGGACCATATATAGTACGGGGGAGGATTGTCTTGTGGCTTTTACGCCAGTATAGCGCGCGCTCGCTTCTGAAAGGTTCCTTGAACTGAAGCATAGTGTGGAAGCTGTATTCTGTTGCCCGCTCTTTTTTGTTTTTTTGTCTTTGTTGAGCTCTTTTTGTTGTCTTTTGTTGTTGTATTGTGTGTTTTTTGTTGAAGATATTGGTGTCGCGGGTTAATTCACATTTATAAAATTGGTAATAAGAACACAACTACTTATCCAAAGCCGGACCCAGAAGAGGTTCCGCGCGACTGGATGAATAGGTGTGGACTCACTTATTTTACCACACCTTGGCTTGATAATTTATCAGGGTGGACTGAACCACAATTTCAATTTTTAACCTATCCACGCGGAGGTACTTTTAAGCCTGAATATCTAGCCTCTGCTTACTCTCAGATATATGAGGGTATGGGTGACCCAGTATGGGATTATCCTTACATGGGTTCATGTTATCAAAAATGGGTAGAAATGAAAGCTCTTTGGGATAAATACTTAGACATAAAAGAAACTAAAATACAGAAGAAAAAGATTCCAAAGGTCACATCCGAAACTAAATTCAAGCCGCCCGTTCATTCAACCTTTCCGATCCCTCCTCCATATCATGTTGACATAGTAACATCAGCATCTAACCAAGAAATAATTGAGAAAATTTATCCTAATTTGAATCCCACTAATCCTTTTGTGAGCTGCCCATCTGTGCCTGTCTCTCCCGTACCCACAAAACCGTGCTCACCTTCGTCGGAAGTGTGTGCCTCAGGAAAGGGAAAGACTCCCAAGAAGGTGTCAGGACGAACTCCTGACAGCCCTCTTTCGGATGATCCCGAGGATACTGATGGTGAGGATTTTGATAACCCGGACGATGAAGGTCCGGATGAGAGGTCTCGCCCCAAACCTCGACAAGAAAACACTGAGTTTGTTTTCTCTATGGGACCAAAGGGTCCAAAAATCCTTCCACCATCCGTAAGCACGCTGAAGGACATTATTAAGACGCTCCCTTCTCCCAACAAACCTTTGCATTTTGTTGATATGCTGATAAAGGCTTCCAGGCACTGTCAACTCGTGGGTACGGATTATCGCTTTATTTTGCAATCGGTTTTGGGAGATGGGTACGATGAGGCTGATTTGATAAAGACGGTAAAATGTTTAGATCCTGAAAAAGACAGATGGACTGTAGTGGTGAAACATGAAGACGTAGAGGGAGGGGGGAGACGAAAAAAGAAGGAATATGATTTTCTTTGGGGTAATTCTAATGAGGCTATGAAACTTTTAAAAGATGAGCTAACTACTTATCTTCTTGCACGTCAACAAGCTAGTCAGGATCTGTCACAGGTAACTAATTGTAAACAAGAAAAGAGTGAGACCACATCCAGGTTTCTGGAGAGGTTTCGAGAGACCTGGACCCTTTTGGGTGGTATGCCCCTCCCTGAAGAAAACCCTAACCCACTTTTTCTTACCATCTTCTTGAATAATTGTCGACCAGAAATCATGAACAGTTTAAAGTTTCAATTGTCAGACCGTTCTACAACGACTATTAAAAAATTAGGTGAGCGTGTGAGAACACTGGAAGGAGACGGTATTTTAGAAAACAGACAAGTGGCATGTTTGTTTGTGGAGAGTGAAGGACACAGAGGTGGAAAAAAGGGGGGTAGAGGAGGCTGTGGAAGAGGTAGAGGAGGTCTGCAGGGTCAGAGTGCACCCCGTAGATCTGGTTATTGTTATTATTGTTATAAAGAAGGTCATTGGGCTCGTGAATGTCGCACGAAGGCCCTTGATGAGGGACGTAGTGGACAGAATGTGTACAATCGATTGAATGATGATCAGTGGCATGATGCTAATAAGGTGTTTTCTCCTAATCCTTCACAGCAGCCACCACAGCGAGTACAACCACAACAACAGCAGCAGCAATATAGACCCAATCCCTTCTCAGGGATGCAGGTAGGAGCATATGATGCATAGGGATGCCCGCAGAGTTCCAGCCCCGCGATGTTACTTCGAGTCACCTCAGGTTAATGAGTTGCCCTTTATAGAATTGTGTATAGATGGTTCTGTATTCTCTTTTTTGGTGGATACGGGAGCTACAATGTCGTCTTTAGGTCGTGATTATGAGGGACCGCTCTCGAATAAAAGTATCAGCTCTGTGGGAATTGAAGGGGTTGCTCAACGAAATTATTTCACTCCTCAGGTAACTGTAACATGTCCTTTAGATAAGGGAATTCATCTCTCTCATCGTTTTGTCTGTATGCCTGATTGTCCTTTTAATCTGCTAGGACGCGATTTAATGAGCAGATTACACATGTCCTTGACTTTTTCTGGCGCAAAACTCACTGTTGAAGTGCCTGATTCAGTTCCTTTTTCCCACCTCACAAATATGCGTGTAAATAATTGTTTCCTTTCTTCACAGAACAGCTCTATTCCTGCTGCCCTTGAATGTGTGCCGAGCAGTCTGTGGGCTGAACATAAGGATGAGGTGGGGTTAGTACACTGTGTTCCTTATGAAGCTAAATTAAAACATTTGCAACCTGTGTACATCAAACAATATCCACTCTCTGAGGCCAAGGTCTCAGGAATAGATGAAATTTTAAGCTCATTGCTCAAGCAGGGTGTTATTAAACCCTGTGTAAGTTCTTATAACACACCTGTTAATCCAGTACTGAAACCTGATGGTACGTGGAGATTTACACAAGATTTGAGAAAAATAAATGATATAATTGTCCCTGAAGCACCTGTTGTGCCTGATGTGCTGTCCATCATCTCCTCTATACCTTGTCATCATTCGCATTTCTCTGTTATCGACCTTTGCTCTGCCTTCTTCAGTGTTCCTGGGGAAGAGCATACACAGCCATTGTTCGCCTTCACCCACAGGGGCCGCCCACAGTTCACCTGGTCTCGTCTTCCACAGGGTTGTGTTGACTCACCGGCTGTTTTTTCGGCTGTAGTAAGAGATGCACTTGGTGATCTATCTCTCCCCATTGATTCTGTTGTCTTACGCGGATGATCTACTGGTGTCTGCCGCTTCGCCTGCCATCTGCGAAGAAGCCACCATTTGTCTCCTGAAACACCTGGCACAGAAGGGTTTCAAGGTATCAAAGACTAAATTACAGTTTTGCAGAGACACTGTAAAATACCTGGGTTTTGAACTCTCCCAAGGCCAAAGAGGGCTCTCAAAGGAACGAATCCAGGTTATTCTCGACACTAAACGTCCCAGCACTAAACATGCTCTCATGGCTTTCCTGGGACTGATCAACTACTGTCGTCAGTGGATTCCTGACTGCTCATTCTACGATAAACGCATCAGGACAGCCATCTCACACAATGATCCGCTCCAACAGCTTCTGACATGGACTGCTGACATGATTGAGGCATACAAGGAACTGAAAAAGGCCCTATGTTCTGCTCCAGCACTGGGCCTGCCTAACTATCAAAAACCGTTCCATCTATATGCGTGTGAGCACGGGGACACCGCTTCTGCTGTATTGGCATAGGAGCATGGGGGGGGGATGAGACCATGTGCTTTCTTATCTAAAACTTTAGATGCTGTGGCTCAAGGTTTGCCTGCCTGTCTCAGGGCTGTGGCCGCCTGTGCGGTGATGGTACAAGATGCTGAAAAGATTGTTCTCTCTAATCCTTTAATTTTGTATTCTCCACATCAGGTTAAACAAGTGCTACAGAACATTCAAACACAACACATGACGGCTCAGAGACGGTCTGGGTATGAGATTATCCTGTGTTCTACAAGTAACTTGTAAAGTAAAAACCACCTCTTCTTTTGACACCCTCGGATATGCTCTGGCACGCTTGATCAATGCACAGGACGACACGCTAGTAGATATAGATCATGACTGTTGTTCAGAGATTATTCACTCCACTAGTATACGTCCTGATCTATCTTCTACTCCATTAACAACTGGTGACACTTTGTTTGTAGATGGTTCCTGTTCAAAACCATATGATGGGAAATTTCTCTGTGGTTATTCTGTGTGTGCACTGTAACACGGCCACACATGCGACGGGCGGTTGCTAGGCAACCCCGCAGCATTGGCAATCAACAGAGACAAGCTACACCTGGCCAGTAGGATATTTAAGTTCCCAGAAACCAGCGCACGCTGTGCGAACATTAGATAGCACCAGCTACGAGAGCGTGGCTCTGGTATAGGGAACAAAAGAAAAGAGAAGAAAAAGAAAGATAGAAAAGAAATAGAAAGATAGAAAAGAGAAGAAATAGAAAGATAGAAAAGAAATAGAAAGATAGAAAAGAGAAGAAATAGAAAGATAGAAAAGAAATAGAAAGATAGAAAAGAGAAGAAAGAGAAAGATAGAAAAGAGAAGAAATAGGAAGATAGAAAAGAAATAGGAAGATAGAAAAGAGAAGAAATAGAAAGATAGAAATAGAAAGATAGAAAAGAGATAGAAAGAGAAGGTGAAAAGAAAAGTGAATCATAAAGCACTAATATAATTTACCTACCTTTTAAGTACGAGAAGTACGGTGGCATGCGCCGACATAAGCGGGCCTTCATTCCCTTCATAACAAAAATAAAATAAACAATCCACGGCCCAACGCCCACTCCGAGTCCTGCGTTGGGGCTCCCATATGTATAGTATACCGAGGGGCGCCATATTGAAGCTAACCCTCATAACAGAATGTTCGCACCAGACCAGGAGCCCGCGGATTTGGAGCGGGTGCGCGAAATAGTGACCGGTCAGGCGGGAATGATCGGCAAACATGAAAACGCGCTGACCGAATTATTTTCAGAGCTAAAGGGCATTTCGCAGCGCTTAGACGAGATCCAGGGGCGCCTCGGGGCACAGGGCACTTCCGGATTGCCGTTGACCTCGGAATCGCTTCCGGGGTCGGCTTCCGCTGCCGCTACCGTAGCACAAGCACCCCCCCTGGTGGCCGAAACGAGATTACCTACTCCCCAGCCTTATGCTGGGGAACCTGAGAGATGCAGTGCCTTCCTACTCCAGTGCTCTTTAGTATTTGAGATGCAACCATCCCAATTTCCCACTGAGAGGGCCAAGATAGCATTTATGATATCACTATTGACGGGAAGGGCCCTGGAGTGGGCTACCGCAGTGTGGCAAAACCTCCTAGCAGCACACACTACGGCAAATGATTTCATAGAGGTACTCAAGGCCACCTTTCACCATCCACATCTGTCTAGCGGTGTAGTCTCGCCTCTCCTTCGCATTCGGCAAGGGGGCCGGTCAGTGGCGGATTATACCATCGAATTTCGGACACGAGCTGCTAATTCAGGCTGGAACGCTGAAGCTCTGAAGCACGCGTACATTCAAGGCCTTTCGGAGAAGCTCAAAGATGAGCTGGCAGTACGCGAACCACCCGAGAATTTAGAATCCCTGTACAGTATGGCCATAAAAATAGATAACCGCCTCCGTGAGCGGAGGGCGGAACGCGCAGGGAATTACAGGGTAGAGCCGATCTCTCCCCAGCGAGAGTTAGAACGGGAGGTGGACCTGGGAGAGCCCATGCAGTTAGGGGCCGCAGAGATCCCAGAGACTCCTCGGCTTCGTTCGGGTTGCTTCCGTTGTGGCAGGTCCGGTCACCACCAGGGGCGCTGTCCGCTGAATAAGCCAAAAGGGGGGGGTCACTCTCGGATGGGGGACCGACAGTGACCCAAAGGCCAGACCCTCAGCGATCAGGGCTCTTCCTCTCTATCACCATCACCTGGGAGGGAGCCTCCACCACCCGCCTAAAAGCATTTGTAGATTCGGGAGCAGCGGGTAACCTTATAGATGGAGAACTGGAGCGTAGATTGGCTATTCTGTTCCACCCCCTCTCCGCTCCCATTCCAGTGGCGGCCCTGGACGGTCAGTTATTCGAATCCGGGCCGATCATACATGAGACTGACCCACTAATACTACGTATCGGGCAACATGCAGAGCGGATTACCTTCCTAATTACCCGCGTACCGGAGCTCCAGGTGGTACTGGGGTTTCCTTGGTTACGGGAACACAACCCCCGTATTGATTGGCTAACCTGTTCTGTCTCAGTTTGGGGCACCCGCTGCGCACAGAGCTGCTTTAAAGGGATTAGAACCCAAGGTGTGCAGCCATCCCATCAGGTCGACCTCTCGGCAGTTCCCAAAGATTACTGGGACCTGGCAGAAGTATTCTCTAAGTCGGGGGCCCAAAAGCTTCCTCCCCATCGAGCTTTTGACTGCGCGATCAACCTGCTTCCAGGTTCGACCCCACCGAGGGGAAAGCTCTACTCTTTGTCTTCTCCTGAACATTCGGCCATGGAGGAGTACATCCAGGAGGCATTGTCCCTGGGATTCATTCGCCCGTCCACATCCCCCGCAGGGGCGGGGTTCTTCTTCGTAAAGAAGAAGGATGGGGGCCTCCGCCCCTGCATAGATTATGGGGGGGTAAACGCGATCACCCTAAAGGACCGCTATCCCCTGCCCCTGATGAACTCTGCCTTTGAGTGTCTGCAAAAGGCGAAATGGTTCACCAAGTTAGATTTACGGAGTGCGTATAACTTGATCCGCATCAGAGCAGGGGACGAATGGAAAACGGCGTTTATTACGCCGTCAGGGCACTATGAATACCGGGTAATGCCATTCGGCCTGACTAATGCACCAGCAGTGTTCCAGAGGTTAATTAATGAGGCGCTCCGGGAGACGCTTAACCTCTACACCTTTGTCTACTTGGATGACATTTTAATTTTTAGTGACTCTCTGCCAGAGCACATCACCCACGTACGCCGGGTGCTGCAACTTCTCCAGCAGAACCATCTATATGTTAAGCTGGAGAAGTCACAGTTTCACACAACCTCCACCTCCTTCTTGGGGTTTGTGGTATCCAGGGGCCACCTTCAAATGGATCCGGCCAAGATAAGGGCTGTGGCCCAGTGGCCCCGTCCTACCTCGCTTCGGGCAGTTCAGCGCTTCCTGGGGTTCGCCAATTTTTTCAGACGGTTCATCCGCAACTTTAGCACCCTGGCGGCCCCACTTAGCACCCTCACAAAGAGGAACCCAGGGCGATTTAAATGGACAGAGGAGGCTCAAGGGGCCTTCCAGGCTATAAAAGCAAAGCTCACCACAGTCCCAGTCTTACGGATGCCGGACCCAGAGACCCAGTACATAGTGGAGGTAGACGCATCTGATGTGGGGGTGGGCGCTGTTCTCTCCCAGCGTTCCGGGGAGGACCAGAAACTACATCCCTGCGCCTACTTCTCACACCGCCTAACCCCGGCGGAGAGAAATTATGGCATTGGAGATCGGGAGCTCCTTGCCATAAAACTGGCTTTAGAAGAGTGGAGACACTGGCTGGAGGGGGCCAAACAGCAAATACTAATCTGGACCGACCACAAGAACTTAGAATATATTCGGTCGGCCAAACGCTTAAACCCTCGACAGGCCAGATGGTCCCTCTTCTTCTCCCGGTTTGACTATGTGCTCTCGTTCCGTCCGGGCTCAATAAATCTCAAGCCAGACGCCCTCTCGCGCCAATGGGATCCTCCAATAGAGGAGCCAGGAACCGAGAGCATCATCCCAGCACCACGCATCCTTGCCCCCGTACGCTGGGCCATTGAACAAAGAATCAAGCAGGCACAGCGAAAGGAACCAGATCCGGGAGGAGGACCCCCCGGAAAGCTATATGTTCCTGCCAACACCCGTGCCCAAGCTCTTGTATGGGGTCACACGTCCCCATTTACGGCACACCCGGGCACCACTAGGACACTTGACTTCCTTTGGTGGCCTAGCATGGAGAGGGATGTTCGGGCGTATGTGGCAGCCTGTCCGACCTGCGCACAGAACAAGGAAGCCCGTACACGGCCTGCCGGACTGCTGCGCCCCTTACCTATACCGTCGCGTCCGTGGTCCCATCTCTCCTTGGATTTTGTTACGGGCCTGCCCTCCTCCAAGGGGAACACGGTAATTCTGGTGATCGTAGATCGGTTCTCCAAAGCCTGTAAGTGTATTCCCTTGCCAAAACTTCCATCGGCCAAGGAGACAGCGCAGTTGGTCCTCCATCAGGTGGCCCGGGTACATGGCCTCCCAACCGACCTGGTCTCTGACCGGGGCCCGCAGTTTGCGAGCCGGTTTTGGGGGGCGTTCTGTAAACTTATTGGGGCCACAGCCAGCTTGACATCGGGCTTTCACCCCGAGTCAAACGGGCAAACAGAGAGGGTGAATCAGGACTTAGAGCGTGCCCTCAGGTGCGTAACCTCCTCCAACCCGTCATGTTGGTCGGACCACCTGATGTGGGTAGAGTATGCCCATAACACCCTGTGGCACTCCTCCCTGGGCATGTCACCCTTTGAGTGCCAATTTGGGTATTCCCCCCCCATGTTCCCAGAGGAGGAACCTGAGGTAGGGGTCCCCGCTGCACGGACCTTAGTACAGCGGTGCCGTCGGACCTGGAGGAAGGCCCGAGCCGCCCTACAAGTGTCCAGACGCAGGGCAACCCTCACGGCAAATCGAAAGCGACAGGCAGGACCCTCCTTACGTATAGGACAACGGGTCTGGTTGTCCACCAAGGACCTCCAACTGAAACTTGAGTCACGGAAGCTGGCCCCCCGGTACATTGGGCCGTTTAAAATCATGAGAAGAATTAATCCTGTGGCATACAGCTTGGCTCTATCCCGGTCAATGAAGATCAACCCTACATTCCATGTGTCACGATTAAAACCAGTACTCTGCAGCACCTTGGCCCCCAAACCGCCTCCACCTCCACCTCCACCGCGTATGATTGACGGGTCCACAGCCTTCACAGTTCAACGTATCCTGGATTCCAGACAGGTCCAGGGTGCCACACAGTACCTAGTGGACTGGGAGGGGTATGGCCCCGAGGAGCGCTCTTGGGTGCCAGCCCGGCACATACTAGACCCCGAACTTATTAGGGAATTCCGGGCTAGCCGTAGGGCTGGCACAGGAACGTCAGGGGTTGTCCCTAGACGGTGGGGTACTGTAACACGGCCACACATGCGACGGGTGGTTGCTAGGCAACCCCGCAGCATTGGCAATCAACAGAGACGAGCTACACCTGGCCAGTAGGATATTTAAGTTCCCAGAAACCAGCGCACGCTGTGCGAACATTAGATAGCACCAGGTACGAGAGCGTGGCTCTGGTATAGGGAACAAAAGAAAAGAGAAGAAAAAGAAAGATAGAAAAGAGAAGAAATAGAAAGATAGAAAAGAAATAGAAAGATAGAAAAGAAACAGAAAGATAGAAAAGAGAAGAAATAGAAAGATAGAAAAGAAATAGAAAGATAGAAAAGAGAAGAAATAGAAAGATAGAAAAGAGAAGAAATAGGAAGATAGAAAGAAATAGGAAGATAGAAAAGAGAAGAAATAGAAAGATAGAAATAGAAAGATAGAAAAGAGATAGAAAGAGAAGGTGAAAAGAAAAGTGAATCATAAAGCACTAATATAATTTACCTACCTTTTAAGTACGAGAAGTACGGTGGCATGCGCCGACATAAGCGGGCCTTCATTCCCTTCATAACAAAAATAAAATAAACAATCCACGGCCCAACGCCCACTCCGAGTCCTGCGTTGGGGCTCCCATATGTATAGTATACCGAGGGGCGCCATATTGAAGCTAACCCTCATAACATGCACTGCCAGATATAACCATTGAAGCTTACTCTCTCCCTTTCTCTTCTGCTCAGGCAGCTGAACTTTTTGCTCTAACTCGTGCATGTGTTCTTTCTGAAGGAAAAGATGTCACTATATACACTGATTCTCGTTACGCTTTTGGTATCGCTCACGACTTTGGCTGCATCTGGCAATCCAGGGGTTTTCGTTCTGCTGAGGGTAAGCTAATTTCTCATTCTTCCCTTGTTCAGGATTTAATAGACGCATACCATCTACCTGGTACTCTTGCTATTGTAAAAACTAAGGCTCATTCTTCTGGTGATTCTATGGAAGTGCGAGGAAATTCGCTAGCTGATCGTATTGCTAAAAAAGCAGCTCAAAAACAGATTTTCTTTCCTGATTCTGGTTCTGATTTGATCAATACATCTTTTCTTGCTAGCTGTTTGATTCCCGATGTAGATTTATTGTCTTTGCAAGCTTCAGCCACGCCGAATGATTCCTCTTTTTGGCAAGCTCAGGGCACCTACGTTGCTTCTGATGGTTTATGGTACTGTGCTGATGGCCGTTTGTGCCTGCCGTCTCATTGTCTTCCGTTCCTCGTGCGCGAGTTCCACGGTGTTACACATCGTGCACGAAGGGGGGTTAAGGACGATATGAAAAAACTCTTTTGTATAGCTAACATGCTTGGAACAATAGATTTATTAATATCTAGATGTTTGGTGTGTGCTCAGAATAATGTGACAAAGGGTTTAGGTAAACACGAAAGTCTTCCTTTACCTACTGCTCCGTTTGCAGAGTGGCAAATTGATTTTACACATATGCCTGCATGTGGCCCATTCAAATATCTTCTGGTTTTGGTAGACAAGTCTTCAAGGTGGGTGGAAGCTTTCCCGTGTGCTCGAGAGAATGCAAAGGTGGTGACCCGAGTCTTAGCGAAAGAAATAATACCTCGTTATGGCGTTCCTCATGCTATTGACTCGGATAAAGGAACACCTTTTACATCACAGGTAACACAGAATTTGTGTAAATATCTTTCACTGTCCTGGCATTTTCACATTCCTTATCATCCACAGTCATCAGGTATAGTCGAAAGAACAAATAGGACACTGAAAGAAAAACTGACTAAAGCAATGCAAACTATGGGGAGTAAAAACTGGGTTGATCTGTTACCTGCTGTTCTAGCTGAAATGAGAATGACACCAAGAAAAGATGTGCACATGTCACCACATGAAATTATATTTGGCAGACCTTTTCCCGTGCCATGGAGGAAAGGTAAACCCGCGATAGGAACAACTGATCTTGATGTACATATTGCTGAATATTCTGCTGCTCTAATAGATACTCTGAACAAACATTATGAACGAATTGCTAATGTGACTCCAGTACCCTCAACAAAACCCACACATCCTTTTAATGTGGGAGATACTTTTCTGGTAAGATCTTTGACCCCCAGAAAACTGGGAGATTGTAAATATGACGGACCAGCAGAAATAATCGCAATTACTCGTACTGCTGTCCTAACTGATCTTTTTCCACAGTGGATCCATGCTACTAGGCTGAAGAGATGTCCTGTCGGCGTGAGATCAAAGGATGAATAAATGTTTGTGTATTATTATCTTTCTTTCTCTGTGATTATTTTGTTGTTTCCTAGACTGAAGACGTGCTGCAGTGATGACCAACCCGTGACGTGACACAGAGGGATTGTCTTGGGTTGCCACGGGACGACTTCACTATTGCTATTAGTTTACCATTCCTGGTGGTGTCTTAGCGCCTCGTAAGGTGGGACGAGTGCAGATTGGGCGTGCCCGCACTCTGAGCACTGTAGCGTCAAGAAAGGCAATAGTTCACCACTAGTAGTTATTTATATATTTGACATTGCGAACAAGATTTTTCACACACAGAGGTTTACACTCAACCTGTTATATTTCTGTGTATTCTTTTGGCCACACTTCATTCTGTAGAGTTTATAGAACAGCACTTGGAGTAAGGTGGTAACCTCTCCCGCCTTAGAATGAAGTTTCTTTTTGTCCTCTTAATCTTGAATGAGAGATTGTTGTACATAGTGCAACCTCATCCACATGATAATGTTTTTTGGCAATTCGCTAATTGGACCGCTAAGCAATATACCAATGATTCTTGTTATGTGTGCCAACATTTCCCTTCTGCTGTAGGACAGACGTCACTGAGACCCTTACCTGGTAATGAATCAGCTCTTTCCATGGCTGCGCGAGTTTGTATTAGTTCTTTCTGTCGAAATGCTACTCGGTATATTAGCTCTCACCTAACACATAGCCTATTCTTGAATCACACAGGGTCTGACTGGTGGTGCAGGCTGATGCACTACGATCATAATTCCTCAAACCCTTGTGCTTATTCACTTACCGCTTTAGATATTAGTCTCCTCCGCTTCAGCACGAGGGAAAGAGCTCTCGTCACTGCTTTCCAGGTCTTCCACCTTGCCCAACTTTAAATATCCTTACTGCTTCATGGGAAACGGTTCTGTATTTCTTGGAAACACGCATCTAGATATGTGTAGTGAAGCATATTTTCCCTATTCTCCAGATGGTTCTTGTCCTGAAGGTAATTGCTCATTAATTCACCCTGGCCCACGTGGGACCATTAATCACTATTCAGATTGGTATTGGGTTTGTGATAAGGCTGTTTACATTTTCCTCCCCGCTAACTGGGCAGGAGTTTGTGCCCCTTCTCAATTTAGAGGTTCTTTTACACTGGTCACACGAAACCCACGTGGAACCCAACATCATGCTCGCCTTAAGCGAGATAGTGATCCATTCCCTCCCCCTGATCATCAGTTACAGATTAAAGCCGTTAAATTTTGGCATGCTTTTTTCCCTCAGTATGGTGTGACTCAGTTATGGAATCAGATTGAGGTAACACATTACAGGTTAGCTACTTTTGTTAATGCCACCAATATTGCTGTTGAAGGTATTAAAGGTGAATTAACTGCTCTTCGACTGACCACGGTACAGAATAGAATGGCCCTTGATCTAATCCTCGCCGAGAAAGGGGGTGTTTGTGCTATGGTAGGTGATAGTTGTTGTACATACATCCCAGCTAATGATGATGAACATGGAAAAATTTCTACTGCTTTGGAAAAGATGCGCGAGGTTGCTTCTCAGTTAAAGGATGATGAGAAGGGTCAAGTAGGCTGGGGAGTTTGGTATACTCTGTTTGGACAATGGGCTCCTTATCTCTCTCTTGTCATACCGGTTTTGTTTATTTTATTGTTGTTGTGTCTTTTAGGTCCATGCATTCTTCGCTGTGTGCAAAATCTTTTGTATAAGTATGTTTCAGGTTATGTTCCTGCGCCATGACCGATGACCTATTATCCGCCGGCGACTTCTTGAAAGTTCTGAGTTTTATTCAACGATGTTTCTTATGAAATCAAGTAAAAGTTACATAATTATATTTAATGCACAAATTAGATTTATTTAAAATAATCAAGTAAAGGTAATTCATTCCCAGATAGCACACACACGTTGTAGGGAATATTTGATTTTTAGTATGTTTCATGATATTCTGTGTGCGTGAGAACAGAATGTTACTTCTTTCTCTTACCTCGACACAAGCTGCACTTTCAATAAACACATCCTATAGTAGTTTATGTTAAAGGTCGTAAAACTGTTAAACGCTCGTAAATGCAGAGCTACTCCCAATTTTATGTTCTTCTTTTCCTTATCTTTTCTAAACATTCCTGCTCAAATGTAAACACTTCTGCACCCTCTTCTTTGGTTCTTTGTGTGTGTGTGCTATATATACTGCTCTCTCCCACAATAAACTTGGAACGTCTCACTGATCACGGACTTGTGTATTATTGAGGGGTTCCCTGGATCCAGGCGGGAAGCAAAATACAGGCTGAGCACTGACTAGACGGGGTCTAGCAAAAACAAGAAATCCTTACACACGTCGCAGAGATAATGCTCCCTAATGCATGTTACAATGAAAAAATATGATAATAAATAAATAAACTACACTATCAGCTAATAATAAAACAGATTTGTTTATTTTTTTATGAAAAATACATTTAATAACAAGCAAACATTTGATTAATTTATACAGAAAACGAGATAACAGTAACTTACAAGTGAGGTCTCAATTTGAAAAGATGTACAAAACATAAAACACCACAAATAAGTATTAATCATAGAAACAAAATTAAACACCAACAGAAACGTTTTGTACTTTATGATTTTTTAAATATGACCGTTAGATACGTTGGTCAGGAAACTCCTGAAGTCAGATGCAGACACACTTTCAGTCACAAACTGCTGTGAAAAAATACAGAGATAGATATTCAATTAAAATTCATGATACTTAATTTAGCAAATGAACAATATTTATACTTTGTTCCTCACAACTCATGAGAACAGACCGAAACCAGAACCAAACCAGAGATTAAGGAAAAAGTGAGAAGCAAGTATCATGTGTGGAAAGATTAAGCATGCAAGGTCACAGGATGACTCTACTTCTTTTTCTTGTCTGCAATGCGATTTAGACAAATTAGAGCTGCTGTCAATTAGGGCTGCAACAACTAATCGATAATTATCGATAATGAAATTCGTTGTCAACGAATGGCGTTATCGATTAGTTGGGCTGCTCACGTTATTGAGGCGCGGGACCACAAGATGCACAAATACACACACAGATACACAGCCGCTCGCGCAATGGCAGTTACAGAAGCGTCTGCAGGAAAAAGCGCGTGCCCCAAGTCCTCCAAGGTATGGGAGCAATTTACATTAAACACCTCTTATCGGGCGTTAAAATCGACCGTTTTTCTGCCAGTCGTAGTGTCCAGTGAGCGCGGATGAAGTGCCGAGGGTTTTCTACACATAGGAGTCAGTGAGAGAGTTCACACGGGCTTTTGGTGACGTGCGTTTGTCCGGCTGCGCGGTTATACAGGGTAAAAAAAAAAAAAAAAACGTTGCATGCAGCTTTTTCTTTGTGTTCAAATCCCAACAAACACAAGGAAAACACTTCTAGTGCGTTTTCTTCACGTTCATTTTACACTTCGGAGGACCGGATATATCCCATGATCTATACAGAGGGAAATGCGGAAAAAGTTCAAAATAAACAGAGTGAACCCAGTAGCGGCTAGTTTTTTTTCTCTCCCCACGTCGCCGTATTACGAGAATGTCTAGTATAGCAAAATTGTCTAATATATTTATTTATGTTTTAATTTTTTTTTTATTGAGACAAAAAAAAGGATAAAATACATGAGAGGATCGAAATATCAAATTAAAGCGTCTAGCTTTTATCCGATTTAATCAATATACATGTAATGTATGTATGTATGCAGATGGCAAGTTGACAGTGTTTATATATATATATATATATATATATATATATATATATATATATATATATATATATATATATATATATATATATATATATATATATAAATATGTCAACTTGCCATCTGCAATTATTGTTAAAAACAAAACAAATGTTGGTATGGTTTTATATATAATTATAAGCAAAACATAAAATTAAAGAAGCGCTTAGCGGCATCCGATTAATCGATTAATCGAAACAATAATCGGCCAACTAATCGATTATCAAAATAATCGTTAGTTGCAGCCCTACTGTGAATACTGTATGAACATATGTACAGGTTCTTTACAGTTGAAATTTAACTTGAAACTTATTAATAAAATTCGGATTCAGAAAAAAAAGTTTATTGCTAGTGCTCTTTTACCATTTAATGCTTTAACACACACGACTCAGTTTGTTCAGAAATGGCATCTCACTGGCGAGCCTTTGTCTGAACACGCCGTTTTCACGAAGGGTGGGGGTAAGAAACACACATCTCGGTTTATTAATCCGGTTTATTATTAATCGGTTCGTTATTATTTTATTTATTTATTTATTTATTTACCACAGGACCCCTGGGAGGCTCCGTAGGTTCAGGTTTTTATGCAAAAACGGTGTTTTGTGAATATCCACACTATTAAAAACTGAAATATTGCTAATTGTACGTTCTGAGATTAAGATGAACATTAATTGGGAGTCATGAAAGCAAGAATAACATCCAAAACAGAAAGGTAAACTTACCTCGAACACGACAAACTCCAGCTCCAGCCACGCCGTGTAGTACCTCCGTGATGATTCCCAACCGACTGATCCACAGCGCGGGCACAGCGTCTCCAAACACGCATGCGCGGTTTAATTTGGACACATTTTCGGCTTCAGTAGACACACAATACTTCAGACTGAAACACGACTGCCCCCTACAGGTAATGAAGGGCATGTTCACAGCTTCCTGCACGCAGCTGCGCAAAGCCGCGGCAAGTCACGGGATCCCTTTTCTCGAAACGTGCGTTTTTAATGGCGAGATCTGTAAGTTGGCTTATGTTGGCTTACATTAGCTTACGTTTTCTTATGTTTTTTTTACGGTCAAAAGCTTGTGTTCTCACCAACTTCCAAATCTAGACTCACTTTTGTGGGAGAAAATTCTTCCACCTTGTTGAAGTTGCCTGAATTTAAAATATCAAATAGTTAACAAATTACTTACAAAGACAATTTAAAGTATAATCAAAGAAGATTTCAGAAACCACTCAGAGCTGGATGAAGTAAGTCAGGTTTATTATTGCAGCAATAAGAACCCAAGTGAGCCAGGCTTAGCAATGCTCTAGATCAAATCACAAGCAGTGCCAAAGTCAGACTGAATTCACACTAAAAGACACACACCTTTTATACACTTCAATGAGGAGGAGGGGGGAGTCCCGGGGGGCTTCCCGAGGAGGGGGGAGTCCCGGGGCATTTCCCGACCCCTCCTCTATACACTTTTTTTTGCTGACCACATCAAATTTTTTTTCCATTATAATCCAGTTCTATCAATTGTTTTATTCCAGTTTCTATCAATTTATTTCCCATTATAATTATATTTTTGTCATTTAACCCTTTCCTGCGTGTATCTGACTCCTCCTTGCGCTCATCTGACTCCTCCTATGCTTATTAATCTTTCCCATTAAACTTAATTTTCATTAATAATTATTTTCCATTATCTTTACACTTTTCGTACCTTTTTTATAAAAAAATATAGGGGTGGTGTTTGTTTTCAAGACTTTTCTTTGTTTGTTTTTGGTTTATTCCTCATTTCTCAAAAGACCAGCCATGGGTAAGCATCTCCCTTTAGTTAAATTTATTTACTTTAAATATTTTACGCATTTCAATGTTTTTAAACACGGAATTCTATTTTATAGCCAACTGCGACTTCTCCATTGAGGACTTCATCCCTTTGGATGATTCGGACAGCCAGGACAGTTCAGATCGTGTTCCTTCTGAGGACTACAACCCGACTGAGCCTGTTTTGGATCCGACCTCCGTGAGTCCTGTCCGGTCTGATTCCGAGTTGTCTGGATCTTTGATGCAGTATCTACGAAATAAAGGGCTTACTTATTTTAGAAAGGATGAGTCCAAGCCTGCTCCTTCTAAGAGACGACGCTTGGATTTCGAGAGCCCTCAACTGTTCTTTTCAGCCAGTGAGGACCACATCCAACAGACGGCCTAGATTTAAAGTAAGTGTGAGTACTCAGACTGATTCAAACGTGTCTGTTGGTACACAGACCAATGGAACTAATTCCATTGGTGTTCAAACAGATTTTCCTCAGGCCTCTGTGTCTATGTTAAACTGTGGGGTCTCTGTGTTCATTCCCCTTACTGACCTTCCACTAGGAGTCGTCCTAGGCCAGAGAAGGCTTGATATGTAATTTACTTTCTCTAGATGCTTACCCATGGCCCCCTATCTTGTATGTTTTTTTCCATTGGGCCTTTATACTGTTTGTAAGTATTTCATGTTATTACCATGTAGATACGTATTTTATTCTGTGTCTACTCTTATTAAACTATGTTATTCATAAGCCTGTTTCTGCGTCTTTTTTTTCTGTGTCTTTTTTCTGTGTCTCTTGTTATCAGCTCGTACCAGTCTGCGCTCACACATGTACACTGTCCTGCCTGGAAATTCCCCTTGTCATGTAGGTTTCGGGCAACTTAAATTATTACTTTGTTTTTCTCGCGATCCTGTCATGTACGGTTTTGATAGCTGATTTATTGCTTTGTTTTTCTCTCGTACCTCCGAGTTTTTATGGCCGGAACATCCGCTCTTCTCCTCATTAATTTTCAGGTTTGTCCAATTATTTTTGATTTCTGGTCTTATGTCTCCCTTATCTTATCTGGTCATCTGTTGGTTCCGGCTACGTCCTGTTCCTGGTCCTTCCATATTTTCATTACCTCATCTAGTTATCCTTTTATGTACTTCCGATCTTCCCCTCAACTCTTCACTAAGTGTGTGTGCTCAGTTTCTTCGCTACGTCCGGCACCTTAAGTGTGTGTGCTCAGTTCCGGCTAATCCGGCACCTGGCGCCTTATCTGGTCTATGTTTTACGACCTGTCATGCTCCTTGGATTCTAGGGACTTTTCCAGTCCCCCCCCCCAACTCTTGTCTTCTTTTTTATACTATAATGGTACTCTTATAGTTCTTTCTATATTTCTACTTGCATAAATATATGTTGATCAAGATTTGCTTACACTTTCTTTACAGTGACAGTTATTCAACAACGTGTAACAATGTAATGACATCACAGACATCTGGCTATACGGTTGTCATAAATAGATGCTTAACTAATAAACTTGGTGCTTAGTGCACAACCAACAAAATACAATAAAATGAAATAAAATAAAATAAACACAACAAATACATAAATTACAATATGGCTCTTACAATTGGTTACAGTATTCTTCTTAGCTGCTTTGTGTACACAGCTTCTAAACTAACTAATGACACCCCAATTAGCCTGCTGTACCACTTACCTATCTGATTTAGAATATTTCTATTCTTGACAGAAAGATTTCCAAAAACCTCTCTATATCTCTCTATTTTCTCTATTTGGATATTCCGCTGTGGCAGCCGAAAGACCAACAACAACATTTGCGAGATACAAATCAGAAGTGGTTCCTTGTTTAAAACACCAATTCTTTTTCAGTATGCAGGATTTAACAGTTTTTGTTACCCACGGCTTATTATTCGGGTAAATTTTTACCTGCCTACATGGAATAATCATATCCCTACAAAAAGCCACATAGGAGCATACAACATCAACAGACATGTCAAAGTTATCGCCACTGGACTATTTAAACATCTCCCAATCTGTGCAATCATAGCACAACTGCAAACAGAGTGCAGATTCAGTAGTCCAATCCATTAAGTCCTTTATCCATGCTTTTTGCCTTTTTAAAACAGTTTTATATGTAGGAACTAGATGAACACAGTTATGATTGGATGAGCCAAGGGGAGGTAATAGCAATGACTTATATGCATCCTTTTACGGATCCATAACAAAGGTCCAGACTCTTGTCCAGCCTAGTCAGACAGGACACGTATTGATAAAAAATTTTAAGTGTCTTATTCAATGTAACCTTATTAAATCACCAAGCATGAGATTCAGTGCATCAGGTGAACGCATCTGCAGCCTCTGATTATCCAGATACATATTATCTGATACATCCAGATTATAATGTAACAAATGTGTGCGGGGAGGACGAACCCTCTGTGTCACACAATTGCTGCAGGGGAATACCTCTTGCTGGTGCAAAAGGAGGCGATCCCCCTGGTTGAACGAGCCCTGCTTCCTAGAGGTGAAGTGAACCCACGCGCCTCATAGGAGAGGGCAATATGCATCTCTCACCCAGTGTAGTGGCGGCCGCTTCAGCGGCCCCAAGTCATGTAAAGGCTGCTCTGGCCTACACCACTGGCTGATGCAGTGGACGTAAATCTGAAGAGCACGTACTGGACACAGTAAGTGAAGTCTCTCCTGCTCCGAAGCTGTAAAGGCGGAGGACAGAATGCTTCAAAACAATAGGGTGATGTTGTTTATGGACTTTATGAGGCCGATAGCTCAGTGAGGATGTAGTTACGTGCGTCCTGAGAGTACTTGGGCACAGGCCCGAGGACAACTTCCCTGCAGGGACTCCAGCACTGAAAGAATTCAGCAATGGACTGGGTCTACCTGCTTCGCACACACTTGCTGCAGGGGAATACCTCTTGCTAGTGCAATAGATGAGGCGATCCCCCTGATTGAGTGAGCCCTGATTCCTAGAGGTGAAGTGAGCCCACGCGCCTCATAGGAGAGGGCAATAGCATCTCTCACCCAGTGTCACCCTTTAAAAACATTCCATTTGAGGGCATAAGCTCTTGAAGAGGGATACTAGATCAAGAGTCAGGGAGTAGCAAACGGGACATTTGCTGATCTTGCGAGGCAAAGCAGTCCACCTCTGCTGCATGAAATCTGTCCCAGAGGTGTGGTTTCCATTCCCCGTGTGTCAGAGATTGACTGGACAGTTACAACTGCTCTCACATTCATATGCCCTGGAATGTAAATCGCGCTGAGGGACAGGAAACTGGCGCGAGCACAGTCCGCCTTGGCGACAAATATATGAGACTTGCCATAGTGTTGTCCACCCGCAATGGGACATGGCACTCTCAACTCCTGGAGGAAGTGATTTAGGGCGAGAAATAGAGCCATCATTTCGAGGCAATTGATGTGCCGTGCGAGAAGAAGGCCTCTCCAGCACCCTTGGGCTGGAACGGTCACCTAAGACCACACCCCTGCCCGTGAGGGAAGCGTCTGTCGTTAGCATCTGCGACGACAAAACGAATTTAGAGTGGGACCCAGAGTCAGAAACCGGGGTCTGAACCACATAGGAAGGGTACGAAGCACCTGGCGCGTAACCCTTGTTGGGGATCGGCCCTAGAGTGAAATCCCCTGTCTTAGCCACAACTGAAATGCTCTCATGTGCCAAAGGACCAAAGGTCACCGTGGATATGGCTGCCATGAGAGCTAAGATCTCTGAAAGTGATGGTCACTCACTTTCTTGGTCTAGCTTGATTTCCTTGAGGCTTACGATCGAATTTCATGTGACACCCAAATCCTCAGAACAGGAAAGAGCACGCTTTTGTGGCGTTGGGTCTCAATCCTCAGAAACAAGATGAGCTAAGGCGACATGCTGATGTCGAAGCACTAGCTAATGAAACTGGGCCAGCCAGTCGTCTATGTAATTCAAATATGGATGCCCTGGTAGTCGTAAGAGCCAGAACTACATCCATGCATTTTAGTATGTGCAGGTGAGAAAGCTAGACCAACTGAAAGGACCCTATACTGGTAAGCTTGGCCCCCAAAAGCGAACTTCAGGTCTTTCCCTGTGTTGTGGGAATATTTCTATATGAAAGTAAGCATCCTTCAATCAATTGTCACAAATCAATTGCTTGGTAGGATTTGAGAGCAATCACTTTAACAGTCAACATTTTGAAACTGTATTGTTTATTTCAGATAGCGGTACAGCCCGCGAAATAAAAAAATTTGGACGCAGCCCCCCGTTCCTCTGGCCAAGGAATGCTGATTGTAGTTAGTCTGGACTCACTGTCTGATAGGGGAACATGTTCCATGGCCCCATTCCCCAGCAACTTCTGTCAGGAGATGTGCACTTTCCGGTTTCATGGAAGTGGAGATCACGCCATTTTGAAATGCGGAAGGTGATGTGAACTGAGTCCTGTAGTTTCTCTACAGTGCTTAGTACCAAGGAGACTTGGTTAAACGTGGGGGGGGGGGGGTGTTAGATGTTCAGCATCCTGAAACATGGCAGGAAAAACCGAAGAACTAACACTTTATTGGAGACTGGTGTTGCCCGAAACACCAGTGGTGGCGGAGCAAAAACACCGACCTCCTGGGGGTGTCAGGGAGACCACTTCATTCTTGAAAGAAATTCTGCATGCCTCTCCCATTGTGGGGGGCACCCCCATGGTCCTGGGCAATGAACCTCAGGGCTTCTTTGTGAAGAAGACAATATGCCAGTCTGACCCTGCTTGAGGCTGATAGTGGGGCGCGTCGTACCCCAAAAGGGGTGGCAGGCTCAAAAACACACTCCTTGTGTTTCACGCCTCGTAAGAGTCAGACCCAGTCGAGACTGGGTGGCCGACAGTCCCAACTTTTGAGCATGGCGGGGAAGGAATTTCCCGAAGTTCATATAACTTCACCTCATGAACCTAGTGGCGACAGACTTAGCGATATCGCCAAACAGGCCGGAAGGCGAGATAGGGGCATCCAGGAGGAATGCACGATTCTTATCCTTGATGCGCCTAAGATTCAACCACAAGTGCCTACGCGCGAAACCCATCGCAGCCATAAAACGGCCGATAGCACGAGCCGTCTGCTATTGTTGCACGCAGAGACAAGTCTGTGGCCCGGCATAATTCCAATACGCCCTACCTGAAGAGCCGCGCCAGTGCTCAAGTCTCTCAGCAGGTCAGCGTGGTAGGCCTGCAAAACTGCGATGGTGTGCAAAGGAGCACCAACCTGAACTGCTGCCTGAAAAGCTTTTCCCTTCAGGGAAGGTGTATTACTCGACCTCAGTGCAGCTTTTGACACCATTGATCATGCTATTCTTCTTCACAGATTAGAAAATGTTGTAGGAATTACGGGTACAGCCCTCTCCTGGCTCAGATCCTATTTGACCGATCGTTATCAGTATGTAGACTTAAATGGTGATTATTCTGCATGTTCTCTAGTGGAGTTTGGCGTTCCGCAGGGTTCAGTTTTAGGCCCACTGCTTTTTTCCCTTTACATGCTTCCTCTGGGCAACATAATCCGTAAGCATGGTATTAGTTTTCATTGTTATGCTGACGACACACAGCTATACGTCTCAACAAAACCTGATGAGAAAAACCATCTTACTAAAGTTGAGCAATGTGTGCAGGACATAAGAAATTGGATGCTAATTAACTTCCTTCTGCTTAATCCGGATAAGACAGAAGTTCTAGTCATAGGACCGCATACAGCTAGAAGTAAAATCTTAGATCACACCGTAACTTTAGATGGCCTTTCTGTTCCATCAAGTGCAACAGTAAAAGACCTCGGCGTGATTATAGATTCCAGCCTTTCATTTGAAGCTCATGTAGATAATATCACCAGAATAGCATTCTTTCACCTCAGAAATATTGCCAAAATAAGAAATATATTGTCGCTAAATGATGCAGAAAAACTAGTTCATGCTTTTATCACTTCTAGGTTGGACTATTGTAATGCCTTACTGTCTGGTTGTTCAGTTAGGTGCATAAACAAGCTTCAGCTAGTCCAGAATGCAGCAGCGAGAGTCCTCACTAGAACCAGAAGATATGAGCACATCACCCCTATCCTATCTTCAGTACATTGGCTCCCTGTGAAATTTCGCATTAATTTTAAAATACTACTCTTGACATATAAAGCATTAAATGGTCTCGCGCCGCAGTATCTGAGCGAACTGGTAGTGTCTTACGATCCGCCATGCCTACTTCGGTCAAAGGATGCAGGCTGCTTGTCAGTACCGCGTATTATGAAAACTACAGCTGGGGGCAGAGCTTTTTCTTACAAAGCCCCAAAATTATGGAATAGTCTTCCAAATAGTGTTCGGGACTCAGACATAGTATCAGTGTTTACGTCTAGGCTCAAAACCTATTTATTTAGCCAAGCATTTTTTTAGATTTGCCATAAGGTAAAGGAGCAGATCTGGGGGACTCATGGACGTAGAGTATTATGGTGAACTGGTATGTTTTGATGCTGTCTTCCTCAGTCTCATTTGATCACTCAGGTTTGTTGACGGTGAGGTGATTGTTTGCTTTACATCTCAGGGAACCCTCATGTTTGTGTTTCCTTCTGGCTCTCCCTTTTAGTTATGCTGTCATAGTTAGTCCTGCCGGAGTCCCTGCTTGCACTCTACAGTAAATATACATTCACATTATACATTGTGACTGTGACCATACCTAATTGCAATCTCTCCTCCTCTTCTCTTCCTCCACCTCTTTCTCTTTCCTCTCTCCCCTGTCTCCCCCTTTCACTCTTTCTCTTTCTCTCTCTGTCGAGCTACACATGTCGTTCCTGAGCTGCCAGTGATCCAGACTCCCTCTGCCCTCCGGACCTGTCTGATCCATCCTGGTGCCCCGTTTCTGGTTGGAGGTCTCGTCGCATGGATGCCCCGTGTGTCTCTTTGGGATGCGTCTGGTGTCTGGGGATGATTCTATCTACTTAGAAGATGGTTCTGGCCTCGACTGGTGTTGTCAGCTGCTTCTCTGAGGACTTGACAATTCAATAGTTCAGGACTTTCTACAAGTCTATCTGAGTCTCCAATAACTACTGGACTCCATTTTACATCAACTATTATAACATCAATTAACATCAACTATTATAGCTGAAACTAATACTTAACACTGTATAAATGCAGATAATTTCCTGCTATCTGTTTCACCCAGATGAGGATGGGTTCCCTGTTGAGTCTGGTTGCTCTCAAGGTTTCTTCCTATTACCATCTCAGGGAGTTTTTCCTTGCCACTGTCGCCCTCGGGCTTGCTCACCAGGGACTATCTGAACATTTGATTCATACACATTCACATTCCATACAAACTTAAATAATTCTCTTGATTGTGTAAAGCTGTTTTGAGACAATATCAATTGTTAAAAGCGCTATACAAATAAAACTGAATTGAATTGAAAGATGAAAGTCTACACAGCTTGAAAGGAACTATTAGCTTTTCAGGAAGGATGATGTCCCAAGAGAGAGATAGCTTTGAAGCGTCTCTTCTATCTGGGCTACATCATATAACTCTGCGATTCCACATTAACTAGATTTAAACAACTAAATATGTCAATGTCAGGAAAACACAGGATTAATACAGCTTACTCCATGAAAGGGTTAACTCATATGGAGAAAGCTGGGGGAGAGCGTCGTTGAGGCTCGGCCCCCCCGGCCACCCGATTCCGGGTTTTTTTTGTTGTTGTTGTTGTTGTTTTCCTAGTACTCGGAGATTATTCAATCTCAGCAGTTTAAGCAAGATAGGATGTTTAAACTTATGACGCGCTTGAGAGCCGATAGAGGGATTTCCCGATCCAATGAGGGAGTGAGTTTTAAGCACCAAAAATGCGCTGCGGCTCGGAGAATGCGAGGCGCGCGACCACTTTTTTTAATCGTAGCAGTAAGGATCGCCCTCCGATATGGATTATCACACACGGAGGGACAAAAACTCCGATATCGGTGAGTTAAACACTTCTTATTTTGCTGGTTTAAACACAGACACGCTCACAACAAGGTCAAGTGAAGACAAAAAATCTAAGGTTGTCGCCGGCTCACCAGTTTTTATAACCTGCATCTGAGTCTAATTGGATGACGTCACCTGACCGAGTTTATATATAGCCAAAAAATTTGGCGTGTTTGCACACATGCTTCACAGCCAGCAACAGGACAAAATGGTTCCCATAGCGTTTTCATGCAGCATCGTGTGTAGCCTTGAAAGCGAACACACACTACATCTGTACAAATCGCTGGAGACACTGTATAGGCACAAAATGGCCAAATGAAATGTTTGTATTATCAGGCTCATATTCAGGATAATCATATTCATAATCTTCAGTATAATCTTAAATTAATCCAAGATGCATTTTGGATCTGTAAAATAGAGGCAAAAATAAAATAGATAAAAAACTGAATTATTTTGGTGGGCATTATTATTATTTGGAGCATTATATTGGGAGTATTTAAAATAATGCTTGTTCCTTGAGGTTAATTTTGTTGTTTTTACACAATTAGTTTGTTAAGGTGCAACCAACTGAAAATCAGAAATCTGAAATTATTGTACAGCCAACAAGTTTAAGGCAGTTTGATTCATTCACTGCCTGGCAAACATAAATAAATAAAAGATGCACACTCCGGTAAATTTTCTTGCGCCTTTAGCTTTGACTTTGTCATGTATTTGCCAAGAGCATAAGAGCATATATTACTTCAATATATTTATTATAATAGCATATATGATTAAAGACTCAGACCATTTCATAAAATCTTTCCCAGTATTTTTCAAAGGTCATTACTCTGCTGTGGCCAATTAATGCATGTCATCAAGGAAGAGAAGCTCCACAGATGTAATAACCTGGGCCCAGTTTCCCGATAACGATTGATCTTAGCGCTTAAGAGTCATTTTGCGAACGTTCATTATTGTTTCACGTGTGTTTCCCAAACCTGCACTTAACACAATTGCACGTAGCCCTGCTTTAAGTGCTACTTAGGAGTTGCTAGGGTTAGGGTTAGAGATATATCTGTTTGTCATGTGCTGAAATGTCACGCTGTAGAATGGCTCGTCATTGTTGCACATGCTGTTTTAGCAATCCATCTAAGTTTTTATTTCCGTTTCTTCTACTTGTGTGAATGTATATTCAATTCGAATAACATAAAAAGTCCTGTAATGTCTTCTTGAGCAAGTTTAAAAACATAAATTAACTTGAAATGTCATTCTGTAAAAACACTTTTATTTTTATTTACCTTTATTTAATCAGACAAGACAGATTAAGAACAGGTTTCTTATTTACAACCTCTCCAATCTCGCATAAAACAAATTCTAACAGTTCTAACAGCATAATTTTCAATATTTATATGAAACCTTTATTATTTAAGTAGAATTATTTATCAATTTCTTTATCAACAATTGCTTATCTCACATCAAAATAAATAAATAAGCACAGAAATAAAAAAGCTCTCAAATTTATTTTTGAAAAGTTTAGCCTTGAAGATAATTATCTTCACCTGAAGTGCATTTGCTAATTGGAGAAAAAATTAAATAAGGACATACCTAGGGGTGGAGAAATGAGCAAAATGGCTGAAATATAAAAACAAAGAAAAGACATTTTTCAAAAAGAAGAAATTTATATTATTTTAGAGGAAGTGGACCTCTCTTTGTGCCACAAAAGTGCTGTGCTGTAATAACAGTAACAGCTATGTTGCACAATGTGCTATGTTGGACATCAGGGAGGAAGATGAAGAGATGGAGAAAGAGAATGTAGTCGAGATGAGACTTCATGATGCTCAACCAAGACATGTTCAATACATGGCTGGGTTTCATGTACGCCAGCAAGTCATCCTTTATTTGTGTCATCTTTAAAGCACATTAAATATTTTCTATTAAATACTTTTGTACTATACTCTTGAAAAGTCCATATACCACAGTGTAATTTTTTTTTCATTCTAACATTTATCTCATTTTTATTTTATTTCTTTATTAATTTTTATTTCTATATTGAATTGTGTATTGAGTGGAAAATAGAAATGAATAAAAAATATTCGTCCAAATAAAATGAAAAATGACTTTGAAGAGAAGTAAAATTTAGGTGCAATTTGTCGAACGTCCAGCAGGTGCCCTCATAATTTTGTCTCCTTACGATGCACTTAAGGCTTTACAATTACTCCAGAGCACTCGTAGATCTCCGAAGATTTTCAAGTGCTACTTAAGTTATGATGGTTTTGGGAAACAGACCATAATATTAAGATCATTTGTACGATCATTTTTACGAACTACTTAGGCTGAAAATGCTTTTGGGAAACGCAGCCCTGGTCATTCAGTACATTCAGGTCGTCAGCTGACTTCATTGTCACTTTATTGTCACATACAGTAATGTTGCTGAGCCAAGACCTAAACAACTGAAGCCCAGATCATAACACTGCCTCCAGAGACTTGTACAGAGGACACGCATGATGGGTGCGCTTCATGCTCTTCCCTTCTTACCCTGATCTGTTTTGGACTTGTTAGACCACATAAGCTTTTTCCATTGCTCCAAGGTTTAGCTACAGTAAATTAAGACTTTTTTTTTCTAATAGTCTCTCTAGCAGTTGGTTATCTTATGGCCACACAGGTGTTTATTTACAATTCTATGAGTTCTTCTTACAATATGCATGTGCAAGCAATCTTAATCTGACTACATTTCTTTCAAAAGGTTGATGGATCACCAATATCCAGTGGCGGACTGGCCATCTGGAGCACCGGGCGTTTTCCCAGTGGGCCAGTGGCCAATGTGGCCAACCCAGTCAGTACACAAATATATTTAAAAAATTTATTTATTTAAATATTTATTTACTTATTTAATAAAGCATTATTATTATTATTATTATTATTATTTATGTTTTTCAGGCAGTATTTGTAGGTTTTTCCTGTGACGTAGCTTCCTGTTTTTCGTATTGATCCTATGAAAGTTCCTCATTTGTTTGTATGAACGTTTAAATTACCTTTTCCCGTTTATACTAAATAACATTAACTAGTTTTATGCTTTAATACTACTGGATTTTTGCATTTTTTCAGAGAACACGCATATCATCTGAGAACAACAAACAGAATCCATCACCATATAATTTAAACTCCGACTCAGGTACGTTATCATGTCTACCATTCAGCTCGTTCAGTGTGTGGAGTGCAGGATGTTTAGACATCCTTCCTTTGTCGTTAGTGATAATTTTACTTGTGATAGGTGTGTGTTAGTGAGCACTCTGACAGAGAAGATATTAGCATTAGAGGAGTGCATTCAGAGTTTAAAGAGGGTTAGAGAGCACGAGAGCAGCGTTATTCCCATAGGGGAAAGTCTGGGTCCCGCAGGCGGAGATAACCAGCCCCTGACTCTGGCATTAGAGCCCTGACAGCGAGGAGAGTGGGTGATGACTCCGCGGTATACCAGCCAAAGCTAACGCTAAGACTAGCCCACCGGAGCACACCTCCTTTGTGCTTCAAGTATCCAACAGGTTTGTTCTCCTCAGTGATGCCCCGTCTGAGAAACCTGAAAGAGCTCTGGTTATAGAAGACACTATACTGAGGCACGTGAAATTAGCTAGGCCTTTAGGGGGCGCCAGCGGCAGTGGTTAGGTGTATCCTGGGATCCAGAGCCCCGGACATAGCAGGTAATCTTAGGGCTCTAGGACAGAATAGGTTCCCTAAGATAATGGTACATGCTGGAGCTAATGGTATACGCCTTCGTCAGTCAGAGTTTAGTAAGTGTAACTTTACAGAGGTATTTAAACTAGCGATGTTTAAACTGTCCGATGAAGTAGTATGCTCTGGTCCCATCCCAATGCGACATGGCGACATAGCTTATAGCAGGTTATGGTCGCTGAACTGCTGGATGTCCAGGTGGTGCTCCGAAAATAATGTTGGCTTTATAGATAATTGGAAGACTTTTGAGGGCAATGCTGGCCTGGTAGGGCGGGACGGTGTCCATCCCACTCTGGTACGTGCTGCTCTCATTTCTTGTAGTATAGCTCATATACTCATATGCAGTGGCTTGCAAAATTATTCGGCCCCCTTGAACTTTTCCAAATTTTGTCACATTACAGCCACAAACATGAATCAATTTTCCACATGAAAGACCAATACAAAGTGGTGTACACGTGAGAAGTGGTACGAAAATCATACATGATTCCAAACATTTTTACAAATAAATAACTGAAAAGTGGGGTGTGTGTAATTATTCAGCCCCCTTTGGTCTGAGTGCAGTCAGTTGCCCATAGACATTGCCTGATGAGTGCTAATGACTAAATAGAGCGCACCTGTGTGTAATCTAATGTCAGTACAAATACAGCTGCTCTGTGATGGCCTCAGAGGTTGTCTAAGAGAATATTGGGAGCAACAACACCATGAAGTCCAAAGAACACACCAGACAGGTCAGGGATAAAGTTGAGAAATTTAAAGCACACTTAGGCTACAAAAAGATTTCCAAAGCCTTGAACATCCCACGGAGCACTGTTCAAGCGATCATTCAGAAATGGAAGGAGTATGGCACAACTGTAAACCTACCAAGACAAGGCCGTTGACCTAAACTCACAGGCCGAACAAGGAGAATTCCAATAAAATTGATTCATGTTTGTGGCTGTAATGTGACAAAATGTGGAAAAGTTCAAGGGGGCCGAATACTTTTGCAAGCCACTGTAGTCTCAGAAGAGGTCTAGTTAATCGGTGACAATCCAGAGCCCAGGCCAGGGAGCAGACAAACAGGCTAATCCAGTGGTTCTCAAAGTGTGGGGCGCGCCCCACTAGTGGGGAATACAGACATGACAGGTGGGGCGCAATGAACGGGAGGAAATTAGTGGAAAATAACAGGAAAGTACCTATTCTAATTCATTCTTTTCTTTATTGATAATGAAGAGTGTACTCTCAAAACTAAACAATCACACACAAATAAATGGATCATTAATACAAGTAAATTTAAAATAACATCAGTTGTGGGCCGGGAGAAAAAGTGGAACCATAGTGCAACAATAACGGTTTAACGTCGGACAAACTTGAGCAGCGCTGCTCGAATCTGACAGAAATAAACCGCGCCGACCATCAAAATACATTTTACCCCGCTGGGATGCGCACGTACAATCCAGGCATGGCAAGGCGGAAACAATATTAAACAGTCCTGACATTTTAAATAAATAGTTTTTAAATAAAAACACAGTGGGTCGCGCAGGTTTGTGATTCGAGCGGCGCTGCGTGATCCACTGGGCTGCGCAAATAAACCAGATCATCACAGCGCTATCCAGATAGTCGCGCTGCGCTGTATTTGCACAGATATTCGGTTCAATCGGGTGCCACGGTTTCGTCCCACCATTGATGTGTTTGGCTTCACATACACTTCGACAATGGAAGAAGACGGTGCAGCAGCAGTGAGTTTACTTACATGTGACGAAACCAACAAAGAGGAGATTGTAAAGAAAAAAGCTGCATCGTCTGTGGTGTGGAATTGGTTTGGGTATAAGAAAAGTGATACGAATGAGATGAACGTGATTTGCAAGGTACACAAGTGTACTGTTTTAACAAGTGGTGGAAACACGTCAAACCTTTTCTATCATCTGAAATGCAAGCATCCAAACAAATATGGCCAAAGTAAAAAAATGCGGCAAACATCAGCAACTAACAGTTTAAAAATAATATTACATACAAAAATAAAATTATGTAAACCAATTTCTTTGTGTTTTCATTTTTATTTATGCAATTTCAGATACAAATTGCTATATTGCGATATATATCGTTATTGAGTTAGAAAATTGCTTCTACTGTACCATGTTAGAAGATTTTGTTTATATCGCCCACCCCTAATGTAGCCTATCTTCAGCTTGGATTCATGGTGGGGATTGTGGGGGCAGAAGAGAGACCGTGTGTGTTTTGTGTCTTAAACTGCTGGCAGCAGACCGCATGAGACCCAACAAATTAGGAAGACACTTAGAGACAACACACTCCAGTCACGTTAATAATCCACTGGACGTCTTTGAAAGAAAGCTGGCAGAATACAGACAGCAGGAGAATCGCATGGTAAAATCTGAATCAGTGGACAGCAAAGCACAAATGGCTTCATTCAAAGTTGCATACAGAATTGGCCAGTGCAAAAAAACTACAAACGATTGCTGAGCAGCTAATAAACATGGGGTCAATTATGCAAAGATAAGTGACAACGTAAGCCTTGTAACAATTGCACGTGTATTTTATCTTTTTTTAACTTGGTGGTGTTTGATCGTATTGGTTTAGGAATTGATATTTCAATAAACAGTAAACTTGGCTGATTTCGTTATTATTTTGTTGACAAGTGGGGCTTGAAAATTCGCTCACCCCCTTAAGTGGGGAATGACAGACAAAGTTTGAGAACCACTGGGCTAAACCAACCGTCTGCTAGCTGAATATAGTCGTCACTCAAGGTTCGCTATATTGAGACTGTGTCTGTTCCCTGAGCTAAGCAAAAATGTAGGAAGACTCAGAAAGTCTGTTTTAGTAATTTAATTAATATAGAGACAAAAAATTCAAAACACACTGAATACATAGCCAGCACCTCTGATCTGAAGCTAGGACTGTTAAATATTACACCATGTTCCAAATTATTATGCAAATATTGCCTGATTTTCATAATTAGTAAATGCAAATGACAGTCAGTATACTTTTCAAGTCATCAACCATTAGGATATTATTTGGATTTTATGAATGTCAATTGTTAAAAGCGCTATACAAATAAAATTTAATTTAATTATTTGTTTGTTTGTATGTTTGTTTCATTGCTTGCGTATTTGTTTTTGTTTTTGTTTTTTGCGTATTTGTAAATGTTTACAATTTATTTCAACTGTGGAGAGAAAAAAGTGCAAAAGGGAATAGCAGAAAAACAAAATATCTTGATAGCATCCAGCTTCTCAATAGAATCACACACTACAACACTCAGGCTTTCCGCTCATATCTTGGGCATATTGTGTTATATGCATATTCTTATAGGACTTGAATGATAGCTTTGCCTTTAAAAGACAAGGGACTATAATTAAGCAGTCTGTATATATTTAATGTATGCCCTAAATACACACGCACGCACGCACACACAAACACAGACACTTCCCATCAGGACATTCCCCAGGCATTGGTGGGACATCTGTAAAAGTATTTTCATATTTATTGAGTATAACTGAGGTTTGTAAAATTGTTACTTAATCTTGGGTTAAGACCTATATTTTATTACATTTTGCCCTTTGACACAAGTGAGAACATATTAGTAAAATAATACAGTAACCCTTTTAGAATTAATTAAAAAAAACATGAACTACAGATTAAATAGATGAATGGTTAGGACAATAACCAGGTTATTACATCTTCACAGTACAGTACTTAGCTTTCAGCAGATACTATGCTTGTTACTGTAAGTAGCAAGGTTTAGTGGAACAGGGGGAAAAAAAGAGAATTTTTTTTGAGAATTCAGTCGTTTAGGAGATTTATAGTAGAAATTTCCAAACAACTCCCGCAACCAGTAAGATCACTTTTCACAGGTGAGTTTCACCGCAAGTAACTTGCATATAAAATTTTCATAATTCTATTTTGCTCTGGAAAGTTTATTTGAGAAATGAAAGGAAACATTTCTCCAACTCCGATTTTGAGGCATGTTCAGATAATCAAAATGTTTCAGTGCAATGGTAGTTTTGAATGTCATCCAGAGTTTCTAAAAGTCTGCATCGATAACATGTTTCATGACAATGACTGGATCCCTCAGAGGTGCTGCTTATCAAAAGACAAGGCAGACAACTACTTGGGCCCCAGGACAGTAGAGGCTCCCAAGGGCTGTCAAACTTATTTTATATGATAATGGTGATGAATGCAGGTTGGAGAGGCCCCTTTTTTTTGCCTAGAGCCCCAACAAACTCTAGAATTACCTCTAGTAACCCTTCTTCAGTAGTAATGTAAGTAGTCAAGCAATTTAGCTGAAGTTTTTGCTTGAAATTACAAACCAGCATATCAGAGGACAATAGGAAGCTTGACAAAGTGAGTTAAGAAGAAGTTAAGAATTTTCTTTACAAAGTAATAGAGTGGGATTATAAAGCATAACTGGGTCAATACTGTACCAGCAAAGAGACTGTACTGGTCGTGTGTTGTGTTGGGAATTGTAGTTTCCGGCGGCCATATTTGTAGGCTATGATTTGAAATGGTAAATGTTCAAATAACTTTATGACAGAATATATGAGGGGCATTTAGGAGTAAAAACTACCTCTGCTCTTCCATATAATCCCCTGCTACACTAATGCACTTATCCCAGCATTTCACTAGTGCTTAATTACCATCATGCTAAAAAGTTTTCTCAGACTTTTCTCAGCCATGATCAGATTGCCTGCTTCACGCCTGAAATGCTGGCCTCCCAGGACCTCTTTTGATATGTCAAACATGCGGAAATCACTTAGAGCAAGGTCAGAACTGTATGGGGATGTTGCAATGACACCCAACCAAGTTCCTTTAATATTCAAGTGGTGTTTGTGAATGATTGTGCGTACAGTTCTCACGCACAGATACATGTCTTCAGCAAGTTGGAGACAAGGTACTCATTGATTTCTCTGCAACTGGCTCCTGGTTTTACTCCTTTATTTAGAAATTTAATCACAAGTACTGGTTTGACACTTATATTGTTCATTTATTAGTTTCCAATATATAATATTAATATATTTTTATTATTGTTTATTAGCATAAAATTATTAATAATAAAATATTACAAAATGTATCAACATTAAAATAAGAAAAAGAATGCTAATTATATTTATTTGGCAGTGATGCTTGCAATAAATGATTATTCTATATAATATGATAAAAATGTATCTTAACATTAGTATAAAAATATAAGGAGATGATAAAAATGCTCTTGCACACATTTGCAGGCAACATTTTCAGTTTGAGATTATTTCATAAGCACTTAGAAAATACAAACCAATAACACGTTAACCTTATAATATTAAGCAAGGAACCAAGCTTTAAGGGTATACTGTTAAGAGAAAATAATTACTGATGTGGTTTCTGTAGCAGAGAAAATTGCTAATGATTGTACATAGTGTACAACATATGACATAGTGCACATGCATTTATTGTTACATTAAATGTTGTAGAACCTTTATGAAACAACTTCCTAGCATGACTTTTTGTTACAACTATAAAGAATTGGCAAAGCCTGATATCTTTAAACAGTCGTTGAAAGTTTGCCGTCTCCTGAGGTAGTAATAGATGTCCCTCTGAGTGTACTCTGTGCTTCCTCCTCGAATGTGCTCTCAATCTTTGACAGAAGTGCATAGCATTTCCTCTTGAAGTCCTTCCCCATGAAAGCATAAAGAAAAGGGTTCATGAAGCTGTTGGCGCTTGCAAGTGTGATTCCAAATCTTTGTCCGGTAGAAATGACATTTTTATCTTTTAAGCTTATCTCCAATATGTTAAAAATGTGAAAAGGCAGCCAGCTAATGAAGAAAGCAATTATCAGTGCTGTCATGACCCTAAATGGCTTATTGGACCTCGCCATATGGTTAGATTTCAGTTTTCTTATGATCAGGAAATAACAAAACATGATGATCAGTAAGGGAATCACAAATCCAAAAATTAATTTGCACATCACTACAGCAATGTGTTCTTCATCATGCGTGTAGTTGTTGTAACAGATCAGTTTTGAGTCATGGTGATCTATATCTCGGAAAATGGCTTCTGGTACGCTAAGGATTGCTGAGATGATCCAGGCTAGTAGAACAATCACCAAGGCCCTGTGTATGCTGCGCTTGTTTTGTGCCCAAACAGGAAACATCACCACAACACAGCGATCCGCGCTGGTGATGACAAGGATGAAGATGCTGCTGAACATGTTGAGATACAGGATAAAGGACGTAAACTTGCACATGAATCGCCCAAAGACCCATGTGTCCACAACAATATAGACAATGGATAAGGGCAGGAAGACACAGAACAGGGTGTCGGACACAGCGAGGCTGAGGTACCAGACAGTGTTGACTGTTTTCTTAATCTTAAACCCTGCAATCCAGATCACCAAACCATTTCCAGTCATTCCAAGAACCGTAATAATCACATTTACTGTTGCCAGTAAAACACACACCACATCTGTGCAAAGCACTGGAGACACTGGTGTAGGCACTACATGGCTGCTTGTATTATCAGGCTCATAATCAGTATAATCAGTATAATTATTTGCATCATCTTCAGTATGATTTGTAAATGAATCCATGATCCTTTTTTGAATCTGTAAAATAGGGACAAAAATTAAATAGCTGAAAACAGAATTATTTTGGTGGGCATTATTATTATTTGGAGCAAGATATTGGAAGTATTCAGAATAATACTTGTTCCTTGAGGTTAATTTTGTGGTTTTCACTCAATTAGATTTGTAAGGTGCGACCAACTGGCTAGATGAGATATTTTGCACATTTAAATAATGTGTATAAAATCTTATTTTGCAATTTATGGTACAGCCAACAAGTTTAAGACAATTTGATTTAGTCACTGCCTGGCAAAAATAAATTAATTAAAAAAAAAGAAAGATGCACACTCCAGTATTTTTTGTGCCTCTTTTAGCTTTGACTTTGTCATGTATTTACCAATAGCATAAGAGCATAAGAACATTTATTACTGCAATATATTTATTATAATATCATATATGATTAAGACTCAGACCAGTTCATAAAGTATTTCCAATATTTTTTAAAGGTCATTACACTGTTGTGGCCAATTCATGCATGTCATCAGGGAAGAGAAGCTCCACAGATGTGATAACCTGGTCATTCAGTACACTCAGGTCGTCAGCTGACTTCATTGTCACTTTATTGTCACATAACGTTGCTGAGCCAAGACCTAAACAACTGAAGCAACCCCAGATCTTAACACTGCATCCAGAGACTTATACAGTGTACAAATACAGCTTTCCTTCTTACCCTGATCTGCTTTGGACTTGTTGGACCACATAACCTTTTCTAAAGTTTAGCTAAATTAAGCCTTTTTTTCTAATAGTCTCTCTAGCAGTTGGTTATCTTAATTGTTTACAATTCTATGAGTTCTCCTTACAATATGCATGTGCAAGCAGTCTTAATTTTGACCACATTTCTTCCAAAAAGTTGATGGATCACCAATATCTTTAAGTTTTAATAAGGTGTTGGACAGTTCTTAACATCCAGAAACTTCAAACATCTTAATTTTTTTTCTTTGATGCTGGCCAATTCTTCTGAAACACAGTAACATCTTCATCATGACCACGGGATAAATCTTCCTGGTTGTTTATGTATTAAGAAGCTACTGTACTTGCTGTATTAGGGTAAAAAAGTGCTGTTGCCAGCTGAAACATATTAATTATCCAAATGAACACTCTTAAATATTTACTTATTTAAAGCATCATTATTATTATTATTATTATTATTTACTTTTTTCCAGGCAGTACGTGTCTGTTTGTATGTTTTTTGTCTTTGCTTGCTTATTTGTTCATTCCTTAATTGTTTCATTCATATATGAAACCACTGAAATGCCTAAATACAAATCCAGTGCTTTAGCTTTCATTAACTGGTTTTAGACTTATTATCAGACAATGCTAACTTTCACAGGCAAAGTTGAATTCAACTGTGCAGAGAAAAAGGTGCAAAAGGGCAGAGCAGAAAAACAAAATATCTTGATAGAATCCAGCATATCATCTAACTTCTCAATAGCATCACACACTACACACTACAACACTTGTGTTATAGGCAAAGCAATAACTCACCTGTTAAACACCTCTGTACAGTATTCAGGACAGAGTTTACTTCTTAATGGTGTGAGTCAAATGTTTTAGATGATTTGTGTCTTTCAGTTCCCCTTTTTTGGGCGTACGCAGTCCTTAGAAAACAAATTAAGAGTGTGTTGATAGCCACACAGTTTGTTTCACCACTCTCGTGCACCCTCACTGAAGCACCACTGTGGTTGCAGTGCTGAGGTTACATAGGAAGTTGTGCTTTTTTCATATATCTTAAATGCTGAAATGATCAGTCAGGTTAGCTAACCTTATCCTAATCTCAAAAACCTAACCTAAAGCTCCCTAACCTAATCTCTATACAAAGTCATGCTACTTTATACAGTTTCTTGTGCTCTACTGCCATTTTCCCCCTGAATAAACAATCATCAGGGCAGACTGTGCTTGCGCCACTTGATTAAGCTAGCGGACCAGGTTCTGCTTGGGCCACAGGATGAGTTCCTGTCCCTCAGGGCAATTTACATTCCAGCTAAAAGCCATGGGATTTTACTCAGGGAACAATCCCCGGAGGCAAATAAGAGTTACGCTTATTTGAGTTGACTCTCAAATAAGACCCTGACAGCAAGGTGACATTGATTCAATGTTGAAATTTCATCAGAATCATCATTTTGGTTGAGGTTGATTTTTCAATGCTAAATAATGTTGAATCAATGTTGATAATTCAATGCTTTTCTGTGTTGAAAAGACAAACATTGAATCAATGTTGATTTTTGGTTTTGGAACCCATCCTCATCAACAATGTAAGGCAAATTAAATTAACTACTGTAAGGCAAATTAAATTAACTAAGTGCATTTCTATAAAATGTGTATGCATGTGTGTATGTGTTTAAAACAGGTTCAAAAATTGACTACGAGAGATTTGCATGGTGCTTAAAAAAAAAAAATTTTTTTTTTAATGATATACATATATTGTTATTGAGGAAAAAAAGTTTACTCACTTGAGAGCATAATTCCTGTTTGCCGTTCAAAAGTACTCAATTTTCGGCTCGCATTTAACATCGGAGGGTGTTTTTACACTGTCACCACGTCAGTATAATACACTCTACAGGCATGAGAATTCCATATGTTGTAGTCTGGAAGTTCCTGCCACTCACGGTGAAAGAATTTTGGCGATGCGACCTACGGTATTCTGTTGGGAAGCTTTTGTTTGAGAGCTTAGTTCCTGTTTCCCGTTGTCTGTGTCTGACCCAGAGCAGTGTGCGTGCCCCACGTGGAAAGAACCTATATGAGGATATATGCGCATATATGAAACATATATGCAGTATATATGCATATATATGATAATATATATGCTGCATATATGCGTATATATGCCACATGTAGGCAACATTGAGGTGCATATGTGCATATACAGGCCATATAGATCTCCTGTATTGCTTCTTTATATCCACATATAAGCCCTATATGTACATACAAGATATGTCTCCTATGGCAGGATCTGGTCATTTTAGCTCATATCTCACTTTGGCAACTGTCATACATGATGCCTAGCTTATATTTTCTATTATCAAGGCAATAACCAAGAACTAACAAAAAAAATGCAAAAAACTAATCCTAATTGCCCACATACAGTATATGAGGATATATGCACATATATGAAACCTCAGTCTCCATGAAAATCTTTTTGAAACACGTCACTAAAATTAACTGAAATGAGAAATATATCCATAGAAAGCTTAAAGTGTCTACTAAGTGATGCAAGTCACATTGAAAACAAATATTCTCAGTCTATGTAATCCGTATGAAACCAAGGAGAGGCACAGAGTTTCTGTCACACTTATATGCTAATGACTCGAGGCAGGACACACCCACACGCCAATCACACGGAAATCAGTCCGGGTAATTTACATACTAGGCCACGCCCGCGGACACCGGCATGAAAAACTAACACAGAGAGACAGGCTTGAAAATACTCCGATTCAGTGAGTTTTCTGCACGTTTTGGAAGTTTGAACGTTTGCACGTTTTCCTCGCTTACACATCCGAGGAAACTCTTCAGAATGTTCTGGAAAGTTGGAGGAGTTTACATTTACCTCAGAAGAAGACCGTGTGACTCCGACGACGAATGGGAGCATTTTGAACAGAGAATAGACCCATGCTACACTGGGTAAGTTATTAAGTCTTATATAACTCTTATTCTGATAATATTAAACTAATATTAGTAAATATTTTCCTCACTACAGCTAGCTCTTGTCAGCTTGTGTGACACATTGGCTTTCAATGCCATTTATATAGTTTAGGTAAATCATGCTAACATGCTGCCTCATGTAGCACAAACATGATATTTCCCGGTGGCTAAGCTAATGCCTTATGGAGTTTACAGATGCTTATATTCACCTTGTTTTGGATAGCTTTAGATTATGGTTGCTAATGTGTATTTGGCTCCATTTTGGTTAGCTTATAACACTGCTATGGGTAATGTTATTTAGCACAAACAAGCTAGTTCCAGGTGGCTAAAATACTGCCTTATCTAGGACATTTCCATGTCCTGTGACTGCGTACAACCAGCACATGTGGAGTTGATCACTCTGATCAGCTATTACAATATTATACTACACAGCACAAAACAATGAAGTCGTACAGAAATATTTCTCTACACTGCTTGGACATTGCTCCCACCAATGCTTATCCTGCATGTATGTTTTGTACAGTTTTTTTTTTATCTTGCACTGTTTTACTCTCAATGTCCGTCTTTTTTCAGTTTTTATTTTGTACTGTTCCTGTTGCAGTTTTAAACAAAACTGCATGTAAACAAATGTCCAGAATGTCCAGATTATCATTAATCTCCATTTATACATAAAATCCTATTCACTATTGGGAAGCTAAACATAAGAATCAGTATGAAACATGAAAAGTTTCTAAAAGTTGCCAATAAATTAATATTGTGATATGAAATTATTTTTCAGATTGAAGTTATAAAGGGCTCTGGGGTGTTTTGCCAGGCAGAAGCATGGAGAGCAGCCCGCCTTGCCACCTCTGCTACTGCCATGGTACGGAATCTGCTGCTGGGCACCTTCGACTTGGAGACTTGACCAAATTAAAAAGGTAGCCATTATTGGTGAGTAAATGCATAATGCGTTGAGAAGGGAAAACAAAACATTTAAGACTTTATAAGTTCACCACTTTAACCATAGCCTACTTGTATCAATGTTTATTATCCATCAATGGAGACTGCATAAGGTAGGGCACCCATTATTGTTACTGTACAGTATCTGCAGTATTGTTTTAATAAATAATCATAATGCTGTCAAAAATAATGTAATAAATAGATTTTCTTCATCAATTAACTTGTATTAACTAAATAAAATTTTAAATGTAAATTTGTAAAGTTTAATGGAATGGCTGTGTGAAAGATGCTGAAGCTGACGTGCCACTGGTCTTTTATATTAATGTTGTTCGGAAGCCTGTGTAATGATGTAGTTTCGACATCTATCGACTGAACAGCGTTTTTTCGACTTGTTTTGATGTTATTGTTGTTCAGCAATGGCATGGACGTGATGTTTTGGCAAAAGAAGGGTGGGATGGTGGTTGATGGTGACTGAAAGCGGTGACTGAGTAGACTGGACGTCACAGCAGCTCGTGAAAAGGCAGAGCTACTTTATGCAGTTTTGAAACTTATATGGTAGTTACATAGCCCCTAGACCTCAGTTACCATGAAAAAAGCCATGAAATTTCAGTTTTGACCATATGGGATCTTAAACAAGGACGTCATCTTTTTTTAATTATTGTTTGTTCGGGGAGGAATTATAAACCATAATGTCAGCATGATCTTGCGTTGTTTCCTTATCACTTCTTGTGTGCGTTTGGCTGTAGCTTGCACACCAGACAGAGTTGTTGTTGGCGATTCTTCCTATTGTAAAGTCATGCAGTGTGTAATCTCCTGTCGCCAATTCATTGTGCAGTGTGAACACAGCAGCAACTAAGTGCTACCACAGATAGTACAGTGTGAAAACAATGGTGATCCGATGACTTTGAAAATCATGCAGTGTGAGTTTGAGGAGAAGGTAAAAAGCAATACAAAACAAATAATGTACAGTTTATGTTGTCATTACTTTGCTCTCAAACTAAATGCAATGTAGCAATAGGCGTTATTTAATAATAACATTAACAGTGCAGCATGCATCTAACTCTGGGTAAAAAGCTTACAATAAAATCACCAAAATAAGTCTTCATGTTAAGAATAAATATGCAAACAGTACGGTATCTGAGCGTACGGATTGGAAATTTGTGCATACAGTTTGTTAATCCGTGGCCACAATTTGTTAAACTGAGGGAACAGTTTAAGTATTTGTGAGTGCCGGGGACAAATTGCAAAACCGTCGCCACGGATTTATTTATTTATTTATTTATTTGGTCCTACAGGGTTTTTTTTTTTTTTTTTTTGCACATAACAGACTACATTGTTACATTAAGTATATTTGTTTTCATAGCATTGAATATGTACATTGTAGGACAACATTTGCAGATTGTGAAATAACACATACAGGTCCTTCTCAAAAAATTAGCATATTGTGATAAAGTTCATTATTTTCTGTAATGTACTGATAAACATTAGACTTTCATATATTTTAGATTCATTACACACAACTGAAGTAGTTCAAGCCTTTTATTGTTTTAATATTGATGATTGTGGCATACAGCTCAAAATCCCTATCTCAAAAAATTAGCACATCATGAAAAGGTTCTCTAAACGAGCTATTAACCTAATCATCTGAATCAATTAACTCTAAACACCTGCAAAAGATTCCTGAGGCTTTTAAAAACTCCCAGCCTGGTTCATTACTCAAAACCGCAATCATGGGTAAGACTGCCGACATGACTGCTGTCCAGAAGGCCTTCATTGACACCCTCAAGCAAGAGGGTAAGACACAGAAAGACATTTCTGAACGAATAGGCTGTTCCCAGAGTGCTGTATCAAGGCACCTCAGTGGGAAGTCTGGGAAGGAAAAAGTGTGGCAGAAAACGCTGCACAACGAGAAGAGGTGACCGGGCCCTGAGGAAGATTGTGGAGAAGGACCGATTCCAGACCTTGGGGGACCTGCGGAAGCAGTGGACTGAGTCTGGAGTAGAAACATCCAGAGCCACCGTGTACAGGCGTGTGCAGGAAATGGGCTACAGGTTGCAAATTTTGCACGTCATTCGGAAATCAAGGTGCCAGAGTCTGGAGGAAGACTGGGGAGAGGGAAATGTCAAAATGCCTGAAGTCCAGTGTCAAGTACCCACAGTCAGTGATGGTCTGGGGTGCCATGTCAGCTGCTGGTGTTGGTCCACTGTGTTTTATCAAGGGCAGGGTCAATGCAGGAGATTTTGGAGCACTTCATGCTTCCATCTGCTGAAAGGCTTTATGGAGATGAAGATTTAATTTTTCAGCACGACCTGGCACCTGCTCACAGTGCCAAAACCACTGGTAAATGGTTTACTGACCATGGTATTACAGTGCTCAATTGGCCTGCCAACTCTCTTGACCTGAACCCCATAGAGAATCTGTGGGATATTATGAAGAGAAAGTTGAGAGATGCAAGACAGAAGAATCTGCAAAAGGATTCCCGACCAAGTATTGAGTGCATAACTGAACATAATTATTTGAAGGTTGACTTTTTTTGTATTAAAAACACTTTTCTTTTATTGGTCGGATGAAATATGCTAATTTTTTGAGATTTGGGGTTTTCATGAGCTGTATGCCACAATCATCAATATTAAAACAATAAAAGGCTTGAACTACTTCAGTTGTGTGTAATGAATCTAAAATATATGAAAGTCTAATGTTTATCAGTACATTACAGAAAATAATGAACTTTATCACAATATGCTAATTTTTTGAGAAGGACTTGTATATAAAAAAAAAAAATCTAATGTGTGCATTGTATCTATGGAAGATTGTAGGACATTTCAAAACATATGTTACATATCTGTACATTTGTAAAAGTCACATTTCCAAAAATTTATGACCCACCTTCTGTCATTCATAAACAACTACCACTCCAAGTTTTTAGAGCATTGTATAGTTCTAACCTTTTGTTTGTTTTTCATTCTTTAGATGCACTACAACAACAACAGCTGAAAGCTGAAGAAAAGGAGGCCACAGAGTTTCTTTTCTTCAACAGGTCAGAAATGGCTTCGTTATGCCCCGGAACGGCTGGGGGGAATTGCTCGTGGTGGAAAATCATAAGTTCAGACTTATGTTTTATTATCTGTTTTGCTGAGTAAATACATTTCAACTTACGAATAATGTTTCGGTCATCTGTTGTGTTTCTGACTTGGTTGTTTCTATTTGCATTTGACTGAATTTTGCTGAGGCAGGTTGCCATTTTTATATTATGGTTTTCCAGTCTCTTCTCTTGGCAGTTAGATTCTGTTTTATGAATTCAGAATTAACAATCTCTTCTAATAGTTCTCTTCTAAAAAGTCATTTTGTCATCCAGTTTATAATGATTTGTATGTAAGTTGTAGTGTGTTTTATTATATAGTTGTTTTATTGTAATTGTGATGTTACTTCCTGTTTAAATGGGTATGGAGCATAAATAAATCAGCTCTCTCTGGACCTCAAGCTCTGCAAGAGGTTACGGCATCACCCGGAATCAAACTTGCGATCTCCGAATGATAGGGCGAGCACTTTACCACTGCGCCACTCGGAGGCAGATGTGAATTGGAATTTTTTTTTTATTGTCTATAAAAACAAATCTGTTTTTAAGTACCTTTCTCCAAACTTCTCCATGAGATGTGACACCAAAATTCGAACCAGGCAACGTCTCTGCCTGATTGTGATCATACAATCCTCATCAAGGCTTTCAAGAATTGCCCTGCATCATTTGAGGCTGTGAGAATCTGGCGGACATCCTGTAAAAAAAAAAAAAAAATACAGAATTTAATGATAAAGTTTTGTTACTGTTCAGTGCTGAAAACCAAAGTGAATCATACAATGTCTTAAAATGAAAACCTACAAATTCTGGAACTAGATTTAGTACACATGGCATAATCAGACCCACTGGTACAGTTTGTTCCTCCACAGGGAATGGAAGCGTGGCAGTTGGTGGGGCAGCAGAGCTTTTATGTGGTGTAGAAGGTAGCCCAGCATTTCCAATCTAAACAGAAAAGCCAAATTAGTATATCACATATTGAGCTTATACATATATTATGCATAAGCAAAATTATGCATAAATACTTACAGTCTAAGTAGACTAAACAAATAAGACAGTAAGCATGTATTGTCAAGCAAGACCTTTTCACCGATATGTCAAACTTAAAAAAAAAAAAAAAAAAAACAGTATTTCTATATACACATGGATTTGCTGGGACCTTAGCTAATGTAGTTTAAAAATGTCTATAGCGCAGAGAAATGTAGAAATTGTCATCATGCTCTCTGTATGATTTGACTGCATGCAGTGGATGATGATCCTGCAGCTTTCTTACATCAACAGCTGCCAAAACTTGAGTGGGTATCACACTGTATGCAAAGAAATGCCTCTCAAACCCTCTTGTTTCCCACTTCTGTACCACAAGCTTTATTGCTGTGTGTTGTTTGTCCCAGAATGAAAATGGTTTTCATGAGTCCAAATTTGGGCTCTCCATCTTTGTCATAGGACATACAGTGGCTTGCAAAAGTTTTTCGGCCCCCTTGAACTTTTCCACATTTTGTCACATTACAGCCAAAAACATGAATCAATTTTATTGGTATTCCACGTGAAAGACCAATACAAAGTGGTGTACACGTGAGAAGTGGAACGAAAATCATACATGATTCCAAGCATTTTTTACAAATAAATAACTGAAAAGTGGGGTGTGCGTAATTATTCAACTTGGTTTTCATGCTGCTCCACTAGGTGTCTTCTGTAAGACCTGATGTAAGAAAAAGTTCTCCCACAACCACTTTCACTACATTGGAAATATGTCAATGAACTGTTTGTGGTGTACAGCTCGTAAATGTATGAAGAGACTCCTGACATTCCCAGGAATTTGCCTTTTACACCAAAAGCAAACATATGCCATCTACCTTGGGAAAATTTTACAAATTATCTGCTAAAATAATAGTACTAAAAGTGGGGGAAATTAAGCCCTTTCCATCTGTAGTAATCTTAACTACTTACAAATTCTCTGAAGTATTTTAGGAACTTTAGCCTTGGGCCAATTTTTGGGATTATGCAGTTGATGGTCCCCTCATCTAAAAGCAGAAAACTTTCTTCATCTATTGCCTGATCTGAAAGGCAAAACAACACAAAACACAAAGAGATTTTGTCAACATTAAAATCATAGAAGCTAGTCATCATCTGTAGCCTGACTAACAATACATACAGTACTGTATAAAGCATGCTAAAAACCTATTTTAAATAAGGCATAAAATTAATTATCTAGTTTCATGACACATTTATTTAAAAGCAAGGTAAATGTGACAACTAGAAGGTACAGTAGCATATATGCAAATTTAATCTAATTTATAAATGGGTTGTCACCATCAAATTCTGGCAGTGTTTACTGTAGGTAGCCAATATGTTGCAATGTAGACTCAACATGCTGTGGGTGAAGGGTACATTATAAAAAGAAAATCTTGACATTATATCTTGACTGAAAAGAAAAAAAAACACTTCCTTACCTGTAAAGCTATCTATCAGGTCAGGAAGTTGCCATTCTGTTAATTTTTTTCTGACGAAGGTGTCCAGCTATTACAATTACTACAATAATAGACAGCTATTATTGGTTTGTGTACCAAAAATAAAACAGCAAAATAAGCATGGCTTTTAGGATAAAGACTTAAAACCAACGCAGACCACAAGATCAACTTGTCTCACTTAAAAAAAAAAAAAAAAAAAAAAAAAAAAACTAGTCAAAACGACTAGTTGATTTTAAGCTAATTCCTGAGGAAATGCATTATCATAGCTGGTGTCATACTGGCACATTACAATCACCCACATATTAATACTTCCATCTAGAAGTTATCTGTACAGCTGTGGTACTTTTTCCCATAGTTGCCGCATTGACTGACTAATTTAGTCACAAGCAACTTTGGTTAAAGAAGGCTACCTGGTTAGCTTACATGCAGCAGTTACTGGTGACATATTAGCATAATTGCCAAAGTGGGAAAGGTGTAAAATATTGTTATAACTCGGGAGAATTTTGACCGAGGAGTAAATTACTAGGTACCAAAAAAAAATAAAATAAAATAGTGTCTCAGGGTATGGATATTTGTGAGATCAGTGTTTCGTAACACCCAGCATTTTATTATCTCAAGAAGTGAGATTAATAAAGTCCTGATGCTACCGCTAGCAACCTAACTAAATGCCTGCGTCATGCTAGCACTACAGTTAACAGTTTAGCGTTCATTCATCACTTCACCATCTTCGTAACCCTGCAAACATTCTACAGAGAAAGATAAAAAATCTTAGCCATTTCTTTCATACACAGGTGGGGTTCTTTGGCTAACTAGCAGCTATTCTCAGCTAAATTATCATCCAGTACCTCAGACCAGCCAGAAAGTTTGTGTGTAATTTTATCACGGTAAAAGTAATAAATGTTACATATAGTGATAATTTTTCAGTCATATGTGACTTAGGTGAGTGAACATGTGTACACAGACCTTGTATTTAACGTTATTTCCCTGAAATGCACAAAGAGGATGAACCGTCATCAGCGCTCAAAAGAGAGACACGAAGCTGACTGACAGCCGCTGAATACACTGGTGAACTTTGGGGGAGGGGCCAAGCAAACTTTAACCCAGCAGCTGGGTTACACAAAAACTACCCAACTCTCTGTAAATAACCCAGAAAAATGACCCAACAGCGGCAACCCAGCATTTGGGTAGAAAAAACAACCCAGCGTTTTTTAGAGTGAAGGATTAAAAAATATTTGAAAAATATTGTAATACCTAGTTTTATTAATTAATTAATTTATTTATTTATTTTAAGTAAAAAAATTAACACAAACTATTGTCTATTTTTGTCCTTAAGTAAGTGTTCCATGCATTACAGTACTGTGTATAACCAAGTGCCCTAACAAACATAGCTACAGTTTACAGTACAAACAAAGCCTGTGTGCGCTGGTGGGGATTGGAAGATGAATGAAGATACAGTAACTCATTCACAAGACAAAAGACGGTCAGAGGTGTGAATGCGCATCTCCGCTTTGCTCTTCGGTGTGTTTGTGTTTTAGGTTCCTAGGAATGCATTCTTAAATTCAATCTGTCTGAATCTTTATTAACACCAAGTTGGAGAAATCACGTTTGAGAACACGACAACAACAATTAAAGTTTAAAAAATGCTTTGGGTTTTAAGAACTTCATTAAAAGAGCGAAGACAAACTTAGGAGGAGTGGAATGTGAGAAAGATAAGGTGAGAAATCTCAGTGGAGAATGTACTAACTCCCCCCCACTGACTATTAAATGGTGCTAAGATGGGTTCTTTCAATCTGCTGGTGCTCAGGCAAACCTGACGAATGCAGGAGCACACACCTGTGCCACTTTAACCGTTAGAGCATTGTCTTGTAAATAGCTGATTAAACCTATGAACACAGCTGTTCAGAAGAAACCAAGTGAAATAAATCAATATGTTAATAATTTTCAGCGTTGGCTGATTTTGTGATCGAGACCAATGGGTTGCATTGAAGTATTTTTTATTAGTATTAGTAAGCCAGGCTTTAGTAACCTTGGTCTAATCCAGTGGTTCTCAAAGTGTGGGGCCCGCCCCACTAGTGGGGAATACAGACATGACAGGTGGGGCGCAATGAACGGGAGGAAATTAGTGGAAATAATTGGAAAAAACTAAATCACACACAAATAAATGGATCATTAATACAAGTAAATTTAAAATAACATCAGTTGTGGGCCGGGAGAAAAAGTGGAACCATATAGTGAAACAATAATGGTTTAACGTCGGGCCAACTTGAGCAGCGCTGCTCGAATCACAAACCTGCGCGACCCACTGGCCAGCGCTGCGCGACTCTGACAGAAATAGACCGCGCCGCCCATCAAAATACATTTTACCCCGCTGGGATGCGCACGTACAAACCAGGCATGGCAAGGCGGAAACAATTTCAATTCAATTCAATTCAATTCAGTTTTATTTGTATAGCGCTTTTAACAATTGACATTGTCTCAAAACAGCTTTACACAATCAAAAGAATTATTTAAGTTTGTATGGAATGTGAATGTGTATGAATCAAAATGTTCAGATATTCCCTGGCGAGCAAGCCCGAGGGCGACAGTGGCAAGGAAAAACTCCCTGAGACGGTAATAGGAAGAAACCTTGAGAGGAACCAGACTCGACAGGGAACCCATCCTCATCTGGGTGAAACAGATAGCAGGAAATGATCTGCATTTATACAGTGTTAAGTGTTAGGTTCAGCTATAATAGTTGATGTTAATTGATGTTATAATACTTGATGTAAAATGGAGTCCAGTAGTTATTCGAGACTCAGATAGACTTGTAGAAAGTTCCAGTCCTGAACTATCGAATTGTCAAGTCCTCAGAGAAACAGCTGACAACACCAGTCGAGGCCAGAACCATCTTCTAAGTATAGAGAATCATCCCCAGACACCAGACGCATCCTAAAGAGACACACGGGGCATCCATGCGATGAGACCTCCAACCAGAAACCGGGCACCAGGATGGATCAGACAGGTCCGGAGGGCAGAGGGAGTCTGGATCACTGGCAGCTCAGGAACCACATGTGTAGCTCGACAGAGAGAGAGAGAGAAAGAGTGAAAGGGGGAGACAGGGGGAGAGAGGAAAGAGAAAGAGGGGGAGGAAGAGAAGAGGAGGAGAGATTGCAATTAGGTATGGTCACAGTCACAATGTCTAATGTGAATGTATATTTACTGTAGAGTGCAAGCAGGGACTCCGGCAGGACTAACTATGACAGCATAACTAAAAGGGAGAGCCAGAAGGAAACACAAACATGAGGGCTCCCTGAGATGTAAAGCAAACAATCACCTCACCGTCAACAAACCTGAGTGATCAAATGAGACTGAGGAAGACAGCATCTAAAACATACCAGTTCACCATAATACTCTACGTCCATGAGTCCCCCAGATCTGCTCCTTTACCTTATGGCAAATCTATTTATAAAAATGCTTGGCTAAATAAATAGGTTTTTAGCCTAGACTTAAACACTGACACTGTGTCTGAGTCCCGAACACTATTTGGAAGACTATTCCATAATTTTGGGGCTTTGTAAGAAAAAGCTCTGCCCCCAGCTGTAGTTTTCATAATACGCGGTACTGATAAGCAGCCTGCATCCTTTGACCGAAGTAGGCGTGGCGGATCGTAAGACACTAGCAGTTCGCTCAGATACTGCGGCGCGAGACCATTTAATGCCTTATATGTCAAGAGTAGTATTTTAAAATCAATGCGAAATTTCACAGGGAGCCAATGCAGTGAAGATAGGATAGGGGTGATGTGCTCATATCTTCTGGTTCTAGTGAGGACTCTCGCTGCTGCATTTTGGACTAGCTGAAGCTTGTTTATGCACCTAACTGAACAACCAGACAGTAAGGCATTACAATAGTCCAACCTAGAAGTGATAAAAGCATGAACTAGTTTTTCTGCATCATTTAGCGACAATATATTTCTTATTTTGGCGATATTTCTAAGGTGAAAGAATGCTATCCTGGTGATATTATCTACATGAGCTTCAAATGAAAGGCTGGAATCTATAATCACGCCGAGGTCTTTTACTGTTGCACTTGACGGAACAGAAAGGCCATCTAAAGTTACGGTGTGATCTAAGATTTTACTTCTAGCTGTATGCGGTCCTATGACTAGAACTTCTGTCTTATCCGGATTAAGCAGAAGGAAGTTAATTAGCATCCAATTTCTTATGTCCTGAACACATTGCTCAACTTTAGTAAGATGGTTTTTCTCATCAGGTTTTGTTGAGACATATAACTGTGTGTCGTCAGCATAACAATGAAAACTAATACCATGCTTACGGATTATGTTGCCCAGAGGAAGCATGTAAAGGGAAAAAAGCAGTGGGCCTAAAACTGAACCCTGCGGAACGCCAAACTCCACTAGAGAACATGCAGAATAATCACCATTTAAGTCTACATACTGATAACGATCGGTCAAATAGGATCTGAGCCAGGAGAGGGTTGTACCCTTAATTCCTACTAAATTTTCTAATCTGTGAAGAAGAATAGCATGATCAATAGTGTCAAAAGCTGCACTGAGGTCGAGTAATACAAGCATAGTTACACAACCCTGATCAGAGGCCAATAGGAGGTCATTTACTACTTTAACGAGTGCTGTTTCTGTGCTGTGATGAGGCCTAAATCCTGACTGATACAGTTCATGTATGCCATTTCTATGTAGATATGAGCATAGCTGCTCCGCTACTATCTTTTCCAGAATCTTAGAGATAAAGGGGAGGTTTGATATTGGCCTGTAATTGGACAGCTGACAGGGGTCGAGGTCAGGTTTCTTAATTATTGGTTTAATAACTGCTACTTTAAAAGATTTTGGAACATAACCAATGCTGAGTGAGGAATTAATTATTCTCAACATCGGTTCTGTTATTACTGGTGCTATCTGTTTAAGAAAATGTGTCGGTATAGGATCTAATATACAGGTTGATGAATTTGCAGAAGAGATGAGTGAAATTAGTTCATTCTCTTCAAGAGGAGTAAAGTATTCTAGGTTTGAATCTGACATGGCTAGGTTAACATCAGTATCAATTACATTGTTTGGTTTCAAAGCCTCAATTTTATGCCTGATATTTACAATTTTATTATTAAAAAAGTTCATGAAGTCCTCACTATTGCTGGTTTCTATCTTATTTCTGGTTAATTTGGCTACGGTATTAAATAAAAATCTAGGATTATTTTTATTTTCGTCTATAAGAGTGGAGAGATACGTTGATCTAGCTACACTAAGAGCTTTCCTATAGTTCAGGATGCTCTCTTTCCATGCTATTTGAAATACCAACAATTTAGTTTGACGCCATTTACGCTCTAATTTCCGAGCAGTCTGTTTTAAAGTGCGCGTGTGATCGTTATACCAGGGAGCGAGTTTCTTATCTCTAATAATTTTTCTTTTAGCTGGAGCTACATTATCTAAGGTACAACGAAGTGTCGACTCTAAATATTCAGTCGCCTGATCAAGTTCTGTGGGGTCAGACGGTGGCCTAATCGAAGTTGGTAACTCTGGGAGATTACTGATAAAACTCTGTGTGGTAGTTGATGTGAATGTACGTTTAATATGGTAGCGCGGTACTGTGCGTACATTATCACTGTGAGACACTTGAATGGAGACAAGATAGTGATCTGAGATATTTTCAGACAGTGGAATTGTGAACACATTTCTTATAGTTAATCCGAAGAATATTACTAAATCTAAAGTGTGACCTGCTTTATGAGTGGGTCCTACTACACACTGATTTACACCTACGGAGTCCAGTATGGATATAAATGCTGTTCTCAGAGGGTCTTCTGGATTCTCAAAATGAATGTTAAAATCTCCAGCAATTAACACTTTGTCTACAGAAATGACCAGGTCTGAGATGAAATCTGCAAATTCACTAAGAAATTCAGAATACAGCCCTGGAGGTCTGTAAATTATAATTAGTGGAATCGACTGAGCTGATTTAATATACTTAAATACACTTATGTTACTATAGAGAATTTCAAATGAGTTAAATTTGTGTCTGTGTTTTTGTACGATAGACAGATTATCATTATGAATAACTGCGACGCCTCCTCCTCTACCAGTTAACCGAGGCTGGTGTATGTAGCTGTATCCAGGAGGACTAGCTTCATTTAGAGCTACATACTCGTCCTGTTTAACCCATGTTTCAGTTAAACAGAGTATATCAAACGCCTGATCTGTGATAATTTCATTAACAATAACTGCTTTTGATGTGAGAGATCTAATATTTAACAATCCTAGCTTCAGATCAGAGGTGCCGGCTGCGCATTTAGTATGATCGGAGTTTGTGGACTTTATGTTAATTAGATTATTGAAACAGACTTTCTGGGTCTTTCTACATTTTTGCTTAGATCGGGGAACAGACACAGTCTCAATAAGGTGAACCCTGAGTGACGACTCTATGCAGCTAGCAGACGGTTGGTTTAACCTGTCTGTCTGCTCCCTGGCCTGGGCTCTGGATTGTCACCGATTAACTAGACCTCTACTGAGACTATGAGCTATACTACAGGAAATGAGAGCAGCACCTTCCCGAGTGGGATGGACACCGTCCCGCCCTAACAGGCCAGCTTTGCCCTCAAAGGTCTTCCAATTGTCTATGTAGCCCACATTATTTTTGGAGCACCACCTGGACATCCAGCGGTTCAGCGACCATAACCTGCTGTAAGCTATGTCGCCACGTCTCATTGGGATGGGACCAGAGCATACTACTTCATCGGACATCGCCTTCGCTAATTTAAACACCTCTGTAAAGTTACTCTTACTAACCTCTGACTGACGAAGGTGTATATCATTAGCTCCAGCATGTACCACTATCTTAGAGAACCTATGCTGTCCTAGAGCCCTAAGATTACCTGCTATGTCCGGTGCTCTGGCTCCCGGGATACACCTAACCACTGCCGCTGGCGCCCCTAAAGGTCTAGCTAATGTCACGTGTCTCAGTATAGAGTCTCCTATAACCAGAGCTCTTTCAGGTTTCTCAGCGGGTGCAGCACTGAGGAGAGCAAACCTGTTGGACACGTGAGGCGCAGAGGAGGTGTGCTCCGGTGGGCTAGCCTTAGCGTTAGCTTTGGCTGAACGAGTATGCCGCCGAGTCGTCACCCACTCGCCCCGCTGTGAGGGCTCTAATGCCGGAGTCGGGGGCTGTTTATCTCCGCCTGTGGCACCCAGACTGTCCGCTACAGGAATAACGCTGCTCTCACACTGTCTAACTCTCTCTAAAGTCTGGATGCGCTCCTCTAATGCTGATATCTTCTCCGTCAGAGTGCTCACTAACACACACCTATCACAAATAAAATTATCGCTAATGACGGAGGAAGAATGTCTAAACATCCTGCACTCTACACACTGAACAAGCTGAACGGTAGACATTATAACGTACCTCTGTGTCGGAGTTTTTAGTTGTTTAGTTGAGGAAACTCGCGCGTTGCGAAACTTTCGCGGCAACAATACGAAAACAATATTAAACAGTCCTGACATTTTAAATTGTTTTAAAATAAAAACACAGTGGGTCACGCAGGTTTGTGATTCGAGCTGCGCTGCGCGAATAAACCAGATCATCACTGCGCTATCCAGATAGTCGCGCTGCGCTGTATTTGCGCAGATATTTGGTTCAATCGGGTGCCATGGTTTCGTCCCACTTTTGATGTGTTTGGCTTCACATACACTTCGACAATGGGAGAAGACGGTGCAGCAGCAGTGAGTTTGCTTACATATGACGAAACCAAGAACGAGGAGATTGTAAAGAAAAAAGCTGCATCGTCTGTGGTGTGGAATTGGTTTGGATATAATAAAAGTAATACGAATGAGATGAACGTGATTTACAAGGTACGCAAGTGCACTGTTTTAACAAGTGGTGGAAACACGTCAAACCTTTTCTATCATCTGAAATCCAAGCATCCAAACGAATATAGCCAAAGTAAAAAAAAATGCGGCAAACCTCAGCAATTCACAGTTTAAATAAAATTACATTAAGTAAAACAGTTTCTTTGTGTTTGAATTTTTATTTATGCAGTTTCAGATACAAATTGCTATATTGTGATTTATATTGTTATCGAGGTAGAAAATTGCTTCTAACGTGATAGAAGATTTTGGTTATATCGCCCACCCCTAATGAAGCCTAACTTGAGCTTAGATTCATGCAGAAGAGAGGCTCGTGTGTGCTTTGTGTCTTAAACAAATTAGGAAGACACTTAGAGACAACACACTCACCATCACGTTAATAAGCCACTTGACTTCTTTCAAAGAAAGCTGGCAGAATACAGACAGCAGGATAATCGCATGGTAAAATCTGAATCAGTGGACAGCAAAGCAAAAATGGCTTCATTCATTCATTCATTCATTTTCTATACCGCTTAATCCTGTGTTCAGGGTCGCGGGGGACCTGGAGCCTATCCCAGGAGACTTCGGGCACTAGGCGGGGTACACCCTGGACAGGGTGCCAATCCATCGCAGGGCACACACACATACACACACTCACACACCCAATCACACACTACGGGCAATTTGGGAATGCCAATTAGCCTAACCTGCATATCTTTGGACTGTGGGAGGAAACCGGAGTACCCAGAGGAAACCCACCCAGCACGGGGAGAACATGCAAACTCCATGCACACATGGAATCGAGACAAATGGCTTCATGCCAGAGCAAAAAAACTACAAACGATTGCTGAGCAGCTAATAAACATGGGGTCAATTATGCAAAGATAAGTGCCAACGTAAGCCTTTTATAACAATTGCACGTGTATTTTATCTGTTTTGAACTTGGTGTTGTTTGATCTTATTGGTTTAGAAATTGATATTTCAATAAACAGTAAATTTGGCCGATTTCGTTATTATTTTGTTGACAAGTGGGGCTTGAAAATTCGCTCACCCCTTTAAGTGGGGAATGACAGAAAAAGTTTGAGAACCACTGGTCTAATCATAATATAAGCCCTCTCTCTCGCGCACATACACAAACAGCATTTAAAATTGTGTAAACCAAATGAAACTAGGTAAAAAAAATATACAGTAAGCAGTGAAAAATACAGTAGTATATTGTATGTGATCCCTGTCCTGTGATGAAAGGCTCTAACCCTCTGGAACTTTTTAGTTGTTTTAGTATTGTTTCCCAGTGCAAATGTTTATGGGGATTTAATCTGTCTCTGCTGCCGCATCTATTTACAGTTGTGAAAAGTGTTTAATGCCCCATCAGATCTTTGATGGGGAAATGTTATACACTGTTAAATGACTAAAGAAATACTGATTCGTATGGGCAGATATTTGTTCCAATAATTTTTAACTATAAGCGAAAAAAACATCAGCGAAAACATCATCAAAAATATATTGAAAACAAACCCAAGCAGAAGTTACATTTTGAGCTTTCCTTTGCAGCAAAATAAAAACCGGATTCCAAAAAAGTTGGGACACTAAACAAATTGTGAATAAAAACTGAATGCAATGATGTGGAGATGGCAAATGTCAATATTTTATTCAGAATAGAACATAAATCACGGAACAAAAGTTTAAACTGAGAAAATGTATAATTTTAAGGGAAAAATATGGTGAATCAAAATGTTATGGTGTCAACAAATACCAAAAAAGTTGGGACAAGGCCATTTTCACCACTGTGTGGCATCTCCCCTTCTTCTTACAACACTCAACAGACGTCTGGGGACCGAGGAGACCAGTTTCTCAAGTTTAGAAATAGGAATGCTCTCCCATTCTTGTCTAATACAGGCCTCTAACTGTTCAATCGTCTTGGGCCTTCTTTGTCGCACCTTCCTCTTTATGATGCGCCAAATGTTCTCTATAGGGGAAATATCTGGACTGCAGACTGGCCATTTCAGTACCCGGATCCTTCTCCTATGCAGCCATGATGTTGTGATTGATGCAGAATGTGGTCTTACATTATCTTGTTGACAAATGCAGGGTCTTCCCTGAAAGAGATGACATCTGGATGGGAGCATATGTTGTTCTAGAACCTGAATATATTTTTCTGCATTGATGGTGCCTTTCCAGACATGCTGTAACGCTTGGATTTTATTAACCGCTTGTTTACAAAAATACGGATTCGGGAATCTAAACTGGGGCTTGAAAACAACACTTCCGGTATTGCGCAATCGCAGCTGGACAAAACACGACGCGACACAAAACAATTATAATAAATTAAACCAAGTGTATTATACAGACGGAATAAAGAAATAAACAAACACGGTGCACCACAAACCAATATATACAAATATAATACAAATCGAAAAAAGAGTGTGTGTGATGTATGCGGGTGTGTGAGTGTGTGTATGAAAGTCCAGTGTCTGAAAAACGGCAAAAGGTATGAATGGGTGGAGTTGGAGAGATGGCTCGATCTCACCAAATGACGATGGTAGGTCTGGGAGATCGAGAAACGGAAGGAGCTGGGTACTGAATGAAATTAAACCAAAATAATCCACAATCAGTCTCTCAGTCTCTCTCAAAAAGCAGCGCGCTGTCATCATCTCTCCGTCCCGGCCTCAATGCCGGTTCCGGCTTTATGCCGGATCATGTGACCCACGTCACTTCCGGGTTCCTTTGCGACGCGATCGCGCATGCGCGGGAACTTGCCCGGTGACCAAACCACTGTCCATGGGGAACCAGAAACCGCTAGGGCACGCCTTCGGCCACAGGTGAGCAGCATTAGCTCCATAACCAATTCCCTGTGTATGAAAACGCCCCATTTGTGTGGCTGTGCTACAATGCAAGCTGCCCATGCCACACGCACTCATGCAACCCCATACCATCAGAGATGCAGGCTTCTGAACTGAGCGTTGATTACAACTTGGGTTGTCCTTGTCCTCTTTGGTACGGATGACATGGCGTCCCACATTTCCAACAAGAACTTCGAATTGTGACTTGTCTGACCACAGAACAGTCTTCCATTTTGCCTCACTCCATTTTAAATGATCCCTGGCCCAATGAAAACGCCTGTGCTTGTGGATCTTGCTTAGAAATTGCTTCTTCTTTGCACTGTAGAGTTTCATCTGGCAACGGCGGATGGCACGGTGGATTGTGTTCACTGACAATGGTTTCTGGAAGTATTCCTGAGCCCATTCTGTGATTTCCTTTACAGTTGCATTCCTGTTTGTGGTGCAGTGTCGTTTAAGGGCCCGGAGATCATGGGCATCCAGTATGGTTTTACGCCCTTGACCCTTACGCACAGAGATTGTTCCAGATTCTCTGAATCTTCGGATGATATTATGCACAGTTGATGATGATAACTGCAAAGTCTTTGCAATTTTTCGCTGGGTAACAGCTTTCTGATATTGCTCCACTATCTTTCTGCGCAACATTGTGGGAATTGGTGATCTTTCTACCCATCTTGGCTTCTGAGAGACACTGCCACTCTGAGAAGCTCTTTTTATACCCAATCATGTTGCCAATTAACCTAATTACTGTTAATTGGTCTTCCAGCTCTTCGTTATGCTCAAATTCACTTTTTCTTATTGCTACTTGTCCCAACTTTTTTGGAATTTGTTGACACCGTGAAATTTGGAATACACATATTTTTCCTTTAAAATGATACCTTTTCTCGGATTAAACTTTTGATCTGTCATCTATGTTCTATTCTGAATAAAATATTGACATTTGCCATCTCCACATCATTGCATTCAGTTTTTATTCACAATTTGTTTAGTGTCCCAACTTTTTTGGAATCCGGTTTGTAGTATCTACCAGTGTATTAAACGGAACTACATAAAATACACCACAATATAAAATACATAGCCTGCATTTGTATGCCGTACCTACAACGATCAGTATAGATGAATTACAGATGTTACCATGTCTTTAAGGATTATTAAGGATGTCTTGAAAAATATAATAACTAGTTTTATTAATTAATTTATTGATTTATTCATTTAAAATAGCATAAGCATAATGGGTTTTGTATTGAGAGATTTAAAAAAGCTGTTCTATTAATAATTTTTTATTACTATTTTAGTTTTTTACCACATCATCTATTTATGAATCTATGTTGACAATGCAAGAACTGCCTGTATATGAACATACAGTGGTCACCTAATCGGAGCGTCGGTTTCACCGTCGCGGCACTCGGCGACAGCATTTGGGTTTGTGCGTTTGCTAGCTTTTACCACTGAGTGGCACTATATAACTATAGACTGATGCCTCATGCCTTAGTTCATTCTCTGCCGGATTAATGAGACGTGCTCCTTTAGAACTGCACGTAGTGAAACACTGTAGTTAAACGAATTCATAATCACAGTACTAAAATTACAGTACAAATGTCAAATTCAAATTAAATCAAATCTTATTAGGATCAAATTTAAGCACAATAAATGTTAACACAGTGAGCCACAAAATTAAAACATTGTCATGACGCTCTCCTGCGTCTGCATCTTAACAGAGCCAAGTGAAAAGAATAAAATCAATAGCAGTGTTAGAGTTTCTGAGTGGCGCAGTGGTAGAGTGCTTGCCCAGAGAAAAGGAGAGTGCTAGTTCAAAACCCAGGTGGTGCCGTTTTAAAATTATTATTTTTTTATTATAAATTAAAATAATGTTTTGTTTTAATTTTGCTCAGCATACTATAGAAAAAACAGCAAACAAACAAAAAAATGTCAAATTACAATGATTGAAGACATAACAGAACATTTATTATTCAGAGCACGATATACAACCATAATGAGTCCCGTAATGAGTTTGCTGTTTTTTCTATAGTATGCTGAGCAAAATTAAAATAAAACATTTAATTTTGATTTAAAATTAAAATAAAAGAATTTTAAAACAGCATGACCTGGATCTCCAAATGATAGGACTTGCTCTTTACCCAACTGCGCCACTCGGAAGCTGTATATGCCACTGGACACCTCACAGTTAATTAAATACGAGGGGGGGGGGTTTGAGACAATCCACAAGTATACAGAACATAAGCGGTTTTCTATTATCTTCTACGGGGGGGGGGCAAGTAAATAAATAAATAGCTTGCCCCTTCAAATAAAAAATTTGAAATGTTGAGAAAGCACATGTTATTATACACACAAAATGAATATATTACAAGTTGATAAAATGACTGAAGACAAATTACCAGCTGACAGACCCCTAAAGCCCCGCCCGACACTGTAGTTCATGGATGAATTTGAGAAAGTTTTTCCAAAGGGAAATAGGAGATTGTTGTAGAGTGGATTGGAGAGAAGAGAACAGTGCATTTACTTAAAAAAATAATTATTATTATACAGTAGTGTGAAAAACTATTTGCCCCCTTCCTGATTTCTTATTCTTTTACATGTTTGTCACACTTAAATGTTTCTGCTCATCAAAAACCATTAACTATTAGTCAAAGATAACATAATTGAACACAAAATGCAGTTTTTAAATGAAGGTTTACTTTATTAAGGGAAAAAACAAATCCAAATCTACATGACCCTGTTGTCACAGTACGTCAGATTTCGGCGACAACATAGCTCCTCCATGAGTAATCAGAGTCACTCCGGTTCCAGTTCCGTGCCGCCTCTTGTTTTTTGCCGCCTCATTCACAGCGCGAGCTCACCTGTTGCCGATTTGGATTAATCAAATCCGCTTATTTAAGACACTGCAAGACACCCACCCGCTGCCAGATTATTGCGCCGTTCAAGCCAATATTCCCGCGTTTGTTTTGTCTTTTGCTCATCGTGTTATTGACCCTATTTTGTTATCGACCTCGTCCTTGCCTAGCGTTTTGGAATTACTGCATGTTTGGATTTACCAGCTTTTGACTTCCCCGTTGCACACTGACCACGAGACTGCCTAGCGCTTTGGAATTACTGCATGTTTGGAATTACCGGCTTTTGACTTCCGCGTTGCGCACTGACCATATGACTGCGCAATCGATCTTGTTCCTGGCTCAACCCCACCCAAGGGACGACTTTACTCTCTCTCTCGCCCTGAGAGAGAAGCCATGAATCATTATATCTCTGAGTCCCTCTCTGCTGGAATAATCCAATTCAATTCAATTCAGTTTTATTTGTATAGCGCTTTTAACAATTGACATTGTCTCAAAACAGCTTTACACAATCAAAAGAATTATTTAAGTTTGTATGGAATGTGAATGTGTATGAATCAAAATGTTCAGATAGTCCCTGGTGAGCAAACCCGAGGGCGACAGTGGCAAGGAAAAACTCCCTGAGATGGTAATAGGAAGAAACCTTGAGAGGAACCAGACTCAACAGGGAACCCATCCTCATCTGGGTGAAACAGATAGCAGGAAATGATCTGCATTTATACAGTGTTAAGTATTAGGTTCAGCTATAATAGTTGATGTTAATTGATGTTATAATAGTTGATGTAAAATGGAGTCCAGTAGTTATTGGAGACTCAGATAGACTTGTAGAAAGTTCCAGTCCTGAACTATCGAATTGTCAAGTCCTCAGAGAAACAGCTGACAACACCAGTCGAGGCCAGAACCATCTTCTAAGTAGATAGAATCATCCCCAGACACCAGACGCATCCCAAAGAGACACACGGGGCATCCATGGGACGAGACCTCCAACCAGAAATGGGGCACCAGGATGGATCAGACAGGTCCGGAGGGCAGAGGGAGTCTGGATCACTGGCAGCTCAGGAACCACATGTGACAGAGAGAGAGAGAGAAAGAGTGAAAGGGGGAGACAGGGGGAGAGAGGAAAGAGAAAGAGGGGAGAAAGAGAAGAGGAGGAGAGATTGCAATTAGGTATGGTCACAGTCACAATGTATAATGTGAATGTATATTTACTGTAGAGTGCAAGCAGGGACTCCGGCAGGACTAACTATGACAGCATAACTAAAAGGGAGAGCCAGAAGGAAACACAAACATGAGGGCTCCCTGAGAAGTAAAGCAAACAATCACCTCACCGTCAACAAACCTGAGTGATCAAATGAGACTGAGGAAGACAGCATCTAAACATACCAGTTCACCATAATACTCTATGTCCATGAGTCCCCCAGATCTGCTCCTTTACCTTATGGCAAATCTACAAACCGGATTCCAAAAAAGTTGGGACACTAAACAAATTGTGAATAAAAACTGAATGCAATGATGTGGAGATGACAAATGTCAATATTTTATTCAGAATAGAAATTGGGATGACAGATCACAAGTTTAATCCGAGAAAATGTATCATTTTAAAGGAAAAATATGTTGATTACAAATTTCACGGTGTCAATAAATCCCAAAAAAGTTGGGACAAGTAGCAAGAAGAGGCTGGAAAAAGTAAATTTGAGCATAACAAAGAGCTGGAAGACCAATTAGTAGTAATTAGGTTAATTGGCAACATGATTGGGTATAAAAAGAGCTTCTCAGAGTGGCAGTGTCTCTCAGAAGCCAAGGTGGGTAGAGGATCACCAATTCCCACAATGCTGCGCAGAAAGATAGTGGAGCAATATCAGAAAGGTGTTACCCAGCGAAAAATTCCAAAGACTTTGCAGTTATCATCATCAACTGTGCATAATATCATACGAAGATTAAGAGAATCTGGAACAATCTCTGTGCGTAAGGGTCAAGGGCGTAAAACCATACTGGATGCCCATGATCTCCGGGCCCTTAAACGACACTGCACCACAAACAGGAATGCTACTGTAAAGGAAATCACAGAATGGGCTCAGGAATACTTCCAGAAACCATTGTCAGTGAACACAATCCGCCGTTGCCAGCTGAAACTCTACAGTGCAAAGAAGAAGCCATTTCTAAGCAAGATCCAAAAGCACAGGCGTTTTCATTGGTCCAGGGATCATTTAAAATGGAGTGTGGCAAAATGGAAGACTGTTCTGTGGTCAGACGAGTCACGATTCGAAGTTCTTGTTGGAAATGTGGGACGCCATGTCATCCAGACCAAAGAGGACAAGGACAACCCAAGTTGTTATCAACGCTCAGTTCAGAAGCCTGCATCTCTGATGGTATGGGGTTGCATGAGTGCGTGTGGCATGGGCAGCTTGCATGTCTGGAAAGGCACCATCAATGCAGAAAAATATATTCAGGTTCTAGAACAACATCTAGTCATCTCTTTCAGGGAAGACCCTGCATTTTTCAACAAGATAATGCCAGAGCACATTCTGCATCAATCACAACATCATGGCTGCGTAGGAGAAGGATCCGGGTACTGAAATGGCCAGTCTGCAGTCCAGATCTTTCCCCTATAGAGAACATTTGGCGCATCATAAAGAGGAAGGTGCGACAAAGAAGGCCCAAGACGATTGAACAGTTAGAGGCCTGTATTAGACAAGAATGGGAGAGCATTCCTATTTCTAAACTTGAGATACTGGTCTCCTCGGTCCCCAGACGTCTGTTGAGTGTTGTAAGAAGAAGGGGAGATGTTACACAGTGGTGAAAATTGTCCCAACTTTTTTGGGATTTGTTGACAACATGACATTTTGATTCACCATATTTTTCCCTTAAAATGATACATTTTCTCAGTTTAAACTTTTGTTCCGTGATTTATGTTCTATTCTGAATAAAATATTGACATTTGCCATCTCCACATCATTGCATTCAGTTTTTATTCACAATTTGTTTAGTGTCCCAACTTTTTTGGAATCCGGTTTGTATTTATAAAAATGCTTGGCTAAATAAATAGGTTTTTAGCCTAGACTTAAACACTGAGACTGTGTCTGAGTCCCGAACACTATTTGGAAGACTATTCCATAATTTTGGGGCTTTGTAAGAAAAAGCTCTGCCCTCAGCTGTAGTTTTCATAATACGCGGTAATGATAAGCAGCCTGCATCCTTTGACCGAAGTAGGTGTGGCGGATCGTAAGACACTAGCAGTTCGCTCAGATACTGCGGGGCGAGACCATTTATTGCCTTAAATGTAAAGAGTAGTATTTTAAAATCAATGCGAAATTTCACAGGGAGCGAATGCAGTGAAGATAGGATAGGGGTGATGTGCTCATATCTTCTGGTTCTAGTGAGGACTCTCGCTGCTGCATTCTGGACTAGCTGAAGCTTGTTTATGCACATAACTGAACAACCAGACAGTAAGGCATTACAATAGTCCAACCTAGAAGTGATAAAAGCATGAACTAGTTTTTCTGCATCGTTTAGCGACAATATATTTCTTATTTTGGCAATATTTCTGAGGTGAAAGAATGCTATCCTGGTGATATTATCTACATGAGCTTCAAATGAAAGGCTGGAATCTATAATCACGCCGAGGTCTTTTACTGTTGCATTTGACGGAACAGAAAGGCCATCTAAAGTTACGGTGTGATCTAAGATTTTACTTCTAGCTGTATGCGGTCCTATGACTAGAACTTCTGTCTTATCCGGATTAAGCAGAAGGAAGTTAATTAGCATCCAATTTCTTATGTCCTGCACACATTGCTCAACTTTATTAAGATGGTTTTTCTCATCAGGTTTTGTTGAGACGTATAGCTGTGTGTCGTCAGCATAACAATGAAAACTAATACCATGCCTACGGATTATGTTGCCCAGAGGAAGCATGTAAAGGGAAAAAAGCAGTGGGCCTAAAACTGAACCCTGCGGAACGCCAAACTCTACTAGAGAACATGCAGAATAATCACCATTTAAGTCTACATACTGATAACGATCGGTCAAATAGGATCTGAGCCAGGAGAGGGCTATACCCTTAATTCCTACTACATTTTCTAATCTGTGAAGTATCAATAGTGTCAAAAGCTGCACTGAGGTCGAGTAATACAAGCATAGTTACACAACCCTCATCAGAGCCCAATAGGAGGTCATTTACTACTTTAACGAGTGCTGTTTCTGTGCCGTGATGAGGCCTAAATCCTGACTGATACAGTTCATGTATGCCATTTCTATGTAGATATGAGCATAGCTGCTCCGCTACTATCTTTTCCAGGATCTTAGAGATAAAGGGGAGGTTTGATATTGGCCTGTAATTGGACAGCTGACAGGGGTCGAGGTCAGGTTTCTTAATTATTGGTTTGATAACTGCTACTTTAAAAGATTTTGGAACATAACCAATGCTCAGTGAGGAATTAATTATTCTCAACAGCGGTTCTGTTATTACTGGTACTATGTGTTTAAGAAAATGTGTAGGATCTAATATACAGGTTGATGAATTTGCAGAAGAGATGAGTGAAATTAGTTCATTCTCTTCAAGAGGAGTAAAGTATTCTCGGTTTGAATCTGACATGGCTAGGTTAACATCTGTATCAATTACATTGTTTGGTTTCAAAGCCTCAATTTTATGCCTGATATTTACAATTTTATTATTAAAAAAGTTCATGAAGTCCTCACTATTGCATGATGTTGTTGTGGAGATTTCTGTAGTGGTCTTATTTCTGGTTAATTTCGCTACGGTATTAAATAAAAATCTAGGATTATTTTTATTTTCTTCTATAAGAGTGTAGAGATACGTTGATCTAGCTACATTAAGAGCTTTCCTATAGTTCAGGATGCTCTCTTTCCATGCTATTTGAAATACCAACAATTTAGTTTGACGCCATTTACGCTCTAATTTCCTAGCAGTCTGTTTTAAAGTGCGCGTGTGATTGTTATACCAGGGAGCGAGTTTCTTATCTCTAATAATTTTTCTTTTAGCTGGAGCTATTCCACTTCCTTCCTGGGGTTTGTAATCTCTCCCTCAGGTATCCAAATGGACCCATCCAAACTCAAGGCAGTCCTAGAATGGCCACAGCCCACTTCGAGACAGGGACTCCAACGGTTCCTGGGATTCGCCAACTTCTACCGGCGATTCATCAGAAACTATAGCATGGTGGCAGCCCCCCTCACTGCCCTCACCTCCACAAAACTCTCCTTCCAGTGGAACCCTCCGGCTGACAAAGCCTTTTCGGATCTCAAAGACCGCTACCAACCGCCCCCCGAGGGACAGACGTCACTTCCAGAACCACCTGAAGCTCCTCAGCGCGTTCACAGAGACCGTAAGTGCACACTACCTTTTTGTTTTCTGCTCTTGGATCCTTCTCTGATTTCTGCTGCTACACTCCGGACCGTGACACCTGTGTGAAAAAGGGATTGACCCCATTGTTAAAAAATAACTTAACTGTGGTTTATCACACCTGAGTTCAATTTCTGTAGTCACCCCCAGGCCTGATTACTGCCACACCTGTTTCAATCAAGAAATCATGTAAATAGGAGCTACCTGACACAGAAAAGTAGACCAAAAGCACCTCAAAAGCTAGACATCATGCCAAGAGCCAAAGAAATTCAGGAACAAATGAGAACAAAAGTAATTGAGATCTATCAGTCTGGTAAAGGTTATAAAGCCATTTCTAAAGCTTTGGCCGGCCGACCAAAATTACCCCAAGAGCGCAGAGACAACTCATCCGAGAGGCCACAAAAGACCCCAAGACAACATCTAAAGAACTAGAAGAACACTATAACTAGAATATTTACAAAACTGAAAGGTTGTTTTATGAATAAAAAAAATAAAAAAAACTAAGTTAAAACAGATGGGCTATAGCACAGATCATAATGTTATACACAGTGGTGTGAAAAACTATTTTCCCCCCTCCTGATTTCTTATTCTTTTGCATGTTTGTCTCACAAAATGTTTCTGTGTTTCAAAATGTGAAAAAGTAATTGCCCCCTGTACCTAATAACTGGTTGGGCCACCCTTAGCAGCAATAACTGCAATCAAGCGTTTACGATAACTTGCAACGAGTCTTTTACAGCGCTCTGGAGGAATTTTGGCCCACTCATCTTTGCAGAATTGTTGTAATTCAGCTTTATTTGAGGGTTTTCTAGCATGAACCGCCTTTTTAAGGTCATGCCACAACATCTCAGTAGGATTCAGGTTAGGACTTTGACTAGGCCACTCCAAAGTCTTCATTTTGTTTTTCTTCAGCCATTCAGAGGTGGATTTGCTGGTGTGTTTTGTGTCATTGTCCTGCTGCAGCACCCAAGATCGCTTCAGCTTGATTTGACGAACAGATGGCCGGACATTCTCCTTCAGGATTTTTTGGTAGACAGTAGAATTCATGGTTCCATCTATCACAGCAAGCCTTCCAGGTCCTGAAGCAGCAAAACAACCCCAGACCATCACACTACCACCACCATATTTTACTGTTGGTATGATGTTCTTTTTCTGAAATGCTGTGTTACTTTTACGCCAGATGTAACGGGACATGCACCTTCCAAAAAGTTCAACTTTTGTCTCGTTGGTCCACAAGGAATTTTCCTAAAAGTCTTGGCAATCATTGAGATGTTTTTTTTAGCAAAATTGAGACGAGCCTTAATGTTCTTTTTGCTTAAAAGTGGTTTGCGCCTTGGAAATCTGCCATGCAGGCCGTTTTTGCCCAGTCTCTTTCTTATGGTAGAGTCGTGAACACTGACCTTAATTGAGGCAAGTGAAGCCTGCAGTTCTTTAGATGTTGTCCTGGGGTCTTTTGTGGCCTCTCGGATGAGTTGTCTCTGCGCTCTTGGGGTAATTTTGGTCGGCCGGCCACTCCTGGGAAGGTTCACCGCTGTTCCATGTTTTTGCCATTTGTGGATAATGGCTCTCACTGTGGTTCGCTGGAGTCCCAAACCTTTAGAAATGGCTTTATAACCTTTACCAGACTGATAGATCTCAATTACTTTTGTTCTCATTTGTTCCTGAATTTCTTTGGATCTTGGCATGATGTCTAGCTTTTGAGGTGCTTTTGGTCTACTTCTCTGTGTCAGGTAGCTCCTATTTAAGTGATTTCTTGATTGAAACAGGTGTGGCAGTAATCAGGCCTGGGGGTGACTACAGAAATTGAACTCGGGTGTGATAAACCACAGTTAAGTTATTTTTTAACAAGGGGGGCAATCACTTTTTCACACAGGGCCATGTAGATTTGGAGTATTTTTTCTCCCTTAATAACGTAAACCTTCATTTTAAAACTGCATTTTGTGTTCAATTATGTTATCTTTGACTAATAGTTAACGTTTTTTGATGAGCAGAAACATTTAAGTGTGACAAATATGCAAAAGAATAAGAAATCTGGAAGGGGGCAAATAGTTTTTCACACCACTGTATATCATACCATACCACCAACATTAATTTTGATTAAAGCACACATTAATCTAATATTAGTTTTCTATATTGGATTCTTCTACACTGGTAAGGTAGGTTTTTAACTTTTGTACTGTTTTTGAAACACAATTGGTTCTTACTGTATACTGTACCTAGTTGTTGCTGTTTGGTAGTGTTGATTGCAGTGTGATTGAAGTAGGTCTAAAGCAATTTGTTCTCAGGTAATTAATCAACAGTAGTTTCAGGCTTCCTTAAGGTGTGAATTGTGGGCAGGGCTTAGCTACATATATTGAAGGTTAATAAGCATATCCTGCAACAAAGTTAGTCAAGATTCTAGATAGCAAGTGCAGAGAATTGACTCAAACTCTTGTTTACCAAGTTTTATAGACAATTACTTCAGTCTAGCATGTGTCTTCAACCTCTGTCATCTATCTCTGTCAGTTCTCACAGACCATTATGCTTTTACTCACACAGCAGAGGCAGATCTCCCAGAAACTTCATCTACCCTCCAATACTGTCTCATTGCCCTGCACTGGTGGCAGGTAGGCTCTGGAACTGCCAATTTGCTGTAAAGAAAGCAGATTTTATCTCTGCATTAGCTAATGGGCCAGGGGTAGCTCAGTGGTTAAGGTATTGGACTACGGTTTGGAAGATCCCAGGGTCAAACCCCACAACCACCAAGTAGCCACTGTTGGGCCCTTGAGCAACGCCCTTAACCCTCAATTGCTCAAAGGTATACTGAGATAAAAATGTAAGCCGCTCTGGATAAGAGCGCCTGCCAAATGCCTAAATAGACCCATTACTATTTTGACTTTCTAGCACTAACTGAGACCTGGATATCTCTTCAGAACTCGACTACACCAGCTGCCCTATCCTCTGCCTATGTATTCTCTCACACTCCACGAGAAACTGGTAGAGGTGGTGGTACGGGTCTCCTGTTGTCCAAGAGATGGTCCTTCTCGCCAATCCCCCTGTCTCATCTCAGTTTTTCATCATTTGAATTTCATGCATTTAAGGTAACCTCTCCAATTAACCTCCACATCTTAGTTATTTACCGTCCTCCTGGCTCTCTAGGAAACTTTCTAGATGAAATGGACATTCTTCTTCTGCTAACACTCCTCTCACTGTTCTAGGAGATTTCATCCTTCCATCTGACAAACTCCAATCCTCTTTCCTTCTCCCTCTACTTAACTCCTTCTCTTTTACTCTAAACAGCTGCCCTCCGACACACAAGGCAGGGAATTCTCTCGATCTCGTTTTCTGCCGCCCTTGCCCAGTCACGGATATCACTACTATTTGTAGCAAATTAGCTCAACAAGGGAATATTTACAACTAATTATAACTAGTTATAACTAATAATAAATATTTAGATTAGAATTAACTGTAGCAGAATTAACATACAATTATCTGATCTGTCCGTCTGCTGAGCAGATACTATAATTATTTATCAATTCTAGGAAAGGTTCTTTCCTGGCCAAGGAAGGATAGCTGTCCTACTTTGCAGTACTAGCAGTAACTTAGCATGTAACCAACGGATCAACAATTCAGTGACTTTAGATTGTGAGCAGCACACAGAGGCAATCTATTGTGAAAATAATGAATTTAATAAAGGAGGCTATAGCTAACATATAATAACATTAAGCAAACACATACATACAGTGTTAAAGGACAGTAAGGAAGAAAGAAAAGAACAAAAGAATGGCAGTATTTCACATCAATTAACCACAACCTAGTGAGAATCATCAAAGAATCAAGGTTCACCTTAAAAAGGGGCTCAAACTTAAACACGCATCTAAAGAGTTTTAAAGGATACTTGCATTGGTCTTTGTTTCTGAAAAAGAGTCCTGATTCAGTAGACACGAGGGTGTAGATGATCAACCTCAAGGTGTGCGCTAGAGATTTTCCTCTGGTTCCTCGAGAGGGAGGAATAGTCCACAGTGAGTTGACAAAGTTACTTGAAGGTAAAACTGCCGAAGGTTAAACTCAAGAGATGAGTTTTTCAGAGAGTAGAAGAGTGTTCGTCTCAAAAGAAGGGATATATATCGAATATAGGTAATTAGAGTCTAACTAAGGCTAATAAAAGTAATCATGCATAATCATGATATAAAATAGGGTAAATGTCCTTATATGTGGGCGTGATGTGTATTGCAAGTGTGGAGCCAGACCACAGACAGGTTTGATGTTGAGACTGGGGGAACTAATCTGTTTAGCCTCCTCGTGATAAGGATGGGGAACTCACTGGCAATAAACATCCATATAAATGTAGAATGTGGGTCCAGGTCTGTAATTCATATGCAAATGTCAAAGGCTAAAAGGGTCTCTTGCAGACATAGAGTCCAAACGATCATCTGTGATCCTAAGCAGACGCTACATATTCCTCTTCATAAATCTGATCATTACCTGGTATCCTTCACCATAACCCTTCCTATTCTATGTAAACCTAACGACCAAAATTTCTCTTTTTCTCGCAGAAACCTTCACTCTATCTCCCCCTCCTCTGTGTCTTCATGCACCCTATCATCCCTCCCAGACCCAACCTCCTTCTCCTCTCTACCACTAGAGACTGCGACTGAAACTTTCCTCTCCTCTCTCTCCTCATCCATAGATCTCCTTTGCCCGCTGTCATCTAAACCAAGGAAGACGTCTTGTCCTGCTCCTTGGCTATCAGATGTACTACGCAACAACAGGAGAGAATTAAGAACTGCAGAGAGAAGATGGAAGAAATCACAACTTGATGCAGATCTCATCTCTTACCAGACTCTTCTCTCCAAATTCTCATGTGCTGTGACTTCTGCCAAAACTACCTTCTTCAGAGACAAGCTGGAAGCTGCTGCACATGATCCTGGCAAACTCCACAACATCTTCTCCTCACTACTCAACCCACCAACTCCTCCTGCGCCTTCCTCTCTGACTGCTGACGATTTTGCCACATTCTACGATGGGAAAATTGCAGCAATCCGCCAGTCCTTCGCTCCCAACCAAACTCCTACAGCAGAACCTCAGGACCTTCCCTTCCCTCCTTTAGCAGAATTCTCCAAATTGTCATCTGATGAGATTCAGCAGATCATCTCGTCATCTAACCCCACCACCTGTTCATTACACCCAATCCCCTCCACAATGCTCCAGGCAATCTCACAAGACCTCCTTCCCTTCACCACAACCATCAACCATTCCATAACATCTGGTCATGTTCCTGCTGCTTTTAAGAAGGCAAGGGTTATTCCCATCCTCAAGAAATCCTGCCTGGACCCATCAGAAGTTAACAACTCTCGCCCGGAATCACTTCTCTCTTTTATTTCCAAAATTCTTGAAAGAACTGTTTATAACCAAATGTCTCTTTATCTCTCACAGAACAACCTTAATGATCCCAACCAATCTGGATTCAAAGTGGCACATTCCACAGAGACTGCCCTTCTGTCAGTCACTGAGAATTTCCATGCTGCTAGATCTGCTAAACTGTCATCTGTTCTCATCCTCCTGGACCTGTCAGCTGCATTTGACAGTGAACCACAAGATTTTATTATCTATTCTTACAAGCCTTGGAATTTGTGGAACAGCGTGGCAATGGTTTGCTTCTTACCTAGAAGATAGGTCATATAAGTGTAGCAGGGTAAGTGGTTGTTCATTTGTGATTCAGCTTGGGGTGTGGTTATTAGATTAATGAAGGGAACACAGTCTATTTAAGGACTCTTATTTTGACTGGTGGTGACATGTTTGTGGTGTCTGGGTCCTCTTCAACTGGGCGTGTCCCTTTTCGTTCCTGGTTAAGTTTCATTCTAGTGGAGTTGGCGGCATGGGTGTGTGGATTATTCGTGGCGCAGCGCGCTTTTAGTGACAGCGGCGCTAGCAGGATGAGAATGCTGGCCGGTAGATTGAGCTGGGCATCGGCAGTGAGTAATCATACAGCTTCACGCTTCATTGTCTAACCCAAGAGTGAAGTGGAACATTATAATTCCTTCGCCTTCTATCTAGTTGAAATGCTATTGGCGACGCCATTGCTGTGTTGCTTATGAGTAAGAAGACTGCTTGCTTGCGACTCAGCTGCTTTGTAGGCCGTTGGGCTGGAAGCTACGGTGTGCATGCTTGTTAAGTTTCTTTTGTTTTTTCTATTTTTATTTTTGATTGGCTTTTATTCTTGTTTTGTGTGGATGGAGCTGTTTTTCATGTCTACTTTGTGTATTATGTTGTAACGGTGCGAGTGTTTGTGTTGTTGTTGTCTCTTTTTGTTATGTTAATTTGGTGTGTTTAGGCACCAGTCTCGGTCATACAGTATATAGGACTGGGAGACGACTTGGTGCCTTGTCTATATACTACTGAGTCTGTGAAATTGTTTGTTTATATCTTTTCTTTTGTTTGATGTGATTATTGTTCAGTGTGGATTGTGTAGACCTTGTGTTAGTTTTGTGTGTGCATGTTGGTGTTGTGTTCTTTTCCTTTTCTTATTGTTTTGATCAGGAGCCGGGCATGGTGCAGGACAGGGGAAGCTGGCTGCATGCGTTTGGGGTGTGTGCTTCACCAATTGCAAGTGTACCAACACAATCATTTCTTGTAGTGAGTGCATGGCATCTAATTTGATGTGAATTTGGGTGGGTTTTGGATGATTTTCTGAGCTGCAGCCAGCCTGCTGTGTCCTGTCAGTCTCTGTTTCCCTTTTTTTCCTTTCCCTCCCTTTTTGAGGAGTGTTTTTATGTAATGGCAAAGTGTGTATTGCTTCTGTGTCTTTTTGGGAGCAAATGGTGCTGTTTGTTTTTAATAAATAAAAACATCCTTTTTGTATTGATACCCACGTCTCGGGTGATTTTTAGTCTTGCCTTTGATAGTTGGAACTTACCTGTGTGTCTTTATTGGGAGTATTCCCCTGGCGCCCCACCAGGGTGGCGTAGTCGGATTTAGTTAATTTAGCAAAGTCCCGCCTTTTGGCATATTACGAGTGCCACATAAGGTAACATGGAGGGGATCTACATCTGCCCCACGTAGACTCTCTACAGGTGTCCCACAGGGCTCAGTACGTGGTCCTCTTCTGTTCTCCCTCTATACCCGGTCTCTTGGTAAAGTCATATCATCGCATTGATTTTCATACCATTGTTATGCAGATGACACCCAACTTGTCCTTTCCTCGCTCTGACACTCAGGTTTCCACCCAGATCTCAGCATGTCTGGCAGACATCTCATCCTGGATGGCTGTACATCAGCTAAAGCTCAATCTGAGTAAAACTGAACTGTTGTTCATCCCTTGTGACTCATCCCCAGGTCAAGACCTTGTGATATCCCTGGGCAACAATCAAATCACTCCTTCAGCCACTGCCCGCAATCTTGGGGTAACCGTGGACAATCATCTGTCATTTTCCCCACACATCGCTAACCTTACTCGCCCTTGTAGATTTCTTCTTTACAATATCAGAAGAATTCGCCCATTTCTTTCTTCACATGCTACTCAGGTGCTTGTTCAGTCCCTTGTTATTTCAAGACTGGACTACTGCAACTCACTCCTGGCAGGTCTGCCTCTGTTCACGATTCGTCCTCTGCAACTGATCCAGAATGCAGCAGCACGTCTCGTTTTTAACCTCCCCAAGTTCTCCCACACCACCCCACTCCTCCGCTCCCTGCACTGGCTTCCTGTAGCTGCCCGCATCAAATTCAAAAGGCTGATGCTTGCCTACAAAGCTAAAAATGGCCCTGCACCCACTTACCTCTCTGTTCTAATCACACCACGCACTGCACTACGTTCCCTCCGATCCTCCAGCACTGCTCACCTCATCCCACCATCTCTCAGGGATCGAGGGCGGCATTCATCCAGGCTCTTTTCTGTTCTGGCACCTAGGTGGTGGAACGAAATTCCTCTGTACAGCAGAGACTTTGACTATCTTTAAACGACGACTCAAGACGCATCTGTTTCTCCAGTACTGTGTCATCGTGGGGGATCACATTCCGTGCACCAATCGTGCCTGGACTTGTCATGGTCCAGGCGGCTGTTTAAATTGGCTCCAACGAGTTTGGATCCATCTCCCCAAGCCCCATGGTGACATTGACCGTTAACTATATTCTAAAAAAACTACAAATAAAAAAACCTTCTTTTGTCCCAAATTTTTGTTTCACTTCCTTTTCACTCACATATCTGACTGAAAGGCTCACATACAGGCTCATTATAACAATCAGCTCCTCAACACCTCTAAGACCAAGGATTCATCATAGATTATATGATTTTAAGAGGGGGAAAAACAGACGTTCTATCACTGCTCATCAGCAGGGACTGCATGGAGAGAGTTCCGTACTTCCTCTTCTTGGGACTACATACGTGTCGAGGAGGATCTGAGCAGGGTCATAAACACCCCTGAGCTGCTATAAAAGGCCCAGCAGAGACTGCACTTCCTGAGAGTGCTCAGGAAGAACAACATCTCCCAGAGACTGCTGGTGTTTTTTTTTTATAGATGCTCCATTGAGGGCATCCTGACATTCTGCATATGTGTGTGGTACAGGAGCTGCACTGTGGCCCAGAGTACAGTCACCCCTGTACATATGGACCAATTCCCTCATTTACCAGATTGCTATTTATTGTACATATCCAGATCCACTTTCATTATGTGGTTTTTGACTGTTATCTGACATATGTTTGAGAAGCAAGATATTAAAATTTGAATGCATTGTGCAGATGGAAAGCACAAACAAGCAAAGCTGCATCTACAAAATTTCCTGATAGCATTTCCTGATCCTCAAACTTCTTAGTAGTGCTATACAGTATACTATAACATTCAAGCCTTAACGCATCGCTTGGGGTTATTTTGTCATGAGAAATTACTCACCTTTTAAATACGTTCTTTACAACAGTATTTCAGACTGAAGAGTCCGCTAATGGTGCAGGGTGTAAACTTTCTCTGTTTAAGTTCTATATTAATGGCAGGTGCAGATCTAAAAAAAAAAAAAAAACATGAGTTGCTATGTAGCCACATATCTGTGGAATCATCAAAAAGCCACTGTGGCTAAGGTAACACAGGTTAATGTATTAACATGAAAAGCCATATGATATGTAAAGCTATAGCTACAGTAGGACATTGTATTATTTATTATATGCACAAAAAATGCAATGATTATACTGTATATGGTTGCCATGGTTATGGTACTGCGGTTGAGAAGGTTTTAGACATGTGTGCTCAATAACTTGTTATTGAGAGTAGAATGAGGTAAGTCATGATATACAATATACAGTACATTATATGCAACAGTTGTGAATAGTACAGTTCTGAGCATTTACGTTTTTGTTTTGAGAGCAGCAATTATGGCTAGCTCAATTCTATTTGCAGCATCTTTATAGTTGTTCTAATTTGTAGTGTAAGGTAAATACAATTAGATAGGGTGATGTATCAGTCAATGTGTATGTGATCGGGTGGAGACAGAGTTCAGCAATACATGCCTTTCATATTAACGGACTATCATGATACCACACAGTTACGTTAAGTGGTTGTGCATGTTTGGTCATTTAGAAGAATATTTTTCTGTTTTATTTATCGATAATGAAGGCAGGAAGCTATTGAAGCAACTTATCCCTTGTGACCTCTTGGAAGCCGTCACACAGTGACCTCGTTTATGTTCAGCCTCGGCATTATGGTTTGTCATCAAGGATATGAATTTACAAAGCTCATGTGCTAGAAGGAGTCCAAAAAGAGTGAAACTAGTGTATTGGTTTCCGTTATGAGCTTGTGTATACAAATTTTCATTTCCCAAAAGGAAAAATGTGATATGATGAAATGGGGGTAATTTAGATATATCTATCGCATTCCTCGAAAACTTAAGTCATTATGTATTTATATTTAGTGCAGTTTAGGCTCTGTTTAAAAAGCCACTGTTGACCAATAACTTAATGATGGCTACTAGAAGACTGTATGTGAGTTGAATTCAGCATTTTCCAGTACGTGGAAAACGAAGTGGCCGGATGATTGTAGGTGCTGAAACGGCATGATAAGGTGTCGGAATGTGAGCTATTGGTGGATGAATTTTTAGCTTCGTGCGGAATATGTGCCAAAAAGAATGTTAGGAAAAGAACACCGGAAGGGCCATTTAAGCACTTAGTGATTGATTTGTGGATTTGATAAAACGAGTTCAAATTAAAGGTACAAAAAAATACAGATCCGTATTCACTCAGAATACTGTAAAGCAGGTACTGCAACAATTAAGATTTGCATGTCATTTGCAATCACAAGGGATGGTATAAAGAATAAATTGTACCCTCAAAGCCAAACTTATGAAATGCTTACGGGTCAATAGATGCTTGTGCCATATTGTGGAGGCTGCTGTAAAGGGCCCCTGCTAGAGCATATACAAATGGAACTCAGATTTATATGAGGAAACTAACTGCAATATATGAAGCAATCTATGTGCAGGATAAGGGGCAAATGAGGTGGGGGACACTCCCTGACCAGTTGTTCTGGGAGACATAGGTATCTGCAGATGGTCAAAAGAAAGTGGCACAAAGCCAGGAGATGGGGACCTACAAAGTCATACCAGCTACTTCAACAGTGGTTCAGGTGGAAGGCAGGACCACCTAATATAATTTTGAACTATTGAACAAGAGTCCCCAAAATAAGTGGTAACAAACGATGGTAACAAAGAAATGAAATCATTATTGGTATATAACCAACTATTGACACAAGGTGGATATCAAATGATGCAGCGATGAGTGCTCTGCTGCTCTAAATCAAGTATGATAATCTGCTTGAGTACTCATGACAAAGCGACATTCACCTCTATACATACTTACATACAAGAAAAACATACAGATTGTATGTGTCAAAAAAATCATGTCCCCCATGTTGTATAACTTGAAAAATTTACAAATGAAACAGCAGCAACAACATTTAATTTTAAACAACCTTCTCTTTATTCCAGATACAGAAATGAAGCAATGTATATTCTACACTTATGGGAGGAAATAATGGGGAAAATGAACGAGAGAGTAAGAGAGTGACTTTCTGTGCAGCATGTCCACAAGAATCATCTTATTTCCTGAATGGCTATTTCTGCCTGCAGCATGTCCACAAGAATCATCTTATTTCCTGAATGGCTATTTCTGCCTGGCCATTTGTTATACTGATTTAAATTTACCATGATTGCTATTGTATTTGTGAATTCTCTCCATACTTGTAAACTAGGGTCCTTGATCACTGATTATTTCTTCAGGTAGTCCAAAACAAACTATTTGAAGACATTCAGAAAGATGAATTCTGCAGTCTGGAATACAGTGAGTAGACTGGATAGCAGAGTCAGACTTGGAAAAGCAGTTAACAATTACTTGGATGCATTTGTTTCCCTGAGACATCGGTAGTTCAGTGATAAAATCAATATAGATGAGATGATTAATGAAGCAATGTAAATTGTAGCACCTATATATGATGAAAGGATTTTGAGTGGTGTCATTCCTCTGATGCCATTCTTACAGCCAGCTATAACTGCCAACAAAATTTAATTCTCTAGATGTCAATTTTCATGACATGAAGACAACTGGGTGTAATTTAGGTCTGTCACAGAATCTTTGACATAGTACTTCTCCAAATCTTGTTTCAGATGTGTCAACTTCAACAATGGAGGGTCTATATTATTCTGGATGTTTATTAAATGCTTCCTGTGGCATCATAATGCCATTTCACGTGTTTGGTCATCCCTAGTAGTAGATTTGTGACAGGTTCAGCTATTTAACTGAAGTTACTGATAAAACGTCAGTAGAAATTTATGAAACCTAGGCAACATTGTATTTCCTTTATTGTTCTTCATGTGGGCAGAATAGTCCTGGAATATACAGTAGTCCTGGAATGACACCTTGATGATGTAAAATTCACACTGGAGTTATATTTCCACCTACTGGTGATTTACATTATTGCTTGAACTTTGTTGTGAATCTTTAATTTAACATTTTAAGAACTTGTGCTGTCAGGTTATACTGTATATATATACTTTTTTCCCTTCCCATATGTGATATGTGTAACCATGTTATTAAGCATAAAACATGCCAGCCACTCTTCTCTGTGTCTGTGCCACAGCCTCCCTGGTTATTTCATTTACATCCTTTATCATGATGCTTCATTAACCTTTTGTGTTAAATTCCCATTATGTTAGGTTATACTTATGTGTCTCTGATCCTAATTAGACCAGAGGACTTCAACATCACAAGAAGTATTGTCACTTGCTAAGCAGCAGGAGGAAAAGCCCCTTTGAATGATAAATTCAGGCCTGACAGTTGTCTGTGTCATGACCTGGCTCCGATGACAAAAAGCCATGCCAAAAGGACAAATAGAAAACTAATTCATTTAACAACAGCATAAAAATCTCACTACATTAACAATACACCCGGATATCAAACCGTCAGATATAAAGGTGTAAGTGTTTGTTGGGGAGTACTGTATGTGTGTGCATGAGTAAGTGAAGCATGAAATAAGGCATTGCTGAATGGGTTGAAGGGAGTATAGTTAAACAGTCTTCATATATTTAATGGCTCTCCTATTTACATTACACACACACACACACACACAAACACTTACTTCCTGTAAGAAGATTCCCCAGACATTAGTGGGAGAGGAGATAGAAAGGTGATACCTGCATTCAACATAATTGTAGATGCGGTCATGTTATTTCGCTAGTTTTGACGCGTAGCTTTGGTTTGATCATTTACTCACAAGAACGGAAGTCTGATGATTTCTTTGTCTTGGTATTTTATTTTCAGCATCAAAGATTCAACACTTCATACAGTCGTCTTGAGTAAATCCACTGTGGTTACAACACCTGTTGCTGTATCTTGTAACTTTCTGACTTTTACAACAACCTATGTTACATCTATCTGATTGCGTTCAGCTCACGCATATAACAACACTTTCGTTGTATATATCTGCTTACGGGTAGCTCACAGTCAAAAGCTTGTGTTTCCATAGCCTTCCGTATCTAAACTGAACTTTCTATCATACGATAGTCATACAAATACATGTAATAGTGAAGTGACATCACAGACCAACTTACGATTGTCAAAATGGATGCTTAACTAACAAATTTAAAGCTTATGGCTTATGTAATAAACTTAATGCTTATTGCTTTACTAATGAACAGAATAAGATAGAATGAATGAAATAAAACAGATAAAATTAAATAAACACAACAACAAATTCTGCAGATCCATCTTACATAACAAGTGTGATATGGCTCTTAATAATAATAATAATATATATATATATATATATATATATATATATATATATATATATATATATATATATATATATATATATATATACTAAACAAATCCTTATTACAAGAAAACCCATTTCCTTTTTAAGACCAATGTTTTTAATTACATTTTGCCATTTGACAGAAGTGAGAACATACTATACAGTATACTATTTAGGATATACAGAGATACAGTAACTATTTTACAATTAATAAAAATAAACATGAACTACAGACTAAATAGATGAACGGTTAGCCAAGTTTATTACATCTTCACACACACTCCCCAAAAGTCATGCTGGAACAAGAAAAAGTGCTTCACCTGTAATGATAAAGTATTCTGTATACAGTTGAAATGTTACATACCCTGAAATGTTAAAAAATGTATTGAACAAAGTTTAACACTTTATCTGGTCCTGATAGTTTTTATTTTTTGTTTTAACAGTCAGAAGGTACTTTACTGTCAGTTTCCCCTACTTCCAGTTCTTCATATCATAATACTTGTGCAATATCACACAGATACACAGGGTTACCATTTGAAGTCAAGTTTTTTGTCTCATTATAAGATATGTTTTTTATGCTTTGTCACAATATACACACCAATAAGCCATAACATCCTTTAACATTAACACATCTTTTCTGACTCCATATGCCCTCTGCTGTGTTATCTGGCACCAGGACATCTGCAGCAGATCCTTTAATTGTCGTAAGTTGTGGGGTCAGGCCTCCATGGATCAGACTTGTTTTTCTACCACATTCTATAGATGCTTAATTAGATTGAGATCTGGAAAATTTGGAGGCCAGATCAACAGCCTTGAAACTGCATTCAAAGCCCCATACACATCATACTCATAGCCAGCATTTTCTTTTCAGCAATTTGTGCTACATATTTTTTTCTGTGAGATAAGACCGGAATAGGTGGTCCCTGTAAGTCCCTGTAGGAATAGCTGAGCCTTGGGTGCTTTTGTGTTATTGATATGGCTGATCAGGGTATATTGTGTATTTAAGTATGTAAATATTGTACAATTAAATTGCGATTTTTAGTCACATAGAGACCAAGTAATTATCCTCAAACAGGATATTTCCCACCAGAATCGAAATATACTATGTACGAATTAATCAGAACCTGAATTTCTGTTTTATAGTTCCATGTCAAATCAGATGTGTCAATGCTCTGGCATCCATAGAACTGGAACGGGTGAGCGACTCGTGGTGCGTCCTTCCTCTCCTATTGCGTTTTCGATCTTGGACAGGATACAGTTCTTAAACTTTCGCCTGAAATCATTGCCCATGAAAACATAGAGAACTGGATTGAGGAAGCTATTAGCTGAAGCGATTGAGGTTCCAATCTTGAGTCCTAAGGCAATGATTTCGATGGGGAAGCCTTCATTCAGTTCAGCCAGCACAAATGTGTGATATGGCAGCCAGCACAGAAAAAAAGTCCCAATCAGAGCTGTCATGATTTTGAACGGCTTTGAAGACTTTGCCATCTGGTTGCTTCTCAGTTTAAAGATGATGATTGAGTAGCAGGCAATGATGATAAAGAATGGCATCAGGAACCCAAAAATGAACCGACAGATCGATATAGAATTGTGAATGTCATGGCTGTTGTAATTATTGTGGCAGCGGGTTCTGCCTAGTTGGTGTTGAATGTCACGAAAAATGAGGGATGGGACACTCAATGAGACTGAAAAAACCCATGCAAGAAAGACTATCAAAGAAGCCTTCTTTACGGTGCGTTGGTTTTTTGCCCAAACAGGGAAGATGACAGCTATGCAGCGATCCACACTGATGATGACGAGAAGAAAGATGCTGCTGAACATGTTGAGGAACATCATGAAGGAGGTAAACTTGCACATGAATTGTCCGAATCTCCAGTTGGATGTGGCTAGGTAAAAGGTATTGAGGGGCAAAGTGGCACAAAATATGAAATCAGAAATAGCCAGACTGAGGTACCAGCTGGTGTTAACAGTCTTCTTCATCTTAAAACCTGCAATCCAGATCACCACACCATTTCCCACAAGCCCAAGCACGATGATGACCACATTCACCACCAGCAGCAAAATACACAGAACCTCCTCAGAGCAAACGTGCTCTACATGGTGTGACAGGTTCGTTGATGACAGGTTATCATTTGTGTCATTTTCATAGTCTGCTGAGTTCCATTGGTAATCAAACTTGAAATCGGTCATGTCCATGGCTGAAATCCTGCTTTTCCCCTGTAGAAACAAGAATCCTTATTTAGTACTTATGTACTTATTACAGCAAGTATGTTTTTAATCATTACACTTACAAATTTTATTTATTTCATTATTATTATCCCGGACTATTCTGAGAAAAGTCTTCTCTTGTTAGTGTTTCCAACATCTTGTTTGTTTTGACACCTTGTCTGGTGACCATTCCATTTGCATACTAGAATGTTCCATTTTTCCAAGTTTGTTCATTATTTTCATTTTGTGCTCGTGCTTAATACAATCTTAAATTAGTAAACATAAAACACAGTTTAGAATAAACATCAATGGCATCAAAATTTGTTAAATTCACCTTGTTTCTGTCATGCACACTCAATCTGCGCCCGGCACTAGGACCCGGAAGTAAGGCGGGCGCCAAACCAGGAAGTATAAAAGAGGTAAACAAACGTTGGCTTATCACTCAGTCATTGAGTTTCGGCCCATGTCAGTTCCGGTTGTCGTCCTTCGAATCTGTGAGTACTCACCATTCTTGGGTTTTTACTTTCTGATCTTGAGTGTGTATTTCTAGGACGCGGGTTAAATTTGTGTTTTTCCCTTGCTCCCCTTTTGTGAGAGTCCTTAGACTAAATCGCGTGGTTATCCTATCCACTCGCTAATCCCCGCGTTTGGGTTCACCATCCACGCTACATTGGGCTAACCGCTAAAGCTACGTCTTCTGGTCACCGAGGTTCGTTCAATCTGACAGAATGACTGAGCCCTCCGCGGTGAACCCAGCGGATCATGCGCACCTCTGCGATGTGGTGGATCAGCATGCCGAGCTAATCAACAAGCTAACCGGAGAGATCGCTACTCTGTGCCAAGGTTGCGGAGCTCAGGCGGGAGAACGCGGATCTCCGCGCGGCTGTTGCTAGCGCGGCTAGCGGGCCCCCCGTCGCGGCAGCCGCAGTGCCGCATCCCCCCCCCCCCTCCTTCTGATGTTTTCTTATCATTACCAGAGAAATGGAATGGCACGGACGGGAAGTGCAGTGTGTTTCTAACAGCGCTCGATCTGGTGTTTGAGTTTAATTCCACCAAATACTCCACCGATCGGTTACGCATTGCTCTACTCGTTTCGTTGCTCACAGGGCAGGCAGCTGAGTGGGCCACGGCAGTTCTTCGGGCAGACACAGACACCGCCCACTCATATAATGAGTTCACCCACCAACTCAAATTAACTTTTGAACACCCGAGGTGGAGACCGACACAAAGCTCTATCACCTGCGGCAGGGAAGATCGTCCGTGAGTCGCTACACCGCTGAATTCCGAACACTTGCCGTCCAGACCACCTGGGGAGACGCAGCGCTCCGGACATCCTACTACGAGGGACTGGCTTCCAGGATAAAAGACGAACTAGCCGGGCGAGAGCTTCCTGCCACGTTGGAGGGTTTAATCCAACTCGCCCTCCGAATTGACCAACGCATCATCTCTCGCCCGAGGCCAGCCCCTAGAACCCTGCCGCCAGCACCCACCTTCGCCTTCACCCCCCACGACCATCAAGTCCCGCTACCAACACCACCTATGGACATGTCGGTTCTCCACCTCCTGCCGTGGTTGACACGGGAGCCGGGGAACCCATGCAATTAGGGCGCGCATCCCTGACCGTTGCAGAACGAGAACGACGCTTCAGAGAGGGGCTCTGTGCCTATTGCGGTTCAGCGGAGCATCACAGAGCCATATGTCCACGTCGCCAGGGAAACGCCCAAACCCGGTGAGTGATGGGAGCTGTTCACCGGGTCACCTCCACCTCTCCGCCACGACACCTAGTGTCTCTCGTCTCATGGTACAGGTATCCCTCCAGTTTGGCCACAAACGGGTCAGAAGTACTGCATTCATCGACTCCGGGGCCGCAGGCAACTTCATTGACTCTTCCTATGCCAAAGAACTGGGGGTAAATTTCGAAGCGTTATCCCAGCCTGTTCGAATTACATCAGTCGACCGTCGGCCCCTCTCCTCCAGCCCCATTACCACCCAGACTCAACCCATCACCCTCATCATCGACCATCACCATGAACTGATTCAGTTCCACCTCACCTCCATCTCATCTCCACCCATCATACTCGGGCACCCGTGGCTTCTACAGCACGATCCACTAATCTCTTGGACCCAAAACCGGATCTTACAATGGGGTCCGACCTGTTCCGAACTCTGCCTACGGGCTCCGGCTGGGACGTGCTCTAGGGAGTCCGAGGCCCCCGACGTCGACACCAACGCCATCCCTGTCGCCTATCAGGACCTGGCTGAAGCATTCTGCAAGCGACGGGCTACTCACCTACCATCTCATCGCCCTCACGACCTGGCGATAGATCTTCAGCCGGGTTCCATCCCCCCCCGCGGCCATCTCTACTCCTTGTCCACCTCCGAGACGCGGGCAATGGAGGAGTATGTGTCTTCCGCCCTACGTCATGGTACCATCCGGCCCTCCTCATCACCCGCTGCCGCGGGGTTCTTCTTCGTGAAGAAAAAAGGCGGCGAACTACGCCCATGTGTCGATTATCGGGGGCTCAATAACATCACGATAAAGAACCGACACCCTTTGCCTCTTACCAACTCTGCCCTGGACGCCCTCTCTGGTGCCACCATTTTCACGAAGTTGGACCTCCGGAGCGCATACAACTTGGTGCGCATCAGAGAGGGCGATGAGTGGAAGACAGCCTTCATCACCCCCACAGGACACTATGAAAGCCTTGTTATACCATTTGGATTTTGCAATGCACCAGCAGCCTTCCAACACTTCATAAATGACGTTCTCAGAGATATGCTCGGCCGGTGGGTTTTCGTCTACCTAGACGACATCCTCATATATTCACATACCCTTACAGAACATGTCCAACACGTCAGAGCGGTACTGAAGAGATTAATCGCCCACCAACTGTACTGTAAGTTGGAAAAGTGTGCTTTTCACGAGCACTCCACCACGTTCCTGGGTTTTGTCATCTCGCCCCAGGGTGTGGCCATGGACCCGCAGAAACTCGAAGTTGTGTGTCATTGGCCCCTACCCAAGACCCTCAAGCAACTTCAACGGTTTCTCGGGTTTGCGAACTTCTATCGTCGCTTTATCCGGGACTACAGTACGGTTGCAGCCCCATTAACCGCTCTGACCAAACCCTCTTCTCATCACTTCCAACTCAACTCTACTGCCATCTCCGCTTTCCACGAACTCTGCCACAGATTCACCTCCGCTCCCATTCTTCTTCATCCAGATGCCAACCAACCATTCGTTGTGGAGGTGGACGCCTCGGATGTGGGCGCCGGGGCCGTTCTCTCCCAACAAGGTCCAGACCAGAAGTTACACCCTTGTAGCTTCTTCTCCAAAAAGTTTGATCCCACTCAGCAGCGATATGGGGTAGGGGACCGCGAGCTGCTGGCCATAAAGTGGGCATTGGAAGAATGGCAACACTGGCTCCAGGGCGCCAGAGAACCATTTATCGTCTGGACCGACCACCAAAACCTCATCACCATCCGAAATCTCAAACAGTTGAACCCCAGACAGGCGCGGTGGGCTCTGTTCTTTGAACATTACAATTTCCATCTTTCCTACCGCCCTGGGTCCAAGAATATCAAAGCCGACGCACTCTCACTGCAACACGAAGAGGACGCCCCCCGGGCGGATCCCGCGCCTGTCCTACCATCATCCAAAATCATCGCCCCACTCTGTTGGGAACTGGAGACAAGTGTGCGCCAAGCGCAGGCTTCGGAGAACGAACCGGCAGGCGTGCCGCCTGGACGACTCTACGTACCCTACGCAATGAGGAGCGAGGTCATACAATGGGGACACTCCACCCCCATCTCTGGACACCAAGGTACACAACGCACCCTACACTTCGTCCGATGTGCCTTCTGGTGGCCATCCATGGCGAAGGAGATCGACGAGTTCGTCCAGGCATGCCCAGTGTGCGCCCGGGCTAAGAGCACCAACCGACCAACACCCGGGGAACTCCAACCGCTCCCTGTTCCCCGCCGGCCCTGGTCGCACATTGCCGTTGACTTCATCACGGGCCTGCCGGTCTCAGAAGATAAAGACACCATCCTCCCCATCGTGGACCGTTTCTCCAAAGCTGTGCACTTGGTGGCCCTTTCCGGACTCCCATCAGCTAAACAGACAGCCGAGCTGATATTAGAGCACATAGTCCGTCTGCATGGGTTCCCCAAGGACATCGTCTCAGACAGAGGGCCCCAGTTGAACTTCCTGGGCTGAACTTTCTCACAATCTTCACGTCTCCACCGCCACCAAGTTAAGCCCTTTTGAGGTGTGCTACGGTTTCCAACCTCCGATGTTCGAACACCATTATGTACCCTCGGCCCACCAGTTGGTCCGCAGGTGTCGACGGGTATGGCGCCTTGCCAACGCAGCCATACGACAAGCCAACACCCGTTACATCACCCAACACCGCCGTCGACACCCACCGGGACGATTGTACCACGTAGGTGACAAAGTCTGGCTGTCTACACAGAATTTACATCTCCACACTGAATCCAAGAAACTCTCCCCCAGATTCATTGGCCCTTATCGCATCACCCACCGTATCAACCCTGTCACATACCGGCTCCAGCTGCCTGCGGCGCTCCGGATCCACCCAGTATTCCATACCTCTCAACTCAAACCCTTCATCACATCACCCATGATTACACCCACCCCCCCCAGCTCCTCCCCCCCGGACCATCGACGGCGGTCTCGCCTACACCGTACGCCGAATCCTCGACTCGCGCCCTCGGGGCAGAGGTACTCAGTACCTGGTTGACTGGGAGGGCTACGGCCCCGAGGAGCGGTCTTGGATCCCGGCCCGGTTCATTCTCGACCCCGAACTGATTCGAGACTACCGTCGCCGGGTATCCTCCACCCCAGGACCGTCAGGAGCCGGTCCTGGACAGGGGGGTACTGTCATGCACACTCAATCTGCGCCCGGCACTAGGACCCGGAAGTAAGGCGGGCGCCAAACCAGGAAGTATAAAAGAGGTAAACAAACGTTGGCTTACCGCTCAGTCATTGAGTTTCGGCCCATGTCGGTTCCGGTTGTCGTCCTTCGAATCTGTGAGTACTCACCATTCTTGGGTTTTTACTTTCTGATCTTGAGTGTGTATTTCTAGGACGCGGGTTAAATTTGTGTTTTTCCCTTGCTCCCCTTTTGTGAGAGTCCTTAGACTAAATCGCGTGGTTATCCTATCCACTCGCTAATCCCCGCGTTTGGGTTCACCATCCACGCTACATTGGGCTAACCGCTAAAGCTACGTGCTCTTCTGGTCACCGAGGTTAGTTCAATCTGACAGTTTCAGATACTGTATCTTCACCATAGATTGATTTTACTAATTTTAAATATACCACAGCAGTTGTATAATAATAAATATTAAAAAATCACAGATAATTTTTCTATAAGAGCATCTTTTAAATGGCTTTTTTTTTCATGCAGTCATTGCAATGCATTATGGTTTCTACAGCAACAAGGGACTTTGTATGCTTCACATAATCTCAGCCTAATAATAAATAGTATTTAAATTAAGAGACACTTTTGCTTCATGATACTTGAGCATTTCTATAGTAACAAATTACACATAATAACGCATAATTATGTTCCATCTAAACAGATAAAAAATTCAAGTTAAGGTAGATATGATTAAATGTTTTTCAAGAGGTGTTTATTTAGCCATTTAGATAGTACTTCAGATTTCAGACATATACCTGTAATTTTCTGACTCCAATAAGTTCTTAATTCAGAATATACAAGTATGCAATAAATAAGACGAATATTCTTTAAAATGCACAGTGATAACATTATAGTCTTGGCCTTGCACATCTATCTATATAAAATACTTTTTGAAAATTGTTTTGTGAAGTCTGCATTTTTAGTATGCTAATTAGCCCCAACTTCCCTTCCGTGGCACTGAGATCATGTGACCTGTGTGAGGGTTCGCCACTAGAGGGCACTGTTTTGTCTTTGTAGTTTTTGTTTGTAGACTCAGTTTCCCAGAAGGCACCTTGGTCAGGTGATGCGGGTGCTCACCTAAACCGAGATAGCTCATTAGATATAAATAGCTGTTTATTCTGGGAAACTGGGTCTAGCATTTTTACTCTCAGTATTATGTGGGCATTTTGTTTTGTTTAACTTAATTTGTATTTTGGTTTAAGTGTTGTTAAGTTATGTTATGTAACCTGTGTGTATGCTAAAAGGCTCTCGTTTGCTGTCATGTTGATGTTAAGCATGTATTTGTGTATGTGGAGCTGATTCTGTCTCGTGATGTGTGGTGTTTGTTGTAAGATTTAAGTAAGTACTATTGGGTGTGCATCTATTTTTGTTCCTCCCTATGTGTTTAGGTTCCCTGTGTGTTTAGGTTCCTTGTGTGCTTAGCCTTTTGTGTGTCCGTTTCCCCAAGTAGAATTAGGTACTAACCCCTTTAGATACTAACACTTGTAGATACTAACATGTTTAGATCAGTTTCCATGTTTACAATAACCAGATTAGCTACTAAAACCCCACTAACTACTAACCTGTTCAGTCATATTCTCTCCCGTTCTAGTCCTGTCTTGTCTCTAGTCCTGTCTTGTCTCATTTCAGCTCCATGTACAGTATAGCCTTTTGTCTCGCTCCTAGCCTTTTGTCTCGCTCCGAGCCCTTGTGAAGCTAGAGAGCCTATGTATGTTATGTAAAGTTGAAAGAGCCTTGTGAAGCTAGAGAACCCTTGTGAAACTACTGTAAGAGAGCCTGTGTATGTTATGGAAAGCTAAAGGAGCCTTGGGTCAAGCTAAAGAGCATTGTGTCAAGCTCGAGAACCCTTTTGACGCTAAGAGAGCCTATGTATGTTATGGAAAGCTAAAAGAGCCTTGTGTTAAACTAAAGAGTCTGTTAAGCTCTAGATCTTATGTTAGTAGGTTGAGTCCTTGGTTTGTTTGTTTAGTTTCGTTATTATTCTGTGTTTTGTTTTATGTTTGGTAATAAAAGACTGTTTGCCATCATCCCCTCTGTGCCTATGCCTGCCTTTAAGTAACAACAGCCAGGTATACCACGAGATCATGACAACCTGAGGCCTCTTCAAAACAAGGTCTCTGTGTCCATGGTGAACACAGAGCTAACTCACAAAAAAGGATGCAAACTTTTTACAGAATTTCCTGAGAAGACACCTTGTCTGCTGACTGTTACATTTGCATACTCATTAATATTCATTAGTGTCTGCCAAAGATGGGCTTGTACACAGGATTAGATTTTAACCTCAAATCCTGAAAGTGTGAGACAACAGACAGTGCTTTCCCAGAATTAAACTGTCTGACAAATGTATTTGAGTGAAATTGTTGATTAATTCAAAGTTACAATTTAATGCAAAATTAAATGTAAACTGAGGAATATCAACTGACAAAAGCAGATCTGTCTCAGTCTAGTCAGTCTCAGATTTGTCTCAGACTAATTAGGCACATTTATGCAAACTTTAATAAAACACTTAAAATAGTCCTAATTTCAGTTTGACACCGTATACTTAAATACAAACATTTATTTAAGTGAGTGAAGACTTGCTGAATGTTTTTCATTTAATTATGCCTGGCAATTATGGATATTGAAGTGTTATTAATCACATTATTAACGGCAATTAAAGATTAATGTAAAAAGAAAGAAACCATTCTGACCTCCATTAAAAACAGTGAAAGTAAAATCACTTACTCAACCAGGAGATCAGACTGTGTTTGACATGCTGCTTTTTGACAGCTCTGCTGTGTGAGCTTTTTATCTGGAGCTAAGAGTCATGTGTCACCTCTTATGAAATTACTTCTACAAACTCCCCTCCACAGTGTCATCCTTTTTGCACATCAACAACTTCCCATCAGCAACTTCATTAATTTCACTTCCATTTAAATCCTAGACGATAGTGGACAAGAAATATGTACTCTTATACAGTAGCAGCAAATCTTACAGTTGGATAAATTTTCTTGTTGGATGAACATCTCGTTTAAAGGGACTTTTCTTATATTTGGCAGGGTTTTCGCTCTCATTTTCAGTCCTGTACTTGACCAGTTTAAGAGGAATGTTTTTTTTTTGTTTTTTTGACCTATGAATCATTCAAGGATAAAAAAGCATTTAACTCAAGCATTAATATCCTCGTGAATCCTGTGTGGTTGAACAAGGCGAGAGAGGAAATGAGGTTGCTGCTGACGTTATTATAAAAAAATAAAAAAAATAAAAAAACAGTTTCAACTTGTTCTTCGCTATTAAACCCAGTTCATGCATTCTGGCATCCCTGAAATTTACTTTGCATGAGAAATTTTCCTAGCAAATCAAAACACAGGGCCCAGAAACATCTGTAGATTTTTTCCCCCCTTTTAACCCACTGAAGTTTGAAACTAAATAGATTTTGTCCCCATTTATTTTAATCGACATCATTTAATCTAATTTAATATGAAGGGATTGTGAGGGACCCAAGACTTTTATGCAGTACTTTACACTAGAAAGTTTAATAACAAAGAAACAGATCTAAATCCTAAAATGTTTAAATGATCTTTATAATAAGGGAAAGTTCGTCAGCATAACTGATCTAAATAGTTAAATGATTGTTTCTGACCTGCCAATCTTTGCACATTTTGCATAGGAGCTCCATAAAAAAGGCTTATTCTTTCCCTTAAAACAGTTAATTCTGGAATCTATGAAATTCCTTTGCATAACTACATTTTCCTAGCCAGTCAGAAGGCAGGGACTGGAAATGTCTGAGGAGGAAAGTTTTTTCTTTTTTCTTTAAGCAACTCAAATTTGGCACGTAATAAGGCATTTCACACCCATTTTGAGGCTTTGCCAGTGTGCATTTCTGACTGACAAGACAAGCAGATAAAAGGTAGCAATCGGTTTATTGTGTGTATATTTAAGGGATTTTACTTACAATCCATAATGTTTAGTGATAAAAAGGTTATAACATAACTATAAGCTGATGAAGGCTAGGTTAACCATTAACAGTTAACCTCTAGCCTATCCATCTTTAGATGTTAAGAAACAGAAAGACCGGTTAGATGTTGCTACATATTTTTCAATCACTAAACAGGTTATAATTAAGGATATTGTTCCAGAATAACACTCTTGTATCCAAACACATTGAATCTGTTGCAGCTAAGAAGTTATGTAAAAACTTTCTGTTCATATTACTGTTACTAACATATCACTAACTGATATTGTCTGCTATTGAAGCTAGTGTAGTGTTCTAGCAGCCATCAGTGTACTACTATCCTTGCCACCCTTAGACCTAATGTGGTGTCATTACACAGTTTATAAATACTCTTTTTAATGAGTCAGGACACATTCCTTCAAACACTCACAAAAAAAATCTAATAGAAAGCATTTTTGCAATAGAGGAGAAACTGTTCTAGTCTAAGTTCTACTCCATCCTCTAATTCTGGTTTAATTTATCACTAAACCTCACCTCATTTCTTAAGACAACTAAGAAGACTAAGTCTGCAATAGGTCAAGCTGACCTTAGATGTCCCAACTTCCTTTCTTATCTATATTAACATCTCTCCTGTGAGTGTGTGTGTGTGTGTGTGTGTGTGTGTGTGTGTGTGTACTGAGGGTTCTGCCTGCAATCAACCAAGGCTTTTACTTCTTCTCATCTCAAAACAACTCTCTGCATAGCCTGACAAAAGCTTAATTTATCAGACTCATTGGAGCCTGTCTAGCCTGTCTTATTGGACTGTATTTATTTCAGTTTTATACCGTGCTGCTTATGGAGGACTAAACATGACATAATTATAAATAAATAAATGTGTGAATAAATAAGTAAATAAATGAATAAATATGTAAATAAATAAAATGTGTGAATAAATAATTAAATATAGAAATAAATAAATACATAAATACAATAAGTAAATACATAAATACAATACACAAAAACAATTTTGTAAGTCCAGTGGTTTTGTAAATGAAACTTTATTTAGAAGAAACTTCTACCTGGATGAATGAATCTCCACAGACAAATACAATAAGCCCTGGAAAATTCTCGAGAACTGCCCACCAACCTTCACAAACTGATGGATTTCGCCGGCCAGATGCCGACTCATGCCTCTGTTCTAGACGACCATCGCCAACTCCATGCCCCCCCCCCCCCTTCAAGGGGATCACCCCTCCCTGGAGAACCCATGTGTCCCCTCCTCCAAGACAGAGTGTTCAGGAAAAGCCCATGCAAATGGACAGGACTCATCTTTTGGAAGGGGAGAGGCAGCGCTGCCACTTCGAGAGAGCTTGGTTCTACTGTGGGTCCGCAGGACACATGCTTAAGAACCACCTGTTAAAAAGGAGTGCCCTCGAGTTTGACTGGGAGCGCTAGAGGGCGACCCCTCAGACAGATTTCCAGAATGACGCGCCCTACTTCTTGGAACCCTAATTGCAGGAGGCCAAGTTTACTTGGTTACCAGACACTCATCGACTGATCGAACGACCAGGGCATTAAAGGTCCTTTGTGTATCTATGGAACCTCCGCTCGCTGATCAGACCCTAGACAGGAGCCCTCTCACACCTATCACATGTTGGACCCTTCCACTAACTTTGCGAGTGTCTCAGAATCATTCTGAGGAGCTATAGTTTTTGACCTTCCCTGGTTAGGGCTTCATGGCCCACAAACTGACTGGGCTAAGCATATCATCACGGGGCAGAGGCCCTTGTGTTCTATGTCATGCCTTTGCTCTGGACTCCTGATATCTCCAATGTGCCAGCTCAAACAGGTCTTCTACAAGTCTTGAGTCATGTCTCTTCCTCCTCACCTACCCTATGATTGCCCTACAGATATGCTCCCCAGTACCTCTCCCCCTTAAGATAAGTTCTACTCACTGGCACGTCAAGAAAGGGAGGCCATAAACCAGTACATTGCAGAGGAATCATCCACCCATCCTCCTCCCCTGCTGGGGCGGGTTTCTTTTTTGTCAAAAAAGGACGTGTCCCTCCACCCCTGGATTGATTATCAAGGGCTTAGTGAGATAGCGGTCAGGAACCATTGCCCCTTAAGACTTGGCCATTGCTTTTGAGCTTCTCCAAGGACCTGACATCTTTACCAAATTAGATCTAAGCAATGCTTACCATGATTACTGGAAGACTGCCTTCAACAACCACACTTGGGCATTATGAATAGCTGGTGGTCCCAATCGGACTGACCAACATCAAGGCAGAGAAGTGTGAATTTCACGCAACATCCACCACATTTTTGGGTTTTGTTACCTCTCCTTCACAGTTGGAGATTGTTGTAGAGGTTGACGTCTCTAACATTTGTGTTGGAGCAATAGTTTTACAAAGATCCTCACAGGATAACAAATTGCATCCCTGCTCACTCTTCTCTCGCTGTTTTTCTATTCCCTGCCGAGAAGAACTATAACATGGGTGATCGAAAGCTTATGGCCATCAAGTTTGCCCTAGAGGAGTGGAGGTACTGTTTGGAAGGAACCAAGCTTATGATCTGTTTGCTTTTCCTACTGGCCAGGTTCGAAGAACACCAAGTCAGATGCTATCTCTCGTCAGTTCTCTTCTCCCCAAGAGCCTTACGCCATTCGGAATTATTCTGCCATCTAGTCACAGCTGTGGAACTAGACGTAGAGACAAAAGTTATCAAGCATCGATCCTGGTACCCCTACCAAGTAATGTCCCCCCATAATTGTCTATTTGTTCCCCTTCGTCTACACTCAAAGTTCTTAGGATGGGGAGACTGATCCAGGCTGTGCTGTCGCCCAGGTTCTGTCTGGACCCATTACATCATTCAGCAATACTTTTGTTGGCCCACATTCGGGGAGGACGTGTTGTGTTCAGATTTGTAACAGCATGTGACACCTGCACCAACTGTAAACATGACATCAGATTCGTTGCCGGTCTTTACAGACCCCTACCTGTGTTTTGCCCTCCTTGATCTCATGTCTCCTTAGACTTTGTAACAGGTCTCCCCTGTTCCAATGGGTATACCTGTATCATAACCATTGTAGGATGCTTCTCCAAGTCACTACACTTTGTCCCACTTCTCAAGCTTCCCTCTGCTAAAGAGACAGTGAAGCAACTAAGACACCATGTGTTCATAGTCTACCCACTGACATTGTCTTGGATTGTGGACATCAGTTCAACTTACCGTTCTGGAAAGCCTTTTGCAAACTCATCGGTGCTAGCCCAAGTCTGTCATTAGGATTCTATCCCTAATTCAATGGACAGACAGAGGAAAAAGAGCTAGGTGCTGGCGGTCACTCTCCAATGTTTGACAACTGGAGATGCTCCCTCCTGGAGCAAGTTCTTCTCGTGGGTCGAAAACGCTCATAACTCCCAACCTTCTGCCTCCACAGGGCTCTCACCATTCCAGTGCTGTTTGGGCTACCAGATGCTGTTGCTGTCATGCGCACTCAGCCGCGACCGGCACCAGGACCTGGAAGTAAGGCGGTCGCGAACCTGAAAGCATAAAAGGAAACAAGATGGCGCCGCACATCGCTCTGTCATTGAGTTTTGCCCATGCTGTTTTGGTATCATTCCGATTCACGTGAGTACTCACTTTCTTGGGTTTGCTTTCAGACTGAGTGTGTGTTTATAGGACGAGGGTTAGATTGTGTCTTTCCTTTACTCATTCACTTTGAGGGTCCTTATAGCAAATCGCGTGATTATCCAGCCCGCTCGTGTCCATCCGCGTTTGGGTTTACCATTCACGCTACAGGGCTAACTGCTAAGATACGTCTTTCTGGTTGTCATCGGGTTAGTTCTTGACAGAATGACAGAGCCCAGAGCAGTAAACCCAGCAGATCATGCGTGCCTATGCGATGTGGTTGACCAGCATGCTGTGCTTATCAATAAGCTAACCGGGGAGCTCGATACTCTGCGCCGGAGTGTCCAAGACGTCGCGGCCTTGCGCCGCGAGGTGGCGGAGCTTAAGCGGGAGAATGCGAGCCTCCGGGTGGTTGTTGATGGCATGGCTAGCGGAACGTGAGAGGCGTTACCGCGAGGGATTGTGCGCCTACTGTGGCTCAGCGGCGCAACACCGAGCGACCTGTCCATCCTGTCCGGGAAACGCCCAACCCTGGTGAATGACAGGAGAGACTCACAATGGCACCATCCACCTCTCCGCTACCACCAACACTACCACTTCTCGACTCACGGTCCAGGTAACCCTCCACCTTGGCCACAAGCGGGTCCGAAGTGCCGCGTTCATCGATTCCGGTGCCGCGGGTAACTTCATTGACTCCACATATGCCAAAGGGTTGGGGGTAAAGATCGAGGCGTTATCCCAGCCAATGAAGATCACCTCTGTCGACGGGCGGCCCCTCTCATCCAGCCCCATCACCCAGGAGACCCAACCCATCATTCTCATCCTCGGTCAGCACCAAGAGTCCATTCAGTTCCACCTCACGTCCATCTCTTCTCCACCCATCATCCTCGGTTACCCATGGCTTCTGCAGCACGACCCGCTCATCTCATGGTCTCATAGCCGGATCTTCCAGTGGGGGCCGACCTGCACCGAATTATGCCTACGGGCCCAGGCCGGGACGTGTTCCAGAGAGTCCGAGGCCCCCGACGTCGACATCCACGCCATTCCTCCACCTTATCGGGACCTGGCTGAGGTGTTTTGTAAACGCCGGGTGAACCACCTACCACCTCACCGCCCATACAACCTGGCCATCGAACTGCAGTGAAGAAGAAAGGGGGCGAACTTCGTCCGTGTGTCGACTATCGGGGGCTAAATAAAATCACCATCAGAAACCGTCACCCACTGCCTCTTACCAACTCAGCCCTGAACGCCCTCTCTGGTGCCACCGTGTTTACTAAGTTGGACCTCCGGAGCGCCTACAACTTGGTGCGCATAAGAGAGGGTGATGAGTGGAAGACGGCCTTCATCACCCCCACCGGACATTATGAGAGCCTGGTCATTCCGTTCGGACTCTGTAACGCACCCTCGGCCTTCCAACAGTTTATTAATGATGTTCTCAGGGACATGCTAGGCCGATGGGTGTTCGTCTACTTAGATGACATCCTAATATACTCACACACCACAGAAGAACACACGTCAGGGCTGTTCTCAAGAGATTGCTCGCCCACCAGCTGTACTATAAGCTGGAAAAGTGTGCTTTTCACGAGCACTCCACCACGTTCCTGGGTTTTGTCATCTCGTCCCAGGGTGTGGCCATGGACCCACAGAAGCTGGAGGTTGTACGTCACTGGCCCCTACCCAGGACACTAAAGCAGCTCCAACGCTTTCTCGGGTTTGCAAACTTTTACCGTCGCTTTATCCGGGGCTACAGTACAGTTGCAGCAACACTCACCACACTGACCAGGCCCTCAACCCATCCTTTCCATCTCAACTCAACCGCCATCTCCGCCTTCAACAAACTCTGCCACCTCTTCACCACCGCACCTATTCTCCTCCATCCGGATGTCAGTCAACCATTCGTTGTGGAGGTGGACACGTCGGAATTGGGTGCCAGCGCCGTTCTCTCCCAGCGAGGTCCAGACCAGAAGCTACACCCATGTGGCTTCTACTCCAAGAAATTTAACCCCACTCAGCAGCCATACGGAGTAGGGGACTGTGAACTGTTGGGCATAAAGTGGGCCTTGGAGGAATGGCGTCACTGGCTCCAGGGCGCCAGTGAGCCGTTCGTCATCTGGATGGATCACCAGAACCTGCTCACCATCCGTAACCTCAAACAACTCAACTCACGCCAGGCACGGTGGGCCCTATTCTTCGAACAGTACGACTTCCATCTGTTGTACCGCCCGGGGTCAAAGAACACCAAGGCGCCGCACATCGCTCTGTCATTGAGTTTTGCCCATGCTGTTTTGGTATCATTCCGATTCACGTGAGTACTGACTTTCTTGGGTTTGCTTTCAGACTGAGTGTGTGTTTATAGGACGAAGGTTAGATTGTGTCTTTCCTTTACTCATTCACTTTGAGGGTCCGTGATTATCCTGCCCACTCGTGTCCATCCACGTTTGGGTTTACCATTCACGCTACAGGGCTAACTGCTAAGCTACGTCTTTCTGGTCGTCATCGCTTTAGTTCTTGACAGTTGCTTCCAATTCAATTCAATTCAATTCAATTCAATTCAATTTTATTTATATAGCGCTTTTAACAATGGTCATTGTCTCAAAGCAGCTTCACAAAAATTAAAGAAATTTAACAAATCATAATAAATAATAATAATAATAATAATAATAATAAATAAATAAATAAAATAATAATAATAATAGAAAATAAATAAATAAAAACAAATAATAATAATTATTATAGAAAAGAAAATAATTGGAAGTGTGGATGTGTGAGAAAAATGTGCAGATAATAATGAGACGAATGAATGAAATTTCTCTGATGAGCAAGCCAAGGGTGACGGCGACGGTGGCAAGGAAAAACTCCCTGAGATGGCATTAGGAAGAAACCTTGAGAGGAACCAGACTCAACAGGGAACCCATCCTCATTTGGGCGACAACAGATAGAAATGATATAACATCTTGTGTGTTGTGCAGGTGAAAATTCAATATGACAGAAATTATTTAAATTGACATGAAGACCAGTTCAGCATAGGGACGAGTCAGTAGGTGCAGAGGGCAGATGAGGTCTGGATCACTGGAAGCACAGGAGCAGCATGTGTAGCTCCAACCATCATAAAGCTGAATCCAGCTGGAGCTGGTCCTTCTCTGGATGCCTTAGGAACCTCGCAGGGTCGGCCTTTGCTTCCAGTGTGGCAGGACTGCTGAGTCTCCACCTACTTACGTTTGGTTGGTTACTTAATTTATTGGTGGTCCTATGATGGGTCAATGGATAGATATAGGTAGTATTGTGTCATTGTAGTATTGTAAGTCCCGCTCTTTGCCTTTCGTGTCATCAGTGTGTCATCCAGGTATGTGGAGTAAGGCTGGTCAGGTTACTTGTGGTATACTGCAGCTAATGGTAGTGTGTTTATCCTTAGAACGATGCATCTAATGAAGCCCCATTGCTGGCATTGGCCCGAGGAAAGGCCTCTACAGGTAAAAGAGTTGATTGTGTAGTTTTCTGAATTTGTTCACATGTTTTGCCGTATTTGTCTATATTTATTCAGATCTAGAGGTAGGCGTAGGACAGATTCAGGCAAGTTCTCAGTTTTCCTGCAAATTGTTCGCCTGCTAGATTGGGTTCCTTGGGATCCTACTCGTATGTCATGTAGTTTAAAGAGTCTTATCTGTTTGAAAAGCTTGTAGTGTTGGCTGATCTGGTTAAATTGCTAATTACTAATTTGATTGCAGAGGGGTCAGCCGCAGTCTGTGTGCAATGATTTTCTGTGCAGTTGGGGCTGTGTGGCAGCTATTTGCCTGGTAATTGTTGCTTTGAATTGGTTTGCTCATAATTCTGTTAAAGTATTTTTAGTTGTGCATTTTGTGTTGGAATGAAAATTATTGTAGAGAGTGATTAAACAATCCAAATCATGTTATCATAAGGAAAATCTCAATTTCTTCCATTCCAGATCCCAACTATAATATTAAAGTGGTGAGGGGTGCATTTCAGTTTCTATATATAGGTGAAAACAGCTGATTCAGACCTGGGGAGGGGTGAATTATTTGCATTTGCATGTTGTCTGACATTGTAAAGCATACACAGTAACACTAAAAGAACAACTTCCCAGGATAAATAGGAATAAGAGGCCCTGATTATACTGCACAAACATTATTTAGTACAACAAAATTCCTACCCGCTCTGGAAAACTTTATGCGTGCGGTTGAGTGCTGATTAGACTACGTAAGAAATGAAAGAGGAGGAAGTAAAAAACAATAGCCCACGTTTAGAAAAGCAGTTGTTTTTTTGTCACTTTTTAGTTAGAAGTTTTCAATACAAATCTTATTATCTTGTTGTCCTTAAAAATTAAACAGATGAGGACTAATGTCCATCAATCTGATATACAGTATGCTGGAGAAACTCCAGCAATAAGAGAAATAAGACTTAAATGCAGTAGGCTGTTATGATCATCATGATTTTCCTTAATAAATAACGAAAACATTTTAACAAATTACATTTTTACATCCCGGTAGCACCCCTGTTGCGCTGTACCACTGCTACAAAAAAAGTGAATCATTAAACTAATTTACAATCACAGTACTAAAATTACAGTACAAATTTAGAATTGAAATTAAATATGAGTTTCTTATTTGCATCCAATTTAAGCAAAGTAAATGTATACCTTTATACATTTGGGGGACATATACCCTTATACCTGTATAACGAACGACCCGGGACTTGAAGACTCATTGAGAAAGAATCCCTCAATTCTGTTTCCTGTGTACTGCACCGCATAGCGTCTATGGGAGTCACCTGACAAAAAGAACGAACAACTCAGAGCAGATGAGTCACTGAAAATGAGTCCCTCAATTCTGTTTCCTGTACATAACATACGGTGGTTTCACAATTATTTGCGCATCCGCGCTCAGTATAAAATTAACAAATCACTCTCCGAGACTACTCGTTCTTCTATGTCTTGTTAAAAATTTTGTTCAAAAAGAACGAATCATTCATGAACAACCCATCACTATTATACACATTACAACTCACCATACTGATAGAGACGCACACATAGCTTGTCCTATACAAATTGTGTCTGTTCCCCTAATAGGGTAGTAATATGAATCCGACTACTAAAGACAAGTAATCTGCCATATCTGTCCAAATTTCTTATTAGCCCCCTAAATGCAGACAATCTAGATAAAGTGACTAACAGCATGTGCACTATTTTTACCGATACATTAGACACTGATTAAAAGAAGTCAGAGATAAAACACTTGCACCATGGTACAATAGTCATACTGATGCCCTAAAAAGAGCAACCTACGCCACACCTGGACATGTCGGTTCTCCACCTCCTGCCGTGGTTGACACAGGAACCGGGGAACCCATGCAACTAGGACGCGCCTCCCTGACCGTATCGGAACGCGCACGCCGATTTAAAGAGGGTCTGTGCGCATATTGTGGTTCCGCGGACCATCACCGGGCGATCTGCCCTCTAAGCCCGGGAAACGCCCAGTCCCGGTGAACAGAGGGAGAGATTCACCGGGCCTTCTTCAGATCTCCACCACCATCGACAACCCTAACGCGCGCCTTACGGTTCAGGTATCCCTCCAAATTGGCCACAAACGAGTTCGAAGTACCGCATTCATCGACTCTGGGGCAGCAGGTAACTTCATTGACTCATCTTACGCCAAAAAATTGGGGGTAAAATTTGAGACGTTATCCCAGCCCATTCGGATCACATCAGTTGACGGTCGCCCCCTTTCATCTAGCCCTATCATCGACCAAACCCAGCCCATCACCTTAGTCATCGACCAACACAGAGAACAACTCCGGTTTCACCTCACCTCGGTCTCATCGCCACCCATCATTCTGGGCCACCCATGGCTCATCCAACACGACCCTTTCATCTCCTGGACTCAGAACAGGATTCTACAGTGGGGCGCGACCTGTACCGAACATTGGCTGAGGGCTTCGGCTGGGACGTGCTCTAGGGAGTCCGAGGCCCCCGACGTCGACACCAACGTCATCCCCACTATGTACCGAGACCTGGCTAAGGTCTTCTGTAGAAGACGCGCCACACACCTCCCGCCGCATCGCCCCTATGACCTGGCAATCGACCTCCAGCCGGGTTCTATACCACCCCGCGGCCACCTCTACTCTCTCTCCACCACCGAGACGCAGGTGATGGAAGACTATGTGACAAATGCCCTTCGCCAAGGTACCATCCGGCCCTCCTCATCGCCTGCTGCCGCGGGGTTCTTCTTCGTGAAGAAAAAAGGAGGAGAACTTCGGCCATGTGTCGACTATCGGGGGCTAAATAACATCACCATAAAGAACCGACACCCGTTGCCTCTTACCAACTCTGCCCTGGACGCCCTCTGGCGCTACCATCTTCACAAAGTTGGACCTGCGGAGCGCCTACAACTTGGTGCGCATCAGAGAGGGCGATGAGTGGAAGACGGCCTTCATCACACCCACGGGACACTACTAAAGCCTGGTAATACCCTTTGGCCTTTGCAATGCCCCCGCCGCTTTCCAACATTTCATTAATGACGTTCTCCGGGACATGTTAGGGCGGTGGGCATTTGCATACCTGGACGATATCTTAATTTACTCACGAACTCTTGAAGAACACACCCAGCACGTCAGAGCAGTTTTAAAGAGATTACACGCCCACCAACTGTACTGTAAGGTGGAGAAGTGCGCTTTTCACGAGCGCTCCACCACGTTCCTGGGTTGTCATCTCGCCCCAGGGTGTGGCCATGGACCCGCAGAAACTCGAAGTTGTGCGTCATTGGCCCCTACCCAAGACCCTTAAGCAACTTCAACGGTTTCTCGGGTTTGCGAACTTCTGTCGCTTTATCCGGGACTACAGTACGGTTGCTGCCCCCCTAACCGCTCTGACCCGACCCTCACCTTCACCCTTCACTCTAGACTCTGCCGCCATCTCAGCCTTCCAAAGGCTTTGTCAACTTTTCACCACCGCACCGATTCTTCTTCACCCAGATTCAAGCCAACCATTCGTTGTGGAGGTGGACGCCTCAGATGTGGGCGCTGGGGCTGTTCTCTCCCAGCGAGGTCCAGACCAAAAACTACACCCCTGTAGTTTTTTCTCCAAAAAATTTGACACCATTCAGCTGCGATACGGGGTAGGGGACCGCGAGCTGCTGGCCATAAAGTGGGCTTTGGAGGAATGGCGTCACTGGCTCCAGGGCACCAGAGAGCCATTCATCGTCTGGACCGATCATCAAAATCTCATCACGATCCGCAACTTAAAACAGCTGAACCCGAGGCAGGCGCGATGGGCACTATTTTTTGAACATTATAATTTCCATCTGTCATACCGCCCAGGCTCGAAAAACACCAAGGCTGACGCCCTCTCCCGCCAGCATGAAGAGGATGTCGCCCGGGCGGAGCCCGCGCCTGTCCTCCCATCATCCAGAATCATCGCACCCCTCCGCTGGGACCTGGAAACAAGGGTCCGCCAGGCACAGGTCACGGAGAACGAACCGGCAGGTGCGCCGCCTGGACGTCTCTACGTGCCTCACCCCATGAGACAGGAAGTCATCCAGTAAGGCCACACCTCACTCCTCTCCGGACACCCAGGTAGCAGGCGTACTATCCAGTTCGTCCAGCGCGCCTTCTGGTGGCCCTCCATGACCAGGGACATAGAAGAATACGTCCAGGCATGCCCAGTGTGCGCCAGGGCAAAGGACACCAACCAGCCGACACCAGGGGAACTTCAACCACTTCCGATTCCCCGTCGGCCCTGGTCGCACATTGCCGTCGATTTCATCATGGGCCTGCCGGAATCCGAAGGGAAAAATACCATCTTAACCATCGTCGATCGTTTCTCCAAAGCCGTGCACCTGGTGGCCCTAACCGGACTCCCATCAGCCAAGGACACCGTAGAACTGATATTAGAGCACGTAGTCCGCCTGCATGGGTTCCCCAAAGACATCGTCTCGGACAGGGGGCCACAGTTCACTGCCCGGTTCTGGAAGGCCTTCTGCCGTCTGATCCATTCCACCTGCAGCCTATCTTCTGGGTACCATCCCCAGACCAATGGTCAGACGGAGCGGACCAACCAACAACTGGAGCGCTATCTAAGGTGTTTTGTGGCGGATCGTCAGCACTCCTGGGCTCGCTACCTCCTAAGGGCTGAGTTGTCACACAACCTACACGTCTCGTCTGCAACCAATCTCAGTCCGTTCGAGGTATGCCATGGTTTCCAACCTCCGATGTTCGAACACCAAGAACCGGAGGTTGATGTACCATCAGCCCAACAGTTGGTCCGCAGGTGTCGGCGGCTCTGGACATTGACGAACCAAGCCATCCAACGAGCCAACACACGCTACGCCGCTCAACATCGCCGTCGACACCCTCCGGGACGTTTGTATAACGTAGGTGACAAGGTATGGCTGTCCACAAAGAACCTCCATCTACACACTGAATCAAAAAAACTGTCACCCAGATTCATTGGACCATATCGCATCCACCTCAAAATCAACCCTGTCACCTACCGGATCCAGCTGCCTGCGGCGCTCCGAAGCCACCCCGTATTCCACACATCCCAACTAAAACCCTTCATCACTTCACCCATGGTTCCACCCACCCCCCCTGCTCCTCCTCCCCGAATCATTGATGGCGGTCCCGCTTACACCGTGCGATGGATCCTCGACTCGCACCCTCGGGGCAGAGGTACTCAGTACCTGGTTGACTGGGAGGGCTATGGCCCCGAGGAATGGTCTTGGGTTCCTGCACGTTTAATCCTCGATCCAGAGCTAATTCGGGACTACCGTCACAGGGTATCCTCCATCCCAGGACCGTCTGGAGCCGGTCCTGGATGGGGGGGTACTGTCATGCACACTCAATCCACGACCGGCACTAGGACCCGGAAGTAGAGCGGTCGTAAATCAGGAAGTATAAAAGGAGTAAATAAACCATAGCAGAGCGCTCAGTCATTGAGTTCGGCCCATGTCGGTTTGTGCTGCGATCTTCCAAACCGTGAGTACTCAACAGTCTTTTGGGTTATTGCTTTCTGCTATTTGTGTGTGCATTTATAGGACGCAGGTTAAATTTGTGTTTTTCCCTCGCTCACCCTTTGTGAGAGTCCTTATACTAAATCGTGGGGATATCCTACCTACTCGCTTCTCTCCGCGTTTGGGTTCACCATCCACACTACATTGGGCTAACCGCTAAAGCTACGTCTTCTGGTCCTTCAGGTTAGTTCACCCGTGACAATGATGCCTGAATCACAGGAGGTCATTGTGTATTTCATATGAGCTAGCAATCACACTCACAACCATGGAGCTGTCCACATATCTAAGGATCTCACCTGGTCTCGAACCTGTTTTCTTCTGATTAGAAAGGCATACAGATGTCGCCATTAAAAACCTGCGTTTCGAGAAAAGGGATCCCGTGACTTGCCGCGGCTTTGCGCGGCTGCGTGCGGGAAGCTGTGAACATGCCCTTCATTACCTGTAGGGGGCAGTCGTGTTTCAGTCTGAAGTATTGTGTGTCTACTGAAGCCGAAAATGTGTACAAATTAAACTGCGCATGCGTGTTTGGAGTCGCTGTGCCCGCGCTGTGTATCAGTCGGTTGGGAATCATCACGGAGGTTACAACACGGTGTGGCTGCAGCTGGAGTTTGTCGTGTTCGAGGTAAGTTTAGCTTTCTTTTTTGGATGTGATTCTCGCTTTCATGACTCCCAATTAATGTTCATCTTAATCTCAGGACGTACAATTAGCAATTTCAGTTTTTAATAGTGTGGAGATTCACAAAACACCGTTTTCGTGTAAAAACCTGAACCTACGGAGCCCCCATGGGTCCTGTGGTAAATAAATAAATAAATAAAATAATAACGAACCGAGCGCGCGGATTAATACACCGAGATGTGTGTTTCTTACCCCCAACCCGAGTGAAAACGGCGTCTTCAGACAAAGGCTCGCCAGTTAGATGCCATTTCTGAACAAACTGAGTCGTGTGTGTTAAAGCATTAAATGGTAAAAGAGCACTAGCAATAAACGTTTTTTTTCTGAAGCCGGACTTTATTAATGAGTTACGAGTAAAGAACCTGTACATATGTTCATACAGTATTGACAGCAGCTCTAATTTACTGCAGTAAAGCCAGCCGCGGTTCAGAAAAACACGGTCAAGCCAGCCGCGATTGATTTTAGTGCGCGCGCATATTACAGCGATTACGGTAGTTTCATGAACAACACAGAGAGAATGCCCCATATCTGAAAAATGCTGCAGTAAAATAGTTTCATATGTGGTGTGTATATAGTATGGGACGTCCTGAATAAGAACTGATCATTGTTTTTTTCTACTTATTAGAAATGGGGTCTTTATACCCCTTTAAAATGTAATAATGCCCCATATCTGAAAAATGCTGCAGTAAAATTGTTTCATATGTGGTGTGTATATAGTATGGGACGTCCTGAATAAGAACTGATCATTGTTTTTTTCTACTTATTAGAAATGGGGTCTTTATACCCCTTTAAAGTGTAATAATGTCCAATATCTCAAAAATGCTGCAGTAAAATAGTTTCATATGTGGTGTGTATATAGTATGGGACGTCCTGAATAAGAACTGATCTTTTTTTTTTTCTACTTTTTTTTTTTTTTTTTATCATATAATGTGTGTACATTATATGGGATAAAAACTGACCATGGCGTTTTATACTTACTAGAATTTATTTTTTCATAGGTCTCTGAAGTGAAATAAAGGCATTTTATTTAACTTTTTTTCCCCATTGTGAACATTTGTTTATTTGACCTCTCTTCCAAAGCAGACGTTAATCCTCATTATAGAAAACATTCATTGAAGAATAACTGCTACTTTTGAACAGTAAAACAAAATAAAAATCAATTCTGGTATTTAGAAAGACTAAATACATTAGTTTGTCTGTTTTCTACGAATTCTGCTGTAACTTATCTACATAAAACAATTATTTGAATGGTGAATATTTAAGAAAAATATTGTAACAGACAACCGTCAAAGTCACCAATAAATAACACGGATATTAAAGCAGAAATGCAAATAAATAAGCAAGTAAAAATTGACGAGCATGTTGTATTATCTCTCAGTCCTGGGCGTCTAAATGAAAAGCGCTCTGAAAGCGCGTTGTCTCTGTGTCGGTCCTGAAACTACCGTAATCACTGTAATATGTGCGCACACTAAAATCAATCGCGGCTGGCTTGACCGTGTTCTTCTGAACCGCGGCTGGCTTTACCGCAGTTCTAATTTGTCTAAATCGCATTGCAGACAATAAAAATAAGTCGAGTCATCCTGTGACCCTACATGCTTAATCTTTGCACACATGATTCTTGCTTCTCACTTTTTCCTTAATCCCTCACTGTTCTATCTTGTATTTTCTAACGGTGTCAGAAACTTTGTGTTAGTAGCACTGCTTGACGCCTTCCTCTTTTGTAATTTGCTTTGGATAAAGGCAAACTTACAAAAGATGAAGAAATGCCTGAATGTAGTTGTACGAATAAAAGATTATGTAATGATACAATGTAAATATTTTCACAGAAACAAAGTGTAAAGATGAGACGTGAATCTGAAGAGGATCTCTTTGATGATTGCCTGGTAAAGCATTGTTTTCTTATTAATTATACAATTTATTAATACCTTGAATATAGTGTTTGTTGTATTGGACAGAAGCATATAAATGCAAATGAATATATAAATGAGTAATTATTGAACGAATTTTCATGTTTGGACTAACCCTTTAAATACAAACTCAGCATTCATCATAGCATTTCCTGACACTGTAAAGCCATCTCATGCCATGTTTTACTGATGCAAGATAAAGCAATTTAACCCAAGTTTAACAATATGAAGTATATGAAGTGATGGTCATTTTTGTATTATCATTTATTTTTATTATTATTTTTTTCTCAATGAAGTCAGCACAGGTTGAAGCAATTCAGATTTTTTTTGCTTCTCAAAATAAATGATTTATTTTCTTGTAAATTTTATGCAGGGGGACAGACGAAGTGACACCTTCTTAAAATCCTTGTCGTCCGTGCTGTTGAAGGGGAAGAACCGGTTGGTGTATCCATAATCCTTGAAGGAGAGGCTATTTTCAGAAAGTTCTTCTAGAACTTGATGGGATTAAGCTATCACCAAAAGTGCAAGCTTTAAAGATGAAGTTATCATCTTAAAACATTTGATTTGGCTTGACTACAAGTGTTTACATGTTGTGTTTACATGTTCAGCTTAAAATGTTTTCATGCATTAAGGTTTCAATGGCATACTTTTAAGTGCACTAGTCCAGAGTGCTGATTTGAAAGTTGCAACTTCACTGCTTCAGAGGGCTATTACGTTTTAACGTTTATTCTACAGTTTGTTTAAAGTATTTTCTGCTGCATTTTATTTCTAAATGAATGCTGTATTTTATTTATTTATTATTTTACACAATTTTGTTTAAAACAAGTATTTCAGGCCCTGGTGCCGTGCAGTTTTTTTCTATGGATGCAAAATTTAGCTGAATGCACTTTTATTAAAAAGACAACTTGGATCTAGACTGTGAATGTCACAAATATTTGGTAATGTTGGTGAATAAACTGTTTAATTATATTTTAGTTGTGTGATTTATGAAAGATATAGATGAAATAATTACTTAAGTTTCTTTCCAAAACATAAATTAGCAATGTTTACATTATTATAGGGAGTAATATAAATTGATAAAACAAAGTAAGGGAAAATCTCACAAAACATGTGTATATATATATATATAGTTAATTCAGGGCTATTTATGATGGAGACACCTTTTTACGTTTTAAATATGTAAAACCTCCGCTGCGTGTATTCATTCACAGGCTGCAGCGCGCGCACAGAGAAATAGGAGACTGTGGTGTATGAGTGGATTGGAGAGAAGAGAGCTGTTCAGTTACTATAAAATATATATATATAAACATAATGATCTTTTTGAGTTATAATGTTTTTTTTTAATTATTCATAAGAAAACCTTTCAGTTTTGTAAATATTCTAGTTATAGTGTGTTATGTTTTTCTTTAGGTTAAACGGTTTTGAGAATTAGACCATCCAGCTAAGATAAATATTATGTCGTTGATTGATAAAATCTGGATTAAGGATAATTTATTTTATTTAATTTGTATTTTTCACCTCCCCCCCTGAGGGATTGCCACCTTATTGTGGTCAGGGGGTTTGCGTGCCACAGTGACCTTAACAGCTATACCAACAGGAGCTTAGTCTTTGGAGGTGGGGGATGCATGTTGAAATGCAGACTTTTTAACCCAAGACTATATAAGTTTTTACAGTACTTAGATAAGGGGGAATCAAAAACTGCCCCCAAAAATGTTTTACTGCAAGTTTGAAAAACCCACTCTCACATCACCTAACACACACACAAATTATTTGCAAACCGGTTTCGCTGACACTTTGAGTGTAATTCATAAATTTACTGAACATATTCAAATAAACACACCATACGGCAAATAAATCATCTCAAAGCGTTTATTTTTTGGGTCATAAATGCAGTGTTCATTTACATTCCTGTGTGTCCATGTTACGTCAGAGGACATGCGCCGATGTTTATCACACATTCCAATAAGAGAGATTACTCACTCCCAAAGGTTTTTTGCGCCGTATTTCGATTTTTAAAAAAGTTGCTCATTTTCACCACGAACACGGATGAGTCTTCGGGTTTCCTCAGCCGTCCATATACAGAATATAAATTACAAAACTGTGGTCACGTTGCAATAAGTAAGAATAGTGTAAGCAAAACAATAGTGTATGGCCGTAAGCAAAACAAACAATGCGTTATCAAATGCTCGGCAAAATGCCGTGCTACTGAACTTTCATATTTGTTTGTAGCATGCAGTAAAGTGTATGTGACATAAAAATATATATTTGTAATATTGTGCAATATGTGCTATCCGCTAGCAAACTTTAGCGATTTTTTTTGCAAACGTTTCTTTACAGAACATCACCATAAACACAGACAAGACTAAAGGTAATATACATACAATGAAAACTTGTCATAAAAATCTTTATTAATGGCAAAAATGACTTAACATTTATGGGTCTGTTTGCTCGAGTGAGCAGCCATGTTGAAAACTTCGCTTAGCCCTTCGTTTGAAGTGAGGTCCTCAAAAATCTTCGTTTGGAGGGCTATCTGGCCCTTCCCCCTCCCCCTACACCTCCAACCAAAAGAGAAATGAGACACCTCTACCCCTGCACGTGAACGCGCCAAATGGAAGAGTAGGGGGAAGGGTTGGGATTCAGCCTTAATATTGGAGCAATAAAATTTACTTAAAATCTGTGTCCAAATTGTTATGAGGATTTTATCAAGTAAATCTTACAAGTTCTTTTTTTCAGTGCATGGGTGAACACGATGTTTTAAGAATTTAATTATCTATATATATATATATATATATATATATATATATATATATATTTATTGTGTGTGTGTGTGTGTGTGTGACCGGTGCAACTCACACGTCCTATTCCATTGTCATTCAGACACATTCAGCGCGTTCAGACACAAGCAGCGCCAAATGCAGTGGACTCACATTCAGTACAGCAGGCCAGGATATAGTCTGTGAATACGGACGTAAAACTAACAGCAGATTAAACAGCTAAATGTAAAAGTATAAATATGATCCCTGTCAGTCTCCTAATCTAGTGACTGTTTGTCAGAAATCAGTATTGTGAAAGAAATTGATAAGCTAATATACTAATATTGCCATATGGCTAGAATTTTGTTGACACCAATAGACAATCCACTTCAGAAAAATAGTTTTTAAAATGCATTCACTTACTTGGTGAACATTAATGATTTGATTCGAGGTTTGCACACTAAGACTCAGAAAATGTGAAATAAAATGATTGCTGTTTAAATGGCATGTGTTTATCCTGTTTTGTCAGGTAACAGAACCTAAACACCTGTGCTGTATATCAGACAGTGATGGAGAGAGTGTAGATTACACACAGGTGCTCTCTAGTCATTAGCACTCATCAGGCAATGTCTATGGCCAACTGACTGCACTCAGACCAAAGGGGGCTGAATAATTACACACACCCCACTTTTCAGTTATTTATTTGTAAAAAAAAAAAAATTTTGAAATCATGTATGATTTTCGTTCCACTTCTCGCGTGTACACCACTTTGTATTGGTCTTTCACGTGGAATTCCAATAAAATTGATTCATGTTTGTGGCTGTAATGTGACAAAATGTGGAAAAGTTCACGGGAGGCGAATACTTTTGCAAGCCACTGTAGTTGTCCTGAGATTTAACATTGTTACCAATAATAGGCTGAGGCATTCTCTGTCCATGCTCATAAGGAATCCCTCAATGTTTTTCAATTAGGGGACAGAAGCAGATCAGCCATGTTGTAGTTCAGGTGAAGAGGCGAGGTCACAGGAGGTCAATCTGAATGTTGATTATACAGTATATAACATATAATATGTGTGCGTGTATTATACATGTTGATTATACTAATATTTAGCATTATGAGGAGTGATAGGCTGAGGATGTAAGTGATTCATTAGTGTTTTTGGCAAAAGTTTTGAACTGACATTTCACTTTTTTGTCACGCTATTTCATCAGGTGGCAATGCTGTCCGGTCCTAGTGCAGTCAGAGGGGAAGAGTTAGGGTCAAAGCCATTGTTCACCCCCAAAAAAACTTTACTCACTATTTACTCCTTAACTGGTTCCAAACTTTAATGGTTTTCTTTATTTTGTTGAATACAAAATAAGATATTGGGGGAAAAAAGGGGATTGGGGGATGGGGTATTAGTTGGAGTCATAGGTAGCAAACCTACGCCCTTGTGTGTGTGTGTGTGTGTGTGTGTGTGTATGTGTGTGTGTATATATATGGAAATATAATTAATATTTTCGTGTTTAATTACAAAAAAAAAAAACATTTTAATGGTTAGTGATTGTTGCAGACATTTACACTATTTTTGAGAACTATTAAGTTCTCCTTCAACGTGTCATAGCCGATAACTGCCCCTTTGAAGCCTTTGAATGGTGTTAAAAATACTTGCAAAACAAGTATTGCAGCCATACATTGGAGGGAACTTCTGAGGTGGTCAGTGATTGATGGCACGGTCGGTCGGAGGGGGTTGTGATCACACCTATAGATCTTTTGTTCTAGGCTATCGGTCAAATATCTCTCCACTTGGAAGCAAAAACATGCAAGGGATTTCAGCATCTCGACGCACATACTAAGCTGTTTATAAAGTAGACACTGTTTGTTTTTTCATTTTGTAATCTTTCCCGTGTTTACCGTGTACTGTACAATGTATATTCATTTTTTAATGAATTACTGTAAATAAACTACACATTCCGTTGATTTACCAGAAATGACTTTTCTGTTTTTTGTGTGTGCTAAACTAAACTTCAGGGTCAACGTAATAGCGATTTTATTTGAAAAGTATTATATATTTACAATGCTGATAAGTTCAAGCTTAGATTAATATATATAAACTGCTTCAAAGTCTTTCCGTGACCGCTGAAATCCGACAGACGCAGGGCTCAAGGGAGGTGTGTGTGTGTGTGTGCGGGTTAGTGTGCCTGTCCTATTTTCAGCGGATTTTTCCGCTACCGCAGATCAGTTCAGCAGATCAACTTGTAATATATACATTTTAGGAATATATTAACATGTGCAGACATTTAAGGGTGCGCTGCCCTCTCTTGCCCCTGCGTAGAGCCTACACACACACACACACACACACACACATCTATCTATCTATCTATCTATTATATAAATACGCATTTGGAATCTGCATCTACATTTTCTGTTACTAGTATAGAATTAGGTTCAGCTGAGACTCATGATCAATGGTGTTAGGGTACTTATGTAGTGATAATTAGTTTCAGCCAGATCATTAAAACTAACAATGGACTATGACACTCTTGAGAGGGGATATGAAGGTGTTATTCATTTATTTATTCTCTACAAGGGTGCGAACTACAGTACAGACCAAACTATAACTCTCTCTTACTGCTATAAAAATTCTAGATATAAACAAACAAAATACAGCTTTTTTTCCTCAGAGGTAAACGGAAAAGTGAAGTTGTTCAGCTGTTCACTGTCACTGCAGCTTCTTCAAAGTCTTCCCACTCAGTGACCACTGAAATCCGACACGACACCACGTTAGGCTACGTCTTGACTCATTTGTATACCGACGGTGATTGGATGTTTCCCGAGGGCTCAGGGGAGTGTGTGTGTCTGTGTGTGTGTGTGTGTGTGTGTCTGTGTGTGTGTGTCTATGTGTGTGCGTGCGCGTGGGTACTTGTTCTACTGTTATAAAAACTCTAAATATAAACAAACAAAATACAGCTTTTTTTTCAGAGGTAAACGGAAAAGTGAAGATGTTCAGTGTCACTATGCAGATGTTACACTCAGTGGAGTTACCGAAATCATTGGTTTAGTCCTCATTGAGCTTTTGTTCCTCTTATGTGAGCATAAACAGTGAAACATTCCACAGGTTTATAATACACCGCGGCCAAGTGAACCACGTTCCCGTCGAACGAAACGAGGCATAATCGTGGTGTTTGCTTCGGTTATGACACACCATAGTTTATTACCTGCTGTGGTAGATCTGAATATTTATTCAAACACAATAATAAAGCTTTATATCCTCAGGAGGGCTCAGTACATTGTTTTAGCGATAGTTTCACGGAATCTAACCAAACCAAAAAAAAAAAACATCCGAAGCTTCAAATAGAATGAACGAACTAATGAAATTGATATATATGTAATTGATATACTGTATATACAGACGTGTGTGTGTCATTTTAATTCAAATGAACATTTTAATGCTTTCTGATACACTTATCAACTTATCCACATAAACTTATCAACACATACTCTCCGTGCACGCACATACAATCTCTAAAAAAGTAAAATTAATAACATACATATACATTCATTCATTCATTCATTCATTTTCTATACCGCTTAATCCTGTGTTCAGGGTCGCGGGGGACCTGGAGCCTATCCCAGGAGACTTCGGGCACTAGGCGGGGTACACCCTGGACAGGGTGCCAATCCATCGCAGGGCATACACACACTCACACACCCAATCACACACTATGGGCAATTTAGGAACGCCAATTAGCCTAACCTGCATATCTTTGGACTGTGGGAGGAAACCGGAGTACCCGGAGGAAACCCACCAAGCACGGGGAGAACATGCAAACTCCATGCACACAGAGACGGGAATCGAGCCTGGCCGGGGAATCGAACCCAGACCCTGGAGGTGCAAGGCGACAGTGCTAACCACTACACCACCGCGCCGCCATCATACATATACAAATAAACAAAAATATAAACGTCTATGTATATTGAAGTTTACGGTGAACGCAGAGTCGGGTAAGCACATGTGATGACGCGCGCGCCCTCACCTCTTGTTACGGCTGCCTATTTGGCCAAAAAATAATTGAACGATATGCCTGGTCCTGGAAAGAGACAATAAATATATATATTTTTTATACATTTATTGCATTGTTTGTTGTTTACAGTCAAGCCATCAACATACAATAAAATGTAAACATGAGATCTAAACTAAAAACTGTGCTCTCTGTGATGGTGCTGGCAATATCATCTCTTTGTTCTGCTGTCTCCGGCTCCCTCCCTGGTCCTGAACCGTACCTGGCCCTTCCTCTACTCTCACTGTCTCAGAACAGACTGACTCCTGAAGCAGAAAAAAACAATGCAGGAAAAGATGTTTTCCATACTCATAATAACTAACTTGTTTACATTACACTTGTTAAATTGAAAGATCATACTGTAAATTGGTGAGCCTATTACTTTCTACTGAACAGCCCCAACTCAGAAAACATTAAAGAAATTGTTCACCCGAAAAAAAATAAATAATAATTATCAGTCATTATCCCTTCAACAAAAGCACCACACTTACCCACACTGTACATCTGATTGACCCTACTGAAAAAAAAAATAGCACTGGCTAAACTTAAAACAATTGAAGTAATCTGTCACACCTAATATTTGGGAAGTGACGTAATGTAAATAAACCTTTTACTCTAAGATTTAAGGCATTCATAATTTAAATATAAAAAAGCATAAGCATAAAAATAAGCATAAAAAACTTAATTACATATTGATTTACACTCAAAGCACATTTCTTTATATAAACATTTATTGTGGAATGAACATATTTTCATCCAAAATGTTAACATTACTCCATAAAATTACAAATAGTAACACTCAACTTTGCAACACACATTTATTAATTGGACTGAAAAGAAAATTAGAAAATGTTCTTGAAACAAAATCAGCAGAGGTAAAACATGGAACATTCATGTGCGACTGATGGAAACTCAAAAAGTCACAATCCCGATTTCCTGTGGAGGCTGAAGACAGTCCTCTTCCTACCTGAGGACAAACAGGGCCATTGTGCACCTCACAAGTTCTGCCTGAGCTTCATCTTTCTGAACAACCTAATAAAAGAAAGGACATTTGTTAGACAATTGCTCTACTTGGCAAAACAGTGTCTGATGTATGCATGTAAAATCACTTAATGCTCCCTATGAGTGAAAAAAACACCTAGGATTATGGTGCAGCATGATAAATGTAATTAGCTCAATGAATACGCCAAAATAACTGACATACATACAGTATACACACTATGTATTAATGATAAAGTTTATCATTTTAAGTATTAATTTCAGGAGGTAATCACCTCCAGGCTCTAGGGTCATAAAAACAAACATAGTATTGTTGGTTATGTTAGGCTTGTAAAGCGTGAAAAAATGAACATGGCAGACATTGAAACCTGTATTCAGACAGCATACACTAACCTGTGAACAAGTTAAACTAAAGTTTTATTCTGCTAGTTATGTTTTAATTTAGGGCATCACAGCCAACTTGATGTGGATGCCTTGCTCAGGTCCTGTGGCTTCCATTCACAAGATTACATTTGACACCAAGCTAATTTCTGCTTTTGAGCGAGTACATACCAGATCAAGAACTTGAAGATGAAGATTATATCTCTGGTCTTCTCTCTGACGGGTTCCTCCCTAGTTTCTGATTATCTCAATTAGTTTGTAGTGTTGCTTGTCCAAGGAAACCAGTAATCTTGCTTGAAGTGGAGCAGATATAATTCTCAGAAACTCATTACTGATCTTTAAAAAAAAAAAAAAAAAGGTAAAAACAAAAATTGGACTGGCTCAAGTTCTTATGTTAGCAAATCTTAATTACAGTGTGTATAAAGTATAGAAAGCAGTACACTACAAACAGCACTCACTCCAAATTAGCTTGTTCTATGTTTACGTCACTTTCCTATTAATTTTTACATCGTTAACCAACGGTACTTAAATATAATTATTTTCTTCGGCGCCGCTGACTTACTGTATAAACTCCGGTGTTTTTGAAAATCACCACGTTAGTTAGCTAATGCTAATGCAGGTAATATAGGTGGTTTTAGCTACAGTAGCAAACACGGACACAAAACTCAATCTACAAAGTAGTTGTTCCTGACATAAATCATGAATTTGCTCATAGAAGAGATACATTTAACATAGAAATGACATGAGTTTGCTTTCTTACCTGGTTTAAAGGAGTTTTCTTTGAGAATCTCCACCCGCATGTGATTCAGTCCGTGAAAATGCTGCGTCATGAGGTCATGAGACACGGTTTGAAGCAGAAATGTCCTTTGTGAATGGATTAGATTTAAGTTTAATCAGGGGCTTTAACTAACAGTAACTGAAATACAGGTTCTGATATCCTTCCTTACTTGTTTCAACGTCATGCTCCGGTTTGAGGCGGAAATAAAATTATACCGGCAAAACTATGGTCTAAAGACTGCGCATGCGCAAATCACACTCAACCTAATAAGAGTACCTTGATCAAAATTAAATATTTCACTGCTGTAAACAGAATTATACTAAAGTAAAAAAAAAAAAAAAAGATTCACCCATAAGCATAAATTAGACACTTCAGTTAAAAAGAGCAAATTATTTTTTTTACTAATGGAATGAGAAAAAAAAACACATTAAACTAGGTTTACTTTTTTCAGTGGATCCCTCAATAATTTCTGTCTCCTTTGCCTGTGTTTGATAATGTGAAGCACATATACACTCATTCATCATGAAAGATCTATTATAAAACAAAATAAAATTCATGTTCGCTTCAGCACTGTTCATCCGCGTCCTTACATTCATTGTTGTACTTGGTCCGGCTTTTAGATAAAGTCCTTCCATGCGCCATCTGGCGGATATTCAGTGAAGCGCAACACATTTATTTAAAATTCCCGAATGTTGCCTCCGGCAAGTCGCGGCACGCCGCGCGCTAAATTGCGGCATCCCGCGGGAAAACACGCAGGGTTTTAAGGGCGACATCTGTAACAACACCTGTATTTTCTAAGACGACTTAAGCCAGGTCTGTTTCAGGATACTGGAGTATATTTAAAGATGTACCATTGAGAGCATTCTCATAAACTGCATCTCAATGTGGTATGGCAACCACACTGCTTCAGACCACAAAGCCCAGAGGGTTGCGAAACCATGCAAGAAATTGCTGGTATTTAGCTACCCACCATGGAGAACAGTTACAAGAAATGCTGCCCGCAATGAGCAAGAGGCATGATCAAAGATACCGTTCACCCCAATCATGGTCTATTCACCCTTCTCAGAATGCCCACACAAACAGTTTGAAAACTAGTTTCAAGTTGTATATTAACATATACTTTATAATACCATATATAGCATATTCTTATTATGCACTGCACCTTCTGTACATTAATCACTTTCACCCATGTACATATGAACCAATGCCCTCATTTATCAACTTGTTATTTATGGTACATATCCAGATCTACATTAATTAGGTGTTTTTGACTCTTATCTGACATATGTTTGAGAAGGAAATTATTAAAATTAGCTGCATCTACAAAATTTCCTGATAGCACTCAGTATATCCTCTAACTTCTCAGTAGTGCTATACAGTATACTATAACATTCAAGCTTTAACACATCGCTTGGGGTTATTTTATCATGAGAAATTACACACCTTTCAAATACCTTCTTTAGAACAGTATTTCAGACTGAAGAGTCCGCTAATGGTGCAGGGCGTAATGGTGCATTTTCTCTGTATAAGTTCTAAGCAGGTGCAGATCTAAAAAAAAACAACAAAAAAAACACGAGTTGTTAGCCACATATTTGTGGAATCATCAAAAAGCCACTGTGGCTAAGGTAACAGGAATTTTATTTTTTTTCCAGCAGAACTACTTAGTCAGATCAGCTACAGTGGGAGCCACGTCAAACAGCCGCTTGGAGCATGATGGATTCATGGCAGGATCATGAAGGGTTAATGCACGGTCCGTGCACGGAATGTGATCCCCCGCGATGACGCAGTTAACAATGCCCCGCCCCATAAACGCCCCCATGCGCTTTCTAAAAAGATGATTGCAATGCCGTATAATTCCGCCAGATGGAGCATTGACTGGTACAGTTAACTGCAGTGTCCAGGAAACCCAATACCGTATCTTTAATATATAGACAGTTCTTGTATTGTCAACATAGTTTCATAAATAGATGACGTGGTAAAAAACAACAACAAACCGATTAATAAAACAGATTTGTTAAATCACTCAATACACAACCCATGATGATTATGCTATTTATTATTTAATAATGACTTAATAAAACTAGTTAGTGAAATATTTTTTAAGACATCCTGAAATTATCCTTAAAAACACGGTAGCGTCTGTAATTTGTCTATACCGATCATTGTAGGTACGGAATAAAAATGCGGGCTATGTACAGTATTTTATATTACTGTGTATTTTACCTAGTTCCATTTTTAATATACTAATAGATAATATTTTGCTGCAAAGTAAAGCTCAAAATGTAACGTCTGCTTGGGTTTGTTTTCGTTATATTTTTGATGATGTTTTTTTTTCACTGTCAACAAGTGGCATAAGAAAGGCAATTAATGGCGCATGCAACCTGGAACAAATATCTGCCCATATGGATCAGTATTTCTTTAGTCATTTAATCATGCATAATGCTCCCCCGTCAAAAAATCTGATGGGGCATTAATCACTTATCACAACTGTGAATGGATGCAGCAGCAGAGACAGATTAAATCCCCATAAACACTTGGAAACAATAGTAAAAAAGTTCCAGAGGGTTAGCGCCTTTTATACTAATGTATTTTTACAGATTTTTTTACTGCTTATATTTCGTTTGGTTTTACGCAATTTCATGTTTGTGTGTGTGTGTGTGTGTGTGTGTGTGCACGAGAGAGAGGATACTCTGACAAGAGCAACTTCCGTGTGGCTCCCGTGGTGCAATCGGTTAGCGCATGATACTTATAAAGCAGTACAGGTGAAGCAATGCCGAGTTCGAGCCTCACCTAAAGCGCCCAAAGCATTTTTAAAATTTGAATTTGAAAGTAAAGCTTAAAATTTAACTTCTGCTTGGGTTTGTTTTCGTTATATTTTGATGTTTTCGATGATAGTCAAATTGGCATAACAAATTGATTAATGGCGCATAATATCTGGAACAAATATCTGCCCATACGGATCAGTATTTCTTTAGTCATTTAACCAGCATAATGTCCCAAATCAAAGATCTGATGGGGCATAAATCACTTATCACAACTGTGTATAGATGCGGCAGCAGAGACAGATTTAATCCCCATAAACATTCACACTTGAAAACAATATACAGTTCTATAGTGTTAGTGCCTGTTATCACAGGACAGGAATCACCTACAGGATACTACTGTATTTTTACTGCTCATATTTTTTACCCTAGTTTCATTTGGTTTTACGCGATTTCATGTGTTATTTGTGTGTGTCTGTGTGTGTACAGTGTGTGTACAGTGTGTGTGTGAGTGCGAGAGATAGCGTGAGAGCGCGTGCGCGAGAGAGGGTTTACATGGTGATTTGTCCAAGGTTACTAAAACCTGGCTTACTACCTATAAAAATTATTTCAATTTAACTCATGGGTCTCAATCACAGATGACAAGACAAATTATATACTCTGAAACGTTCATTTGAACATTTAAAAATATATACAAAAAACATGAATACTAATGTTATCATGGTATAAATTATTAACATTAGGTTAGGTCCTGCCCTTAATTAATTCATATTATAATTACTTTTACATAGTATAGTTACTGGACTGACATTACCAAAAACTAGCTATTTCATTTAGCCTTTCTAAAATCAACCCATATATCATTTATAATCAGAAAACATAAAACATATTATGATCTGTTCAATAGCCCATCTGTTTTAATTTAAATTTTATTTTTTATTATTCATAAGACAACCTTTCAGTTTTGTAAATATTTTAGTTATAGTGTATTAAGTCTTACTTTAGGTTAAATGCTTTTGAGAATTTGACCATCCAGCTTAGATAAATGTTATGTCATTGATTGATAAAATCTGGATTAAGGATATTTTATTTTATTTCTTTAATTTAAATTTTTTAGTTTCCCCCCTGAGGGATTGCCACCTTATTGTGGCCAGGGGGTTTGCATGCCTCAACACAATTCAGCAAATACAATACTGTTACTATACAGTAAGCCCAGGGAACAAACAGTGCTAGAACATGATGCCCCCTTCAAATTTCTGACTGCCCCCTCCCCCCCTGGTCTAGAACGGCCCTGCCTCTGACCGTCTTTTGTCTTGTAAATGAGTATTCTCACTCCCCTTCCAATCCCCCCAGCGCACACTCTATGTTTGTACTGTAAACTGTAACTTTGTTTGCTAGGGCACTTGGTTATACACAGTACTTTAATGTATGGAACACTTACTTAACTTACTGGTTTGGTTTAAATATCGCATATTACCTTATTCAGCAAAATAAATTAATTAACGTATTGAAGTATTTTAGTACTGAAGTACTCTTTCTCTTTCCTCTCTCCCCCTGTCTCCCCCTTTCACTCTTTCTCTCTCTCTCTCTGTCGAGCTACACATGTGGTTCCTGAGCTGCCAGTGATCCAGACTCCCTCTGCCCTCCGGACCTGTCTGATCCATCCTGGTGCCCGGTTTCTGGTTGGAGGTCTCATCGCATGGATGCCCCGTGTGTCTCTTTAGGATGCGTCTGGTGTCTGGGGATGATTCTCTATACTTAGAAGATGGTTCTGGCCTCGACTGGTGTGGTCAGCTGTTTCTCTGAGGACTTGACAATTCGATAGTTCAGGACTGGAACTTTCTACAAGTCTATCTGAGTCTCGAATAACTACTGGACTCCATTTTACATCAAGTATTATAACATCAATTAACATCAACTATTATAGCTGAACCTAACACTTAACACTGTATAAATGCAGATCATTTCCTGCTATCTGTTTCACCCAGATGAGGATGGGTTCCCTGTCGAGTCTGGTTCCTCTCAAGGTTTCTTCCTATTACCATCTCAGGGAGTTTTTCCTTGCCACTGTCGCCCTCGGGCTTGCTCGCCAGGGAATATCTGAACATTTTGATTCATACACATTCACATTCCATACAAACTTAAATAATTCTTTTGTTTGTGTAAAGCTGTTTTGAGACAATGTCAATTGTTAAAAGCGCTATACAAATAAAACTGAATTGAATTGAATTGAAGTTAATGACAAAAACAGACCCTGCGCTTGTGTTTAGAACTGCTGAACAGCCGTGTTCATAGGTTTAATCAATGATGGATGAATGGAGAGGTGTGTGTGTGTGTGTGTGTGTGTGTGTGTGTGTGTGTGTATGTGTATGTGTGTGTGCATATACGCGCGCGCGCTCTCCTGAATTTCTCCGTTGGCTTTAACACGCACACCCATCCCCCCGCCAAACACACACACACACACACACACACACACACACACACACACACACACACAGACACACACACAGAGCAATTAACACCATGTCATACTCAGGAGTGGAAGGTGAGAAACCTCAATGGAGAATACCAAGTTTGTCGTTTCTCTTTTGGAGTTCTTAAAACCCAAAACATTTATTTATACTGAGAAAAAATTATTGTGGGTCACATAATCACAAACACATATACATATAATCAAGTGTTTAACTGGTTTCATTTGTTTCTATGACCAATAATTATTATTATTATGATTTTCAGCCCAACTCTTTGACTATTTAAAACAAAGTTGTGTCCCATTTTTTGCCCATTGAAGTTGTTGGTTCCACTAAACGGTTTTTAAATACCCAAACAATCCCCCAACAATTAAAATACGCAAACATGACTTTACCAATTCAATTTATTCTTCCAAAACTAGTTACAAAAACGTTAAAACAGTAATTTGTATAAAACAGGTGAATACATGTTGTCTTTTTGCTTAAAGTTCATTAAACTACCCGGATACACCAGCTGCTTATAAGTCTCTATCTATGGGTCTTTTATATTAAAATATACATTTTTCAAATATCAAAACTATTAAAGATGGAACAGTTTAAGTCTTTGCTTCCCCCAAAGTACTGTATCAGACATTTAGAAGTTCTATGTTCAGAATATACAGTAGACCTGACGAAACATCATTCTAAAGCTGTCGGACTGTGACGTCATCCCTCCTACAGCTACCCTCAACAGCTTGTTCAGGCTCCTCCAGTCCTGTAGCTCTAAAAGTCCAGCCGTCAGCCTTCTGACCCCCCAATCCTCCACAGCGGAGCTCTGCTTAAAGACAACAGGAGAATTTAGTGAAGACAAAGATAAATAAACTTTACAGAACATATAGTTCTAATAGAAATAAAATATATTAATAAACCTATTTACCACAGAGTGTGTAAAATACTGTTTTGGGAATTCTGGAATGTAAATAAACTGCCTGTGCTAATGTTAACCAGTGAACAGTGTTAGTGTTAACCGCGGTCTGTCTGTATTATCGTCTGAATTAAATTAACCGAGAATTTACTTAATGCGCTTCTCATACAAATAAGTTAAACGATATAACACTCGTATACGAGCATTAGTTCATCTCTGAAGCCAAACTATAACTTACTGAAGCCCCTCATACCCCCCCACACACCTCCCCCCCACGCACACACATACACACACATCTCCCCCCTCCTCCTCCTTTTTTTTAATCCAGCTCGTTAACTAAGCACTCGCGCTACCGCGGAAAGTCACGGCCAAAGTGTATAAAATATAAACCCCGTTATGAGCGTTACTAGCTCCTGTACAGCTACCCTCAGTCTGTGTCCCTCATCAACTGCATCACATTATATTACAGTCACAGAAATAACCTGCAGATTAACTCTTAACCAAAGAATAAATAACCGCTGAATTTATCCAGACAACACACGGTGAGATTCTGTATTTACAGAGAACACAAACACTCTTCATTGGGTAGTGCAGCTCTTGTAATAGGGACATTAATTGTATTGTCGAAGCTTGAGCATGTTTTTGAGTTAAAGTGGAGTGACATTGTGAGTGTGTGACATTGACAGTAAGCTGTAATGTTAACTCCAGACTTGGTAAACAGACCATTAAGTTCTCTAAAGTCACATCTGACCACTGCTGGTGCTGCCAGTGATATTGAAAAAAACGGCCAATAAAAAACTAAACTGGGAAATAAACTGTAAACTACCCCAAACACATTTTATAAAATAAAACATCACTTACCACGAATACTCCGTTAAGCCGCCATCTTCATCTCTGTAGTTTGGCAGCGTCAGTATGGCGGGGGTGGAGGCGGGTTGTTAAAATCACGTGATTGCAACTCTTCGCAGCTGGCTTGTTTTAACGTGTTCTTGAGAACGAAGCGCCATCTAGTGGTGGCACCAGGTAAATGAATAAATAGGGCTTGAATGGGCGTGTTTACTGTGAAATCTTGACACGCCTTTCTGGCAGAAAAGGGAGGAGGGATTACGGCGTGCAAAGGGCATTTACACGCCATTCACACGTCAGCCACACAGTCGCGGCTATTTGGCGTGGCTCCCACTGTACCACTTTATATATGCCTTTATTTTAATTGGATTAACATGAAAAGCCATATGATAGGTATAGCAGAGGTGTCAAGTAACTAAGTACAAATACTTCGTTACCTTACTTAAGTAGAAATTATTTTTCAGCCGACTTTTACTTCTACTCCTTACATTTTTAAGCAATTATCTGTACTTTCTACTCCTTACATTTTAAAAATAGCCTCATTACTCAATTTTTATGATCAGAACCCCCCCAGTCGCGTGATAAGGACGCGCACAACCCCCCCCCCCCCCCAATCGTATGATCAGAAAGCGCAATCCCCCCCCCCCCTGATTAAATGTTGTAATTTAGATACTGTATATCTATTGCACTCTTCGAAAACTGAAGTTATTGTGTATTTATATTTAGTGCAGTTTCTGCTCTGTTTAAAGACTGACTAATACATAGCCACTGTTGACCAATAACATAATGATGCAGATTTTTAGGTCTAATTCCATAAACTTCCATAAACCAATGTAAGTGTGTTCATTTAGTCTTAATATAATTCTATAGTGTGAATGTTGAATGAAAGAAACAGAATAAGGTGTCAGTGGAATGTAAATAAAAAAAGTTTAGCATTTTCCAGTAAGTGGAAATAAAAGTGGACGGATGATTGTAGGTGCTGAATTGGCATGATAAGGTGTTGGTGTGTGAGGTGTTGGTAGATTAATGTATAGCTTCATGCGGAATATGTGCCAAAAACAATGTTAGTTAAAGAACATCAACACTTATAGACCATATACCGGTAACGGAAGGGCCATTTAAGCACTTAGTGATGGATTATGTGAATTTGATCAAACTAGTTCAAAGTAAATGTACATGCTCAGGATACTTGGGAGTAATAACTAGATTTGGAATTTTGTCTGAATGATTAGTTCTCATAACAGATCAGCATTCACTCTGTGAAAACTTTAAAACTTCAAACTGTAAAGCAGGTACTGCATCAATTGAGAATTAAAAAAATTGGAGGTGTCTATCATTTGCAATCACAAGGGACGGTATAAAAAATTAATTGTACTCTCAAAGTCAAACTTCACAAGATCTGTAGCAGTACTAACCTTAACTGGGTTGATGCTTTATTTTTTGCACTTATGAGTTATCACATGGAAACTAACAAAAACATGCACCTATCCTTCATGAAATGCTTATGGGTCAATCCATGCCTGTGCCATATTGTGGAGGCAGCTATAAAGGGCCCCCGCTAGAGCAATTACAAATGGAACTCAGATCGTTTATGAGGAAACTAACTGCAATATATAAACCAATAAATGTGCAGGACAAAACAAGGGGGCGACAACCCTGACCAGTTGTTTCAGGAAGTGGCACAAACCCAGGAGTGAGGAACCTACAAAGTCATAGCAGTTACTTCTACAGTGGTTCAGGTGGAAGGCAGAACCACCTAGTATAATTTTTAATCATTTCACGAGAGTCCCCCGAATAAGTACGGGAAAAGAAAGAGGGAAACCACAGACAGACAAAGCAGGAGGAGAAGAGGAGAACCTAACATCTAATGGTAACAAAGTACATAGAAATGAAATCCTTATTGAAAAATAATCAACTATTGGCACTAGTTGGATATGAAATTATGCAGCGATGTGTGCTCTGCTGCTCCAAATCAAGAATGATAATCTGCTTGGGTACTCATGTATGTATGTGACAAAAGATTATGTCCCCATATTTTATAACTTTGTAAAATCTGCAGATAAAACAGCAGCAGCAACATTTAATTTTAACTTCCTCAACAACAAAAAAAGTGCACTGGAAGGAAGCAGACCGTACAACAACACCCAATTTGTGTAATTAATGTTTCGATTCAAATACCAATTCACACACCAAAGTACAACAGTGAAAAGTAGAAATTCCAAAATAGTATAGCATTTCCTGAAGGATGTCTGGATGTAGAAAACTTCCTAGAATAAGACTACCTCAGGATATTAACATGATACAGTTGGAAGAAACTAAGAAGCTGTGAGATTCTGAAGCTGTGCGATGTGGAGAGATGAGAAGCAGAGCTGTAGTCGAAGGATGATAGGGAGAGTTCAAAGCTTTGCGATCCGTCAGCGAGGGCGTCAAGCCAAAACAAACGCGAAGCAGAGTCGTAGTCAAGTGACGAGAGCGAGAGTTCAAAGCCGTGTAATCCGTCAGCGAGGTCGTCGAGCCAAAACAAATGCGAAGCAGAGCTGTAGTCGATAAACTAAAGCGAAAGTTCAAAGCTGTTAAATCCGAGTGTAGTGACAAATCTAAATCGTGAGATGAGAGGCAAAAACGAGAAACAAAGCAAAATCGGCAACGTGAAAAAACCATAAACTGAGACGCGAGAAAACTGTGGTGAAAACAACACACAATAATCCAGCAGCGACAAGCGAGGTGAGAGTTTTCGTGAGAGTGTTCTCAGAGGGATGTCCCTGGTAGCACGCTTGACTCTCTCCCTGTAGATGCGGACATATTATTTCACTAGTTTTGACGCGTATCTTTGGCTTGCCTTTTTTACTCACACGAAAAACTGAAGTCCGATGATCTCTTTCTTGTTTTTTATTTTGTCAGCATCAAAGAATCAACACTTCATACAGTCGTCTTGAGTAAATCCCCTGTGGTTATAACACCAGTTGCTGTATCAAACGGTTCAAGATTTTTTTACGCATATAACAATGCATTTGCTGTATATATCTGATTACAGTTAGCTTACGGTCAAAAGCTTTCTATCATACGATAGTCATACAAACACATGTAATAGTGGAATGACATCACAGACCAACTTACGATTGTTAAAATGGATGCTTAACTAACAAGTTCAAAGCTTATGGCTTATGTAATATGCTTAATGCTTAACTAATGAACAGAATAAGATAGAATAAAATGAAATAAAACAAATAAAACACAACAACAGATTCATAACAAATACCATATGGCTCTTACATTCCAGCCCCAAATTGACAGGCATTAAGACATTAAGGCATTTTTTTTTGTAACAACATACAATTAAACTTTCTTAACCTTTTGAACCTTTTAAATCTTTTAATGTATAATATTTATCTCAGGTGTTTATATTTGCGTATCAACTTTCATAACAGATTATCACACATTTAACAGTCCGTTTCACATATGAGGCACAGCTTGTATATGGATCTTTTCAGAATGTTGGTCTTAGTTTTAACTAGCAGACGTCTCACAAGTCCCCTTTTGTCGGGAAACACTTTCGTGATTCTTCCCATGACCCATAAATTTCTTGAAGAAGACTCATCAATTATTAAAACTATGTCTCCAACGAATGTTTGGCTGTTTTTTCATCAGCAGCAGGTGGTTAGGTGTCAGGGGTTCCAGATCTGTGGGATCGTCCGAAACAGTAGTAAGGGGTCGGTTATTCATTATCGCTTCTACGTCACACATGAATGTATGCAGGCTCTCATCAGTTAATGTTTGTTCTTTCAATACTTGTCTCAAGATTTTTCTAACTGATCTGATCTGCCTTTCCCATATTCCACCAAAGTGAGATCCAGAAGGTGGATTGAATATCCACTGTATGTTCCTTTGAGTGAGGAAGGAATGGTTCTATTACGCAATTCAGTCTCGGCGCCTATGAAGTTTGTTCCATTGTCACTTCTCATGACTGACACCTGACCTCTCCTGCTTATAAAGCGTCGAATGGCGTTCACGCATTAGTCTGTGTCAAACGAATGAGCAATTTCAATGTGCACGGCTCTTGTTGTCAGACAAGTGAAAAGTATGCCATATCTTTTAACGTTACTTCTGCCACGTTTGACCTTGAAGAGTCCGAAGTAATCTACTCCCACGTTAGTAAAGGGTGGGCGATCTGGTGTTATTCTATCACTTGGCAGTTCTGACATTTTTTGTTCACCAGTTTTAGCTCTAGACTTTCTGCATATCACACACCTGGAGAGAAACTGTCTTACAAGTGAGTTAGCCGTCGGAATCCAGTATTTCTGCCGCAATTCTGAAAGCATGTAATTTCTACCACTATGTCCAATCTTTTCATGAACGTCTCTTAATATTAACGTTGTAATATGTGAGCCCTTATGTATAATGACTGGGTGTTTAACGTGCTCTGGCATTGCGGACCTGCCGAGACATCCTCCGACTCTCAGCAATACACCCTGTAGTACTGGGTCCAGTTTGGACAAGCAACTGTTTCTTTTTACAGATGCCTTGCGTTTTGGCTGTGTGGGAATTTCCCTTTTGAATTCTGCTGCTGCTTTACCCTTCTGCAACGTGAGAATTTCTTCCTTAAAATTTTGTCTTTGAGTGAACTTAATGATTTCGTTTCCTGCTCTTGTGAGGTCTTGAACTGTTAGAGACTTGTGATTTTCTGTCTTTGGGTTATCTACTTGTGTTTTGACCCTTTCTGTTTTTTGTTTGAGCATGTCTCTTATGTCTGTTCTTTCAACAATTTGTCATTTTTCACAGCGACCACTGCCGCAGTCAGTTCCATTCGTGGAATGGTGGTTTGTTTCAGGGGTGCTACACGAGAGTTCCCCATTATGAATGCGCAATGTGTCCATCAGCATTTACTAACCTGAGGTATGAGACAACTCTGTATCCCATCTCGCTTGCATCCGAGAAGTGATGGAGTTGCACTGTTGCTGTAGCTCCGAAGTCAGCTGGTTTCATGCACCTTGCTATGCTGAACTCGGACAGTTGGGTCAACTCTTGCAGCCAGGTTTTCCATGCCTTTGCAAACTGCTCGGGAATGTCGTCATCCCATGCGAGTTTTTCTTTACATAACTGCTGCATTAAAATTTTAGCTGGCAGTATGACAGGTGAGAGAAAACCCAAGGGGTCGTAGATCGAACTGGTGATTGACAGGATTCCTATGAGAAATAAACACAACAAAAGATTCATAACAAATCCGATATGGCTCTTACACTCCCCTACCCGGTACCTGGCAGCCTTGGTACGGTGGTGGTCAGCCTGTCTCTTGTACGACCTGGATGCTTGTAGCAGGGATTTTCTGGCTCGTAACCGTGTCCGTTGCAGCGGCGGACAAAATCTTGGTAGCCCAGACAGCACTGGAATGGAGAGAGCCTTGTGGAGGCCGAGGCAGAGGGAGAGCTGAGAGAAGGCAAGACCTGGAACATGAAAGACATCGCGTGATGGTATGCTTAGTCCCGTCATTCTGTGCGTTATGAAAAGCTAGCCAGGGAAGGCCGAGGACTACGGCAGCATGGGATTTATCAATTACCAACAGACAGATCTCCTCAGAATGGTTCCCTGAGACTCTTAGTGTAAGTGGGAGGGTGTGCCGTGTGATGGCGGGCAGAGGGCTTCCATCTAGGTCCTGAACTGAGAGCGGGGGTTCTACAGGAGCACGGTTGCTGCATGGAGCTGAAAGTAAATACTTGGCATCAGAGAAGGAATGTCTAGCTGTGGTGTGGGCAGTGGAGAAATGGCGTCAATACAGTATTTAGAGGGTAAGTCATTTACCATCATCACTGACCATGATGCTGCTCTAACCTTAGTTTTTAATCAGCAAAACACCTCACGCTGGGTACTCAGGCATTGGGTACATTGGTTCAGTAAATAATGGCATGTTTGAAAATTGGAAATTAAATTATATTCCTTTAGCCTACTGTATATGGCCCTTAGGGAACCTACTGTAAAACCCAACAGAGGCCAGGTGCTTAAGTAAGAACAAAAAAGAACTATTGGCAGCATGCTGTTATAACTAATAAATGAAGAGTTTGTCCGCTGATAAGCAAAGCTACTGTTAACATCCTTAAGTATTTTCCTAAAGAATTGCATGTGTCAAATCATTTCAATCTAAATCTAAAATCATCTTAGTGTTTTGCTGATGTTTCTTTTTTCCCTTTCAAAATATGGCATCACTATGGCAAACAATATAGTATCACTCATATATACACATACAAACACACGAACATGCACCTTAAAACTGACCACTTGAAAACTAGAATGTAAATTGCATCAGTCGAAATTGGTTGTATTTTAAACTGCATGGAAGGAGAATATGTTGAACTATAGAAAAGGTGTTAGCGCTGCCAGATCAATGTATCTCTCTAATATTACAAAAGAGAACTAAATTCTAGTCTTACATTTAATGTTGTAGAAGAAAAGACCATTTCTAAAACATGCACAATAATAAGATGAACAGTTTGGTGGCAAGAATTTTGTTTCCTTCTCCAACATGTCCATTGAGGTCAGCTACAATCCCCAATCTTCCTTCTGTTGGGACAGTCACTACCACTTCTCTTGTACACACTGTATATCTCCCTTTCTCAGGACCATCATATCAGCCCGCTTTTTTAAAAAACAGTTTTTCATTGTCTGTCACATTTTTTGGAGTAAGACAAAAAAATCTGTCACAGTATTGTTTGTGTTTGATGAGAATTATGGAAGTTTGTCAGGTGCATTGCTATCGTTTCTGTGTTTTCTGCATACTCTGTGTATACTTGGTAAACTATTGCATAATTGGCATAATCACCTAACTAGGTATAGAGTTTTTTTTTTCATACCAGTGATAACGACAATGTGCACCTTGTGATTTTTTTTCTATTGGGCTATGTGAAAGGACTAGGGCCTCATGTACAAAGACTTGCGTTGAATTCATACTAAAACATAACACAAAGCTGTAAATGTGCGTACGCATCTAAAAAAGTCTGATGTATGAAACACTGCGTATGCAGAATCCCACGCATATTCTCTTTGTACATCCGAATTAACGTGAAATTGAGCGCACGTGCACGAGCGTAAAACCCCTCCCTGCCTCCTCCCCCGTATAAATATGGTAATGACTCCACTTTGGAACCAAATGAAAAAGCAATGGCAAAAGCAAGCAAGAAGAGAAACTTCACAGAATGTGAATTGGAGGTGCTCCTATCGGAGGTAGACCAGAGAAAAACTGTGTTATTTGCAGGTTTGTCCTCCGGAATTAATAACAAAATTTAAAAAAACTTAGCTGGAATAATATCTTTAAATACATCACTCACCAAGAAGCCACCCATCGCGCACCCTGCCACCTTGGAGCCTCATCCCAACCATGCTGTTTGTGAGGATGAATGAATCATGGGTTGACCAAGGCCACCTTGCCACAATATTTGTTAGGTGCATTTGAGCAGGGCCAGTTCTAGACCTGACCATATGGAGGGGCAGTGAGAAATTTGAAGGGGGCACCCTGGTCTAGCATTGTTTTTTCCCCAGATCATGCAACAGGGCGCGGAGTCAGATCATGCAACGGGGCGGGGGCGTGTGCGCGCGGTCAGATAATGCAACCTGTTTGAGCATCATATATTATTTGCATATTTATTCAATGGAAATGTGTCTTCAGATGGTGCCTTTATAGTAATGTGCGTGCAGTCGATCGCTCCGGTTACATTAGGAAAACTGGCGATCGCTGCAAATTGCGATTTAATGTTTGGCTGGTCAACTGCATGATATGAAAACCTTATATAACTGCTAGACATACGGGTGATCCCGTCCCATACAGCTGGCACTGCACGGCTCAAAGACGACTGGCTTAACCCCGAGCGGTCTGCCAGTTCCCTTTGGAAAGAACCAGTTGCCAGGAAACCAAGCGTTGTCAGCACCTGTAAGGGAACAGGTAATGCCTGGCTCCTCGCTGTCTCTCTTTCCAAATTTGGACCCAACTCAGCACAGAGCTCCAAGAGGATAGCTCTTGGAAATCTGAAACGGCTAATAAGCCAGTCATCATCATGGGCCAGAAAATCACTGTGATCCCTAAAAACGCGTTCCCTTCGGATTTCGGCCATTGACAATGTCCTCTAATAAGGCCAACACTGCCATTGCCATAGACTAAGGGTTGTATACATTTGCAAATGCTTTTATATGTTCTAAATCAAATAATTGGTAGACAAATATTGTCAATTAACCCATTTTATCAATTATAAATGAATAGCAATGCTTTTCACATGTGTTGGTGCGATACTCTGTAGTGTGCAATTTAACATAATTGTTTCTAGGAGTTGCCAAAGGAAATAAAACAAACACACACAAGAAGAAATACACGTACACCAGACAGGAAGTTGCCGTGGAAGAACGCACATTCTCACGTTAATTTCACTGTTAGTAAATCCGACCGTGAGCGCGAAAACTGACGTAAGCAAAGTTTTTGTGCATATGCAGCGTTGATACATGAGGCCCCTGGTCTTTACCCCCACTCTTCCTACAGTGGGAGCCACGTCAAACAGCCACCTGGAGCATGATAGATCCATGACAGAATCATGACAGCACCATGCATGCTCCATGCACGGAATGTGATCCCCCGCGATGACGCAGTTAACGATGTCCCGCCCCCTAAACGCCCCCATGCTCTTTCTAAAAAGATGGTTGCAATGCTGTATAATCCCGCCAGATGGAGCATTGACTGGCACAGTTAACTGCAGTGTCCAGGAAGCCATATACTAGAGCTGAAGATCTTTGCCCGAACCCGACGGGACCGGTCGGGTTCGGGCTTAATTAATATAATTTTCGGGCTTGTGTGGTCATGTGATGCGTTTTGATTAGCGCGAGAGAAATGCGAAAATGGATGCTGAGGAGGTTAAACAGAGGCTTGCCACTGGCGATTATGTTTTGGTTGCACCAGCAACTAAAGCAAAGTCTGCGGTGTGGGAAAGTTTTGACCATGTAGACTAATGTTGGCATTATTCTTTTATTAAAATTCAGCTGCAGTTCACCGCCGCGTTGAGGCCGGATTGTGGAGGGAAGTGGCGAAGCAAATCCCGCGGAGCCTTTATTTTCATTTTGTTATTGCCAAAAACACATCTTAATTTTGAATTTATCTTATTTTAATTCATAAAGAAATACTTTTTTTTATGGGACTATTGTTGGCCTAGGGTAAGTGTATACCTGGACTTATTTGAGTGCTGAGATGTTACAGAGGGCTTGTTTTTTTTTTGTTCCAACTTCCAAGTTGCCTGTAGTTTATTCGTTAGTCATGAATAAATTATGTTAAAACATGTATAAATGACTCATTCTTGACCAAAGGCAAAAGCGCCGTGTGTTTACGCAATTTTGAATAATGTCTGGCTGTAAAGTCGGGTTCGGGCTTTTAAAAGGCTGTCAATCAAAATGTACTTGTCGGGCTCGGGCCGAAATCTGTCCGGCTCAGGTCCTATCGGGCCTTAAAAGTTTTGCCTTTGGTCAAGAATGAGTCATTTATACAGATGTCACCTTTAAGTGTTTTCCCGCGGGATGCCGCAATTTAGCGCGCGGCGTGCCGCGACTTGCCGGAGGCAACATTCGGGAATTTTAAATAAATGTGTTGCGCTTCACTGAATATCCGCCAGATGGCGCATGGAAGGACTTTATCTAAAAGCCGGACCAAGTACAACAATGAATATAAGGACGCAGATGAACAGTGCTGAAGCGAACATGAATTTTATTTTGTTTTATAATAGATCTTTCATGATGAATGAGTGTATATGTGCTTCACATTATCAAACACAGGCAAAGGAGACAGAAATTATTGAGGGATCCTCTGAAAAAAGTAAACCTAGCTATCGTTCGTTTAATGTGTTTTTTTTTCCTCATTCCATTAGTAAAAAAAATTATTTGCTCTTTTTAACTAAAGTGTCTAATTTATGCTTATGGGTGAATCTTTTTTTTTTTTTTTTTACTTTAGTATAATTCTGTTTACAGCAGTGAAATATTTAATTTTGATCAAGGTACTCTTATTAGGTTGAGTGTGATTTGCGCATGCGCAGTCTTTAGACCATAGTTTTGCCGGTATAATTTTATTTCCGCCTCAAACCGGAGCATTACGTTGAAACAAGGAAGGATATCAGAACCTGTATTTCAGTTACTGTTAGTTAAAGCCCCTGATTAAACTTAAATCTAATCCATTCACAAAGGACATTTCTGCTTCAAACCGTGTCACATGACCTCATGACGCAGCATTATCACGGACTGAGTCACCTTCTGCTGCGGGTGGAGATTCTCAAAGAAAACTCCTTTAAACCAGGTAAGAAAGCAAACTCGTGTCATTTCTATGTTAAATGTATCTCTTATATGAGCAAATTCATGATTTATGTCAGGAACAACTACTTTGTAGATTGAGTTTTGTGTCCGTGTTTGCTACTGTAGCTAAAACCACCTATATTACCTGCATTAGCATTAGCTAACTAACGTGGTGATTTTCAAAAACACCGGAGTTTCTACAGTAAGTCAGCGGCGCCGAAGAAAATAATTATATTTAAGTACCGTTGGTTAATGATGTAAAAATTAATAGGAAAGTGACGTAAACATAGAACAAGCTAATTTGGAGTGAGTGCTGTTTGTAGTGTACTGCTTTCTATACTTTATACACACTGTAATTAAGATTTGCTAACATAAGAACTTGAGCCAGTCCAATCTTTGTTTTTACCTTTTTTTTTTTTTTTTAAGATCAGTAATGAGTTTCTGAGCATTATATCTGCTCCACTTCAAGCAAGATTACTGGTTTCCTTGGACAAGCAACACTACAAACTAATTGAGATAATCAGAAACTAGGGAGGAACCCGTCAGAGAGAAGACCAGAGATATAATCTTCATCTTCAAGTTCTTGATCTGGTATGTACTCGCTCAAAAGCAGAAATTAACTTGGTGTCAAATGTAATCTTGTGAATGGAAGCCACAGGACCTGAGCAAGGCATCCACATCAAGTTGGCTGTGATGCACTAAATTAAAACATAACTAGCAGAATAAAACTTTAGTTTAACTTGTTCACAGGTTAGTGTATGCTGTCTGAATACAGGTTTCAATGTCTGCCATGTTCATTTTTTCACGCTTTACAAGCCTAACATAACCAACAATACTATGTTTGTTTTTATGTCCCTAGAGCCTGGAGGTGATTACCTCCTGAAATTAATACTTAAAATAATAAACTTTATCATTAATACATAATGTGTGTATATGTATGTCAGTTATTTTGGCCTATTTATTGAGCTAATTACATTTATCATGCTGCACCATAATCCTAGGTGTTTTTTTCACTCATAGGGAGCATTAAGTGATTTTACATGCATATATCAGACACTGTTTTGCCAAATAGAGCAATTGTCTAACAAATGTCCTTTCTTTTATTAGGTTGTTCAGAAAGATGAAGCTCAGGCAGAACTTGTGAGGTGCACAATGGCCCTGTTTGTCCTCAGGTAGGAAGAGGACTGTCTTCAGCCTCCACAGGAAATCGGGATTGTGACTTATTGAGTTTCCATCAGTCGCACATGAATGTTCCATGTTTTACCTCTGCTGATTTTGTTTCAGGAACATTTTCTAATTTTCTTTTCAGTCCAATTAATAAATGTATGTTGCAAAGTTGAGTGTTACTATTTGTAATTTTATTCATTCATTCATTTTCTATACCGCTTAATCCTGTGTTCAGGGTCGCGGGGGACCTGGAGCCTATCCCAGGAGACTTCGGGCAATAGGCGGGGTACACCCTGGACAGGGTGCCAATCCATCGCAGGGCACACATACATTTATGGAGTAATTTATTTTAGTCGCAGAGTATTTAGTTTGGTTCTTCTTCAGCAGGTTTGACAAGGACAAAATGTACCCATTGCAAAATTAAATTTGTGGATAAATGCAGACATCTTTTTTTTTTCCTCTCAATTTCAAATTCAGTTAACAGTGTTGAATGACTGTTGGTGTTTATACATTTTGAAAAAAAAAAAATCTTATTGTTAACATTTTGGATGAAAATATGTTCATTCCACAATAAATGTTTATATAAAGAAATGTGTTTTGAGTGTAAATCAATATGTAATTAAGTTTTTTATGCTTTTATATTTAAATTATGAATGCCTTAAATCTTTTTGATGCAACTTAAAAAAAGGTAATTTGCTCAACCATTCAAAAGTGGTTTATATCAAGTTTATAATTTCAGGTTAGATTTAGTAGAATATTTACATTAAGTAATATAGCCAACTCATTTATTTCTGGAATTGATGCACAGGCTTCATCTTAGGCCTTTTTTTTCTTTCGGTTCTTTCGTTTCTCAGCGCCGGACTGTTGATGTCTCTTTCCAGGACCAGGCATATCGTTCAATTATTATAATTCTTTTGGCCAAATACTGTAGGCAGTCGTAACAGAGGTGAGGGCGCGCGCGTCAACACGTCTGCTTAGTCGACTCTGCGTTCACCGTAAACTTCAATATAGACGTTTATATTTTTGTTTATTTGTATATGTATGTTATTAATATACATTTTTTAGA